>JAJJWW010010882.1:2400000-3000000 GCA_023531295.1 Papaver armeniacum
GAGAACTTTCATATCAACCATATTATTCTTCACTATAACTAGTTCAAATGACTCAAATGAACTAGTTAGAGAGTTTTTCAATTGCAAGGAAATCTTATGTAACTACACAAGACAAAATCGAAGCAAAAACGATTTGATTCACTCGAATCGGTTCATGAACGTTATAGACACGGTTTTCATTTAGCATTCCTTAGTTAATATGAATGAGTACACAAATAATCGTTTTTAGATATAACCAAATTAAGTTCGCAGACTTAGTTCACGGACTTAAGTTCCTGGAAGGAGTTCTCAAACTCCAGCAGATTTTCTCGGGTCGAGAACTTCCGCCAGTTCGCGGACTGAGTTCACGGCTCTTATTTCGGTTCTCTTGATCAACAAAGTTCGCAAACTTCGGTTCAAGGAAAAAGGACTTATACATATATGTGTTTCCACACAATGCTTATATCCACCATTGGTTATATAATCTTTGACTCCGTGACCAAAATTAGGGCTTGGCGGCGTGGCCAAGGCTTGGATTTGTCGTCGTGGTAAGAATTAGGGCTTGGAGGCGTGGCCAAGGCAAGGATTTGGCATCGTGGTAAGAATTAGGGGTTGGCGGCATTGCCAAGGCTAGGATTTGGCGTCGTGGTAAGAATTAGGGCTTGGCGGCGTGGCCAAGGCTAGGATTTGGCGCCGTGGTAAGAATTAGGGCTTGGCGGTGTGGCTAAGGCTAGGATTTGGTGCCTTGGTAAGAATTAGGGCTTGGCGGCGTGGCCAAGGCTAGGATTTGGCGCCGTGGTAAGAATTAGGGCTTGGCGGAGTGGCCAAGGCTAGGATTTGGAATCGTGGTAAGAATTAGGGCTTGGAGGCGTGGCCAAGTCTAAGATTTGGCACCGTGGTAAGTATTAGGTCTTGGCGGCGTGGCTAAGGCTAGAATTTGGCGCCGTGGTAAGAATTAGGGCTTGGCGGCGTGGCCAAGGCTAAAGTGGCATGCTACCGCGGCAGAATGGCATATTGGCATGCCGATCAATATGTTGTTTTGGTAAGACGTGTTTGGCTTTCCAGTTAGTATGGTGGCGCGGCAGGGTGCCTTTGGCCTTTAATGTATGGTGGCAAGTTTAGAGCGACTTGATTGGCCAAGAAAAGGGGGTGGCCAAACATAAGGCGCGGCTACACTTCTGGTGAGAGTGTGGCGGCTTTAGAGCAACCTGATTGGTCGATTAAAAGAGGGCCGGCCAAGCATGGGCGTGGCTACACTTCTGGTGAGAGTGTGGTGGCTTTAGAGCGACGTGATTGATCGATGGCAAGTGGGGCCATCAAGTATGGGCCCAACCACAAATTATGTGTGCGTGGCTAATTTGAGGCGACACGATTGGTCGAGAAAAATATGGCCGGTTTTGGAAGGGGCGTGGCCAATGGAAAGTGGCGCCAGTTGGCCTAAGGCATGGCCACGCCTCCCTTTGCTGCCACGGCTCCTGTTTTCCGATTACGAGCAAGGTTTTGCACCCCGCTAATCCATGGCGGATTAATTACCTAGTTTGCCTAGGTTTAATTTCGACAAGCAAGGTCTCGATATATTGCGCGAGGCGCAAAACCCTAACTTCTGCAAGTTAGTCAGGTCAATTGATTGAATTCTATGTTTTGACATAGAGTTCTATAAGTTCATTGCCAGAGAGCAGCATGCTTTTTCTGATTGAATACCTTATGCAAAGACCTTATCCTTGATACTTGGAAATTCGTGCTACCTTGCTGCGAGTGAACACAAATCGTCATGCCATATCAACATTAAGGGTTCAGCTGGAGAACATAGCATATAAGGCATTCAAAGGAGCTTATAATATAGGCGAGGCGCCGAAATTTACAGAACATCTGGGATGGTTGCTACATTCGCCAGTCTGGATAAATTTCATGTAAGTATATTGAACGGCTCAATAAATATGCCGGTAGAGAGGTTAGCACTCACGACACCGTTTCCTTTACAGATTGACGTCACATCAAATGTAAGGTTTTACGATTTCAACCCTAAGCTAAAAACCACCATCAACATTAAGTCCCCTGCTTAACACGTAACAGCGGCGTTGTTGCGAGGTAAGCATGAGATGGTGACAGACAAGAGTAAAATCGAAAGGACCAGATGTGAAGAGATTTCCGAGGAAATTCAACTAACCTTTAGCGGAATGCATGAGGAATCTGTGATCCCTGTATTGGTGGTTTTGCATAAATTCGGCTTGGCCATGGGGTATTGGCATCAGCAGTGCAGCTTTGGCTATTGATTGGCAGAGATGGCGCTTCAATTTGGTCCGTGAATCGGTGAATGGCGCTAGCTGGATAGGTCACAGAACGTATAGAGATGGCGCTGCTTTGAACAGCCAGGATGGCGCCTCCTTGGCTGGTGGAGATGGCGCTGCTTCGAACGGCTAAAATGGTGCCGCTTTGGCTAGTGGAGATGGTGCTGCTTTGAACGGATAATATGGCGCCGCTTTGGTGATGTCCGTGGAATGGTGGAAATAACACTTTGAACTTTGGCTACCAAACAGTGAAGATGGAGCCGGCGTTTTTCGCAGAATGGGCGGAGATAGTGCGGCTTTAATCACGGGGTGCTGGAGTCATGACGTTACTTGCTAGGCTATGGAGCGGGCGGTGATTGCGCTGCTTTGAGCGGTGAATAAGGCGCTCCTTTGGCTAAGTCATAGAATGGCGTGCATGACCCAAAATAAGAAACATTTTTCTACTCAAACTTCAAAATACAATGTATATAAAAGGCGTTGTCCACCCTTTTATTTTCGTATCATTGGTTTTACCTCTGTAGCGGCAAGCCTCTTTCCATCGGCAGTCCAGGTGAGCCAATTATTCTTTCTTTCGTATAGATCATCATAGAATTGCACCCATCTTCTTCACAGGTATCGTCTCGTGTCTTTTCTCGTAGTTCTCCATTTTGTGTTCTTCATCATGTAGATTGCCGACGCAGACATAATGTAATTTTTTTTTTGTAGTGCACAATGGGATCTTCCGGTGATGATCATACCTCTGACTCTTCGGAGAATTTTTTTGAAGTCGACGAACCCAGGTTTTCTTCACATGAGGGGATATTAAACCAAATCAACCCTTTATTCCATGCAGCCGGCCGGATTATACAAGGCATGTCCCTCACCCATCCACGCATCGTGCGGGTGCGCGCCCAGGCTTTCATGGCTTTGATTGACATGGAGGAGAAGTGGAGACGTGATGAAGTATCCCAGCAAGTCTGGAAATATCAACGTGATGAAGCTTCTCCACAACCCACTGCTAGGGCTGAACAATTTACCTCTCGATTGAAACGGCGAAGGACTGAGTCCAAGAAACTTCTAGACGAGAGACAGTTTAATTACCCTGTCCATAATGGTATCGTAATCCTCGATGCCGAGGTGGACGAACCAGAGCATTCCCAAAAGGCCGTGGTTTGCGAGACTGAAGCATCTTCTGAAGTGGATGTCGAAACTGTTGTTGAGGAAATCGAAGCGACCACTGAGGATGCTGTAGAGGCAGATGGTGAGGCGGTGGAAGCATATGTTGGAGTCGTTGGAGAAGCTGTGGGGATGTATGTTGGAACTGCTGTTGAGGAAATCGAAGCGACCACTGAGGATGCTATCGAGGGGCAGATGGTGAGGGGTGGAAGCATATGTTGGAGTCGTTGGATAAGCCGGTGGGGATGTAACTGGGCCGTCACATTGTTAGCGGATTCCGGATGGGATGTTGAAGTCTAGCTGTGAAAAGGCTTCCGAGATGGAATGTTGAAGCTAGCTTTGAAAGCTTCCGGATGGAATATTGAAGATGAAACGGTTTCTGGATGGGATTCTGAAGCTGCTGCTGAGATAGCTTCTGGATGGAATGTTTGCTGTCGGAAAATGTGTTTGGGCAAGTGCTTGAAAAAGCTCTGATAGAGGCGTCATTGACCAAGGTGTTCGTCATTGAAAACTGGTTTTCCCATTTTGCGATTTCCTTCCGTAGAGAAAAATAATCTTTTCGTAGCTCATAGATGTTTTTTGGTACTTTAATTTATTTATTTTTTGTGTGCGACCGAAGCCATTTATCACCGAGTATCATTCCTTCGTTTATGTTGCTTTCATATCTTTGATTGAATGAATAAAACCTTCTGGAAGAGACCTAGCAAAACTCTTTTTGCGAAGAACCATTTCTTTTTATTGGATTTTCCCTTGCAAATTATCCAGGGCTTCCGTGGCATGCCGCCTGAGTGCGTAGAAGTGCGAGCTGCCAAAAGCTGGATAACATGTCATGAGAGAAATCCGTCAGGTGAAAGTCGTGGCTAGAGATTCTTGAGGGAAAGTGTTTGCGCCGCTGCTTGATGATCTTATTTCTTGCATTATTCTTTTCTTTAGTATTTTATGAATAAGACATTTTGTGGGGGTTTGATTTCTCTGGTTTTCAATCGACGGGTAATGGCTCTGTGAGAGTTTGGGTTTACTTGGTATTTTTCCTTTAAGATGGTCCAGAAAAACTTTTTAAGGGAAGATGTTCTTTAATTGAAATTGAAAACTCTACTCATGAATGCAAGCAGTGCAATCACTTTAGAGAAGTTACAAACATCGCATGAAAGGGGAAATTGCTGAAGGAAATATTAAAAGGAGAACTCTGGAGGGGAAAGTAGCACAACATTTTAGGTATTGAAGGGCTTGATCCATTGCGAATGAATCTTCACACCTTCCAACTTGTTGGCATTGATGAGTTTGCAATAACCACCCAAGATAACATCTGCCACCAGATACGGATCGTCTTCCTTTTCTTTAGGCGAATCAGGTTGAGCGACTATCCTTACTGTTACATCCCCAACTTGAAACGAGGTCTTCTTGACTACTATATCTCCAATTTGAAACGGGTTTGGGCGTTGTGCAACCACTTGATTTTTGAGCTCATCATTTTTGACTACGGCAGCTTCCAAATTTTTGACAAAGCACTTGAAAGGCCCAGCGTTCCATTCACATCTCTTAATGACGCCCGGGTTGGTGATTGTACTGAGTCCCCATGCTTGGCCGAGAGGAGGACTGGGTGCATAAAGGGTTGTTTAACCAGACTTACTTGCGTTTGGAATCTGCGGATGAACGCCAATGGTCTTTCTCTAGATAATTGAGTTACATCGGTAAGTTGTTGATACGGCAACATGTAATCTTCAAAGTTGGACGGTTTGTTAGAAATTCTTTCGGGTATCGACACCGGCAGAGGGGATACTCCTAATTTCGCTTTGTTGTCGTGTACCCATGGGCGCCCCAGAATCACGTCGTAATTTGAGAGTTCTTTAACAATGTGGAATTTGCCATGTGTTAGAGAGTCTCCTACCTTAATTTCAAGGTTGATGTAGCCATATGCGTATATTGCTTCTCCTTCCAAATTTTCGACCATGATTGGGGAACGTGTAGACTCCTGCTTCGAAATTCCCGCAGCTCTCGGAGTTTTGATGGTAACGATGTTGAAGTCAAAGGCCGCATCAATCAATATATTTTCGAGATCGGCGTCCTTCAGATGAACCGTGGTCAGTAGTCCCCAGTTGTACTTTCTAGTACCGTCTCCCGAGAGAGTTTGGGGTTCTAGCGTAGTTTTTTCAGTAGGAAAAAGTCGCTTGCCCAACACAACTCGATTGAGGTCTGTAAATATATCTTGACGCTGCGCCTTGGAGAAATAGAGAATCTCGCATACATGCTCCATGATGGATTGCACGGTTTTGTGAACAGAGTCCCCAGAGAGCATGCAACTCCTGACTGGAAGAGGATCTATGTGAACTCCCTCATTGCCCAGCTGAAGTTCCCTTGCCTCCACCTTTTCTATGAAAATACGATTTAACTTATTGCAGTCATTGGTCGGGTTATGGACAAATCTGTGGTAGCGGCAATACTTAGGATTTGCCATTTCCTCTTCAGTTGGTGGGCTCCTAGTAGGGGGCAATCTGATGGCGTCATCTTGGATCCATGCCTCTAAGAGTTCAATTACTTCCTCGATTGGGAACGGGAAATATAAGGCCCTTTCTCCGGATCCTTGATATTGCGCAGGAGCTTTAGTTGCATTCTTCCGCGGTGGAGCCGCCTGATGTGCTGGCGTTGCACGCTTGGATTGTTGTTCTGTCGCTGGATCCTTTCTTTTTCCTCTTTCACTTACCACGCTCACAGAGGGGCCAGTGTTATATTGATTGTTGATGAGGCATCTGTTTACTCGAGTTTCACATGCGTCTTCAACCTTGGATGGCCTGGTTCTTTCCAACAATGTTGGTGTTGTTGTAGCCGACCGTTTAGCAGCCTCATGAAGTTCAGAGAACGTCCGGAATCGCAGATTCTCCAGTAAGGCACGGTAGATGGGAACCATACCTTTGATGCAAGAATCTACTAATTGTTGTTTGGTCACATTTGGGTCGTGACAGTCCAACGCTTGAATCCTGAATCTTTTGACATAATTATTTGGATGTTCATTGTTTCGTTGAAACATCCTCCATAAATCTGAGAAGGTAATTTGCTCAGACACAAAGAAGTACTTCTTGTAGAAAGTCGTAACCATGTCACCCCAGTTGGGTATCTTTGTTTGGTGCAATCTTTGTTGTACCAGGTATATGCTCTTAGGTAAGTGACTTTGAAAACTCCCTCAAGCGGAGAACATGGTTGTATTCGTGCTCGCCCAAGGATTCCAAAAATCGAGAGACATGTTCATGCGCACACAGGTGCCGTCATATAAGGAGAATTGAGGAGAAGAGTATCCTCTCGGGAGAGGAATTCTTTGTACTTCAGGAGGATACGGGGGTTGATGTTGATGCATGTATGCAGAATCACTTTTGTCTCGGTTTCGAAGAAGTCGTTCCAAATCCTATCGTGTGACAAAATTGGATGTCTGATTCCTCTCCGTTGGAGCCCCCGAACGATTCTCTTCATCTACCAAGGTGCGCCTTGCTGAGGCATCAGTGTCAGGAGTATTGAAGCTATTCCTCGTTGGCTCTGGTTGGCGTGGTTCCTGTGGTAGCCGCTCTGTTAGTGTCTTGAGGAAAAGAAGCACATCTTTCTGAGTCGAAGCCATGTCCGTCTGAGCCCTAGCAAGAACTTCCTATTTTTCCATCAATCAACAATGGTAACATGGTATCGGCTCACTATGGCTCCCCCAGTCTCTCGTACTGATGGAGTAGCAGCGGCTCTGGTGAAGGTTGGAGATATCGTGTTTGAAGAAATGTTGGGGGGCAGCAACGGCCCTGGCTCTGGTGACTGAAGTCGTGACACCTGAAAAAACATTTTCCGTAGCAGTGGCTATGGCTCTGGTAACCGAATGTGTAATGCCTAAAGGAACATTCCCGCGCCGCTGGCGATGATAGGTGGCGTATTACGCTACTGGAAGGAACGCTGGTACCGAGAATAATTTCAGCGATATTGTTTTCAGGGTTTGTTGCTGACCCGGACCTGAGCTCTAACATCTAGAAATTGGGATTGAAAAAATGAAATTGGTATTGCAACCGAGAGATTAATCTCCCATTGTGGTCGCCAATTGTTTGTGGGTGAAAACCGTTTCTGCTGATTTTGGTAATTTTGGGTGTGTGGATGAGAAACGAATCTAAACCTTAAACAATGTATTGCACGGGAGTACTTTTGATTCGAGAGATCAATCTATACAATCCTGGCCTAAACCAAGAAATGGCGTTCCGGGCTTGCTTCGGTCACAAAGTGAAGGAGAAGGGTTGGTCTTAGGGAGGGAAGCGAAGAGAGTGTTGAGACGTAATTGTTGATTACGAAGGTGTGGTTGTTTATGACTTGTATCTCGAAAGTAGAACTGGCTAGCCGAATGGAAAGCTACCAGGTGATTTCTAGATACTGTATTGTTTCCGACCAGCAACTTGTTGTTTGGTGAAAATATGTGAAGCCTATTTATACAAGTCATATTGAAACGTACCCTGGTCTCGTAGGAAGTGGAGACGATTGAGTGATGGAAGAATAGAGTAACGTGTAACCGTCGAGACGTTATGCTTCCATGATGAGGGAAGTGAATCCGTGTAACAATCGATCATTACGCTTCCATGATGAAGGAAATGAATTGTTTACACGTTACTTTATCCTTCCACCACTCATTGTCCTACTTCATGACACTTTCTTATAACTGGCGCATTGCACGCCGCACGTTGTAAACCGCCAGACCAATACCCTGATGAGTATCCCCCAGTTTGTGACATGTTTGATGTCTCAAGTGTTTTCGTGAAAAACGTGTAGCAGGTTGCTATGTGTGGCAAGTCAAAGTCAAGAGACTTTGCAATAGGAAAATAACATGTGATGCTATTAGACTTTCCTTGGTCGGCCGCCTAAAACTTGCCACAAGTCCGTCAGTTTGGTGGAAAACTTGAATGGCTGAGATTAC
This sequence comes from Papaver armeniacum, assembly GCA_023531295.1. Classification (NCBI taxonomy): domain Eukaryota; kingdom Viridiplantae; phylum Streptophyta; class Magnoliopsida; order Ranunculales; family Papaveraceae; genus Papaver; species Papaver armeniacum. The sequence goes on from JAJJWW010010882.1 coordinate 2,408,347, forward strand.
ATCTCATGAGGAAGGGTAGCCGTTGATTATGGCCACATCTTTGTTGTGTAACAAAGTGGCACCATTAACATAGTGGCGCCTGTCGTAGTTGTGGTGTAGCGGGTTGCCTGGGACTTGCCGCAAGTCCGCCAGTTCAGTGGCGAACTTGGATGGATGGGATTGCATCTCATGAGGAAGAGTGGCGTTGATTATGGCCACATCTTTGTTGTGTAACAAAGTGGCGCCATTGGCATAGTAGCGCCTGGTGGAGCCATGGCATAGCGGCATGCTAGTAGCCGTGGCATAGCGGCATGCCAGTGGTGTCGCATAGCGGCATGTCAGTGCCGTGGCATAGCGGCATACTAGTAGCTGTGGCATGGCGGCATGCCAGTGGCGTTGTGGCATGGCCATGCCTGTGCCGTTGTAGAATGGCCATGCATGTGGCGTTGTAGCATGGCCAAAGCTAAGGTTTGACTCGTGACCAAAATTAGGGCTTGGCGGCGTGGCCAAGGCTAGGATTTGGCGTCGTGGTAAGAATTAGGGCTTGGCGGCGTGGCCGAGGCTAGGATTTGGCGACTTGGTAAGAATTAGGGCTTGGCGGCGTGATAAGAATTAGGGCTTGGCAGCGTGGCCAAGGCTAGGATTTGGTGTCGTGGTAAGAATTAGGGCTTGGAGGCGTGGCCAAGGCTAGGATTTGGCGCCGTGGTAAGAATTAGGGCTTGGCGGCGTGGCCAAGGATAAATTGGCATGCTACCGCGGCAAAGTGGCATGTTGGCATGCCGATCAATATGTTGTTGTGGTAAGATGCATTTGGATTGCCAGTTAGTATGGTGGCGCGGCATGGTGCGTTTGGCCTTTAATGTATGGTGGCAAGTTTAGAGCGACTTGATTGGCCAAGAAAAGGGGGTGGCCAAATATAAGGCGCGGCTACACTTCTGGTGAGAATGTGGCGGCTTTAGAGCGACCTGATTGGTCGATTAAAAGAGGGCCGACCAAGCATGGGCGTGGCTACACTTCTGGTGAGAGTGTGGCAGCTTTAGAGCAACCTGATTGGTCGATGGCAAGTGGTGCCGGCAAGTATGGGCCCAGCCACAACTTATGTGCGCGTGGCTTATTTGAGGCGACACGATTGATCGAGAGAAATAGGGCATGTTTAGGAAGGGGCGTGGCCAATGAAAAGTGGCGCCAGTTAGCCTAAGGCATGGCCACGCCTCCCTTTGCTGTTGCGGCTCCCTGTTTTCTGATTCTGAGCAAGGTTTTGCACCTACTAATCCATGGCGGATTAATTACCTAGTTTGCCTAGGTTTAATTTCGACAAGCAAGGTCGGATATACTGCGCGAGGCGCAAAACCCTAACTTCTGCAAGTTAGTCAGGTCAATTGATTGAATTCTATGTGTTGACATAGAGTTCATTTAAGTTCATTGCCAGAGAGCAGCATGCTTTTTCTGATTGAATACCTTATGCAAATACCTTATCCTTGATACTTGGAAATTCGTGCTACTCTGCTGTGAGTGAACGCAAATCTTCATGCCATATCAACATTAAGGGTTCAGCCGGAGAACATAGAATTGAAGGCATTCAAAGGAACTTATATTAAGTGAATATAGGCGAGGCGCCAAAATTTACAGAACATCTGGGATGGTTGCTACATTCACGGTCTGGATAAATTTCATGCAAGTATATTGAACAGCTCAATAAATATGCTGGTGGAGAGGTTAGCACTCACGGCACCGTTTCCTTTACAGAGTGACTTCACATTAGATGTAAGGTTTTACGATTTCAACCCTAAGCTAAAAACCACCATCAACACTTATGTAAATACACAAGACACAATCGAAGCAAAAACGATTTGATTCACTCGAATCGGTTCATGAACTTTATAGCCACGGTTTGCTTTTAGCATTCCTTAGTTAATATGAATGAGTTCCCAAACAATCGTCTTTAAATATAACCTGTTAGAGCATTGCTCGGTCGAACTCTCATGCGTTGCCATCTCAAGCATGTCTGTCAATGTTAGTGATCAAAACTATAAGTCTTGATTTCTAGCTTATTATAGCTAAAAGTCTCGGACTAGGATAGAAAGTGTAGTTGAGCTTAAGACTCCATGGAAATCATCATACAAGACGAAGGACTACTCAAGGAACTGGTGGAACTTCATCGACTAAAAGGTATGTGGAGACTTGAACTTATCTGTCACTCAAAATTCTATTTACTCTATCTCCTATTCTTGAGACAAAAGTCGTTTTGATATATAGACTTTCATTATACACATTTGCTATTTCGAGCCGAGTTTAACTCGTCTATCTATTTCTCGAAATATGTGTTGGTAAGCTTTCGCTTTAGCCAAATTCATCTTTACCTAGTGATGAATGTCATGTTATGTTTCAATCACTTTGAAAATTGCTCTGACGAAAAATGGTCTGTGAATAACGGCTATATAACGCCCTCTGCGAATGTTTCAATGATTGAAATAAGAATTTAGATTACATAACCATTGGTAGGATATAAGCATTGTTGTGGAAACACATATATGTATAAGTCCATATTCCTTGAACCAAAGTTTGCGAACTTTGTTGATCAAGAGAAACAGAATGTGGCGTGAGCCAAGTCCATGAACTCGGTCCGATCAGCGGAAGTTCTCGACCCGAGAATTTCTGCTGGAGTTTGTGAACTCCTTCCGTGAGCTTAAGTCCACGAACTTGATTAGGTTATATCTAAAATCGGTTGTTCTTGAACTCATGTTTATATAAACTAAGGATTGCTTTTGCAAACCGTGGCTATAAAGTTCATGAAACGATTCGAGTGAATCAAACCGTTTTTGCTTCGATTGTTTCTTGTGTAGTTACATAAGATCTAAGCAATTGAAAAACTCTCTAACTAGTTCATTTGAGTCATTTGAACTAGTTATGGTGAAGAAGAATATGGTTGATATGAAATTGCTCATATGGCTAACCATTTGGTTAACTATTGTTGAACCAACAAATGTCAATGTTTGGGAACGGTTACATAAACCCAAAATTGGACATTTCATTTGTGTGTAACAAGCTAAGGTTTCGATCCAATGGTTGAGAAATATTAACTTGAATCTAATAAGGTTTTCATCTAACGGTGAATATTGAATGCTTTGTTACCAAGTTAACATTGATTGCAACCCCTGATTTGAAAGACTATACAAGGGAGAACTCTAGCAACTGGGAAATGTAATCCCCACACCTTACGTGTGATACTAGTTGCATAAGCTAGAGTCGATTCTCCTTTAACCTTGGGTTTTCTTCTCTAAACCAGGTTAACGACTTAAAGACTTCATTGGGATTGTGAAGCCACATCGATACTACTTTTCTTGTAGTTGGGTGATCTGATCTTGCTGTTTCTATCGTACGAGTATAATTGGAATAATTGGATTGAGATTTATATATCCGATAGGAAAGATAGAAAAGAAATTGTAGTAGCAGGATTTCCCACACTACACCCCTCACTATATTTTGGTTAATTAGTCCATTGAAAGTTGTATAATTGAGAATGTTTATTGATTAATTTCATGAGTTGTCTATGGGAAAAGTAGAACTACACTTAGCAAGTAAAACACTCTTAAACTTTCTCTCTCCTAATGACTTGCCCAACAATTCCAAAAAGATCTCTTCTACAACAGACTCACTCAACCCTTTATATAGGGCGATACATAGTGGATGACAGCTAATCTATCCTTTTATTTCGGAAATGTTCCTGAAGTGTCGCAGATGTACAAACATTTATTCTCGCGACACTTCTTAACCTCGCCCGGTTCCATGTCTTTCTTTATTTTGTGTGTCGTTGTTCATCGCGTCATTTATTTTAGTTGTCTGCGTCGCCTCGCGACGTCGCTTGTTTATTAACCCCGCGACCCGCACGTTGCGATATTATGATCCTACATCTTGCCTCTTTTTCCTTGAATATTGCTTGAAGAGCGATTTTAAGGAAAATCATTGTTGTAATAATCTTTGGTCTTGATGATGAAGGAACGAGGAGAAGAATATTGTACTTGAAAAGTACGTACTTGCCTCTATTCTTTTGCGATGTTAGAAGTTTTGTCTCTGTCTCTCCTCATACTTTTCTTGCGAAGAGAAGAATATCATGAGAGCGATGCTTTTTATTCATTGCGACCGCTTATCTTTATCTGTTTCGACTCAGGTACGATTTTTAACCATTAAAGCCGTTTTTCGACACGTCTCTTCCAACCGTTTATTCTTGACCGTTCATGTCTCTTCTCGCATTAAATGACCTCGTTTTTCTCGAGGATCTTTTTTCCTATATATAGTTTTCTTTTCCCCTCCTTTTCATTCTTTAGTTTCTCGAGCAACTTCTTTGATTTTCTCCTTCCGCAATTTGCGCTTCGCACACTCGCAAATCTTCTCTTCGTCTTTTCTAGCATCGATCTTAACCTTTAACTTCTCTTCCATTCCCATACCGATAATGGCTGCCATTAGTCGTGCATACAAAGTTTCTTTTGATGAAGTTCAACGAAGTTGCTCGAGAAGGGTTTCACTCTATCGACCATCCCCGATCAAGAACCTTCATCTATTCTTTCTCAGCAAAGCTTTTCTACGATCATCAATGTGATGATCAAAAGATTATAGTCTCGCTTAGGTCAGCTTCTCATGGGACTTCCCATTCCCTTATACAATCCAGAGTTGCCTCTATTTTATGAAATCTTGGCCCATGAAAAATTCTCTCGGGCTATTTATCAATTGAGTGGCGATTGCATTCGCCTAATGCTTGAGTATGCGAATCGTGGCGCTGGCAAAGGATCTTTATACCCTACTACTGTTAGAAACCCCGAATTCGCAGACTTGGAAATAGATGCTAAGAAATATACTGTAGAGAACTTTTTTGAAAATTATTCAGTAATACAGATGGTTAACGCGAAATCTCGCTGGGGCATTCGCCTGAAAAAGAAGGATAATGTCTCTGAGGATAAAACCGCTCATGCGAGGATATTGATTGGCATCGGGCAATAACACTACTCCTCGCCATTCCAAGGATGAGAAATGGTGGGTTGTCCCCTTGTTTTTAAATGGCCCGTATATCGCAGGTCCACACGTTCTTCCTGCGAATCTCGCAGGGTATCATCCTTGGGAATTCAAATGGCCTGATAGGGCAAAAGAGGTATGTTTCCTACCTCAAACCTTGCTTTCGCAATTTTCTTTTTATATTTGCTGAATTTGTGGAATTTTTTCAGATCAACAAATTGAGGAGAAGCTACAAGGATAATCCGTTGGAGAGCACCCTGATGAGGCTTCGATCGATTACGAGCGAAGTAAGAAACATTTCCTTTATCATTTTTACAATATTGCTGCCTCTGTTTCTTATTTTTAACCGTATGCGAAGGTTGGAGTTGAAGAAGCTGTAGCCGCGAAGGGTAAAAGTAAGGGCAAAACTGTCGCTCGCAAAAATAAATCTTCTGCTCCATTAACTAAAAAGCGAAAGATTCAATCTTCTTCTCGCCTTAACTCAAACTCCGAATCTTCTGATGAGGATGACCATGACTCGAGCCGCTCTCTTGCTAAAGAAACTCCATTGGCTGGTTCTTCTATGGATCGGTTGTCTAGTATCTTCTCAGATTCTTTCCAAGGAATGGGAGATGCTCCCCTAGCTTCTCTTTGCGGGACTCTCGCAAATGTGTGTAATGCTGCTTTACTAGAAGGCAATGATTCTTTTAATGGAGCTTCTAGAGTCGTGTCTCCTGACTTGTTGAATGCACTTGGATCTTTGGTACGTATGCAGTCACATTTTCCCCTTTTATATTTTTAAATATATGTATATTAATGATTCTTCTATCCTCTTTTATAGGTCGGAAGAACTTCCTTTGTAGTCGCCTTAGATCTCGAGAGAAGACGCAGCAATCTTGAGAAGAAGAACTCGCAATTGAGCAAGAAGATTCGAGAATTAGAGACTGAAGCTGCGTCATCTCGCGATAAAGACGAGAGAATTCAAAAGTTAAATACTGAGCTTGACTCCCAAAAGGATAGAGTGTCCTCTCTTCAGAATGCTAATCAGCAACTTTATGGTATAAGATTTCACTTCCTTTTATTATTTCTATCTTATTGATCGCATACTACTACCTAATTTATTACCTTCGCAGATGTATATAATCTCTCCGATGAGGCTATTCTTCTCCATACATTTCCTGAACCCATGGATAATGACCTTCTCCTCGCACACCTCAATCAATCTCTAAGTAGTTCCTCAGATAAAATTAACCTCCTTTCATTAAAGGATCTTGGTCAAACATCGCCTTTTAAAGATCGAACACAGATCTAGTTTAAATTTAACTAACCGCTTTAAACGAATGTACCTTGATTCGAGAAGAAAATCAAGATTTTAAGGAAGAAAATTAGTGACCTCATAGATGAGAGCGATCGCATTACTAACGAGAGGTGCACAGGCATTAGAGAATTCCACAAATCTCTTCTTGGTGTGCAAATTGAACGAGATGAACTCCTTCATCAAAATACTATGCTTAAGCACGAGAAGAACAAGTTCGTTCTCTTCTTGTTATCGATAATGATGATGAATTCGCCAGGCTGCGAAAGTTTTAGATAATGCCGGGAATAACCTAGGTGTTGATGTTAGTCTTCATGCCGAGCATACTTCCTTGATTAAAGATATGATATCCGATAGAGAAGGTTACTTATTATACCTCATCGCTTCTTATGTGGTATTTCTTGTAAATTATTAACTTGTTGTTTCTTATTTGCAGAATCTGAGAAGAGGCTTCAAGTTAGAATTAGAGAGCTTGAATCCGAAAAAGAACAGCTCGCCAGGAATTTTCCAGCGAGAATTGAAGAACTCGAAACTGAAAAACAACAACTCGCCGAGAGTCTCTCTCTTCGTAATAACAAGTATTCCAGGTTGAAGAAACAATTTGAAACAACAGTGGAGAACTTTAATAATGATTCTGTTCGTTTTCGCAATGGAGCCATGGAGTATGTTTGTAAGCACCAAACATCCCTCTGCATACATATCCCGGCTTCTTGAAAAGGTTCAGAGAATCTACACATTTTCGATGTTTCTAATAGTGAGGGCGAGCGAAGAAGAAAATTCTCGGCGATGAGAATAATAAAACTGATGAATCAGATGAAGAAGAAGAATCACCAAAGATATAACTCTTTTTGTTTTCTTTTGCTGCATGTAATATCTGTACATTGCTGTATCTTTGTTATAATGAATTTCTTGGATTTTTTCCCCATGAATTCAATCTTCAATCCCCTTTTTTGGTAGTTCTTCCTTGTAATATAATTGGCTAACATTATTGATGTATAACTCTTTCGTCAGAAGATGAATAACAATGTTCCATCTTTTCCATTCCCATACTTGCCTCTGTTATTGATCTTCAGATGGAAGATTTTAGTTGTCTTCTTGTATTTGATAATAATCTTATTGTTAATTGAAATGTATCATCGCGACGGAGTCGCGGAAATCTTCATGAATTGAGTATTCGCGGGTATCTCTTTTTGTGGCGACAAGGTCGCAGACCGCCTTTACATTTTCATGTGATGGCTCATTGACCCTGCCTTATCATTTTTGTGTGGTCTTCCGAGTTAGACCTCCCTAATTAGAGGTCCTCCCCTGCCACCTTTTATGGCGACAAAATCGCAGGACGTCTTTACACTTGCGTGTAAAGACCCATTGATCTTGCCTTATCATTTTCCAAGTATTTTTGCCTCTGCAGGATGTTTTAGTTGCGACAATATGACAGGCCTAGATATCCTTGCGAACATAAAGCCCCATGACATTGCCGTCGTGCGATGAAATCGCAGGACGTCCGTACACTTTCGTGTAAAGACCCATTGATCTCGCCTTACCCTCGCGTTAGTATTATTGCCTCTGCAGGATCATTGCACACAAATATGACAAGCCTAAGTCTCCTTGCGAAAACAAAGCCTCATGACATTTACCTGCTTTGGCACTCCCCCTAATGGAGAGCACCGCCCTTATCATCTCCCGGTTGCCCCTTCAAGGAGGCGAAACATCGGCCATACAAGACTAGCTCCTCCCATCCGGTCTTAACAACAACCAGTTGTTTTCGCAGTCTCTTATCCCTTATACCTATAGGGTTTATGGTTACGAGCTCGCACCCTAAGTGGAGTTTTCTTCGGGCGAGTGCAACGCATGCCAAGACTTGCCAAGAATGGCCGGGGTAGGTTCATCCATCCCGGGCACTCGGCTCAACCGTGTACCTCGGCGCCTTGAGCATGCACGACTCCTAGGAAGAGACCCTCGGTCGCCCAACCAGGGTATAACCTACATATATAGTTGGGAATCCAAGGTACCTCTTAGGATAGGCTTTCATGGGCCCCAAATTTTCATGGTTCAGGCTTCGGGGAGCGGTGTAACCTTTGAACCACGGCGAGAGATACCCCCTTATATGACGCACTTTAGGTCTTACATTTGCCTCTTACGAAATGTTATTCGCGAACTAGGGTGTACGCCATAAAGGTTCGTCCCATTCATTTGCGCATTTATATTTGTTAAATCATTCAATCATTCATGTTTCATTATTTGCTGATATTTGTTTGCGAAGTATCCGCACAGTTCTGTTTCACTTGTTGTATTTCACTTTTCTTTCTTAGTCGTATTCTCATTTTACTCTTGGTCATTTGAGATTCTCGCACATCATTACTTCATTTGTTACTTTGCATCCTATTTGTTATTGATTATTTACTTCTTATGCCTTTTGTTCCTCATATCTTTTGCTTCTTCATTGTTACAATATTGGTCTGTCTCCAAGCATTCACCTCGCGGGGTATGTTCAGCCCTCACTTCTATAGCATCTACCATCAGTTTTTCCTTTCTCTGTTCATTTCTCACATGTTGCTTCCAACCCTTTCTTTTGGCATTTCTTTCTTCGCAGCTTTCTATATCGACCTCATGACACTGTTGCGACTCCTTCCAGTCTCCCTGTATGATACCAATGCCATTTGGGTGTGGAAATTTTATGCATTGATGGTATGTTGAGGCGATCCCCAAAATTTCATGAAGCCATGGCCTCCCAATTAGTGCATTATACGGGATTCCACATCAACTACACTGAGAATAAAATATCGATTGATAATCCTTGTAGAGGTATTCTCATGTGAACCTCTCCCTTCGGTTTGTTTGCGGTGCCATTAAAGCCATATATCTTGTATGTCGAGGGGATCAAATCCTCATCTTTTCCTCCCATCGTCTTATAAGTATGGTAGAAGAGGATATTCACCGAACTTCCGTGTCGATTAGAATTCGGTTGATCGCCCGGCAAGCTTCTCGCCTCATCATCTTCTCCATCGACTGGTTTCGGGTTAATCTCTAGTTTCACAACCAACGGGCTATCATGTGTTTCTCTTCCTTTTGGTACTTCATCTGCGAGAAAGAAATAGTCTTCAATCGCCACTTTTCTAATCTGCGTCGTTCTCGCCGGGATCATTATTTCCTTATCATTAGCATCTCTCGCGAAGACTCTACTAAGCACATTGTCATGAAAATCCTCGATGGTGCGATAGGAATGGACGATAGAGTTGCAGTTCAAATTCTTAGCTTTTGTTCCTACTTCTATCACAAATGTTTCCTTTCCCTTCGCTGACACCATTCATTGCATCTCTGGTGGTGGTGGTAATGTCTGACTTGTTTCTTCTCCCCTTAGAAAGTGATTGACTTCCCGATCAATCATCCCGAGAATAATTCTCTTTATGTTTCTACAATCGTTTGTTTGATGCCCATGGAAGCGATGGTAAGAACAAAACTCATGACTTCTATCGCCCGGGGCGGTGGTTCCATTCCAACATTCCAAGGTCTTTGGTACATTTTCCATCACAAGTATAGCTTCCCAAATCTTTTCAACGCTAGCATTCGGTGGAGGCATCTTAAACTGTTCCCATCTTTGTCCTATGACTTCTCTGCCCTCCACGGTTATTTTGCCTTCGTCCACCATAAGTTTCTTGCACATGATCTAGCCTCTGAATCTTATTATTGCTGTTACGGTTGTAGTAGTTCCTTTCACGTTCAAATTCTTCTTGATCGTGGCTTCCCATGGCTACTATCTTCTGCTGTCCCTCATCAGCTCTCCTTGCTTGCTGTCCTTGCGAAGTGCTCGCCACTGTATTTATGAATTGAGGTAACAAACTTGCGTTCGCGGCGTTAGAGTTTGTGTTCGCGACTGGATAAGAATTCATTTCATTTTGTCTTTCTTCTAAGGCAATATATTCTTCCTGTAATTCTCTTAGTTCTGCCATCGTGATTGTATTTTTGATTCTAAAAATTTGAATGTATAACAAGTTAGTCGCGAAGAGAGCATTCACAAATGAGAGTATGAGATATCTCTCCTCAACCCGTCCCGCCATTTCGCTACACATGGTCCTCCATCTTATCATCAATGCCTTAAGCTCTCGCCAATCCTTTGTTTCAACCCGAATACATCTTCAATACCTGGTCGCGAAGAGTTGTTACTTATGTATGCTCCCAGGAATGTGGCTTGTAAGTGATTGAATGATGTGATTGTGTTCCTTGGGAGACCTTCAAACCATTTTAGTGCTTCTCCTATTAAGCTTGACGCGAAATATTTGCACAATATGGCATCATGATTTTCCCATTGTAACATACATCTCATGTAAGCCTTAATATGTTGTATCGCACAGGTTGTTCCATCAAAGATGTTGGTTAATGCAGGTAGATTGCACTTAGGAGGTATTCCTCCCATCTGCATTTAGCGTGAAGGGGTTCTTCGCGGCTTTCGCGATGGCTTCGTCCGGTTGTCTCCTTCCTCCTTCCCTTCTATTATTCAAGTAATCCTCTCATTTCAGCTAGTTCTCTTAAGATTTGTTCATTTGCCTCGAATTTGTTTCTCTGGTTTTTTTTAGCTCGCTTCTCTCCTTCTTCGCTCGTACCTATTTTGACCTTCCCGTTCGTTATTTTCTCTTCTTCTTTCCTCGCGACGCTCTTCTTCGTTTCTTTCATCAATTCGCACGCCATTGTATCGGTTATTCTCTCTTCTTGTTTGCCTCTCCGCTCTCATCATCGCACCCTCTCATAATCTTCGTTGATATTTCTATTGTTACGATTTTGTTCCCTCCTTCTTCGCGGTTGTCATGGTTATTCGCGCTAGGATTGCTTCTTCCATCTCTTGATTTTCTATTTCCGCTCTTATTCTTTCTCTTTCGCGAGCTAGTCGCGCTTGTTCAATGTAGTGTCTCTCAATGTCATCCTCGATCTCTCGGTTTCTTCTCAATTCTTCTCTCCGTGTAGAATTATTCTTCCTTCAATTTGGATCATTCGGCCCTTGGAGTTGCATGTTTTCTTGATTTTCCCTATTTCGCTCATTTTGAAGATTTTCGGGCTGAGGAATATAACGATCTTCTATTTCCCCTCTTCTCTCGCCATGCTCTGCGTTTGGATCTTGTGTTTCTTCATCGGTGTTTTCTGTTGGTAGAACTCTCCTTCTTTCTTCTCTGTTCGATCTTGAACTTGATCTCACGCTACTTCTAGATCTCCTACTTTGTAATCTCATATTTTCCATCCTCAATTCATGATTTTGTCTTGTCAAATTTGCTCGCTCCTCTGCTTCTAATCGTCTCTCTTCGTGCATTGTTTGTCTCAATCTTTCTAACGCTGCCAATTCTTCGTTTCCTGGATTCGTTTCTCCATTCATCCCTTGCTCTCCTTGTCCATTGTTCACCAACTGCTGCTCCCCTTCTCTCTCGTCTTCAGAATCAGATCTCCAAGTATGTACACTTACTCTATCATAATCCACAGCTGCGTTTGCTACTGGGGAGATCGGTGGTTGATTTTGATCTTCTCTGTCATTTCTCATATTCATCCTTGACGATTCTCCTGTTTCATTCCTCCTTTCTCCAGCAAGTCTCCCACTTCTTCTTACAATCGTTGGTTGCTCTTGTACATTTCTTCTTCTAGCCATCTTTCTTTTCAATGAATTCTTGAGTATCTTTTCCAAATCTCTTCTCTGTTAATCCAAATTCTTTCCAATTTCTTCGTCAATCACCGCTCGTCCCTGTTTCTAGCGCATATGTAGTAGCAGGATTTCCCACACTACACCCCTCACTATATTTTGGTTAATTAGTCCATTGAAAGTTGTATAATTGAGAATGTTTATTGATTAATTTCATGAGTTGTCTACACAGGAAAAGTAGAACTACACTTAGCAAGTAAAACACTCTTAAACTTTCTCTCTCCTAATGACTTGCCCAACAATTCCAAAAAGATCTCCCTCTACAACAGACTCACTCAACCCTTTATATAGGGCGATACATAGTGGATGCCAGCTAATCTATCCTTTTATTTCGGAAATGTTCCGCGAAGTGTCGCAGATGTACAAACATTTATTCTCGCGACACTTCTTAACCCTCGCTTGGTTCCATGTCTTTCATTGTTTTGTGTGTCGTTGTTCATCGCGTCATTTATTTTAGCTGTCTGCGACTGCCTCGTGACGTCGCTGTTTATTAACCCCGCGACCCCTGCACGTTGCGATATTATGATCCTACAGAAATCACAAACACTTCGTCTCATCGTTTGTGATTCTGCAATATCTTTTTTTCGCTGCGTCGATTAAGATTATTATGAAGTGATTGAGAATACTAGGCTGTTCTTCAGGAATATAAGTCCAGGTTATCAATTGGTTCCTGTTCACCTTGATTTATCAAAAGATGGAACAAAACTCGTAGGTATATTCGTGGGAGACGAATTTATCTATTACCGTAGACTTTTCTGTGTGATACAGATTTGTTTATTAAAGTCTTCGAATTTGGGTCATAGCAACTCTTAGTTGTGGGTGAGATCAGCTAAGGGAATCAAGTACGTATCATCCTTCTGGGATCAGAGATGTAGGAGCATAACTGTACCTTGGATCAGTGTGAGATTGGTTGGGGTTCAACTATAGTCCAGACCAAAGTTAGTTTGGAGTAGGCTAGTGTCTGTAGCGGCTTCATACAGTGTGTGTTCAATCTGGACTAGGTCCAGGGGTTTTTCTACATTTGCGGTTTCCTCGTTAACAAAATTCTGGTGTCTGTGTTATTTCTATTCCGCATTATATTTATTTATATAATTGAAATATCACAGGTTGTGCGTTCTTCAATCAATTAGAATATACGACCTTTTGGTTGTTGATTTAAATTGATTGACACTTGGATATTGGTCTTTGGTACCATCCAAGTTATCTCTCTTTGATAAAGACTCGCAGATTTCTATTCGCTTGAGTAAAGATCAAATCGAGAGATTGAGATATAAACTCTTTGATATACTTTTCTCTAGATTGAGTCTGACTTTCTAGTTGATTCTCTAAAAAGTAAATTGGAGTTTTTCCATACAGATTGCTAAGCGAAATATTGGGTGTGGTTGTTGTACCCCCGCTTTTTCAATTGGTATCAGAGCAGGCAAACACATTAAACACCTTATAAGTCTGTGTTTGTAGCGATCTGATTATGGACGAGTTTATCTCTAATAACGTACATGTTTATAAATTACCATATGATTTTCAAAGCTTGGATTCACCTGAGAGAACTGTCACATCTACATCAATATCTAAACATTCTCTTAATGTAGAAACTGTTGATAAGTGGGAAACATGCCTAGAAATACAGTTAGATGAACTTTCTGATGAAGGTGATTCAGATATTGATAGAGATGTTGATGAGGAAGTGTCTGAGTATGTGAAGGTTTTGAATTCGTTAGAAAATAAGAAGATGAAAACTTCTCATGTCACTCCTCTTATGACTCCTCTCTGTCGTGAAAACAAGAAATTAAGGAGATGTTACGCAGGTGTTTATGTTTCGAATCGTTCTAACAAATCGATTCTCAAGGAATCTGAGGAAAACCTACGTATGAAGTCACTTGAATGTGATAATCTCTATCAAAAGTATTCTTTGTTGGAAGAAAAACTTGTCGAATCTGAAGCAAGGATTAACTCCTAGCAAACAAGTTTTGACGACAGAGAAAGCGCTTATCTCACTCGAGAAAAACGCCTTGAGGCTGATTTAGCTGCTGCTCTTGATAAAATCAAGATGTTGGAAGATGGCTTGAAAAAGTTCAATACTAGTTCAAGCAAATTAACCACTATGCTAGGAGCAAGTAAAAATCATCGTGATACACGAGGATTGGGCTATAAGGGAATAGATTCTCCAAGTATTAGCAAAGAGGTAAAATTTGTCAAGGCTAGTGATTCTTCTCAACAAGAGGTTTCCACTAATATACAAAGTGAAATACCTTCACCCGCAGTTAAGGTTCAAAAGAGGAAAGTTTATCAACCTCCAAAGTCAGCACATACAGATCGAGGTAAGAACATTCCTTATGTTTGCCACTATTGCGGAAATAAAGGTCACCTGGAAAGGAGATGTCGTTTCCGTATAAGGAATGAGAAACTTCATGATGTTCTTGTTTGGGCATCACAAGAAGTTTTGAAACCAATATCATATGTTAAGAATAATCCCCTTAACATTACAGGTTGTAATTGTCCAACCTTTAGGCAAAGGAATCAATGCTGTGATAAACCTAGATTTGCCTATAAACGTCATACAAATCCTTTTCACAATCGTAATGGTTATCAAAAGGATAACTTCGTAAATACGAAGACAAGATCTGATGCTCCCTATTAGATAAAGACTAACTTGCAAAAGAATAGTCAATCCAATTCTCTTCCGAGAATTCTAGAAGATAGTAATGGGAAGAAGGTTCTGATTATTCTTAAACGCACTCAGAAGTGGATAACAAAGAAAGTCAATGATGTTTTGAGTGTGAAAATGAATGATCTCCCAGAAAATTCCTTGACTATGGAGAAGGCAGTTTCCATGATGATGGAACTTAACAAGTACTTTGGAAAGATGAAATTGGATGTGAAAGGTTCTAAAAGCGATCTCTTTCATGATAATCCAAAAGTCACTTGTGGTGAGCAAGATGTTGTTCACCTCAACACAACTTGATTGTGTTGTAAGTGCATCCTCACCAAGAATTGCCCTGTTATGTATACGATGAGGGAAGCACGAGAATTGAGGCACACAGATTATGTTTGGTAAGGATGTAGAATTCGATTGGATTCTTCTAAAAAGGTATGTCTATAAACTTGAGCAATATTTGTGTTTTTAATTGCTTAGAGTACTTATAATGATGTATGTACCTTGTTTATCGTTCATTTCTACCTAACTTGATATGTGTTTAAGGTTCTTAAGGGTTTAGGTTTGAAAATAGTAGTTCGGGATGTTTGGACTTCATGGTACACCTACCAGGTATGCATAACATCTTTTAAAATCAAAATCCAGGGTTTTAAGTTCGCAGACTTGAAAAATTCGTTTGCAAACCCGTATGCATATTTGCCTGTAGACGTCGATATTCGATCGACTTGTTTTGGCCGTAACTTCTTCGTCCGAACTCGGAATAAACTCATTCTTTTTGCATTCTCTTCCTCTTTGAATTATATTCAAAATGGAGATGATAATTATTGATTGTGGATGAGTTAAGGTTGGTATTTATCCCGTCTCTTGTTTTGAGTGTTTTGCTCAGTTTCGCCGCACTTGTTCCAATTCTCTTGGACTTTTGCACTTGGAGTACTACTCTTCTAAGCTCATTTGTAGATTTAACAAGAATGTTTTTGGTGAATCACAAAGAAGGAAGTTCAAGAATGGGTTGTAGTACGCATTGTTATGGGATTCTTGAATGTTCACAATCATTTTATGTGAACAATGGTGCATAGTTGTTAATGACTTTGTATGTTGTTCTTTGTTAAGAAAACCTTTTATATGCCTTTCGTATCTATTCTTGGTGTAAATCCGGGCGAAAAAGGTTGATTCTGCCCTCTAAGGACAAATCATCTTATATGTGCATTACGAGTTTGTCTTGATGCCTAGTAAATCTTCTATTTTCTTGTTTTTTAGAGAAGAATAACTAGAGTTTGGAATAGCCATTATTGTGATTACACATATATATGTCCAACGTTTTCATCTTCATGTTTTTCAGATTTATTGGTTTAAATTCTAAATTGTTTGGAAGATGATTTTTGCAGTATTAATCTTTATGGTTTTATATATTGCAATTTTTTATGGGATATGTGTGTTTACGTCCGTGAACTATGATTGTCCCATATGTTGTCAAAAGTAAAGTCTTTCGTAAGTCGATATGCATGTATTGATAAAAGAATGAATGGACTTTTGACAAATACAAAAGTTAAGACTATATTGTCAATTATTGATGGAAGATAGGTTAAAATCTTTTGTTTACAAGGATTATGTCAATTGTATGTCATTGTGCAAATGGTGATGGAAAATAGAATGAGTCCTTGCTTATTCCACGATATTAGGTCGATCTCGGATCAACAATTTTTGTGTATATACTGTGTTGTTCCATGAGGTACTTTATGTCGAGTATATTCAACTAAATTAATCATCTTGTTTGGTTATTTAATTATTGCTCCATAAGTTCTCTTATGTCGAGCATGACCAATTAAATTGATTACTTTTTGTGATTAGTTTGGTTGTGTATTCCGATTAGATTAATTATGGGTTCTCTTGTGATTAATCTAATTGAGTATTTTTGAGTCTCCATAAGTTCACTTATGTTGAGTACTGATAGACGCATTTATGTGTCTAATTTGTCCTCAATGTTTCGTATTGTTAGTCTCGATTTTTGTACTAATTTTGGTGTTTTTATGTGTGTGTAGGTGTTTTTGGAGAAATACACTTGTGTGGAAAAAGTTGCTCAAAAAGTGTTATTTGGACCCCGGGAGAAAAGTGATAAAGGCACCCTCATTTTGGATAAGGGCACCCTGGGCACCCCAGGTGATAAAGGCGCCCATGTTTTGGATCGGGGCACTTCATCCTCTCCATTTCAAATTTTGGTTTTGGCGGGAAATTATTGTTCTTCTTTGGCGTAATTTTGGTTTGATTTTGGACGTGTTAGAAGGAGATTCAATGGTGAAATTTCATGGGATGACTTGTTAAAGCCTAACGGGGTTAGTATGGGTCGATTAGTCAGCTAAATTTGGCTAGATAACTCGCAAGGAGAAGACATAGAGTATTTGTGCACGAGAAGAGTCTTTCACGGGATTACGGCGTGCTTTGGCGTGTCCGCTCGTGTTTGAAAGACTTGTGGAGCGTGATTGAGTTAAACAGGGATAGTTTGGAGTGAGTTGGATTGCAACAGACGCATGCTGCTTCAAAAAATGGAAAGAATATAGCCCGAGTATAATATCTTTTCTGCCGAGTGATGGGAGGATATCTTGGATTAATGAGGAGTGATTCTAGGTCCAAAAAGGTATAAATAGGTTTTTGGGGTCGAAGGCAAAGGGGATGGAGAGTTAGAGAGAGTTTGGAGCAACCACGAGCCGGAAAAATCGAGTTACACAACACCGTTGTTCTTGCTTTGTGAAGGAAGAACACGAAGAACATTACACTTCGAAGACAGTCGTTTATCAACAAAGTGACAACGACACTTAGGCGTGGGTCGCAATACGGAGGCGACTTAAAAGCAAGAACGGTTTTAACCTTCTTTGTAACAGTGTTTGCAACACTTATAATCGTTGCAAACACCCGATTTTATCATTTTCTCCATTTCATCATTTGTACACCTCCTTTGAGCAATAAAAATGGATTTTGAGCGTGTTTCCAACATGATGAGCTAGAACCCATCACTGGGACGACGGAGGAAGCTGTTTTGCACCCATGTGGTAATTCTATTTAATTCCTTTATGACTATTTGCACTATTATAATTGATTTATGATTTTTATTGATTATTTGTGAATTCGTTAGATGTCGCATGCTTAGTCTTAGGTACTTTAGATGCGCCATGCTTGTGAGTTACATATAATTCTTTATAAAATCTACCTTGGCAAAGAATTAGAGTCGATGTTTGTTACTTTATGAGCCTTAATTGTCCGGAATTAATAGATGAACCGCATGAATGTAAGAATTGGTGGAATCCCGAGTCCCAGTAACTCTCTCCATCTTGTGACATAAATTGTATATATTCTTTATATTTATTATTTTTCTTTATTAAATCCTAGAATCGATTTCATCAAGTCCGAGTGAACGACAACCTTACTACCACTTTCTACAACATTATTGAGTCACATCAAGTACTTCCGGTTAAATAATCATGGGTTCTCTTGTGGTTAATTTAATTGAGTATTTTGGATTCAAATTCATACTTGTATGTGATTTGTTATGTCCAAAGAAATCCTTCTTTTCTCTATCGAAATTAAGGTCGCTCTTGTTGTTCTTTCGGGAATGACATATTATGGGGGAGAGTTCTTTTTGAACTCGTGCTTAATTGCCAAATCTTTGTGGGGAGTGCGGCTGTGGAATATTATAGGAGTTGTCTTGTATCTTTAAACTCCTTGATGAATGCATTTAGCTTCTGCTTTATGATTGCATCTAAATAAGATGATATGTGTTTCTTTCTTTTGGTCATGAAATGTCTCTTTCGGAAATTTCATTAGGATCCCGTTCTTGTACCTTTGCCAATTTTATTGACTAAAAGGGGGAGAATTAATATGTAGTTCACACTACAAATACATATGGTTTTCGGATCATTATGTAAGGGGGAGTGGTTTCCATGTGAGATGGAGTATTGACAAAGGGGGAGTGATACATATCACCATAGTATTTTTGTTGAAGTTATGATACAATTGGACTTTGACGTTGTGTAATGATACTATGACGCTGTATAACAATGATTGAGAACTCTTGTTTTCTTGTTGTTATAGCTACGGATTTTCAACAACGATGATGCTAAACTTACAATCTTTGGGATCATTGGAGTACTTGGAAGTGACGAATATTTCGAGTAATGTTGAAGATTAGGCATGTGGAATAGGAGCTACAAAAGTTAATTTATTTATTTTTTGTATTCCATATGTATTAATATTTTTGTCACTAAAATTGACAAAGGGGAGATTGTTAGAGCATTGCTCGGTCGAACTCGCATGCGTTGCTATCTCAAGCATGTTTGTCAATGTTAGTGATCAAAACTATAAGTCTTGATTTCTAGAATATTATAGCTAAAGGTCTCGGACTAGGATAGAAAGTGTAGTTGAGCTCAAGACTCCATGGAAGTCATCATATAAGACGAAGGACTACTCAAG
This sequence comes from Papaver armeniacum, assembly GCA_023531295.1. NCBI lineage: Eukaryota > Viridiplantae > Streptophyta > Magnoliopsida > Ranunculales > Papaveraceae > Papaver > Papaver armeniacum. The sequence continues at coordinate 2,427,418 of JAJJWW010010882.1, forward strand.
GAACTGGTGGAACTTCATAGACTAAAAGGTATGTGGAGACTTGAACTTATCTGTCACTCAAAAGTCTATTTACTCTATCTCTTATTCTTGAGACAAAAGTCATTTTGATATATAGACTTTCATTATACACATTTGTTATTTAGAGCCGAGTTTAACTCGTCTATCTATTTCTCAAAATATGTGTTGGTAAGCTTCCGCTTTATCCAAATTCATCTTTACCTAGTGACGAATGTCATGTTATGTTTCAATCACTTTGAAAATTGCTCTGACGAAAAATTGTCTGTGAATAACGGCTATATAACGTCCTCTGAGAATGTTTCAATGATTGAAATGAGAGTTTAGATTACATAACCATTGGTAGGGTATAAGCATTGTTGTGGAAACACATATATGTATAAGTCAATATTCCTTGAAACAAAGTTTGCGAACTTTGTTGATCAAGAGAAACAGAATGTGGCGTGAGCCAAGTCCGCGAACTCAGTCCACACTGGCGAAAGTTCTCGACCTGAGAATTTCTGCTGGAGTTTGTGAACTCCTTCCGTGAGCTTAAGTCCGCGAAACAATCCTCGAACTTGATTAGGTTATATCTAAAATCGGTTGTTCTTGAACTCATGTTTATATAAACTAAGGAATGCTTTTGCAAACCGTGGCTATAAAGTTCATGAACCGATTCGAGTGAATCAAACCGTTTTTGCTTCGATTGTGTCTTGTGTAGTTACATAAGATCTAAGCAATTGAACAACTTTCTAACTAGTTCATTTGAGTCATTTGAACTAGTTATGGTGAAGAAGAATATGGTTGATATGAAATTGCTCATATGGCTAACCATTTGGTTAACTATTGTTGAACCAACAAATGTCAATGTTTGGGAACGGATACATAAACGCAAAATTGGACATTTCATTTGTGTGTAACAAGCTAAGGTTTCAATCCAACGGTTGAGAAATATTAGCTTGAATCTAATCAGGTTTTCATCTAACGGTGAATATTGAATGCTTTGTTACCAAGCTAACATTGATTGGAAACCCTAATTTGAAAGACTATATAAGGGAGAACTCTAGCAACTGGGAAATGTAATCCCCGCACCTTACGTGTGATACTAGTTGCATAAGCTAGAGTCAATTATCCTTTAACCTTGGGTTTTCTTCTCTAAAACAGGTTAACGACTTAAAGACTTCATTGGGATTGTGAAGCCAGGCCGATATTACTTTTATTGTAGTTGTGTGACATGATCTTGCTGTTTCTATCATACGAGTACAATTGGAATAATTGTCGTGAGATTTATATCTCCGATAGGCAAGATAGAAAAGAAATCACAAATACTTCGTCTCATCGTTTGTGATTCTGCAATATCTTTTTTTTGTTGCGTCGATTAAGATTATTGTGAGGTGATTGATAATACTAGGATGTTATTCGGGAATATAAGTCCGAGTTATCAATTGGTTCCTGTTCACCTCGATTTATCAAAAGACGGAACAAAACTCGTAGGTATATTCGTGGGAGACAGATTTATCTATTACCATAGACTTTTCTGTGTGATACAGATTTGTTTATTAAAGTCTTCGACTTTGGGTCGTAGAAACTCTTAGTTGTGGGTGAGATCATCTAAGGGAATCAAGTACGTAGCATCCTTTCTTTGGGATCCGAGACGTAGGAGCATAACCGTACCTTGGATCGGTGTGAGATTGGTTGGGGTTCAACTACGGTCAGCACCGAAGTTAGTTTGGAGTAGGCTAGTGTCCGTAGCGGCTTAATACAAGTGTGTGTTCAACTGGACTAGGTCCCGAGGTTTTTCCGAATTTGCGGTTTCCTCGTTAACAAAATTCTCGTGTGTCTGTGTTATTTCTATTCCGCATTATATTTGTTTATATAATTGAAATATCACGAGGTTGTGCGTTGTTCAATCAATTAGAATATCCGACCTTTTGGTTGTTGATTTAAATTGATTGACACTTGATATTGGTCTTTGGTACCATCCAAGTTATCTCTTTGATAAAGACTCGCAGATTTCTATTCGCTTGAGTAAAGATCAAATCGAGAGATTGAGATATAAACTCTTTGATATACTTTTCTCTAGATTGAGTCTGACTGTCTAGTTGATTCTCTAGAATGTATATTGCAGTTTGTCCATACATATTGCTTAGCGAAATATTAGGTGTGGTTGTTGTACCCCCACTTTATTATAACCAACTTAAGTTCGCAGACTTAGTTCGCGGACTTAAGTTCCCGGAATGATTTCTCAAACTCCAATGCAATTTCTCGGTCGAGAACTTCCGCCGTTCATGACCGAGTTTATGGATCTTATTCCGGTTCTCTTGATCAACAAAGTTCGCAAACTTTGGTTCAAGGAAAAAGGACTTATACATATATGTGTTGCCACACAATGCTTATATCCAACATTGGTTATGTAATCTAAACTCTCATTTCAATCATTGAAACATTCTTAAAGGACGTTATAAAGTTGTTATTCACAAACCCTTTTTCGTCAAAGCAATTTTCAAAGTGATTGAAATATAACATGACTTTCGTCACTAGGTAAAGATGAACTTGGCCAAAGCGAAAGCTTACCAACACATTTTTCGAGAAATAGATAGGCGAGATAAACTCGGCTCGAAATAGCAAATATGTATAATCAAAGTCTATATAGCAAAACGAATTTTGTCTTAAGAATATGAGATATAGTAGATAGACTTTTGAGTGATAGATAAGTTCAAGTCTCCACATACCTTTTAGTCGATGAAGTTCCCCCGGTTCCTTAAGTAGTCCTTCGTCTTGTATGATGATTGCCATGGAGTTTTTGAGCTCAACTACACTTTCTATCCTAGTCTAAGACTTAGCTATAATAGACTGGAAATCAAGACTTATAGTTTTGATCACTAACATTGACAAACATGCTTGGGATAGCAACGCATGCGTGTTCGATCGAGCAATGCTCTAACACGTATAAATACCGATAGACACATTTTTGTGTCTAATTTGTCTCGATTCTATATATCAATAGTGCTCATTTTTGTACTTATAATGGTGTTTTATGTGTGTGTAGGTATTTTTGGCCAATAAACATTTTTGGAAAAATCGGCTCGAAAAGTTGGTAAAAGCGCCCGGAGGACACTTGCTATTCTGACTCTCACTATGGATAAGGGGTACCCAAATTACCAAGGGGCATCTTCAGGACACCCCCAAGTCAGCTGCTAAAGGCAACCCATCAGATGATAGGGGGCGACCCTTTCTTCTTCACAATTTTGGCGGGAAAACTGAATTCAAAATTTCAGTTTTGCAGCGTGATTTGCAGGCGAGATTTGCTGGAGTTTTCGCCGGATTTAATTGCTTCTATGGATTGATACCACCCTGTCACGACTAAACAGGGTTGGTAGGTCTCCTAGAATCGAAAATATAGGTTGGTACGTCGAGTTTGGACAAAACAGAGGCTTGGAGTTTCACGGTTTTTTTGAGATTTCTTGGATTAGATTTGGAGTGATTCAACTGCATAGTTTCGTCGGGATGGACCTGTTAGAGCTTGATAGTGATGATACATGTGTTTGCAACGAACATATTGAGCTGTATAACTTTGTGGAGCGAAACAAAGGAGGTGGAAGTTATTCGGGTTTTGTTCTCGGACTTGAGGAAGTTTTAGTCGGAGTTGGACGGACAAGATGATAGGTATTATACTGTTAACCCCAAACAGGATTGATATGTGTCACAGATTTAAAAAAATAGGCATCAATTCTCGGGTTATGCAAAACAGGGAAGAGGAGTTATTATTGGATTTTCTTGGTTATATTTATAGGAGTTGGCTGAATTATGGAGAGTTTAGCTATATCTGGGACTTTATCTTACCTTATCTGGGAAGTGTACATCTCACAGAATCGCGTATGGAAGAGTTATAGAGAAGAAAATCCCGAAATTTTATGGAAAAGAAAAAAAATATCCAAGACTTGCTGTGAAAGGAAAAAGAGGGTTTTACTCGAGTTACTTTTGGGTCTGCTGGCTATATAAAGGATGGGTCGAGTCACAAAAAGATGGACGTAAGCCTTGGGGTAGTTCCATAGAAGTTAAGGAGGTTGCAGAGACGATTTCACAACTTGCAGAGAAGAGGAAGAAAAAGAACACAGAACAGCTGAAGAAGACTGTCGTTTATTCCGTGACTTTTACTTTCAAATTCTATACCTTTTGTCACAACTTCTGTAACAATTAATCAAAGTTCACAACAGTTCTGTTAAGGTCTTTGTAACAGTGGGTTCTGTAACACTTATATTTGTTACAAACACGCTGCTTTATATCCTCTACTCTTTTTAATCAACTTTTGAGCAATGAAATCGTTTTTTTGAGCATAACTACAACATGAGAAGCTAAACCCCATTGCTGAGGCGACGGAGGAAGCTATTTTTCCAACAAGAAGTGGTATATTCTTATTTATATATTTATTTGCAATTATTATATTATTATTTGCCTTGATCGGAAATTGTTTGAATGATTTTTGTTAAGCAATTGTTATTTCTTTTGATAGAGCATGCTTGGACCTAGGTTTTTGATGTTCTATGCTTCGGATTTACACTTGTTATTTTGAGAATCTACTTGTTGCAACAGTTAGAATCAAAGTGAACAAGAAAATTGCATGAATATAAATATTGGGATTAAATCACTTTGAACTTGGAAAATAGTGGAATCTTAGCCTCAGTGTCTTTTAATATTGATATCATCTTTGTTTAAGTTTGCTATAATTTTTAGTGTGTTTTATATTTTAGTTTTGATTTTAAGTCTAAAAAATCCTTCACAAGTCTGAGAATCGAATCACTTTATTTACCATTATTCACAACCACATCAAATACCAGTCCATGTAGAAGGAGATGGACAACTTATGTAACAATAGATGGTCTTTCTACAGAGAATTCCTGAGAGAGATCTAGATAGAGAGGAAGTAAGAAATCTAAGTGATATATGTAGCTCTTTCAAGGGTAAGACCTTATAATCAATAAAGAAAACATCTTCTTTCCCGTGGACGTAGGTCTTCATGGCCGAACCACGTTATATGCTTGTGTTAATCTTTACTTTCTATGCTCTTTACATCTTGTTCATCTTGAATCTTGTATTTTCTAGTAGTTTATAGCCTTTAGATTTACTTGGGTGTAGTCATCAGAAAAGATGCCACTACAGTATGCACAACCTGGTGGTGGAGGAGATGACTATGATGTGATATTTTTAGTCGCCTCCATGCTTCAATCCGCCCTGCAAATTGAATTTACAGACAACCCAAAAAAATGTTCAAGCATTCGAACACACTTCCATTGCAAATTGGAACCAATTTCACATGTTCAACTCATGTAAACACCCATCACTTTCATGGAAACCATTCAATATCTTCACTGCTTTCTAATGCCAAAACTTGCCCTGAATCCACAAACTTCTCGTTCGTTTCACATTAAAAATCAGAACAAACAAAATGAGATTGAATCCGAGCTAACAACATTACTATCTCAATTAAAATCAGAACAAACAAAATGAAATTGAAATTGAAGCTAATACCCTTTTCTTCATCAATATCACCTTTACTATTTGATTGTTAATCAACCCATTACTCCTCTCTGTTTAAGAACCCACATTTCACATCTTATTGTAACTATGCTAGAACCCAAATTTGATGCAAACCATATGTCCATTCTCCTGTTAGAGCTTATTATCACCATAAATTTCCTCCAACCCCTCAAATCACCAGCAATAATCGATGTTCTTCCCTGTAAATCTGATGACAGTGGTGGGGGATATGATGATGTTATGCAAGAAGAAGACGATGGAGGTGGAGATTATGAGATTGGGATGGATTTGTATTGCTCAAAGTCTAACAGTGTAGAGGTGGGAGGAGGAGAAGAAGAGTGAAGAAGAGAATGCGTAAGGGTTAGGGTAATGGAAAATGAAGGGGTAAGATAGCAAATTCCTCTAACAATTCCATGTTTTTTTCTTTTGTTTTTTTCTTAAAATTAATTTCTAAACGGAACTTAATATCTAACCAAGTCAACGCGGGTCAACGTTGGTCTTTAGACCAAACGCAAAGGCTGGACAAATGTTAGACCAAACCCAAGTTTTGGTCAAAACCTGAGTACCAAAAACCAAATAACCCTATTCTGTCACATTCTCAAATTACTTTTGTTAAACTGCGATTAGTAGTATAAAGTGAAACTTCTATGCTTTCTTAATGAATTAGCTTAGATAAATTGATATGTTAATAATTACACATATAAATTGTTGATTGCTGCCGGTGAGCAGGAAAAAAACCCAACAACATCTTCAATCAATTCTAAATTTTGAAAAACCAGATGTTTTGTTTCTATATGAAACTAAGTCTCAAATGAGCTTAATGGGAAACATTTTAAACTACTTCCCAAACATCCATATTGTAGATCCAGATGTAATAGTTGGGCGACTAACAATTGCCTGGGTGGATGATTTTCATTTTGAAGTGGTTCAATGGAACCTTAACATGATTAATATCATTGTTAAAAACAACTTCCACTCACATGAGTGGTTACTCACTGGTTTTTATGGAGCCCCAAAACATGAAAATAAACTAGAAGTTATGAATTACGTAGAAGACATAGCTCCAAGGATTAACTTCAATGAGATGCCTTGGTTAGTAATAGGAGACTTAAACATAATATTCAACAAATCTAGCTTCTTTTAAGAGATGATCTATACAAAACCAGTTAACATTGTCAAATTGCTTTTTCAATGTCCAGCTTGCAAAGAATACCAGGTCTTTTGATTTCAGTCTTGCATCAATCATTTACAGATTCAGGCTTACATTAATCAAATAATGATGGATTAATACAACGTCAAGGCACGGGTTGGCCATCATTCATGCGTCTTGGTAAACTCCACGACAACCCTGCCGCTAAAGGATATATCGTGAACGACATGTACTTGAGTCTTCGGAGTTGATGTATCTTGTAGGATGAATGAGAGAAGCCTATAGAGGATGATGCATGAATCAAAAAATCAAAATTAAGATAAAAGTTAGAGAAAGGATGAACATATGATCATGTCATAGGTTTAGATAAAATGAAGATGAATTTTCGTATCAAAAGAAAGAGCGAAGGTGATCAGTGCGACATGTAAAAGGTTTCTAAAATTCAAAACTGAATTGAAATTAGGCCCTTCGCACCTTGCATCATCAAAATTTTGGAATAAAAGAGAGAACTTAGTAGTCGGGCACCAACAACAAGACATTTTCTAGCACGTGTTTATGAAAATCTACAATGTCACATTCTAATATAAACATTTATGTTTTCCAAGTACTTAGTTGCTTACAAATTATTTGTGAATCTTGACACTTTTCATTTCATAAGCTTTATTGCAATGTCTTACTCTGAATCCCAGTCTTTTCATTTTTCCTTTTTGAGCTTTATCAGTTTTTTCCAAGTTTAAAACGTATACAAAAGACGTGATCTCTTTCTCAAAAATGACATGATCTCAATTTCGGGGACCGAATACATATTGAACCTAAAATAAAATTTAAAGATGAGTTTTTTATTTTTTTCTTATGAAAATGATAAGGATTAAAATTTTATTGAAAATGTAAAAATAATCAAAAGCTGAGAACAAATACATGACTGAAGCCCAACATCACCTGAGCCCAAATAATCAAATCAAAAAATTATTTGTTGCAGTGTGGTGTTTGATAGGTGTAGAATACACCGTATTTACTATATAGAGTTTATGCTTTCTTTGCTATTTTTCGTGTGAATTATGTATCTTATGTTTGAATTTGAGTTATTAGGTGCAATGGAGTCGCACGGAGGAAAAGAAGAAGAAATTATCCAAATTGGGCCAAAGGGCGAAATTGTCATCTCACAGGCGAGCTATATGTGGAGCAGGCTGAAACGCGACAAGGGAGCGGAAGAGAATTAGGCTGTCGGTTACCTGGAACCGACAGGCCAAAGCAATTGGAGTTGGCCCTTATCTAATGAGAGGTGCTTAAAGTCAATGTAGTTACCCCTTATCTATCCTACCCGAGTGGCTTTATCCCCTGTCATTCTCTTACACAATTCAATGAGAAATCATTTCTCATGATTCAACCTGAAATCGAGAGAAAATGGAGGCACCTGAAACTAAGAGAAGAGAGGAAAGAAAGGGAGAGGGATGGCTGCAGATTCAAACAACTGAGTGAAATTTGGTTGCTCTTGGATGAATGTCTCACTCTGAGGAGTTCGTGTGTGAAATTGAAGCTCCAACAGGGAGAGAAGGGAAGAAGACGGTAATGAGCAGATCGGGTTTGACATCGATTGAATTAGGATGAAACTTTGAAAGGGGTTCGAGCTGTAGAGAACCAGAGTGGTGGTGAAGATGGATGATTGAATCTGAGATGTAGAAGATGGGTTTGATGCTGTTAGTGAATTTGAATCGGAAAGGAGATCTGAGGTCATGAATTGGGTTCGATTGGGAAGAAGAGTTTGAGCTCATGAGAGTTTAAGGCCTGGGAGTGAACTGAGAAGGTGGTTGTGTTGTTGGTGGTGGTAGTGACATTGCAGGTACCAGTGTATTGAGGTGATGTATGGATTGAAGCCCGGAGTTGATAATTGATGGTTGTACACTGATGTGGTAGCTTGAATTGGACGTGCTAGATTTACAGAAGGTGTGGTGTTCTTTGACAGTCGAGCATAGAAAGAGCTGGAGTTGAGAATTGGCTGGTTGTTGCTTCAGGTGTCGAAAAGCTGGTTTAGTGAGCTGTTGGTGCTGGCTTGTGGCAGAGGGTTGGCAATGCGGCTCAGAAGATGTTGCAGGGTAGTAGGAAGGTGAAGCTGTTGGTGGTAGTGGCAGGTGGATGCTAAATGGTGCTGTAGTGGCAAGGGACTGGAGCTGGTTGGAGTTTTTGTTGCCTGTGGAATTGGAGGAAGATACAGCACTGCATTAAGGCCAGGGAAGCTGAGTTGCAGGTGATTACTTAGATGTATGCTAGGTTTGCAGGTCTGATGCAGTGGTGAAGTGCTGTGTATGTGGAGCTTAGGGGCTGGTAAGAAGTGCCAGGAACTGGTGGTGCTTGAGAAGACATAAATGGTGGCATTGGAGCATTGCAGGTCTTATGCCTTGGTTCAAGTAATGGAATGGCTGGCCTGATGGTGGAGCTGTGGTTGAAATGCTTGGCAGTTTTGCTGCAGCTGAAAGCAATGTGCAGGGCAGGAGCTAGTAGCAGCTGCCAACTCAGGCAGGGCTGGTGCTGCTGGGATTGAAGCCAGATTGGCATTAATTGGTTCAGGTGATAGTTGCTCTCAGGAGATGGGGTTAGATGAATGTTAGGTTTGCAGGGGAGAAGAAATTGGCAATGAGTTGATGGTTGTTAGTGAGCTGCAGACAAGGATTTGAGGATGGCTTAAGACAGGTCTGAGCTGAAAGCTCAGTAGAGATGTTTCATAGCAGGTTTAGGCTCAGTTGAAGAAACTGCTGTGAGTTTGATACAGGCAGAGCTGTAGGTTTAGTGCTGTGGCAAGATGGAATGAGCAGGTAGTAGTGTTGCTCAGTGGCAAAGGAGCTTCTGCTGGTGGAGTATATAGTCACAAGTTCAGGTGGCATGAAGTTGAGTGTATTGCAGGTGGAATTGCAGCCTAGTTGGAGGAGCTGCAACTGATACAGCAGGTGCAGGCAAGAATAGGAGGCTGCAGGGCTTGCAGGTTGTAGCTCAGGTATTGGCAGGCTGGAGATATTGCAAGCAATAGCAGGGAATGACTCAGGTTGTTTGTGGTTTTGGTAATGGAAGTGAATGAAATTGAGCTGCAATAATGGTGATTACAGGGAGGACTGAAATGGCTAGGCAGAGAGGAGTTGAGATGCTGGCAACAATGCTGGAGATTGTGTTGAATAGGGAAGGAGCTGGCAGCTTGGCTGTGCTGTAGTGAGCAGCTGCAGGTGAAGCTGAGTTGCAGGGGAAGAAGGTAACACACCACGGCCATCGTGGCAGTGCGAAAGGCGCACAACTGCAGAGACCAGGCCTGGCAGGTTGGCCTGACAACCAGTTAGCTAACTCATGTCAACTGAGTCAGTTAACTCCGAGTTGACCCGATCCAACTCAGTGATCCAGACCGAATCGACTCACCCGTTGACTTAACCCGGTTTGACCCGTTGACCCGGTGACCGGGCGGACTTTGCCGGTCACCTGAACCGATTTCCGGCGACATTTCCGGCCGTTTTCCGGCCACAATACCAGTTTTCCGGCGAGCACATTTTTGGGATATATTTTCACATGGGTTTCTCACACATGGTTCATGGGCTTGGTGGACTTTTTGGTTATGGACTTTGAAGACCTAATTTTGGAAAGTGTGAAGGCTATAAGAAGAAGGAGTTTCTATTCTTTTATTATCACGTATTTTCTACTGGAGTTTTGGAGGAGAGCGATTCTACTAGGGTTTGCTTCCATTTTATTTTACATGTTCTTCATTTTATTTTTGATAATAATTATGTTGAATCAAAATACTATGAGTAACTAAATACCTATTATTGGTTATGGGATAATAAGTGGATTTCACAAATAAGATTTGATTCAATGTATTAGTTTTGTCTCAGTAATTTATTGATTATGATTCATGGTTTATAATGTTTATGATTTGATAGTTTGTTTGGTTGAGTCCGAATCAATCCGATCTACTTTCATATCTAGAGCTATATTAGGGCTTTCAATACTAAAAAACGTTGTCTATCCCTCGATTTTGAGTAGCATAAATGTGGGTAGTGCTTGTAGTGATATATCCTACTAGTCACATATGAATCGTAACTTGGGTTAAATCGAATTAGTGCTTTTACACATTTTGGTTGCCTTGATTAGTCTTATTCCGGAAAACTTATTGCTTTTAGGAGTTAAACTTAATTGTGCTTTTACACTTTAGGTTGCTTTCTAGAAAGAATTCACATATGCATCTTTTAATGTGGTTGTGATGAAATCGGGGAATTAGCGGGATACTCTTGCGATCAAGGTATCCTAGGACTTTTAGTAAATGAGAGATTAAAATTTCAATTCTAGTCATTGTTGATAATTCGAGTTTGTGAATGAAACTATCCCGTGACCAATACTTTCTCCTTATTGATAAATTTTATTATTACTTTGCTTTCAATTATTTTTATTGCTTTTAAAAATCAAAACATCCCCCCTTTGGTTACTAAGAAACTGAAAATTTGCATAACAACATAAGCCTCTCTGTGGATACGAACTCTTTCTTATTGCATACTACTTTTATTTTAGGAAGTAAGAAAGTGAAATTATTTTTGACCGGGTGACAACCGATCAAATTTTGGCGCCGCTGCCGGGGAGGCATACGGCTTGTTATTAAGTTTTAGTTTCTTTTTACAATTTCTGTTTTTATACTTGCTTTTCGTTTATTGTCTTGTTTCTCACTTGTTTGCGAGAATTGTTTTTCATGTACTAATCCCTGGCTTCCAAAGATTGGAATTATCAAAGGTGCGGGATAGCTACTCGAAGAGGCACAATACTCCAACCAAGGCAAGACACAACGGAAGAACAAGTCTTGGAAGTAGAACACGAAGCTCTTCATCAAGAAGAGGAAGAAGAGGTTCCATTCGTAGGAGAACCACTAATTGAAGAGGAAGAAGCAATGGGTGACAATGCAAACCGTACACTCAAGGATTTGGCTTCTCATAGGCTTGATGCACAACAATGGTGTATCCAAACAAACTCAACTTTCGAGATCAAGCCGGGGTTGCTTAGAGAGTTGCCAAAGTTTCATGGTATGGCGAATGAGGACCCAAACAAGCATCTCATGGAGTTCTATACCATTGTCAAGGCTATGCTTCCAGTGAGATGAAGTCAATGGTGCAATGATGAAAGTTTTTCCATTTTCTATGGTGGACAGCGCTAAGGATTGGTTGTATTGTTTGCCACCCGGGAGTGTCACTACATGGAACGGTTTGAAGAAAATCTTTCTAGAGAGGTATTTTCCTGCGTCTAAGGCCACTCAAATTCGCAAAGAGATTTGTGGAATAAAGCAACATGTTGGAGAATCATTGTATGAATGTTGGGAGAGGTACAAGAGATTGGTGGCAAGCTGTCCACACCATCAAGTTAGTGATGCTATGATAATCCAGACTTCTACGAAGGTCTCCAATCAAGTGATAGATATCTTCTAGACGCTGCGGGTGGTGGTGCACTAGTGAACAAGACGGTGGCCCAAGCTGCCGAGTTGATTGAAAGCATGGCTGCGAACTCGCAACAATTCTACACAAGAGGTGAACCAATGGTAAGGCAAGTGCATGAAGTTAGTGATTCATCATCATCACACCGTGATCAAAGGATGGACAATATGGAGCAAATGATACAAAGGATGGCTGCGGTTATTTTACCTTCACATGGTGAAGAGATGGAGCAAGCTAGTGCGGTTTTTCCAAACCAACAAAGAAGGTATGATCCCTACTCCAACACCTACAATCCGGGATGGAGAGATCATCCAAATTTCAGCTATGCCAACAAGCAAGGTGCGGTCCAACAACCAAATTTCAATCGTTCGAGTGGATTTCAACCACAACAACAACAATTCCAACAACAACAACAACAATTTCAACCGCAACAACAACAATTTCAGCAACCACAACAATCGGTTCAAGGTTCCGATATCGATGCAAAGTTACATACAATGATGCAAGGTATTTCTACCATGTTCAAGGAGAGCCAACAAGAAACTAAGAGTGCTATCAAGGATTTGCAGACTCAAGTAGGCTCCATGGCGGTTGATATCAACAATTTGAAGGCACAAAATAGTGGGAGACTTCCTTCTCAACCTATCAACCCAAAAGAGGGTGTTAATGCAATTACATTGAGAAGTGGTACACAACTTGTGCAACCCGAAGTTGCTGATTTGGGTGAAGAGGAAGCTCCAAAGGAGCCGGTTTTGGAAGAAAAGAGGGATGAAATTCCCCAAACACTCGAGGTACCAATTCCTAACTCTAAAACTCCAATTTCTACTTATGTTCCTCCTATACCTTTTCCTCGCAGATTTGCAAGTTCAAAGAAGGCGGAACTAGAAAAGGAGATTTTGGACGTTCTTAGGAAGATTCATGTGAATATACCACTCCTTGATGCTATCAAGCAAGTTCCCAAGTATGCAAAAGTGTTGAAGGACTTGTGTACCAATAAGCAAAGGCTCAAAGGTAATGAAGTGTTGAGTGTGGGGGAGAATGCTTGACAATCTTACAACACAAACTCCCACCGAAATGCAAAGACAGGGTAGCTTTGACATTCCCGTCACAATTGGTAACACCACTTTTAATAAAGCAATGTTGGATTTAGGTGCATCCGTTAATGTTATGCCCGCATCTATGTACAATTCACTTAATCTAGGTCCTTTGAAAAAGGCTGGAATTGTGTTGCAATTAGCCGATCGTTCTAATGTCTACCCAATGGGTATTGTCGAGGATGTTCTTGTGCGGGTTAATCAACTTGTATTCCCAGCTGACTTTTGTGTGTTAGAGATGGATGAAGGTTCACCGGACTCGTCTCTTCCATTGCTACTTGGGCGTCCCTTCATGAAAACGGCGAAAACCATTATTGATGTGGACAAGGGAACGTTGACTATGGAGTTCGATGGAGAAATAATACGTTTCAACATTTTCGAGACGATGAGATATCCTAGTGATGTCCACTCTTGTTTCTCCGTTGATGTTTTGGATACATTGGCTCAACAAGTGTTTGAATTGAATCATGATGATGCTTTGGAAACTGTTTTAACTACAACCATGGATGACGGTGTTGAGTGTGGTAACGAAGTTAAGGAAGCCCTTGGTGATCTCAACTCACTACAAGGATGTCCGGAAACTCACAATATCTCTTTTATTTCTTTACCACGCAGTGATGAACAACTTTTACCTTCTATTATTAAATCTCCAAAGTTGGAATTAAAACCTCTTCCAAGTCACTTAAAGTACTTGTACTTGGGTGATAATGAAGAGTTACCTGTGATTGTTTCTAACGAGCTTAGTGAATTACAGGAGCAAAAACTTCTACGGGTGTTAAGGAAGCACAAGACGGCCATAGGATGGACAATCGCCGACATCAAGGGTATAAGCCCTGCCGTTTGTATGCATAAGATTCGTTTGGAGGACGATGCAAAGCCTACAAGGGACACGCAACGTCGTTTGAACCCTCCCATGATGGAAGTTGTGAAAAAGGAGATACTAAAGCTCTTGGAAGTGGGTGTTATCTACCCCATATCCGATAGCAAGTGGGTGAGCCCGGTACAAGTTGTACCAAAGAAATCAGGGGTAACGGTGGTAGAGAATGATGAAAATGAACTTGTCCCAACTCGTGTGCAAACCGGTTGGAGGGTTTGTATTGATTATAGAAAGTTGAATGCCACTACTAGGAAGGATCATTTTCCTTTACCCTTTATTGATCAAATGCTTGAACGTTTAGCTGGACATGCTTATTATTGCTTCCTTGATGGTTATTCAGGGTACAATCAGATTGTGATAGCACCGGAGGACCAAGAGAAAACTACTTTCACTTGTCCTTTCGGCACTTTTGCTTATAGAAGGATGCCTTTTGGCTTGTGCAATGCTCCAGCTACCTTTCAAAGGTGTATGGTAAGTATTTTCTCCGAGTATGTTGAAAACATCATTGAAGTGTTTATGGATGACTTTAGTGTTTTTGGTGATTCATTTGATCTATGTTTGAACAACTTGTCATTAATCCTTGAAAGATGTGTTGAAACAAATCTTGTGCTAAATTGGGAGAAGTGCCATTTCATGGTAACTCATGGCATAGTTTTAGGCCATATAATATCTTCTAAGGGCTTGGAAGTTGATAAAGCTAAGATAGACCTTATTCGTGCTCTAACCCCTCCCACTACGGTGGGGAGATACGTTCTTTTCTTGGTCATGCAGGTTTCTATCGTAGATTTATCAAGGATTTTTCCAAGATAGCATCACCACTTTGCAATTTATTGCAAAAGATGTGGTTTTTAACTTCGATGAGAAGTGTATGGCGGCATTCAATCGTTTGAAAGAACTTTTGATTTCAGCCCCTATCATTAAACCACCGGATTGGAGCAAGCCGTTTGAGCTAATGTGTGATGCTAGTGACTACGCGGTTGGTGCGGTGCTTGGGCAACGTGAGGGGAAGATACCTCATGCTATTTACTATGCTTCTAGAACGTTAAATGAAGCCCAACAAAACTACACAACCACTGAAAAAGAGTTTTTAGCTATTGTATTTGCATTGGAGAAATTTCGCTCTTATCTAATTGGTACAAAAGTTGTTGTCTTTTCTGACCATGCAGCTCTTAGGTACTTACTAATGAAGAAAGAAGCGAAACCAAGGCTCATACGATGGATTCTACTCTTGGAAGAGTTTGATATTGAGATCAAGGACAAGAAAGGAATTGAGAACACCGTTGCGGATCACTTGAGCCGTCTTCTGTGGACAAGGAAGCTATCCCATTGCGTGAAAGCTTCCCGGATGAGCAACTATTCTCAATTGCCTTTGGAGAACCATGGTATGCAGATATTGTGAATTACTTGGTAACTAAACAAATCCCAACGAACTTGTCTCGTCTTTGAAAAGGGACAAACTTAAGAGGTTAGGGAACCGATACATATGGGATGATCCATACTTATGGAAACATGGCAGCGACCAAGTAATAAGAAGGTGTGTTCCCGAATCCGAGTTTAATTCTATCTTGTCATTTTGTCACTCCTATGCTTGCGGAGGACATTTTGGAAGTAAAAGAACCGCTTACAAGGTACTTGAAAGCGGTTTCTATTGGCCAACCTTGTTTAAGGATGCATATACATTTTGTATAACTTGTAATAGGTGCCAAAGAACGGGCAATCTAGGTGCCCGAAATCAAATGCCACAAACTTTTATTCAATTTATTGAAGTTTTTGATGTATGGGGTATAGATTTTATGGGTCCTTTTGTCAACTCGCATGGGAATTATTACATCTTACTTGTTGTTGATTATGTCTCTAAATGGGTGGAGGCTAAGGCCACCCCTACTAATGATTCCAAGGTTGTTTGATTTTGTGCAAACTAATATTTTTGCAAGGTTTGGAATTCCAAGAGCCATAATTAGCGATGGAGGTTCTCACTTCAACAACGAGGTTTTTACAAAGCTTATTGAAGAAGTACAATGTGTCGCACAAGGTTGCAACACCTTATCATCCTCAAACAAATGGACAAGCCGAGGTGTCTAACAGGGAGGTGAAATCCATACTTGAGAAGACGGTGAATCCAACAAGGAAAGATTGGAGCATGCGGCTAAATGATGCTTTGTGGGCATATAGAACCGCATACAAGACACCTATTGGGATGTCTCCCTTTAGGCTTGTGTATGGTAAACCTTGTCACTTACCCGTGGAGATTGAGCATAAGGCGTTTTGGGCGATTAAACAATGCAACATGGAGATGGATGGGGCTGGAAAGCAAAGGAAGTTGCAACTCCAAGAGCTAGAAGAGCTTCGCAATGATGCATTTGAAAGCTCTCGCATTTATAAGGAAAAAACGAAGGCCTTTCATGATACTATGATTTCTAGAAAACAATTTTGTGTTGGGCAGAAAGTGCTTTTGTTTAATACTCGCTTGCATTTATTTCCGGGTAAATTAAGGTCACGATGGATCGGACCTTTTATTGTTACTAATGTGTTTTCTCATGGTGCAGTAGAAATTCGTAGCATTGCTACAGGAAAGGAACTTAAAGTTAACGGGCACCGTTTGAAACCATATTATGAGAATTTCACTTCCGAAGTGGTGGAAGGAGCTAATTTTGTGGATGCACTCCCTCTGGAGGAGTCATAGAAAGCAAGGAGATAGTCGGGCTGACGACTTTAAACCAAGCGCTAAGTGGGAGGCAACCCACCGGTTTTGTATCTTTTCCTTTATCTTTTTATTTTTAAGCATTTTATCTTTCTTTTCGTATTTTTGCATATCATTTGCGGAATTTCCCACCTTGAACCTTCTTTGGATGATTCAATTTTACATTGAGGACAATGTAAAGTTTAAGTGTGGGGGAGCATTTATATGTTTGTATAGTTTGTTTTATGCATTTAGTAGTTTTATGCCATTAAAAAAAAAAAAAAAAAAAAAAATCAGAAAAATAGAAAAAACCAAGAAAAATTTGTGCTTTTTGAACTCCGAAATCTAGAAACTTGTGCCTTTAGGATGACACCATTAGTGGATGGAACCATTTTGAATGCAGGAGCAGAGGAACCAATTAACTAAAAGGGACGAACATAGCTCATGAATCATAAATACCATGATAGTTGTTACCATATCTCGGAATATCACCATATCACATGCTATTTTTTTTTTTTTTTTTTTAATTTTTCCATGTTTATCTATTGTTCTCTAAGTGCTTTGGTGGGTCTCTAATAATCGAGTTGTTATTCTGCTAGGATGATTAGAGTGATTGAGTTGCTAAAAAAAAAAAAAAAAAAAAAAAAAAAAAAAAAGACCGACCAATTAGACCAAAACGGAATAAGAATGACACTTGGGAATAGCAGTATGTGTGAAACGTAGTCCCTGTCTCCGTCGCCTAAACAAGCGTGGAATGCAGGATCCAAGGCAACTATCATGTACTTGCTGACAAGAAGCATGCGCTTGAATCCAAAAGATTTAATCATGCCGTCTTTAAAAAAAAAAAAAAAAAGAGAGAAATTGGATCCAGTTTGATCCAATCATATATAAAAAAAAAAGAGAGAAAAAAAATTATTATTGTGTTGAATAAAGTCACTCTTGGTTCCCTTGTATATGCCAATTGATTTGATGTAGCATTCAGCACCAGTAGCTCAATCCAATAGGGAATAGGTTCATCTTGGCAGTGACCTTCAGACAGATATGGGAAACATCGAACACTTGTGAATATCCGCCAACATCTACATCTTTATCCATCTTCTTAATCTTTTCATTGTGATTGTGGTTGTTAGTTTCCGAGTATTGTGGCTTGTTCGACTATCTAATTAGAGTTTATTTACTAATAATTGAATTGAATTTGCAAGGTATCTCCTCCTGTAGTCATTTTGGATTCATTCATTGATTTGTCACGAATAGACGGAGTTTGAAATATAGGTTTTGTAGGTATATCTCTAGTAAACCTTCACGAGACTATAACTCGTCCACTAGGGACACTTAGTGGTTTAAAGGCTTGTTATTTATGCTAAAAGTGACCGTAGCCTCGACGACACGGAGTTGTTGTATTTTATTGTTTTGTTTGATTTGCTCGAGGACAAGCAAAGTCTAAGTGTGGGGGAATCTGATAGGTGTAGAATACACCGTATTTACTATATAGAGTTTATGCTTTCTTTGCTATTTTTCGTGTGAATTATGTATCTTATGTTTGAATTTGAGTTATTAGGTGCAATGGAGTCGCACGGAGGAAAAGAATAAGAAATTATCCAAATTGGGCCAAAGGGCGAAATTGTCATCTCACAGGCGAGCTATATGTGGAGCGAGCTGAAACGCGACAAAGGGAGCGGAAGAGAATTAGGCTGTCGGTTACCTGGAACCGACAGGCCAAGCAATTGGAGTTGGCCCTTATCTAATGAGAGGTGCTTAAAGTCAATGTAGTTACCCCTTATCTATCCTACCCGAGTGGCTTTATCCCCTGTCATTCTCTTACACAATTCAATGAGAAATCATTTCTCATGATTCAACATTGAAATCGAGAGAAAATGGATGCTTTGAAACTAAGAGAGAGAGGAAAGAAAGGGAGAGGGATGGCTGAGATTCAAACAAGCGAGTGAAATTTGGTTGCTCTTGGATGAATGTCTGCTACGAGGTTCGTGTGTGAAATTGAAGCTCCAACGGGAGAGAAGGGAAGAAGACGGTAATGAGCAGATCGGGTTTGACATCGATTGAATTAGGATGAAACTTTGAAAGGGGTTCGAGCTGTAGAGAACCAGAGTGGTGGTGAAGATGGATGATTGAATCTGAGATGTAGAAGATGGGTTTGATGCTGTTAGTGAATTTGAATCGGAAAGGAGATGCGAGGTCATGAATTGGGTTCGATTGGGAAGAAGAGTTTGAGCTCATGAGAGTTTAAGGCCTGGGAGTGAACTGAGAAGGTGGTTGTGTTGTTGGTGGTGGTAGTGACATTGCAGGTACCAGTGTATTGAGGTGATGTATGGACTGAAGCCCGGAGTTGATAATTGATGGTTGTACACTGATGTGGTAGCTTGAATTGGACGTGCTAGATTGTGAAGGTGTGGTGTTCTTTGTGATCGAGCATAGAAAGAGCTGGAGTTGAGAATTGGCTGGTTGTTGCTTCGGGTGTCGAAAAGTTGCTGGTTTAGTGAGTCACAGTCGGCTTGTGGCGAGAGGGTTGGCAATGCGGCTCGAGAAGATGTTGCGGGGGTACTAGGAAGGTGAAGTTTGTTGGTGGTAGTGGCAGGTGGATGCTAAATGGTGCTGTAGTGGCAAGGGACTGGAGCTGGTTGGAGTTTTTGTTGCCTGTGGAATTGGAGGAAGATACAGCACTGCATTAAGGCCAGGGAAGCTGAGTTGCAGGTGATTACTTAGATGTATGCTAGGTTTGCAGGTCTGATGCAGTGGTGAAGTCTTTGTGTATGTGGAGCTTAGGGGCTGGTAAGAAGTGCCGGGGAAGCTGGTGGTGCTTGAGAAGACATAAATGGTGGCATTGGAGCATTGCGGGTCTTATGCCTTGGTTCAAGTAATGGAATGGCTGGCACGATGGTGGAGTATGTGGTTGAAATGCTTGGCGAGTTTCTTTGTTGAAAGCAATGTGCAGGGCGGGAGCTAGTAGCAGCTGCCAACTCGGCGGGGCTGGTGCTGCTGGGATTGAAGCCAGATTGGCATTAATTGGTGCAGGTGATAGTTGCTCTCAGGAGATGGGGTTAGATGAATGTTAGGTTTGCAGGGGAGAAGAAATTGGCAATGAGTTGATGGTTGTTAGTGAGCTGCAGACAAGGATTTGAGGATGGCTTAAGACAGTCAGTGAAAGCTCAGTAGAGATGTTTCATAGCAGGTTTAGGCTCGATTGAAGAAAGCTGCTTTGTGAGTTTGATCTGACGATTTGTAGGTTTAGTCTCTGTGGCAAGATGGAATGAGCAGGTAGTAGTGTTGCTCAGTGGCAAAGGAGCTTCTGCTGGTGGAGTATATAGTCACAAGTTCAGGTGGCATGAAGTTGAGTGTATTGCAGGTGGAATTGCAGCCTAGTTGGAGGAGCTGCAACTGATACAGCAGGTGCAGGCAAGAATAGGAGGCTGCAGGGCTTGCAGGTTGTAGCTCAGGTATTGGCAGGCTGGAGATATTGCAAGCAATAGCAGGGAATGACTCAGGTTGTTTGTGGTTTTGGTAATGGAAGTGAATGAAATTGAGCTGCAATAATGGTGATTACTGAGGAGGACCGAAATGGCTAGGCGAGAGAGGAGTTGAGATGCGGGCAACAATCTTTGGAGATTGTGTTGAATAGGAAGGAGGCTGCAGCTTGCATTTGTCTTTGTAGTGAGCAGCTGCAGGTGAAGCTGAGTTGCAGGGGAAGAAGGTATAGCAACACAGCCATCAGGGCTGTGCACAGAAGCTGCACAACTGCAGAGACCAGGCCTGGCAGGTTGGCCTGACAACCAGTTAGCTAACTCATGTCAACTGAGTCAGTTAACTCCGAGTTGACCCGATCCAACTCAGTGATCCAGACCGAATCGACTCACCCGTTGACTTAACCCGGTTTGACCCGTTGACCCGGTGACCGGGCGGACTTTGCCGGTCACGAACCGATTTCCGGCGACATTTCCGGCCGTTTTCCGGCCACAATACCAGTTTTCCGGCGAGCACATTTTTGGGATATATTTTCACATGGGTTTCTCACACATGGTTCATGGGCTTGGTGGACTTTTTGGTTATGGACTTTGAAGACCTAATTTTGGAAAGTGTGAAGGCTATAAGAAGAAGGAGTTTCTATTCTTTTATTATCACGTATTTTCTCTCTGGAGTTTTGGAGGAGAGCGATTCTACTAGGGTTTGCTTCCATTTTATTTTACATGTTCTTCATTTTATTTTTGATAATAATTATGTTGAATCAAAATACTATGAGTAACTAAATACCTATTATTGGTTATGGGATAATAAGTGGATTTCACAAATAAGATTTGATTCAATGTATTAGTTTTGTCTCATTAATTTATTGATTATGATTCATGGTTTATAATGTTTATGATTTGATAGTTTGTTTGGTTGAGTCCAGGAATCAATCCGATCTACTTTCATATCTAGAGCTATATTAGGGCTTTCAATACGAAAACGTTGTCTATCCACGATTTTGAGTAGCATAAATGTGGGTAGTGCTTGTAGTGATATATCCTACTAGTCACATATGAATCGTAACTTGGGTTAAATCGAATTAGTGCTTTTACACATTTTGGTTGCCTTGATTAGTCTTATTCCAGAAAACTTATTGCTTTTAGGGAGTTAAACTTAATTGTGCTTTTACACTTTAGGTTGCTTTCTAGAAAGAATTCACATATGCATCTTTTAATGTGGTTGTGATGAAATCAGGGAATTAGCGGGATACTCTTGCGATCAAGGTATCCTAGGACTTTTAGTAAATGAGAGATTAAAATTTCAATTCTAGTCATTGTTGATAATTCGAGTTTGTGAATGAAACTATCCCGTGACCAATACTTTCTCCTTATTGATAAATTTTATTATTACTTTGCTTTCAATTATTTTTATTGCTTTTAAAAATCAAAACATCCCCCCTTTGGTTACTAAGAAACTGAAAATTTGCATAACAACATAAGCCTCTCTGTGGATACGAACTCTTTCTTATTGCATACTACTTTTATTTTAGGAAGTAAGAAAGTGAAATTATTTTTGACCGGGTGACAACCGATCAGTGTTCCTCCAATCCAAACAAAAGTAAGCCACTGAAACTTACAAATGAGAACCAAGAGTTGGTTTTGCCCTATTTATAGGTCATTCTCTTGATACTACTATGAGGAATAATCACACTTTCAATAAGAAATATAACTTCAAAACTGATAACGGTTTTATCACTGATTTTTTTTTCTTTCTAAGCAGGTTTTATCACTGATGCTAAGTCATTGGTATGTATTAGGCAGAGCCCAATGAAGTGTAAGTGGTTCTGCCAAAATCTCTTGCTTACAAGTGAGGATTCTCAAAGTGATGTTGAATTGTTGTAAGAGAATACAGGGTTGCTATGGAAATTTAGTAGACCAAGAGGAGCCTCAAATTCCAATTCATGATCCAGACAGGCAAAAGGGATGTTGAAAGCACCGGGCACAGTGCTATTGCGTGTGAATGCTACCCAGGTTCTTTTTTTTTTGTGCTCGGAGAACTAGACTATTCAAGACTAATACAACTCCTTGCATGACATATCCTTTTTTTTTTTATAGATAAAAACAAGTTACTGACAAATATCTGAAAGCAAAGGTGCCTCCCACATTTGAGGACTTTGAGACCTTCCTCCGGCTATGGCTAACCGTTGGAGGTCAGGAAAATTTCCATGTTTAATGGTCTTACAACAGACAATATCAAAGTTTTTTAAATTCAAAAGAAGATTATCTATTCTACCATTAGTCCTCCAACTAGTTTTCCTTATTCCGCCTTGCAGAGCTTTGATAATACTTTGATTGCTTCCCAAAAGGTTGATAGATCTGCATTGAAGTTGAGAGGCCCAGTCAATAGCATCTTGTGCTGCTAAGCAGTCGCCTTCTTCCCTTCCATGGATTCTGATTCCCCTGGTGCGCCTGCCAATTGTGTCTCCTGAGGGACCTATTATACAAACCCCAATCCCAGTTAGTCCAGTAAGATTGTCAAAAGAAGACATGAAGGCAAAAGAAACCTTCCCATTTGAGTTCTGGACATTGACTTCAGTCCTTCTTTCATCATTTCTAGTTCTCTCAATTTGAGTATGCAACAAAGCAGAAGTAAAATGACTAATTATCTGATTTCCAGTATGTCTAGGATAGGGTTTTATTATTTTTTTAAACACCATATCGCATCTAGTTTTCCATATAAACCAGCAAATGGTGGACAAAGATCAGCCCAGGATCCCCACTGAGTTTGATGGTTATCTCTAGAGAACCAACTAGCACAACAATCAGCTAAATTGTTAAACCCTAAGCTAGAGTTGTCAAGGTTCATAGAACAGTGAGCCCAAACATCCTTAGCAAACTTACAATGCATTAGCGAGTGTTCTCCAGTTTCAGAATGCTCATTGCATAATGTGCAAATAGGGTCAGTATGACTGACAAATCTAGCATAATAAGCACTGAAGGGGAGGATGTTAGACTTCATCTTCTAGATGAAGAATTGGATCCTAGGAATGACCTTCATTCCCCAGATTTTCCTTGCCAGGGCATCATTAATTGGGCTGAGAAGTCTTCTTATCTAATAGATTATAAAGAGACTTCCTAGAGAAATCTCCTTGAGGATTATCCAACCATCTCAGGTTGTCTTCAGTGTCTTTGTTTGGAGTTAGAGTGAGAATTTGGGTCACAGTTCTCCACTCAAACAACTCGCAGAGCTTCTCCACATTCCACCCGGTTTCTGTCATTAGTTCACTTACCATTTTAAGATTATTCACACTTTCCATATCCTCCAAGTTGATAGGTTTTCCTTCCTCATCAGGAATCCACTTGTCTTTCCAGATGTGGACTGAACTACCATTGCCAATCTGCCAGATACTATACTCTTTAAGAATCATCAAACCTTTATAGACTCCTTTCCAAGCCCATGAAGAACCATCATTGCAGGTGGCATGGAAAGGATTGGAGTTAGGGAAGTACTTCCCTTTCATGGTTTTAGTGAAAACAATATTGGGTTGTTTAAAAAGTCTCCATCCATTTTTGGCTATGAGAGATAGGTTCATGAGGTCAACTTTTTAAGCCTATTTCCTCCTTTTTCCTTGTTCTTACATAATCCTCTCCAATCTTTTATGTACATCCCTTTTTTAGGACAAAGTTTGCCCCACCAGAAATCACGTATAGTGTTAGTCAATCTTTTAATGGTAGATTTAGGAAGAATGAATGTGGACATAGAGTAGACTGGAAGGGTTTCCAGTACTTCTTTGGCCATCACTCCTCTACCAGGAGCGGACATAGCGTCACTCTTCCATCCCTTAAGTATTCTTCCCATTTTCTCAGAAAGATTATCAAAACAATTGACTTTAAACTTATTAGTAAAAAGGGGACCTCCTAAATACTTATCAAGTCTAATCTTTTTAACTTTAAGAATATTAATAATATCTCTACCCAAACTGTTTTGAATATGAGGGGTGAAAAAAATACCAGATTTGAAAAAATTAATCATCTGACCCGAGGTATTACCATAATCTTCTAACACAGTCAACAGATTTTTGCTATGGGTGATACTGGCTTTTGAAAAAATCAAACAGTCATCTGCAAAAAGAAAATGACTGATTGAAGGACAATTTTTGTTAATCTTAAAACCAGTAATAAGGCCTTTCTTTTCAGCGTTATATAGAGTCCTTGAAAAGGATTCCATACAGAGAATGAACAAGTAAGGCGATAACGGATCGCCTTGCCTTAATCCTCTAGAGGGTTTAAAAGTTTTACACGGCACACCATTGACCAAAATAGCAGATTGACTAGTACTTATGCATTGAAAAATAAGAGAACACCAAGCTTCGCAGAACCCCATTCTGCGAAGGATGGCAATGAGAAAATCCCATTCAACGCGATCAAAAGCTTTGGACATATCGATTTTTATTCCTAAGAAATCAGTTTTAATTTTCTTTTTCTTTTTCCTCATGGCATGAATTATCTCATGAGAAACAAGGATGTTGTCTGAGATAAGTCACTGCTTTACAAAAGCATATTGATATGGAGATATCAATCTTTCCAAGAAAGGCTTTATACTGTTGGCAATTACTTTTGAAATAATTTTATAAACGATATTGCATAGACTTATTATAGGCCTGTAATCCCTAGGCCCTGCAGGATGAGGAACTTTTGGGATTAGAGATATATAAGTCTGATTCAATTGAGTTAACATATGACCACCACTAAAAAAGGCTTTAACAGTGTCAATGACATCATTTTTAACAATGTTCCAGTTTTTTTGAAAGAAACAAGCCGGAAAGCCATCCGCTCTGGGGCTGGAATTTGGAGGCATTCCAAAGAGAGCATCGTGGATTTCATCCTCAGAAGGAGACTCCATGAGATGCTCATTTTCCAAATCAGAGATGGAAAGAGGGACTAAGTTAACAATATCATTGTTAATGACAGGTCTCGAGGTAGTTAAGAGGGTTTCAAAATAAACGTTTAAACAATTAGTTATTTGATCCTTACCTTCCACCCAAATATTATTGTTAGCATAAAGCCCCATGATCTTATTTCTCCTTTGTCGAATGACAGCATTTTGATGAGAATAATGAGTATTTTCATCCCCTAAGCGAATAGTATTCTCCCTACCTTTGACTTTCCACAACTCTTCTTCATAATCATGAAGTTTTTGGATCTCAGCTTTAGTATCTAAAAGGTTTCGATCATATAACCTAACATTGGGGTTGGACATGATATGATCTAATCTTTTATTCATGTTTTAAGATTATTTTTAATATTACCAAAGTCTGTTCTGTTCCATAGACTAACCTCTTTTTTAAATATAGCTAGTCTATTAACCAGAACAAAGGCTCGAAAACCATTGACGGGGGTCTCCCAAGAAGACTTAATAATGTCTCTGCATTTTTGTTCTTCCTGAAAAAAGGCCAAAAAACTTAAAAGGTTTATGGCCATCATGTCTAGGAATGTCGGTGTTAAGAAGAATAGCACAGTGATCAGAGCCCGAGTGGTTCAGGTGCTTAAGGCTGGCATTTGAGAATTGAGCTAACCAAGAACCATTAGCCAGACCCCTATCCAAACGTTCCTCAATATGGTTTTCACCATCTTGGTGGTTAGACCAAGTGAAAGGGAAACCCAGGAATCCTATATCTGTGACACCTAAGTTGTTAAACATAGTGGATAATTTCCTAATATCAGAGCCATTTGCGGCATTTCCCCCTCTTTTTTCATCATGATTTAAAATAACATTGAGATCTCCTAAAATTAGCCAAGAATGGTTCATAGCCACACCCATTTGGTTAAATATTTTCCAAGAGTCGTCCTTTCTATGGTCTTTGTAGGGGCTACCATACATACAAGTTAGAGTCCATTCAGATTTGGATTTCTCATCCCACACGCTATAGTTAATCTGGTTATCATCCTTGATTAGGACCTTAAGTTTCACATTTTTATCCCAAGCAACTACCAATCCACCAGCTTTACCCATAGGATATTGACAGACATGGTTATAATACATGGAAGCATGCATGGTATTTTCAACAAAAGAATGAAATTGTTTTGTTTCAGACAAAAAAAGAATATTTGGCTCATGAGAATTAATGAGTTTTTTTAATTGTTGTCTAGTGTGAGGTGGTCCTAATCCTTGGCAGTTGCAGGACATGATCTTAACAAATTCCCAAAAATAATACACAGCAGGATAGACTAAATTCATGAAATTATTTGTTCTACTACTACTCATACCAAGAAATCCAGGAAGATAGAAGTTAACGGCACAATAATCAGAAGGTATAAAGTTTGGAGTTTGAAAACTAACCTGACCAGCATTGCTTTCTAGCTTATTTACAGGCGAGTAACCACCACAATCAGCCAATTTAACTCCAGAATCTCTGACGAATCTCCTCCCTTTTGCATCCTTGGCCGCCTTATGAGACTTAATGGATTTTGTGTTGTTGTCAAAGAGAGGGGTTTTGCCAGAAGACCCACAATGAAATGTTAAAGGTTGAATTTCTGGGTGATTGGGTTTTTGAGGAGACCCTAATTTAGGGTTTTGAATAGGTATAGAGGTTTGTTTCGATTTTTTCTGAACAGAATAAGGGTTTTGATTATCCTTTCTCTTTTGAGTTCCGATGAATTGATTATTGATGTCATCTGAGATGTTCAACGAATTTGTTTTAGATTTCTGATTTTTGACTCTGGTCCATTTTTTTGAACTAGAAGAAGGCTGGGGATTTTGAACAGGAGCAATTATAGGATATTTTGGGTGTGGACCAAAACCCGGGGGATAAAAAGACTCCGACCCAACAACCATTTTCGAGTTGTTTTCAGTAAGTGGTAATTGAATATTTGTCCCTACTTTTGATGGTCTATACAAATATCCTTATCGCACAATAAATATGTCCCTCTTCATCCCTAAGCCCATCAGGGATCCAATAAGGTTTTTATTTCTTCCAAATTTGTCCTTCTATCTATCATCCTACTTACGTTCTTCTTCTTCTTCTTTTCTAATTAGTAGCCATCCATTTCCGTCACTCCACCACTACCAGCGGCATCACCATCGCTGCACCACCACCAACATCATCTCCATCGTAACCATCTTCGTTTCTAGTCCGTCGCTTCACCACCTTCACCATCTTCTTTGCCGCTCAATCCTAACCTAAAATCAGATCGCTCCACCACCACCTCTGCAACTACGACCACCTTCTCCGCCGCTAATATGGATTCAGGATTTAATCGAACTATCATCAACAGATGACACCTTCTTCTTCTTCTAAAAACTGAATTTGAAATCGTATTCAAATAGATCGAGATCTGATTTTAGGTTGTAATTATAGATCGAGATTTGGTTTAGGTTACGATTTATGGTGGTGGTGTAGCAGCGACGGCGGATGAGGTATGTTTCTTTCGGTACTGGTGATGTAGATGGAGGTGGTTTTGGTTGGAATGATGAAATTGGTGTTGGATTTTGGTTGTGGTTGTTTTGGTGGTGGTGGTGGTGGTGGTGCTGGAGATGTGTGATTTGTTGGTGGCAGTGTTGGTATGAGTCGTTGTTCGAGAGATTGAAGCACATTCTTGAATGAAATATGGTGGTTATCTAGGTTGAAGCAGGCAGTGATATTGGATCAACTATGGTTGTTGATCCATATATTTTGGATCAACTATGGTTGTTGATCCATATATTTTGGATCAACTCATGTTGTTGACCCAATTTTTTATTGGATCAACTATGGTGGTTTTGGTTGGAATGATGAAATTGGTGTTGGATTTTGGTTGTGGTTGTTTTGGTGGTGGTGGTGGTGCTGGAGATGTGTGATTTGTTGGTGGCGGTAATGGTGGAGAGGTACGAATGGGAAATTAGTCATGGAAATAGTAGTAGAATGTTGGTTGGTTGTTGTAGTTGTCGAGATTGGTTTTGAAGAAAATTTGGTCTTGGAGTTTGTTGGTGTTTATGAAGCTACAGGTAATGATCAATTTGTTGTTGTTTATATGTTTTTATGGGATCAATTGTTGTTGTTGATCCATTTTGTGGGATAAACTCTTGTTGTTGACCCAATTTTTTATTGGATCAACTATGGTTGTTGATCCATCTATATGGGATCAACTACTGTTGTTGATCCTTTGAACTCCTATTGTTGACGATATTTCATTGGATAAGTATAATTATGCTTGTAGTTTAAATCATGCTTGGTAGTTTAAATCATGTAAATTTCTTCCAATGTTGAACTTGTGGTGCAATGGTAGCATGACTGACTCCATGTCAGATGATGTGTGTTCGACTCACGCCAAGTTCACTCCATTTTACATGGATCAACTTTCATTGTTGATCCAATTTTACATGGATCAACTTCCATTGTTGATCCACTAAAATTGGATCAACTTCTATTGTTTATCCTTTTTTCTTGGATCAATTATTGTTGTTGATCCCCTAAACTAGATAAACTTCTACTTTTGGTTCTATTTTTATTTGGATCAACTATTATTGTTGATACAAAAATATTTGAACCAGTGGTGACGGTGGTGGCGGCGGTGACGGTGGTGGCGGCGGCGAAGAACTAGTGATGGCGGCGGCAGCATACTAGTGGTGGTTGAGGACTGGTGGTGGTGTAATGGTGGTGGTGAAGGAGTGGTGGTGGCGGTTGGTAGGTGGTGGTTGTTGAACGGTGGTGGTGGAATGGTAGTTGAATGTTGGTGGTGGTGTGATGCTAGTGGTGGTGGTGAAGTGGTAGTGGAAGAAATTTGTTCCATTTTGAAATGAAGAAAAAATATTATATGAGTGAGGGTATTAAGGTAATCTAATATTAAATAGATAAGGTTATTAAAAAGGAGGGACATATTTATTGTTGCATAAGGATATATTTATTGGGTGTCAAAAGTAGGGACATATAAATAATGTACCCTTTCAGTAATGGGCCGGGCTTGAAAGGGATTGTAGGAAAAATTGTCGATGTTGTGGGATGGTAGCATGACAGTTTTGTTGTTGACAGTAACATAGAGGTGAGAAGTAGAGACACCGAGAGAGGCTAAGCTTTTACCAGGTGTATCAGCAGCTACAATAAGATTAGTCCTTTTTGGAGGATGTTTGGTGATCTTTTCCTTAGCTTTCATATGCTTCTCTGTTTGAAAATCCATATCTTCTTCTGCCGATTCTAAAGCTGCAAAGGAGTTTGCAGCAGTATCGCTTGAGTTGCTTGGAGTGATTGTTGGACTTTTGTTTGTTGATGAAGATGCACCATTTCACTTGAGATTTGGGTTATTGAACTCTGGGTTAAACAGATGAGGGGTTGCCAAATCCATTCTTGCAGCTAGAATTTCTCTTCTTTTAGGAGTGCAGCTTGCTTTTGAATGATCCAGAGTTCTGCAGTATTGACATAGTTTGAAAGGCTGTGGAGAATAAGAAAACTCAATCCAAGTATTGACCCCATCCACCATACTATCGGAACCAAAGGGAAGTATTTTTGTAACCTCTATCTCAACCATAGTTTCCACATTTTTCTCATAGAAATCTCTTCCATACGAATCTTTGAACAAAATCAATTTTCCTGCTGGATGAACAATTCCTTCTAAAGCACTGAAGGTGATGTAGTTGTTTGGTACCCTTTTCAAAGTGATGCTTATTAGGACTCTTTCAAACTCATCATCTTTTATCTTATGTACTCCTTCAAAGGGTATTTGGATGATAGAAAGAGTAGAATCATGGATCAACCATGGTTTTGGATAGTTCACGAGATAGAATATCTGCTGGCATGATTGAAGCGAAAGTGGAAGAAGTTTTCTTCTTTTGAAAAGGAGTAACAACCACTTCTTTGTTTAAATTCCAATACTTTCTAGCATACGTTTGAGCCTCTTGGTAGTTGACGTTGGTGTTACTATGAAGCTTATCCACTGCACACCATTTATCATCTTGAGGAGGTTTTGGTTTAAGAGAGGCTTTGTTGAGAAAAACAACAGGCCTTAATGGATCATGAATAATCTGGCTGGCTTGCATTGCTGATGTTAGATCATCCACCGAAGTAGAATCAGAAGAGTTGGACATGATTAAAATTTTGAATGATTTGAAAGTATATCCAGACCTAGAGGTGAGCAAGGTGTACTGTACTCAGTACAATTTGGGGATCAAGAGTTAATGAATTTAAATCTAAGTTCCTAAAGAACACAGCTAATAACTAATCTGCATGTAGTTTTCTCATTAATTCCATAGAGGAGGAGGTTCTTACACATTTAAGGAAGTGAAGACCTAACAACAACGATCAGATAGTCGACACATGTCACTATCTGATCGGTCAACACTCAACACAAGACTGACTAATGACTAACAGTTATAAGAGCACCCACTCAGTTAATAAGGGCAGACCCTAGTACTCCATAAGGCTAAAGGACTATGACATTGCCTACTGCTGGAAATTATCCTTGTCCTCAAGGATAAAGTTGCGAAAGTGTGACTTAATGGTAGCAACATCCTCCCAAGTAGCCTCCTCTTGAGTAGAATTAGTCCACTGGATGAGCACTTGTGGAACTTGCCTTATACCAATAGTGATGGTTCTGTGTTGTAAGACTTTTGCTGGAACCATGATCACTTCACCTGCATGATCAACAATAGGCAGTGTATGAGATGGAATGTGTTTCTTACCAATGTGTTGTTTCAATTGAGACACATGAAACACAGGGTGAATCCTGGCCTGATCTGGAAGCTGTAGCTTGTAGGCCACTGGTCCAATTTTTTTGTAAGATAGGGAAAGGGCCATAGAATTTTGCAGACAGCTTGAAATTCTTCCTTAGTGACACAGAAGCTTGTCTGTAAGGTTGCAATTTCAGATACACCAAGTCACCCACAACAAAGGCTCTATCTTGCCTTGATTTATCAGCAAAGAATTTCATTCTTGCTTGAGCATTGTGTAAGGATTCCTTCAGAAGATCAAGCATTGCCTCCCTGTCCTTGAGATATGACTCCACAGTAGCTACAGAAGTAGTGGTTGTTGATGGGAAAGCCATGTGTGGAGGAAGATAACCATATAGGGCCTGGAAAGGTGTCATTTTCAAACTAGTATGATAACTAGTGTTATACCACCATTCAGCAAGAGATAACCATTGACACCACTTAGTAGGCTTGTGTACAGTGATGCACCTTAAGTAAGTTTCCAAGCAAGAATTAACTCTCTCTGACTGGCCATCAGTTTGAGGATGATAAGCAGAGCTGAGATTCAAGTTAGTACCCAGAGCTTTAAATAAATCCTGCCAGAAGTGACTAGTAAAAACCTTATCTCTATCAGACACAATGGAAGAAGGGAGACCATGCAATTTGAACACTTGATCCAAGAAAGCTTTAGCCACAGAAGCAGCTATATAAGGATGGTGTAAGGCAATGAAATGGCTGTACTTAGTTAGTCTATCAACAACCACCAGTATAACACTTTTCCTGTCACTCATGGGTAAACCTTCAATGAAATCCATGGTGATGTGCTGCCATGCTTGCTCAGGGACTGGAAGAGGTTGCAGTAGACCAGATGGAAAAGAGCATTCACCTTTATTTCTTTGACAAATGTCACATTCAGTGACAAATAAGATGATCTGTTGCTTCATTCTAGTCCAAAAGAAATGTGACTTGGCCCTAATATAAGTTGCTTGGATGCCAGAATGACCACCAACAGCAGATGTGTGAACAGTATTTAAAATTGTGGCTCTTACCCCATTGCTAGCACCCACATATATCCTACTTTTGTATTTCAATATTTCAGATTTGTAAGTATAATATGGAACAGATTCTGCAGAGATAAGAAGTTGAGCAATAAGTTGTTGTACCTTGTCATCACCAATATAGCTTTGAAGTAAGTCTTGGACCCAAGATGGTTGAGACATAGATAAGGCAGAGCAAGTTGCAGAAGGAGCTGGTCTTCTGGATAAAGCATCAGCAACTATATTCTCCTTACCCTTTTTGTACTGAATCTGATAGTCATATCCCAACAATTTCATCAACCACTTTTGCTGTAAAACTGTGGTGATCTTTTGTTCAAGAAAGTATTGAATGCTGTGATGATCAGTTTGAATAATGAATTTGCTGCCAAGTAAATAATGCCTCCATTTTTGTACAACTTTAACAATAGCTAAAAATTCCTTTTCATATGTAGATAAGGCCCTAGCTCTTGGTCCTAAAGGGGAGCTGAAAAAAGAAATTGGTTTACCTTCCTGAGTTAAGACAGCACCAAGACAGGTCTCACTTGCATCACTTTCAACAGTGAATTGTTTAGAAAAGTCAGGCAATGCAAGGACTGGAGTTGTGGACATGGCTAGCTTTAGTTGTTCAAATGCAGAAGTGGCAGCTGCAGTCCAAATGAAGGAATTTTTCCTCAAAAGATCAGTTAGTGGCTTGCAGATTGCACCATAATTCTTCACAAATTTCCTGTAATACCCTGTTAACCCCAGAAAACCTCTCAATTCTTTGATAGAATTTGGAATTGGCCAGTTCTGCATTGCTGCAATCTTATTTGGATCAGCACAAACCCCAGCAGGAGTGATAATGTGGCCCAAATATTCTAACTGTGATTGACCAAAACAACATTTTGAAAGCTTAGCATATAACTGGTGCTGTCTGAGTAAGGAAAAGACTATTCTCAAATGCTCAAGGTGGTCAAACATGGAAGAGCTGTATACCAAAATATCATCAAAAAAGACCAAAACAAACTTCCTTAAGTAGGGAGCAAATACTTCATTCATAAGTGCCTGAAATGTAGCAGGTGCATTGGTCAAACCAAATGGCATTACTTTGAACTCATAGTGCCCATGATGAGTTCTAAATGCAGTCTTGCATATATCCATGGGGTTCAAAAGTATTTGATGATAACCTGCTCTTAAATCTAACTTGGACAAAAACAGAAATCCTTGTAGCTCATCCAACAACTCATCCACAATTGGAATAGGAAACTTGTCCTTGATAGTGATGCTGTTTAGTCTTCTGTAATCAACACAAAATCTCCAAGTATTATCTTTCTTTTTAACAAGAAGAATTGGTGAAGCAAATGGGCTGTGGCTGTGCTGTATGATTCCAGAAGAAAGCATTTCTTTTACCAGTTGTTCTACAACTCCTTTTTGAATGTAAGGGCATCTATAAGGTCTTTGGTTTGGAGGTTGAGAGTCTGGTTTTAAGGGAATTGAGTGGTCTAAAGTTCTGTGAGGTGGTAATGAAGTAGGCTCAGCAAAAATATCCTTATATTCAGATAACAAAGGTAATAAAGGTGTAGGTATTGGAGGGGAAATAGGAGTAGCTGAGACTGAAAAGAGATGACCAATGAGGCCATGAGTAGTTTTTGCTAGAAATCTCTTAACTGGTGACCCACTCATCATAAGTAGTGAAGGTGAATTAGTTATCCCTTGGAGTGTAATATGCTGACCATGATGAACAAAAGAGACACTGAGTTTAGAGAAATTAAACATAACATCCCCTAGCTTCTTAAGCCAATCAGCACCTAACACCATGTCACAACCTCCAAGTAGAAGTAACCTGAAGTCCTCAGTGAATTGATAACCCTGCATACTCCAAGGAAGTTTAGAACAAATACCAGTACTCACTGTTTTCTCCCCATTAGCAACTGTAACTAACATATGAGCTGTGTGTTCTACCTGGCATTTAAGTTTAGCAGCTAGAGAACAATCTATGAAACTAGTTGTGCTACCGGTATCAATAAGAATATAGAGTGGATTGTCTCTTAAGAAGACCAGGAATGCGAATAGTATCACCTGTGGCAGTACCAGTGAGAGCATGAAGAGAAATCTCCATGTCAGACTCAACTGGTGATTCTACAACTTCTTCAAAAACCTCATCCGCAACCTCAGTGTCTTGTGTATCAGAATTTTCAGTTTGCAACATAAACAATTGCTGCCTACCTTTGCACTTATGACCCAATGAATAAATCTCATCACAATTATAACAAAGACCTTTATCCCTGCGAACGCGCATTTGCTCTTGAGTTAAACGTTTAATAATGGGACTTGTTGATGAGGGCTTGAGTGGTGTTGGGGAAAAAGATTTTGGAGTAGTAGGAGTAGACTTTGAAGTAGTGTAAGATGTGGAAATTGGTTTAGGGGGAAAGGTTGTGGTAGAGAAAGCTCTAGAGTTAGTGAAAGAGCTAGAGTTGGTTCTAACACTTTTGGCAGCAGCAGTGTGATGCTTCTGTTCCTCCATTCGTGCTAAGGAGAAAGATGTGGCAAGTGATTTTGGATAAAACATAGCTACAGAATTACGCAATTCTTCCTTCAACCCACTAATGAAACTCATGATAAAATAGTGCTCAGTTAAGGACGGATTGTTAGCAAGCATTAACTCTTCTACAGAGTGAATCTGAACCAGTTTATTAAAACTCCCAATAAAATTCTCCTCCACAGGGTTTTCAAATCGGACACAAATACCATGAGCAAATTCAAACCAAGTTATACGAGTTCGACCGACCTGAAAATTGAGAAACCATTTATCGGCTTTGCCATCAAGATAGATAGCTGCAATATCCACTCTGCGACTCTCATCGATGTTGTGGAGCCAGAAGTATCGTTCACATTTTTGAATCCAACCACGAGGATTATCACCATCAAATCTTGGGAAATCCAGTTTGGGTACTCGATTAAATTGATTTTGAGTTCCCCCTGGCGAGATTGAACCAAAGATTGGGGGATTATCGAACTGAGTACCAGGAATTGATCCACCTGAATCATGTGGTTGAGTTGTTTTCGCTGTAGATGGGAAACGGGCTAGCAGCTCATCAAATCGTTGGTTAATCGATGCTTGATTCGAATCCGCTTTTTGTTGCTGTAAAAGAAGCTTGTCTTCAATGGCAGCAAATCGATCTTCGTGAGAGCTGTTTCTTTGTCATTGAATCAGTTCTATAACATCCTTAACAGTTTTTGGATCGGAAGCACCCATCGAGAAAAAATTTTGAGTGGCTCTGATGCCAAATGTACTGTACTCAGTACAATTTGGGGATCAAGAGTTAATGAATTTAAATCTAAATTCCTAAAGAACACAGCTACTAACTAATCTGCAGGTAGTTTTCTCATTAATTCCATAGAGGAGGAGGTTCTTACACATTTAAGGAAGTGAAGACCTAACAACAACGATCAGATAGTCGACACATGTCACTATCTGATCGGTCAACACTCAACACAAGACTGACTAATGACTAACAGTTATAAGAGCACCCACTCAATTAATAAGGGCAGACCCTAGTACTCCATAAGGCTAAAGGACTATGACACAAGGGTTTGGTTTGTGAAACTCCAACACTATACACTATAGGAAGAGAGTCTCTCCATAGTTGGGTTTGTTTTTGTTTTATTTTGGAGTTTTTGAACTTTAAAATGGAGTAGCTTCCAAGGACTTGCTCGTGACTGATGAAAACCCAAGTACAAAGATGCTCTGAGTACCCCTTCAATGTAGAGTAGATGCTGCTATTTTTTTGTCTTGTGATCCCTCTTTGAACAGTTATGACAGTATCCCAGTCTAAAATCTCAGGGTTGAATTTAATGCTCCTTGTTTGGTCTGAGAAAGTATGGGTCAAAGGAGGATGAAACACTGAAAAAGTATGAGCTTTATGGACACAAGTTTTGGTGAAGGTTGAATAACCATAAATAGGAAGGCACATGGGAGTGGTGGCAGAATGAAAGTGACAACAGCTAATCCATATCTCAAGGTCATATTCCAAGGTGTTTCTTGGAGTCTGAGAAAAAGGGTCCCGGAAAAAAGTGGATTCCGATGGTGGTTCAACGCCTGAAATCAGAAGAAAATCAACAGTCAGCTTATATTGACGGAATACATACCGATTCATTTTTCTTAGATTCAACCAAAATAAAGTGGAAGGTTTGAAATCTGATAATTTGACTTTAAAAAGTAGGGAATTCAGTATACTGATAACGCATTTTTCAAAGTTTTGTCTATAAAAGATGCAATAGTGCGGGGAGTCCTCAAAAAAGGAGAGTTTAGGAGAAATCAGGATGAGGAGATATAGATACGAAAGAAAATTCCGATACTCAGTCACAATTATCAAAACATGGGAGACTGCTGAAGAAATAGATATGATTGCACATTCTGATGGATTGGTATTGCCCGTTCCTTGGCCTACATTTATCACATCTGAAGTAGGAAGACAAGAGATGATTGATGTTGAAACAGAACCCATCAATCTTGAGGAGACAGCAGAAGAGGGGAAGAAGAAGAAAAAGACAACTGGAGAGACGAGCTTCATCACCAAAGAGCCAAAGATGGTGCGAGAGGAAGCGGTGCGGGTGAAGCGAAGAAACAATGAGGTTTTAGATGGTGTTTGAACTTAACTTTTATCTTCTTTGTCATAAACAATTTAAGATTTGGAGTATCTCTGAGAAGGAAAAGCAAAGCATTTTGCTGAGTATTTTTAGTTTTATTGGTTTGGGTAGGGGTTAGGATTTGATTCTTAAGGGTTAAAGAGATCCATGATTGGTCTATGTTTTTGATTCTGCTTTTAAGGTTGTGAATTGTAAGGGTTTTGAGTTTTTTGTGGTTGTAGGATTTGATTGATTGAGTGATGGTTGCTTGATTTGTTATTTGAGTTGTTGTTTTTGAGTTTTCATTGTTGCTCTTGTACGACTGCTTCTCTTTCATTGGAAATTTTTCCTTCGTTGCATGACATATCCTGAGGTAGGTGTTGTGCGCTATCTATGTAGTTTTTTCATCTTTGTTAAACGAAATGAAAAATAAAAAATCGTCCTAGTACTAGTAAAAATTCAAACTTTGGTGACGTATCGTACTAGTAATTCAGAATTTCCGTCAACATTGTACCTAGGATCTCATTGTTGTGCAACATTAAGATTATGAACGCTTTTTTCATAAACAAACACATATCATTGCCTTGTGCAATCACTTACCGTCTTTCTCTGTCCATTTACCCAAAGTTTGACGCAGAATACGTTTGCCGGAGTTTGCCGTGCGACATAAATGGACTCCAGACTCAACCACGTTTGTTAATAATTATTCTGAGGCTTTTGTTAACTTGTATACCCGTATACATGTTAAGGTTTAATAAAAAATTATTTTATGTCTTTGGAAATTGGGTTTTTTTGTCTTATTCTACTAGAAATTGGTTTTTTCTTGCACTAAAAACAACAAATTATGTTCCCAATGCAAAGAATTGTTGTTTTCAATGCAATAAAACAAACAAATCTTGTTTCCAATGCAAGAATTTATTGTTTTAGTGAACCTTAACATGTATACGGGTATACAAGATAAGAGGACCCATTTCTTCTGCAACCTGGTCCCTGACAGGGTACAAAGATACAATCATTACGAGAAGATCGTAATTCCTATAGTGCAATTGTTAACCTATACACCCGTATATAGGTTAGGGAATAGTAAACAAGTTTAAATTAGCATTAATTTTATAAATTCTTTTGGGGACTGTTGCAATCTGTTTAGTAGTATTAAATGGATCATAGGAATTAGCTTTGGTATTCCGGTATTACCCTTTGAGTTTAAAAAGATATTCCCTCTGTACCATATATATATATATGCGGAGGGACCAATTTTTTTAGATTAAGAAAATTACATTGAATTTATCATTTTTCATGTTTTTTTCTTGTTTACCCTTTGTCTTATTAATAACACAATTTTATATGTGCAATAAATAAGGGTATTTGTGAGAAATTCATCTTGAAAATAGGACTCCGCCTATCTATTGGTTCAAAGAAAATTCAAAATTCCGCCTATATAATAGGTACGGAGGGAGTAATAGATTAGTGCATTTACGATGGTAAGCACAGTCTTCTAACAGGTCAACTGAGACCTTTTATTAATCCATTGAATAAACAAGTCCACTGACATATCCCCAAAGAAAAACTTGGTTAGGAAAATCAAGAGCAACATATGGGGTACATTCTTTATACATTTTTCAGGAAGCATCATCGTAAGCTAGAGCAGCTTCAATTGTAGTATCAAAAGTACCTAACCGAAGTCTTTTTCCTCTATTAGGTTGCCCAATGAGACCCACTTTCCCCATGTCCGCTGTTTAACAACACCTCGATAGTTGCATTTGAAATTATCATCCTTTCTTCGTTCTTTTAGCTGGTTTCATGTATACTTAAGTTGCTCTCATACTTCGCAATGGTTTCGCAACAGGTTCTGTTCCATTGCGTCTACGCCTTGTTAATCCTAAATCACCTCAAAAACAGGCAAGGTCAAAATTTTAATCACAAACAGAATCATCAACAAAAACAACCATAAACCCCCAAATACCTAAAACCCAAAATCAACAACTCAAAACCATCCCACAAAAAGCTAATTAACAAACTTAAAACCGTGAAAAAGACGAAGAAAAGAGAAATTTCAAGAACATACCTGTCAACACCTTGATCCATTCACGGAATTCGATCTTCAATCATACACCTCACTATTAGTTTCTAAAATTTGATATAACTTCTAAACTACTGTAAGAATACAAATCTCATATTTACTTTTCTAAACAGGGTGTTAATGGATCTCCTCTTTATCAATTCAACTAAAACCATATTAAAACGTGATAAGCTAAGTTAAGATCAAGATGAGATTACATTAGAGTTTTGTAGAGATAAAACAAGATGAACGGATAGTTGATTGGTTAAACAATGTTTAAATAGATAGTTTTGCAGGGATAAATAAATTCAATTCAATTTTTTCTTTCTATTTGTTCCAAATCTAGGTCACGAGCTAATGGAGGTGCGGCCATAGGGGTTCTAAGCTATCATCATGAGATTCCCAACTATCATTATCTGATTAAGAAGATTACTAAAAGTGTCTTGACCTTGTTTATCCTCATTTCTAACATAATTCTTTTTCTTCCTTCTAGTATAAGATGTCCACACCTCAGCTGAATCTCGGGTATCCATTTCCAAATTGTCAATTGTTGCCTTACTTGTTCCATGGCCCTCAAGAGTCGGCGAATTGTCAATTGTTGCCTTACTTGTCAATTGTCAATTGAAACCATACTCATTCTCAATATGGTATTTCATAAGAACGTCAAGAGTCGGCGAATGTGTGATCATATCTGCCCGTTATTATGACATAAAAACCCAACCGATAAAATGAGCATTTGCTCAAAGATGCAATCGGACCATATTGACCGACTTCGTATAGAACCAAATTACCCGGCACTCTAGGTAGAGGTGATAACCCGTTTCAGGAAGAGAACACAAAAAATAATATATGGAAAGGTACGTATGAAGCTAATTATGTAGCCGAGGTTGGCAAAGCGTTGTTGACGAGCTTCCAAAGGAACTATCTGATCCTCAAAATAGTTAGTATAAGAAAATGAGAGTCAAATGGCGTTGCCATGGCCCATGAAATGCGTGATACAAACCAAACCCAGATTGACACGCCACCTCAACATACACAAATAAAGATCTCAATCGGTGTGAAATGGAAAATATAGGGATCAGTTGAATTGCATATATAATGGTGACACGATGATGATGGTGTAAATTTAACTAGCTCTTAATGAAGTTTTCATGGTCGTGGTGTCTGTGAACTTTCCATTTTTACAATGTCTCCATGTAGTCCAAAATTTCGGTTAAATCATATTACCGTTCATTTAGCATCTCGGGCGGTAGGCGAGATTTTATATTGGTCACTATCTGTGGACTTGTTAAATTTGTCCTTCTGGCTATGGATATTGCCTTTGTTAGTTGTTACTGAGTATAGGCACCCATGAAACTAGGGGTACAAGCTAGTGCACATGTGATTAACTAAGGTGTACATAATTGTACACATGTTGATTCTTAATGTGTACATAATTGTACACCTATTGTATGTGTTTCTCTATGTTTATATGTGCTTGTTCTGTTTTACATGTACTTGGTTTTTGTTCAATTGTAGTTGTATTGTTGATAATTTGTGATTGTATTCTCTTTGTCTCGGGATTTTTTTGTCAATGGAGAGAAAGTCCCTGCCGTTAATTTGAATTTGGCCCCAAAGTTTTACCACCTCGAGCTGGAGTGTTCCAGAGAACTTGGCTCATGTCAGAAACTACATGAAGGTTTGCAAAAAAACTTGTTACACATACTTAATGCCCATCATTAGTTTTGTTTGCATAAAACTACTCGAAGAATTGCTAAAAGCTTGTTGTTCTTAAATACACATACCATATGCCCATCATCCGTTTTGTTTGTATATCGAAGAATTGTCTTTTATCACTTAGCAGTCTAGCTGTTCCAATTCAACCAATTAAATTCTCCCTGTTTGGTGGTTTCATTTTCATTTTCATTTACACGTGTTGATTATTAAAGTGTACATAGTTGTACACATGTTACTCATTTTAAAGTCTAAGAAATTAGGGAAAGCACTAATGTGTACATAGTTGTACACACATATTATGTTATTTAGGTGTGCTTAGTAGTCCAAATGTGGATTATTTAGGTGTAAATAGTTGTACACTTGTAGGACTATATTTATGTATAGAAACCAAAAATTAGGGAAAGTACTAATTGTACAGGTGTTGGATTTTCTATAGGTGTGTACAAAGTTTTACACTATTGTGTTATCTCAGTAATATGTGCATTTTTGTGGTATAAATGTTTGATTTTTATACCACAAAACATCAAAAGTTACTGCATCTCTTTCTTATACCATAATGGTAGCTGAGAGGGCCTTGTGTCATCTTCTTGACCCTATGAAGTTGAGCAAAGATGACTTTTCGAGAAGTACAAGAACACGAGCTCTTTTACTAAACTGAAAGTATATCTCTTTTGTTGCTTGTATGGGTTCATTTTTTCCATCTGATTCCTATTATAAAAATGCATAGGGAGATGGAATACGATAATATTGTGTTAGAATTGGTAAAGATGGGAAATGGGAAGCATAAGGCGTTCTGCGGGATCCAAAAATGTGAAGCAAGGCGACTCCAATCTCTTTTAGTACATTTAACTTTGGTTGCCTATGACCCAGTTTAAGTTTTATTTGTACGTTAATTTCATGAAAAATCTTTGTTTGCACACAAAGCAGGCATAAGATTTTGCTAATCTATTAGTGCCTTTGAAATAGATTATGTTAGGTAAGCTTTTGCCTAACACTATTTACACCATTTATGTTTTGTCTCATTTACATTTCCTGGATTATGGAAATTGTATGAGATTTCTTAAGACTTCTTTCCTTGTCCGCTCATTAGAAATTTAGATCCTTGTAACATCTCTTAGGCAAAGATAATGTACATTCTAGGATATTTGTTCCAGCTTCAGTGCCATTTTCGAACAGTTTAATTAAAATAATCTCAGCAGACAGATGAATAGGTTTAAGCTCATACTTGTAAGTTAGTATAATCATTTTTTCTGAGCTGTAGCCTGTAAGAACTGGATGGTTTATCAATGTGTTACCCAATATTCATGCTATCAGTGATTACTCAATTATATGCCTAGGTGAAAAATAAGTCAGAAATTGGTGATACATCGGTATTTTAGATTACGAGTCACCAATATCTAGCTCCTCTTGTATAATTATTTTGTTGTTTTATTAGATTCCTTGTCGAGTTAAAAACTTCATGAAACAATAGTTTGATCTAAATGTCTTTGACCACTTTTTCCTCTTCGTCATTGTATGTATAGATGAACATTATAAATACATCATTTCCATGTCTTGCGTATCAACAAGATGCTTTCAACTAGCTAAGTTGTTATCGTATGAGATTCAGTTGCAGTCTACTTTTGCTATGTTGGTGTACAAACTGGTGCACCTTGTTTTGCCTTTTGTTTTTTTGGATTTTTGTAGACATGTACATGTTTGTACGCCAATGTAAACTAAAAATTTTTAAAAATGAGAATTATATAGTCATATGGGTACTCTTTTTGTCGCTCTCGGAAAGAGCTTTCCGAATATATAAAGTTTGTGAATTTTGGACAAACGGTTCGAATGATAAATTGTTTCATGAGGCTCGCTGGTAGGTTAGCACAACAACCTGTTCAATTAATGTAGTAGTATGTCGTTGGAGCTTAGCTTGTTAGGCTTCCAACTAGTTTCATGTAATAATATTTATCCAATAATAATAATAAATTGTTTTTAATTCTTTTTTATATTATTTAAAATTACTGATGTCATCGTGAGTCACTTTAGACTAAACTGTAAATATTTGGACTAAATTGTAATTCAGGAGGTTATATGTGTATTTCTCATAATTTAAATAACTTTTGGACTAAATAGTACCTAGTTAACTCGGGATGGATTAATCCGTACTTTTTGAACTAAACTGTTTTTTTCCCCAAAAAAAAAATGAGAGTAGAAAACAGAAGGCAGCTTATCACCATTCAGCCTCTTAATGTCAAAACTGAATTGTTTTCAGGATATGGCCAGAATTAATGATAACTTTAGATTTCACACACTCCAGGAGATTAAACCAGGATCTATAAAAAGAACAAATATGAAAAGGGAAACCTCAGGCACAGCCAGTATTTCCTGGAAAACTGAAAATTTGGTCCGACTTGTATGCAGCGATCCATTGTGATGAATAATTCATCTGCAGGTGACATACTTGAATGGGATGGTGAATATCTGTCCATCAGTAACATCCTCTGCGCCACACAAGCCACCTTTTCTGATTTGGACACGGATCTGATCCTTGCTGTCTCTTTCTCGGATAGTCACTGTTGTTGTTGTATCAACAGTAACTGCAAATGGTACACCAAGTTCATCTGTTCT
The DNA here is from genome assembly GCA_023531295.1 of Papaver armeniacum. NCBI lineage: Eukaryota > Viridiplantae > Streptophyta > Magnoliopsida > Ranunculales > Papaveraceae > Papaver > Papaver armeniacum. The sequence goes on from JAJJWW010010882.1 coordinate 2,470,343, forward strand.
TGCATATCGTTTCCCTATTGATGTGCCTGGGCCATTTAAAAGTTCGACTAAAATCAAATACCAAAAAGTGCAAATACATTCACAGCAGTGTGTGTTTGTGTGCGGGAAATAGGGGAGACAAGAAGCACTCCGAGAAATTGTGTAGGAAAATTTAGATATAACCCATACCTGTTATGTCATTTCTGTGAGAAATTCCAGCAGTAGTTGGATCATTTGATATTTGTTTGGCGACTGCCTCGTATTTTGGATTCCGAACAAGTGGAAAAACAGTGCACTCGAAGGGAGCTACAACAGGGGGGAAATTTAACACATTCAACTGTTCATCCCCTGCTTTGCGTTTTGATCTGTGTAGAATGAATGCTCAAAGAGGCAGTAAGTTATTAGATCACAGATGGTGTGAAGACACTTTGATGTTCTTTCTTTATCTCACTGGAAACTGAGACCATGTGTGATTTAGTGGTGACAGCCTTCCCTAGAGTGCATACTTGGAACTTCACCTCGGCACCTCCCCTTTAGATTCCAAAGCAGCTTTCACTTCCATAGCCTCTTTTTCATAGGGCCTGTACGAAATAGGGGATGACATGAATAACAAGCATGGGCTAAAATGTAAGACCTCAGAGAAACTAATGGATAATATGGACTAATCTTTAATTTGGTTACGGCCTAATCACAGTAATGAGGAGATCCCAAAATCATTTGAAGATTAGAAAGGGTATTGTCAAAAATACCTCTGATGTAATGCTTCCACTATCTTCTTTTGGTTACCCTTGAATCATGACCCAGCTCCTTCTATACTGGAGTAATAACCAGTTTCTGAAATAGAATGTCAAGAAGTATTAGCAGGACAATAAACATTGTCACAAACTGAAGTCTGCATTTCATCAAGTCAATGAGAATTGGGAAGGCTACCTCCACTTCTTTTAGTGCTGAGAACTTCTCATGAGCAACAAGGGGAATACCACTTTTTTCCTGTCAAAGAATAGCATACAGCATCAAAGTTCTGTCGGAGTGCAGTACATATGTTTCCAAATAACATTTTGCTATTGCAAAGCGCAACAATATATATGTATATATATGATATTTGGCAACATAATGCTGAACTCCCTTGTCATTTAAAGCTAAAACCCCACACAAATAAAATAAAGGTATTGCTTTATTTTGTTTAACTTTACAAATTTCATTTTGTGATAAGACAGTCCATTTATTGAAATACCTCACTCTATCCAGCCCTAGGAGCACTCAATCTCAGCATCCCAACAGTCTGCTGCAAAGTTTACAGATCAAAAACAAAACAAAAAAAAACAGTCTGCTGCTAAGTGCGGCATCTCATTTGCAAGATGCCAAACCATAGGCGTTCTTTACTGATCCCAAGGCGTGTAAGGAATAGATATACCCTCCCAATGAGGTAACCAAGAGTTTCATTGTTCATAGTTCCCAGAGCCAATGATATCGCAGTTTGAGTAAATAAACAAGGAAAGAAAGCCACCTTCTATGAAAATAAAAATTAGAGCAAATTAAAAGAGAAAGAGGTAACGCAGGTTTGATACTGCATCACCAAGGCAAAGTTTAACAGCGTCCTTCCCTGTCATTTGTATTTCCCTTGGAAACATCAAGAACTCCAAGTCAACAACCTTGCTATACTTGGGATGAATTTGTCTTCTAGGTCAACCATACGCTAAATCTCAGCTAGAGTGAATTCACGAACTCGGAGAAAACCTTGTCGAGGAGATATCTGCATTTGGCGAAACGATTATTTTCCTAATTAACTCAGATCCATTTTGTCCAGCAATTAATATAGACGAGAAGAATAATCTTTTTGTTCCTAAAAAAACCATTATTTTGTTCCAGCCAAAGTCCATCTTTTCAAGCTTTAAGTTGCAAAAATATTAAAGTTTAACGGCTAACAGAGCTGTTTCCATGCTAGACAAAATTGACAATGTCGTTTAAGTGTCGGTACGAAAATATTTGAGAAACAAAATGGCGCTCTATTGCAAATTTTTGATTATGAAATATCAAGTTGTGTACCAAAGAAAAAAAAATCATATCATTATGCAAACAAGGAAACTGCTGTACATAAATATGAGATAAGTAATAGAATATCTAGGTGGGTGGGCAAAATAGATTACAAATGAAAAAAGAAGGATTTGTAACCTCATTTCTGCAAGCTTGGCCAATCTGAGCAGTAGCAAAAGGGAGTTTGCATCCATTGTAGTAATACAAGTCCTTGCAGTTCATAAACATGCCTTGCACAGTCTCAAGTTGCATATAAATGTCAATCACTAGGAGTACAAGAAACGGAGAAAGTTATCACACAGCCAGCAATTATTTGAAAAAAACTAGAAATATCAGTGTATACATAATTTTTAAACAACAAGTACAAGCATATTTACCAAGGAAATCGAAATCAAAGTCTCACCCAGGGATCGTGCCAGATGGGCCAATTGACTTCAGAAACATCAAGTTGAATGGGTAAGGATCGAAAAGAGGGTTCTTCGCATCAGGAGCAACTCTCCCGCACTCCTTAATCTTTGAACCCAATCGTTCAGGAGAGAAATCAACTAACATAGCAAGAACATGTTTAAGCTCTTGGACCTTCTCTATAGACAAACTCAGATCCTTCTCCATGCAAAAATATCTTATCAAGTGGTCTTACAGTAACATGTTCCGATTTTCTCATCTTTAACCACAAGATCAGTAAATTTTTCAACATGGCCTGATGCCTGAAGGACAAGTTCAGGTGTAACGCAAGGGCAATCAACTTCCAACATATTCTCCTCCAGTGCTGAGAAAGAAAACAGCACCCATTAACTTATTGCATTGCATAAGGATAATCTGAACGGAAATGGCAAGAAGTTCTATTGACTTAATCTTAACATATGGGTGTTTTTATATCTCAGCAAAACTGCATCCAAATTCGATTGTTATCTCAGAAAAATCACAAAAATGAACAATTTAACAATTGAAATAATTTCTACCGTTTTGTAATCAGCCTTCAAGGATGAAGGCTGATTCCTACTAATCCAGTTAACAAACTCAAGAACGAACTAGACCTAACTTCCACGAATCTTCACCGTTACAATCTCATAAATAATTGCATCAGAAATCGAAAAAAAAACAAATTCACCGATACCAAATTCCACATTCAAATCAACAAACAAAAAGAGTTAAAGTAAGAGGAATAGTTATATACAATCCAGCACAACCAGGATGAACATAATCATACATACAATCCAGCAACGCCACCATGGATCTTCATTTTCCGGCGAGGCTTTTGACGAAGTTGTTTTGTGGAATCGCAATTGTTTACTTTTGAGTGGAACTCAACGGCTTCTTCTACTGGTTCAAAGTGGTTTTTGTGTTTTGAGCCATTTTTCTTCGTGACTATATTGACTCATGACTCGGAACTTGTTTATTCGGGAGTCAAGGAATTGGACTCAGCACGAGGCATTAAGAGCATCTCCAATGCTAAGGGTGGAAGTCATCATATGTGGGGGTCTTATTAATATTTTTTTATTGGGGGTGATTTCTATGTGGCTAAAATAAATGAAAATTTGACATTTTACCTCAACTTCCATCTCCAATGCTAAAGTCCTCTTACCCTAAATCAATTTTGAAAGCCTTTTGAAAAAGGGTTAAAATTATGGGGAAAAACATCTTTGAAGTTATCACCCAATAACAATATTTTCTAATTAAAAGAAATTAATTTTGGAATAAAATATTGATGATGTGTCAATAGACCCAGGGTCATGAAGAAGGTGAAGATATGACCTTCTTATGAGATGGCATCCTTGTCATGATTTTCATTAACCTTGACCTTAGTATTGGAGATTAATTTTTGGTTAAGAAAGTGTTAAATCCTATGTGTCATGTCTTTTTAAGACCTTCACCCCTAACATTGGAGATGCTCTTAATTATGTCATGTCTGTTTGATTCTTGATTTTTGACCCATCTGATTCGGAGCTACATTACAGTGACTCGTATAACCGGATTCAAAGGAGGAATTCGTTAGAACTAAGAAATTACCATAGATACAAAACAGTATAATTCACATGAATTGCAAAGCTAAGCCTTGACCCAAGAAAGCAACAAGGATTTAGATTCTAAGACCAAGTCTCCTTCAGTTTTAATACGGACTTTTGTTGCGCGTCAGAAACATTAATATGCCCAGCAGCTTTTCCCTCACTAACAGTTCCTGACACTGCTTGAGAACATCTTAGATATGCATCTAAAACCACTTTTTGTTGGCACGGATTTCTTTAACTCATCAGCAAGGCAACAAGGATCTACGACAAACTTAACTGTCACCTGAATCCCCAAAAACAAACTCAACTGTGATCGTGCTAAATTTCTATGAGGGAATCTCACTGCTTAACGGCTTGTCTAGCGTACTCAAGGCACAAAGACTTCAAATGCTATCCTCCCTGAAGTGCCCTTACTGTAAACTTAAAAAACATTCCTCCAATTTTGTTAATTTTTTTTAAAGAAAAACTGCAGCCATTAACTAGAATACTAACTCGCAGAGAGATAGGCAGGTAAAAAGCTGTTAACAGCTACTTACACCGCCTGTCAAGCACCCAGGTTTGCATCTGGATGCTCAACAATACAAAGACAACAAAAGATAGAACACTGCAGTGATACCAAATGAAAGCAAACTGAAAACAGAACTGATTACTACTAAAGAAAACTAGACAAATCCCTTCTGCAGACCCTCTTAGCACCATCCCTGAACTTACTGGAGTACTTTACTTCTTCTTGACAGCAGCCTCGGTAACCTTGGCTCCTGTTCCTTCTTCTCGACTTCCTTGATGACAACAACAGCAACTGTCTGCCTCGTGTCCCTAACAGCAAAACGTCCAAGAGGAGGGTACTGAGAAAAGGTCTCAACAACCACGGGCTTGGTTGGAAGCATCTTCATAATACCAGCATCGTCATTCTTCAAGAACTTGGGTTCCCTCTCAAGCTGCTTTCCAGATAGTCTATCGATCTTGGTGAGGATCTGGAGCATAACCATTACCAGGATGGTTCATGATGATGACCTGGGACTTGGGAGGTGAAGCTGGCTTGGAGTTGGAGGCGACGAAACCAAGCTTGAGATCCTTCACAGCAACATTCTTGAGAAGAGCTTCTTGAAGGGCTTCGTGGTGCATCTCCACAGGCTTAACTTCAGCGGTCAACCCAGTAGGTGCGAAAGTAACAACATACCAAGCTTGATGAATCCAGATTCAACATGTTCCACCGGCACAGTTCCAATACCTCCAATCGTGTAAACATCCTGAAGTGGAAGACATGAGGGCTTGTCTGAGGGTTTCTTTGGCTCAGAGATAATGTCGAGACCCTCGGGGAGAGTTGGTCCCTTGTACCAGTCAAGGTTGGTGGACCTCTCGATCATGTTGTCTCCCACAAATCCAGACACAGAAATAAAGGCAAGTTTGTCTGGGTTGTATCCAACCTTCTTCAAGTAAAATGAGACATCCGTCTGGGTTGTATCCAACCTTCTTCAAGTAAAATGAGACATCCTTCACAATTTCATCGTACCCGGCCTTTGAGTACTTGGGGGTGGTGGCATCCATCTTGTTACAACAACAGATCATCTGCTTGACACCAAGGGTGAAGGCAAGAAGAGCGTGCTCACGAGTCTGACCACCCTCTGAGATACCATTCATGCCATCAATGGAAAACAGTGATGATTTAGCTGAAGGACATCTAGAGTTAGAAATTTTTGTATCATTTACAGAACAAATCACGTGATGCCTTTCGGGTAGGTTACTCATCCAAATGACTAAGCGACGAGGACATTTTTAGGAACAAACAAATATACTTATAACATATAACCAGTGTTAATACAGTAAACCAAAAGCTGAAGTGTGGGAAGTTGGAGCTTCTATGTGCAATAGTTAATCCAATTTTAATAGAAAAATCTTGTCTTTCGGGTAGGTTACTCATCCAATTGACTAAGCGACGAGGACATTTTTAGGAACAAACAAATATACTTATAATATATAACCAGTATAAATACAGTTAACCAAAAGCTGAAGTGTGAGAATTGTGAATACTTGGAGCTTCTATGTGCAATAGTTAATCTAATTTTAATAGAAAAATCTCTATGTTTTGCATGGGGTATCAGAACTTATATGTACACATAATCAATCTTCTTTGGACTTTTCATTCTACAACCGAGCTTAGCATGCCAATGAAAACAAGGGAAATAATACAAACCTTCCTTTCACTTGTGTGAAGCTTTTGACTTGCAGCTACCACGGACACAACTGTTAGAATTTCAGCAACTAAACATGATCTCTTTTGTCTAAGCATGATTACCTTAGCTTAAGTATGATTTGACACTACACTTAACATGTTTAGTAATCTCTACTTTATGCTGACTTTCTTGTATGTTTTGGATCTTCTATTCTGTAACTAGATAGCTCTCAATCATAACATGACATAGTTAGGTACATACCTTAGATTATAAGATAGATATGATGTTAACTGAAAACAATGAAATCTGTAGAACCAGGGAACTTTCCTTGCTTAGTAAACTTCCAATTCTATCTCCTCTCACTTTTAATGATGGTATAACTTTAGTTATATAAGAGGCTAGAATGGAGTCCACCTCATGCTTCACGGGAACAAGTGTCTTTCAACTTTGCCATCATCGGTTGAAGAACAGTCCCATAACAACACAAACAACCACCGTATGCCACCTGTAATAGTCAAGAGATTTCTTGGCCATAACAGATAACTTTCATACATAAACTATACTTTAAACTGTCTGATTAGGATTACACTAATCCAACTTAGTTAAACCAAAACTTAATTTGTTGCTAAACCAAAAAAAGCTAACATTCTCCCACTTTTGGTCAGCAACAATTCTTTATGAATTTGAAAACATTTAAGAGAAAACTTGGATTAGATAGCGTTAAAGAATGTAGGCGGCCACCTATTGAATTTTTTAAAAAATACAATCCCAATCAGTGAAGTAAGATTATGAAGACCCTTATCCTTAATTCAAATAGCACGCTAAAAATCGACTATAGAGACTTAAGCACCACTTAAACGATATGTAGGCCATTTCCATAATCAGAAATCTAGACGGTCCATTGTCATTAAGTTAAAAATTTTAGCTGGCATATACCTTTAGTGTTGTCATCTGCAAAACAGAACCTTATTGTCTCAATTAAGAGACCAAACAAAAGCATATAGAGAGAGCACAAAAAACAACATGTTGATATACAAACTGAAGTAGTTGATTATATAACATATAACCACAGCATACAAACTTCAGTAAAACTCAAAAGATATCAACAATACCCATAGAAAACACATGCTCTTTAAACACTTTAGGACTCAAACCTTTCGTCATTGGATCTGCAATCATACGATCAGTCGAAATATGAGAAATATCTATTTCTCGTTCCTTTATTTTGCGCTTTACCAGGAAATACTTAACATCTATATGTTTTACTCTTCCTGTTCCTTGATTGTCTTTTGCAAAACATATTGCGGCTTGGTTATCACAGTAAAACTTCATAGGTCCGGATCTTGAATCTATAACTTGTAAACCCCTCATAAAGTTTTTCAACCAAACAACATGAGTAGTCGCCTCATAACAAGCAATATACTCTGCCTCCATAGTAGACTGAGCTTGTATTGGTTGTTTAACACTTCTCCATGAAACAACACCATTAGCGAACATGAAAACATACTTTGAAGTAGATTTCAAACTATCCGAGCCCATAAAATCGGAATCGAATAACATACAACTTCTAACTCTTTCGATCTTAAAGTAAACAAGCTTTGAAAATGCTTTGCTCGCTGCAAGTATCGAAATACTTTCTTCCTTCGCCTTCCAATGAGATTCACTGGATTGTCTTGATAACGTCCTAACATACCAACAACAAAACTCAAATGCGGACGAGTGCAAATCATGGCATACATTAAGCTTCCATCGCCGATGCATACCGTTTTGAGTCAATTCGACTCCTCTCCAGATCTGATTTAGGACACTGCAGTTTATTGATGATGTCACCTTTAACAATAGGTGCTTCACCTGCTGCGCAGTTATGCATTTCAAACCTTTTCAGAATCTTCTTCATATAAGCTTCTTGGGATAAGCCTAATAAACCTCTCTTTCTATCGCGACTTATCTTAATACCTAGGACATAGGAAGCTTCTCCTAAGTCTTTCATCTCAAAATTAGTTGAGAGGAAATTCCTAGTATCACGTAGCATATGAATATTATTAGTAGCTTGACAAGATATCATCAACGTATAAAATCAAAAAGATAAACTTGCTCCCACTAGTTTTCGGATATATGCACTGTCAAGCGCGTTTTCAACAAAACCAAACGAGGTTATCACTTGATCAAATTTCGAGATACCATTGCCTAGAAGCTTGTTTCGGCCGTCTGAGAGATTTCTTTAAACAACAGACTTTTCCTTCTTGTTTCGAGACGTCAAACCTTAGGTGGCAGCATATAAATCTTCTTATCTAGTTCACCATTTAAAAATCTTTGTCTTGACATCCATTTGAAACAATTCTAGATCAAAATGAGCTACCGGGGGCAATTATTACTCTTAAAGAATCCTTCTTAGAAACCTGGAGAGAAGGTTTCTTCATAATCGACACCTTCTTCTTGTGTATAACCCTTGGCTACAAGTCCGGCCTTGTATCTTTCGATCCTCCCATCAGCATTCCTTTTGATTTTAAAAATCCATTTACAACCAACTGTTGTCGCACCTTCGGGAAGATCTGCCATATCCCATACTCCATTCTTGTCCATTGATTGCGGCTCTCATCTATGGCAGGAAGCCAACAATGAGCATTCTTGTCATTTCTCACTGCGAATATGTTAAAGGTTCATCTTCCTCATCGGTTATACGGTCGATTCAATCATGAACGTCTTTGAAACCCGATTTCTATGAGTTTTCCGCGGTCTTGATGATCTTCGCAGAACTGGTTCATCTTCTTCAACATCTTTAGAAGATTCTGGAATACCAACTTCAAATTGCTTGTGCATTGAAGTTTCATTCTGTTCAGTAGGAGCACCTTCTACTTCTTCTTCTTCAAATACTACTATTCTTGATTCTGAACTCCCACTAGTTTCATCATGTTCTAGAAATCTGGCATTGTTAGTTTCAACAATTTCGAAAGGCTTAGATGGATAGTAGAACCTGTAACCCTTCGATCTATTTGGATAACCAACAAAGTAACAGCTTGTAGTGCGAGAATCAAGTGCCTTTTCAAATGGATTATGAACTCTTGCTTCAGCTGGACAACCCCATACATGAAAATGATTTAGACTAGGATTTCTACCTGTCCACATCTCGAAAGGAGTCATAGGTCTTGCTTTGCTTGGAACTCGGTTGATATGTATCTTTCTTGTCTTCAAGGCTTCTCCCCAAAACGACTCAGCGAGGGTAGAATTGCATAACATAGTACGAACCATGTCCTTGTAAGTTCTGTTTCGTCTTTCTCGCCACTCCATTTTGCTCCGGTGATCCGGGAGTAGTGAATTGAGGTACAATTCCATGCTCTTGCGAGAAAATCCATCATTTTTCCATGATTTTCACCAAAAGAATCCGACTTGCCATAGTATTCACCTCCCTATCACATCTCAGCACTTTTATCTTCTTGTCAAGTTGATTTTCAACACGCTTATACTTTTGAAACACCTCAAGAGCATCAGATCTTTCTTTGAATAAGATACACATACCCATAGCGAAAAGTCATCTATGAAAGTAATGAAGTATCTCTGTCCGCCTCTAGAAACAATAGTAAAAGGACCACATATATCTGTATGCACGATTTCAAGCAAGTCTTTACTACGCAGTGCCGTCTTCTTTCTGGTTTTAACACATGCAATACAAGTACTGAAATCTGAAAAATTCAGTTGTTGTAGAATCCCTTCCCCTATCAGTCTCTCCATACGTTCTCTAGATATGTGCCCCAAACGCTGATGCCATAACATAGAAGAGTTTTACGAATTTAAACTTCTTTTAGTACCCTTAACGAGATGAACTAGAAGCATCAACATACATACACAACTCTGAATTTGTAGCACAAAGATCGACATTCAACTTGTATAGATTATCAACAAGCGGCGCAAAACCAACAAGTTGAGAGTTACGATACATACTTATAGATCCACCACCAACAGAAAAAGTATACCAACTGATATCAAGCTTCTTCTTACACTAGGTACATAAAACACATCAAAAAGTTCCAAAATATATCCAGATTCCAGAGTTAGTTGCACGTTTCCAACAGCTTCAACTTTCACTCCTTGAGCATTTGGCATATATAGACACCGCTCTCCCTCACCTAGATTCCTCTTGCTTTTGAGCGCCTGCAAGGAATTAGTGATATGAATTGTTGCAGCGGTGTCTAACCACCAAGTATTCAAAGGAGTATCCAAAAGATTAATCTCAAAACATATCATATGGAAATCTGTACCTTTTTTCTTTTCCTCTTGCTTTTTCAGCCAATTCTGGTATTTGAGGCAAAACTTCTTAATGTGGCCAGGCTTCTTACAAAAGAAACACGCCCTATAAGTTGAGTTGTTTTCTTTCTTGGCTACTGAATTATTATCCTTCGCCTTATCAGTTGTTAAGCTGTTGTCTTTATTAGTTAACTCATTGTTCAGGGCTTCTTTTGTTTTCTCAGAAAGTTTGTTGTTATCAGCTGACTTTTTGAAGCTCTTCTTGCTAGGACCAGCAATAGAAAGATGCGCATACTCTGTAGTTTCGCGACGTTGTCTTTCTTCTTCTTGCCTGAGAATAAGCAATCAATTCATTCACATCCACTTTCTTTGACCATGTTGTAAGCAATCTTGAAACCCTCAAACTGTTTTGGGAGTGAATTAACAGCATGTTGAACTAGATATTCATCAGTAAGATTCATGTCCAGACCCCTTAGCTTGTAGATTAAATCTGCCATCTGAAGAACATGATCTCGAACATTACCGTCCCCACTATACCTCATTGAAGACAACTGACCCATATATCTGCCAACCATAGACTTTGCAGAACTTGTGAACTGTGATTTTAATAACCTCCATAAGTTCTTTAGCTGTATCTGTAGAAGGAATACCACCTTGTATAGAAGGAGGAATAGCTCCACGCATAATAAGAAGACTCATCCTATTTGCCTTTTCCCATCTGAGATAATCCCTCTTCTCACTTTTCTTGGCAGTATCAGTAAGTGTTTCTGGTTTAGGTTCTCTCAAAGCGATATCATAATCTAAATAACCCAAGGCTATTTCAACTTGCGACTTCCACCTTGAGTAATTTGTGCCATTCAATGGTTCAATGCCAGCTATAAACCCTTGAACTTGAACAGGATTCATGGTTGTAACTGTCATACCATTTAAAACTTAATTCTATTTCACATGAATGATATATTGAACGTTGCAATACAAATCATTTAAACTTTATGAAATGATTATGCACACATCATTAACATATGTGACATCAGACAGGTACAACAAAACAGTACATACTTATTTTAGATTCGATATCCCACAACTTCACCTTTGGGCGAAGACTACGATATATCGAATCCTTTAACTAGTAGCAAAGATAATCAACTCATATTTAGTATATAATAATCCCTTTTCACCTTTGGGTTCGAAGAATTATCATCTACCAAACACAAGCAGATTATTTTGCTCCATTCAAGATGTCATAAGTATGATTCACCTTTGGGTATAATCATACCAGCGACCTCCAGAACGCAACTTCATGCAATCCCTTAACACAAAACATGTACTTTGTTTCCTCTTCGAGTATCACTTTGGCAATACTCAACTTTAGAACAAAGACATACAAGAACTTCTGAAGCAAAACAACAAATAATACTATTTGATTCTAAAAATCAGAATCTAGCATGTTAATTACTGAAAGAACATATACTAGTTGTAGAATATTGTTTAAACCTATAGCTCTGATACCAATGTTAGAATTTCAGCAACTAAACATGATCTCTTTTGTCTAAGCATGATTACCTTAGCTTAAGTATGATTTGACACTACACTTAACATGTTTAGTAATCTCTACTTTATCTTTGACTTTCTTGTATGTTTTGGATCTTCTATTCTCAGTAACTAGATAGCTCTCAATCATAACATGACATAGTTAGGTACATACCTTAGATTATAAGATAGATATGATGTTAATCGAAAACAATGAAATCAGAGAACTGGGGAACTTTCCTTGCTTAGTAAACTTCCAATTCTATCTCCTCTCACTTTTAATGATGGTATAACTTTAGTTATATAAGAGGCTAGAATGGAGTCCACCTCATGCTTCACGGGGAACAAGTGTCTTTCAACTCTGCCATCATCGGTTGAAGAAATAGGTCCCATAACAACACAAACAACCCATGTATGCCCACCTGTAATAGTCAAGAGATTTCTTGGCCATAAACAGATAACTTTCATACATAAACTGTCTGATTAGGATTACACTAATCCAACTTAGTTAAACCAAAACTTAATTTGTTGTTAAACCAAAAAAAAGCTAACATTCTCCCACTTTTGGTCAGCAACAATTCTTTATGAATTTGAAAACATTTAAGAGAAAACTTGGATTAGATAGCGTTAAAGAATGTAGGCGGCCACCTATTGAATTTTTTTTTTTTTTTTAAAAATACAATCCCAATCAGTGAAGTAAGATTATGAAGACCCTTATCCTTAATTCAAATAGCACGCTAAAAATCGACTATAGAGACTTAAGCACCACTTAAACGATTCGTAGGCCATTTCCATAATCAGAAATCTAGACGGTCCATTGTCATTAAGTTAAAAAATTTAGCTGGCATATACCTTTAGTGTTGTCATCTGCAAAACAGAACCTTATTGTCTCAATTAAGAGACCAAACAAAAGCATATAGAGAGAGCACAAAAAACAACATGTTGATATACAAACTGAAGTAGTTGATTATATAACATATAACCACAGCATACAAACTTCAGTAAAACTCAAAAGATATCAAAAACACCCATAGAAAACACATGCTCTTTAAACACTTTAGGACTCAAACCTTTCGTCATTGGATCTGCAATCATACGATCAGTCGAAATATGAGAAATATCTATTTTCGTTCCTTTATTTTGCGCTTTACCAGGAAATACTTAACATCTATATGTTTTACTCTTCCTGTTCCTTGATTGTCTTTTGCAAAACATATTGCGGCTTGGTTATCACAGTAAAACTTCATAGGTTTGGATACTGAATCTATAACTTGTAAACCCCTCATAAAGTTTTTCAACCAAACAGCATGAGTAGTCGCCTCATAACAAGCAATATACTCTGCCTCCATAGTAGACTGAGCTTGTATTGGTTGTTTAACACTTCTCCATGAAATGTGACACCATTAGCGAACATGAAAACATAGCCAAGTAGATTTCAAACTATCCGAGCCCATAAAATCAGAATCAGAATAACATACAACTTCTAACTCTTTCGATCTTCTGTAAACAAGCTGAAAATGCTTTGCTCGCTGCAAGTATCGAAATACTTTCTTCACTGCCTTCCAATGAGATTCACCTGGATTGTGCTGATAACGTCCTAACATACCAACAACAAAACTCAAATCTGGACGAGTGCAAATCATGGCATACATTAAGCTTCCGACTGCCGATGCATACCGTTTTGAGTCAATTCGACTCCTCTCCAGATCTGATTTAGGACACTGCAGTTTATTGATGATGTCACCTTTAACAATAGGTGCTTCACCTGCCGCGTGATTATGCATTTCAAACCTTTTCAGAATCTTCTTCATATAAGCTTCTTGGGATAAGCCTAATAAACCTCTCTTTCTATCGCGACTTATCTTAATACCTAGGACATAGTAAGCTTCTCCTAAGTCTTTCATCTCAAAATTAGTTGAGAGGAAATTCCTAGTATCATGTAGCATATGAATATTATTAGTAGCCAGCAAGATATCATCAACGTATAAAATCAAAATGATAATGTGGACCAACACAAGAATAAGGCGCCAGAAACAAACAGTTTAAGCAAAGATGCTAATAACACCCTCCCATCGACGATGAAGTCAAAAAAATTAGGATTTCTAGACAAGCTGCTGGGAAAGATATTCTAGGACCAAGTTTTTACAGTCCAATTAAGAAACCCAAGAACAAGTCATGTAAGTTAGATAAGAACCACATCCACCAACCCAAAACTAAGAAAAACTAATAGTTAATCTAATTGTTTCCCCAAATTTTCTAACTCTTTTTTTTTTTACATTTGCATTTCTGACCTTTCAGGTGGGATCCCTTAAAAAAGCCTATACCCTCCCACAAATAAATCACGCCAATCAGTTGCAATTACAACCAGTGCAATTCGATCTCCCACTATCCTCATATCCACCAACTATTACAATATATACCCACCCTGAAGGAAGGCACTGAGGTAAAACTTTCTATGAAGCACAACTCTAAGCTGACCCAAGGAAATGAAGCACAATAGAATATCAAAGGAATATGAGCAATCTCAAAAGCTTATGGCAGATGTTCCTTACATAAAGACCATAGAGGATTCTATTAGAGAAGGCAATGCACAATCTTGTATAGGAGCTGGATACTGGAGCAAATTCACTAATGGGTCGGGAGGAGATTCTGCTAGGAAGACCCAAATTTTTAAGGTGTCAAAACTCAAAACTCAACTCTCCCCTACTAAGTTTCTTTCCAATGGCCTGCAGTTCAACTTAGATAAATTTGAAAGCGCGTTTAGTCTCAAAAATTATATTGGTTGATCTTATTCTAGACTAGTTTTCTCCTACCCTGAAAGTGTCATACTTCTGGGATTTCATATCAATTATGAGCTGGAATTGTCAAGTCCTTGGTCAGAAAGACACTCAAAGACATTTGAGAGACCTCCTTGACAAAGAAATCTTGACATTTTATGTATTTTAGAAACCAAACAAAAGAACAATAGCATGATAGATATTCTTAGAAAATGTGAATGTACACTATTTTTGGCTCGTCCCTCCTACAAGATTAGCTGGAGGAATGCTATGATTTGGAAATCCAACTTAAATGTTCACATCACCAGTTAGAAACCTTAATGCTACAGTTAAAAATTGCTGCAGTGGTGAAGATTTCATGGTGACCAGTTTCTATGGTAGCCCATATAGAAACCTTAATGTTAAAGTGAAATCTTGGAGCATGACAAGATCCTTAGCCACTGGTATAACTATGCCATGGATGATAATAGGGGATATCAATGTCACTCTTAATCGGAATGAAAAAAAGAGAGTGCAAGAGTTTCAATAGAGCTGAAGCTAACACATTCAACTCCATAGTACATGAATGTAGTCTAATTAATCGATATGAATTTCTCAAAGTCAGACGGTAGAAGCAAGATTGGATAGAGCTCTGGCGAATGAAGAGTGGATCACACTGTTTTTGAGGAATAATGTAAGTCATTATCCGGCCATTGCCTATGACCATAGTCTAATTAGTCTCCAAACTAACCTTAAGTCATGGGGACTATCCGTTCAAATACTTTGGGGGGTGGGGGGGTGGATGAACCATCCTGATTGTAAAAATCTGATTATAGACACTTGGAACAGTGATCAGAATGGCTCTCCAAGCCACTGTGTGGTCAGAAAATTGACCAGTGTCAAGAATATTCTAAAAATATGAAACAAAGTCACTTTTGGAGAATTAAAATCTAATATTGCTAAAGTAGGAAATAGCTACTGAATCGGAGGTGACCTACCAGATTTCACTTGTTGGGAAGGCAGTAAACTTAAAGAACTTTTTATTCAGTTAAATGGATACTTTGAACGGATGGATATCCCTCTATCGCACTCTGTTAGTGACAAAGAAGGATACATATAGGAAATCACTATGTAAGGTGTTGCATTCGCAGTTATTTATTAAAAAGAAAGTACTTCATATCGGGAAGAAAAAAAATCAAAACAGTATCAGCAGCAAATAACAAACAAACAAATACCTGCGTCACTAAACTGCTACACTGATCAACTCGAAGAGTTGCAGTATCTTTTTTCGCACATTCTATCATCCGCGTGACAAGAAATTCTAGTAAATCAGGGAATCCTCGCAGATGCTCTGTGCTATTTTCAGCATACATTGTTTCCTTGGTATTAAACCTCTATGTCAGAACAGTATATGACTTTGTTACATGAAACTCTTGCAAAGAGTCCAATGGAACTCCTTTACAGAGACAAAGAAGACTTCAAGAGCATGTGATCCATAACGGTTACACATCACATCAACCTGGCAGATGAAAACAAACAAGTAAAGCCAAGGTCAAATTCAAGCAATTATAGACAAGAGGTATTAGGTACAAGAAATATTTATCCTGGACGCAGATATGCTTGCAAGAAACAGTAGTTCAAATGTTCAGATATAAACATCAATTTGCTATAAGTTAGGCATAAAGAAAAATGGTCGTTATATATAAGTTTATCCTTGACAGACTCTGGCAAGGATTCCTGCGGGACAGCTTAGATTGACTTTGGACCTACCCATACTATTTAACTCCAGAAAGAATGAGGGATAAACCGCGCACCCCAGACACAAAATATACACGCAAGAAACAGTAGTTCAAAGTTCAAACGCACTGATGACTACTTATTAGGTATATAACAGAAATGTTAATCCAAGACGCAAAAAATCATGCAATGTCGGAATCCCATTAAATATCTAAGCAAAAAAATGAAACATTAAACTAATAAGCATCCGTTTATTTATAACTACTATGTTTCTTGCTATTGCTAACGTAAAAGTTTCACACGCAATTGGTGGGTATACTACTATCGCATAAAACAACATATGCATACCCACACGCAATTAGTGGGTATGCATATGTTGAAAGAGATATACCTGACATATATTGGTTGAAGTCCCTTCAATACCTGAAGATGCAGAGCTAAAGGTTTTGACGCAGTCTCAGCAACATGTGAACCATTGCACTTTCGCAGAATTTTGAAAGAATCCACATAATTGGAATCAGCACCTTCAAGTAATGGTTGTAAATTATGACTAATAATATAATCAGTAGACAGTTCTAATTCTTTTCCTCTTGTTTCCTCTAATGCATTTCCACATATAATTCCTCAACCTCGGCTCCTTCAAATAAATTAGCAACTTCCCGTAAGTATTTTGCCGTCTCTGGGTTCACTCGTTTCCTTAGAATGGATGATGATGATGATTGTGGTGGCATGGAATTGTGACGTTGCTTTAATGAGTACTTATCACTTTTTCTATCGGATGGTGGTGGTGGTGCAAAATTGTTGCCGCCACCATCAAAACCACCACCACTACCACTGTGATGTTGTTCTTTACTAGGTCTTCTGTTTTTGCTTCCCTTCCTTCTACCTCCAGCTTGATTATCAGTGAGATGACTCATTCCTTCCCCGGGCATTTGAGGATATTGCTCTTCTATGAGATTGTTAATATTATTATTATTATGAGTTTTGCGTCTTCCTGATTGAAGGGCTTTTGAACCGATGCAAACCATAGACTGTTGCGATTACCAATACAAAACCTCAATTTAGAGCGTATGAAAAGAAATGAGTTGTGAATTCAGTAGAAAAGGGTGGTAAACCCTAAAACCCTAGTTTCTTCTGCTGCTGCTGCTGCTACTCTATGAATGAAGAACGCGAGGCGCTCATTTATTTTGGCTTGGGCTGACAGGTAACTATACTTAGTTGGACTAGCAAGTGGGTCTTGGCATCCAAGACTACCAATGGCCCAGGGAACCAGGCAAAAAGAAAATGTTTCTGTAAAAGTGATGTTCTCTTTCGCAGAAACGGTGTGACTCGTGTGAGTATATCGATAACTCGACGTAGTATATTTAATCACTAATACAATATGTTAGCTTCTGCGATAATGACCGATAATGTTGCTAATCTGGTAATAATCAAAATTTTAATCGATTTATACGTTTAGTTTCAATTTTGGTTTTCATTACAGATTAACTTTTTGGCTAAATGTCTAGTGATGTTACATTAACAAGCTCTTGCTTATCATATCTTGAAACTAGGATGAAATAAGTATTTTTTCATGAGTTTTGGATGTATAGGTTTGTAAATTTATTTAAGAATTTTCTTGAAATTTCATATTTTTTTACTCGCAGAGTTTGTAAACCTAAGTATTGAGTTCACGGTTTAGTATACAGTGATGGTTCATGAACTCCATCGTTTGCTTGATTTTTCAAACCTTGGGGAGAGAGAAATACGATCTACCATGTAATTGATTTGTGTATTTTACGAACAACTAAAATCAGAAAACATGATATTAAGTATTATATGCAATATGTTTCTTTTGTGTTTTCCTCTTGTTTATAACAAAATAAATTAAATGAGCGCGGCATGGCATCCTCAGTATTATATTACTTTCGAAGTCGTGATACATGCTTTATGACTGATAATAAAATTTGAGATCTCCAATGTACAACTCACCAGCGATTACCAAATTGTAGTCCGACAAATTGATGGGAGACGTAAAAATTTGGACTCGTGCCTCCAAAAACATTTGCAATTAGCTCAGTGCTACACGAATCATATACGGATTAGTTCAACTTCTGACATGTCTGTCAAAGCAATAATAGACATGTCATTATAAGTTTCATGATAGCATATCCCGAGGTAATCACAATTATAGACAGAATTTCTCTCACATTGATTCTACTTGAGGGAGATGAAAACACTAACCACAAAAATTGAATAACAACCTCCATCCTCAAAGACTAGAGAATGCCTATTCAAAAATTTCTAGAGAATGAAGAATTCTCAGGGGATCAGAAATATGCGCACAAAATAATATCACGAGCATGAATTACCAGCTTAGAGAATGAGTGTTGTACCGGCAATCATATCTGGAAACATTGATAAGGTAGTTAATAATGGAAGAAGGTCATAAAATCTTTGTCAAAATTCATTACAGAGACACATTAACAACCACACGGATGACGATTCTCGGATCAAAACGCAAGGCGCAATAATAACGTTGGCCTTACATGCACAAGATATGCAGAAGATATGGCAAAGTGGTGCGAAGAATGCGAACAGTTTGGAAAGAGAAACCATGCACCTTCGATTGACCTTCATTCGATCATGAGCCTTTATAGAATGGGGATCGGCATAATGGGACAGCCCTATGCAAAAAAAGGATTGAAAAACATAAATATCTGATCGTGGAAACTTATTTCTCCACTAAATGGGTTGAATTAGCATCCTCAAAGCACATGTGTGACGAAGAGGTCTTTAAGTTAATTTGGGAGAACATTATTTGCACATTCGGGATTCTTTCCTCTATGGTATCAGACAATGGAACACAATTTAGGGTCACCAATATTGACTTTCTCCTTTATTTCTTCAAGATAAAAAAAAAAAAAAACAAATCTACATCTATATACCCAGAAAGCAACGTATATGACAGAACAACAAATAAAATCGTAGCTAGCATTTTAAAGAAGAATCTAGACGGTCATGTAGCTAGCTGGTGTGAACAACTAAATAATGTCTTTGGGAAATATCTGAATGCCATGCGAGAAGCATCAGCATCGTCATCATTTATGCTTACTGTGGAGCTGAAGCAATCATACTAACATATGTCGTGATCATATTAACCAGATTGGAGGCACAGGAAAAAAAATCTCACAACTGATCACCTCTCTATCTAAACTGTTTGACCTAGAGGAGAATAAATAAATAGCCATGCAAATGATGTAAAATTATCAGTGACAACTTGCAAAAGAATACAGAATACGAGTACATGAAAGGCATTCCAACCAAGGAAATTTGGTCTTTTAGACATCTTGGTGTACCAACATGAACCAGGCAAATTCGCACCCGCGTATGAAGGACCATTCACTGTAATCTAAAAAGTTGGTGATGAAGCTTATTGATTGCTAAAGCCCAATATAAAAGAGATTGGAGAATATGGCTAAGCAACGAATGAGTGGATGCGGACTTAGTATCACCCGTGTCCAATCCGTTTAAATGGAGGATTTGAAACTGTCTCCCACGTCCAATCCAATACCCGTCGGATATATACTCTGAAATCTCAAGAGTCAAATACTTGCATTAAAACTTTTACAAAGATACTACAACCCAACACATAACAAAAACAGGTATCATCCTTATGTAGAAAAGATTTCTAAGATAAGTCTGGTAAAGATTCAAAACGATTTTGATTTATATGTGTAGATTTTATTTCCATCCAGAAAGACTAAATAATCTTTCATCTTTTTGGAAAAATCAAAAATACTTCAAATGAATGAACATGTGAAAAATATAAAAACTCTAATAGAAAAAGAAACAAATCCTATGATTTAGTGGATTCAAACTTTTTAAAATTTAGGAGTATATTATTTTAATGAAAAAAAATCATCTTTTACACAATTTGTCGCAAGATAAAATGACCTTATTCGAGAAAATACAGGATATATCCTCAAAATAGTTGTGTAATTCCTCTATATTGAATAAGAGATTTGAAAGGATTTTTGATATTCAGTTGTTTATGCTTCCTCGCATCAAAATTGATGAGCACTTAGTGAAGATGCACATTCCAACATTTTTAGTTGGTGTCGAGGTGAGATATGTTTTTCTCACCAAGCATTGTTGGGACAATATTTACTTCACATTTGAAGGATTTTTCTAAATTCCTTGTACATCTTCTATGAGAATGAGATTCATCTTTCACACCATAATTGCTGCAAGATAAGTTACGCCTGAGATGACTTTCTGATCCCATCGTGGAAGGTTTCTTTTATTTGAATCCTCAGATTTTTATTCTGAAACCTTACTATAAACTGAAATCTTTAATTCAAGACCTTCGATATGTCTACAAGATGCTGAGACCTTGGTGAAGATGTTTCTCTAGAAATTTATCAAAAGATAACCCTTGACATAATTCATTAAGGAGTTCTCTTTCAATAATTTTATTCTGTACTTATGAAATATTCAACGCTTATGTAAGTTTTTACACTCTGAAGTTTTTTAATTCACCTCCTTACATAGAGCAACTTTTTGTTCCAAATAATCAGTAAGAGATTAACTTGAGAACAGAGTATTTATCGTTACATTTCACAACTTATAACTTGTTGTTGGACAACTAGTTATAAGAAATCGTGTAGACAATTGAAGGATCTTTTTGGTTCTGAAAAAAAAATTAACTTTGCATAGAAAGATATGCAGGCTAGTCATGTTTTTTTGTATAAGAACGGGATGTTGAATCTACGTTATCTGAGTTAGACAATGCGGTAGGTGCTGAAGGTTCTCTATGATCGTTAATTGGAATGGACCCGAAATATATTATGTGATTTTAGTTTTGGACATACCCTTCCCTTATATTGAGAATAAGATTCACTCAAGAGTTTATCAGAGGGGTACTCTATACTTGACTTGGACGTATAAGAGGTACTTGTTTCGAGAGATTATTCTTGAAACCTTGACGTACGTTAACTGAGTCTTTAGGTATTTATTTACCTTTATTAAGACTCAATGTTTATTAGGTTGGATCGCGCCAAACACATACTTATCGTGTTTGCCTACTCCGATACCAATCGAAATGACGAGGGTGTCAAGTACACTACGATCTTTTCGATATCAACCTATATAAGACATCCTTGTGTAATCTAATTCAAACAAGCACTGTCGAGGATATTACTTTTCAACAAGGTAACACGTAGTATATATAATAGGTATCGAGACCAAACCTAACTATTATGATCAAACCCAAGTGTGGGATTAACGTTTCACAAGAAAATCGCAAATATAGAAAACCCTGGGACCTAGTTTAGTTTTGAGTACTCTCATAATTAATCCGCTATACAAAAACTACTACCAACATCATATAGTTGAGACCAACTTAACTAACTACAAGTTGTTTAATTCCTTCAGTATCCTTGCGCCTACTACTAATTTAATCTGCGCAAGTGAATCCTAAGATAGAGTCCACTATCTTAAGTCGCTTCACCCGCTGTGAAGATTTATAGTACTTGGCTTCTTTGGATCATATTATGAAAAAGTATATGACTAATCTATTTTTAGTAACCGCTATATCAGTCTCATAGACCAACAAGTTAATCAAGGATAAGTTGAGTTACAAATGTTCTTTCGTTTAATCAATATAAACTCCTTTGTATCAGTTAGATCAACTAAGATATAAAGACCATCAAATATAATAAATCTTAGTTCATAGTACTCAAGTTTGGTTCCTAAAGAGAAACACCAAGTGATAGATTATCGATATATACAACAAGCAACAAATAGTCTATAAAGATAAACAAGCTTGTCGGATCCCAATCAATCAAGTGTGCACGAAGTATACACAAAGATTAGAATAACAATAAGAAAATCTTATGGTCTTTAAATATTCAGTCTTCAATGTACCTGCACATATAACTTGATACCCTTATGATCGACTACGCACAGAACAGACTCTGTTAAACAATGGATAATCCCAAGTCATATCAATAAAGATCAGATCTGAAATCGTTGATCCTTGATATAGTTCGAGTGACCGTATATCCAAAGAAAATGATCACAATATAAAGAAACTAGGTGATATCATTCAACTTGATCATTGGTCAATCAAATCAATAATCGAAAACTAAACTAACAATATGATTCATGTTTCACACCAGCGGTACTACTAGTACTTCTTGACCCACTCTTATGCTCACTAATTTCAGAATCTCTCCAAACCTCACAGTGTCCTCAACGAAGTTGAAACACCGATTGAAGTTATCCTTTGTCATCTCAAATTTTTACACACATACAGGGATAATATTGTACTTGGACAAAATAATGTGTTTTTTCTTTTTGCTCGCTGACTCTCTCTCTCTATAAAACCTAATCTTATGCTCACTAATTTCGGAATCTCTACAAAACTCACAGTGTCCTCATCAATGAAGTTGAAACACTGATTGAAGTTACCCTTTTCCATTTTAAATTTTTTATACATATCTAGGTGTTGATGGTGGTTTTTAGCTTAAGGTTAAAATCGTACATCTGACATAACATCACTATGACCACTAGCACATTGAATCAATCAGCATATCTACGTAAGAATTACCAGGGTACCTTTTTTTTATATATACACATGTGTCATGTTCCACGGCAAAACCCTTAGTATTGACTGACATCATCTTCGTATATACCAAACCCTAATTTTCGCACCATCGTGCCAATGGCAAACCATGCCAGCCACGTCTCCGCGCTAAGGCATGCCAACCATGCCAGCCGCACCATCGTGCCAATGGCAAACCATGCCAGCCACGTATCCACGCCAGGGCATGCCAACCATGCCAGTCGCACCACCGTGCCAATGGCAAACCATGCCAACCACGTCTTGGCGCCAAGGCATGCCAACCATGCCAGCCACACCACCGTGCCAATGGCAAACCATGCCAGTCTGTCTCCGCGCCAAGGCATGCCAACCATGCCAGCCGCACCACCGTGCCAATGGCATACCATGCGAGCCACGTCTCCGCGCCAAGGCATGCCAACCATGCCAGCCGTACCACCGTGCCAATGGCAAACCATGCCATCCGCACCCAGCCACGTCTCCGCGCCAAGGCATGCCAACCATGCCAGCTGCACCACCGTGCCAATGGAAAATCATGCCAGCCACGTCTCCACGCCAAGGCATGCCAACCATGCCAGCCGCACCACATATGACAATGGCGTGTTGTGTAATCTTTCCACGCCAAAGCATGCCAAAGCCATGCCGGCCCTAAACCATGCCGCTGGCTGCCAAACGAAGGGTTGCAGCAATCAACGGCCGCCCTTCCTTCTGAGATACGAATCTCAGCCACACAAGTTCACCACCTAACGCATGGCAACTTGCGGCCCAAAGCCAAACACCACGGTTTGCACTAAACCCTAATTTTGGCCGCGCCTAACACATGCCAAAGCCATGCACGACGCTGGCTGCCAAAACGAAGGGTTGCAATAATCAACGGCTGCCCTTCCTGATGAGATACGAATCTCAGCCACACAAGTTCGCCACCTAACGCATGGCAACTTTCGGCCCAAAGACAAACACCACGTTTTGCACAAAACCCTAATTTTGACCGCGCCTAACACATGCCAAAGCCATACACGACGATGGCTGCCAAAACGAAGGGTTGCAATAATCAACGGGTTCCCTTCCTGCTGAGATACGAATCTCAGCCACACAAGTTCGCCACCTAACGCATGGCAACTTGCGGCCCAACGCCAAACATCACGGTTTGCACCAAAACCCTAATTTCGACCGCGCCCACACTATGCCAAAGCCATGCCGGCCCTAAACCATGTCGTTGGCTACCAGACAAAGGGCTGCAACAATCAATGACCTCCCTTCCACCTGAGATGCAGATCTCAGCCGTCCAAGGTCACCAGCTGACGCGTGGCAACCTTTGGCCCAACGCCAAGCTCACGATTTTGGCCGCGCCCAAACTATGCCAAAACCCTAGTTCTTGGCCGCGCCTAAACTATGCCTACCTTGGCCACGCCTAACCATGCCAAGCCATGTCGTCCATGCTTTCATGCCACTGGCTACCAAACGAAGGGTTGCAACAATCAACGGTTACCCTTCCTGTCAAGATGCAAAATCTCAACCGTCGAAGGTCACCATCGAGCCGGCAAGTCTCCCCAGCTCAAATTGCCAAGCAACAACAACATGCTCCACGTTTTCCACGAAAACACTCGAGAAATCAACACATGTCACAAACTAAGGGATGCTCATTAGGGTATTGGTTTGGCGGTTTACAGCGTGCGGCGTACATTACGCCCGTTACATGAAAGTGTCATAAGAATGAGTCGGTTAGTAATTACAAGGAATAATGGTGAAACGCTTCTTTTATTATGGAACATCAATTCCAGGCGTTACCCGTTACCAACTCCTTCCACTTTACTCACCGTTTCCATTTCTTACGAGGCTAGAGTACGTTTTGTTACGACTTGTATAAATAGGTCTTACCTATTTCCACCAAAAAACAAGTTTTGGTCAGGAGCATACAACACTCAGAAATTACTTGCTAGCTTTCCCATCTGTTAGCTTTCACTTTCTGATACAAGTCAAACAACTACTCTTCCAGAATCAACTATTATGGTCTCAACACTCTCCTCGCTTCCCTCCCTAAAACCCTTCTCCTTCACTTTGTGACCGAAGCAAGTCTGGAATGGCCATTTCTTGGTTTAGGCCGGATTTGTACAGATTGATCTCTCGAATCTAAAGTACTCCCTTGTAGTACGTTGTTTAGGGTTTAGACTCGTTTCTCACCCACAACACACGAAATTACCGAAACCAGCAGAAACTGTTTTCACCCTCAAACAATTGGCGACCACAGTAGGAGGATTAGTCTCTTGGTTACAATATCAATTTCGAGCTTTCAATTTCATCTTTCAATTCCAAATTCAATATGGTAGAGCTTTGATCCGGGTCAGCAACAAACCCTGAGAACACCAGCGCGAAAACCGTACCTGTTACTAACGCTCCTCCCAGCAGCATAATACACCACCTACTAATCCCAGCAGCGCGGAAAGCGCCCCCTCAGGTATCACACCGCCAATCACCAGGGCCAGAGCTGCTGCCACCCCTAACGCTTCTACGTCGCCTACCAATCCTAGTAACACAGAAAACGCTCCTTCAGGTGTTACACCACCGGTCACCAGGGACAGAGATGCTGCTACCACCCCTAATGCTTCGTCAAGTATGACATCTCCAACCGCCGCTAGGACTCCATTTACCCCGCCAATGGGACGAGAAACCGGAGGGGCCAGGGGGAGCCGACCCTATATCACTATCGCTGATTTGATGGAATGACAGGAAGTTCTTGCTCGAGCCCAAACGGACATGGTATCGACTCAGAAAGAAGTACCCGTCTTTCTCAAGGACCTGACATAACGGCTACCACATGAGTCACGACCTCTAGAGCCGATGAAAAACGGCTCCAACACCCCTGGTGCTGGCACCTCAGCAGAGCGCATCTCCATGGACGAGGGAATTCGTACCAGAACCCCATTGGAGAGAAATCAACCATCCAATTTTGTCACACGAGAGGATTTGGAGCAACTTCTTCGGAATCGAGTCAAAAGTGATGAAATAGACATACATCAGCATCAACCCCCTTACCCACCTGAAATACAAAGAATTCCTCTTCCAAGAGGGCACTCTTCTTCTCAATTCACTTTGTACGACAGCACCGGAAATGCACGTGAGCATGTTTCTCGATTTCTAGAGTCCCTAGGCGAACACTAGTACAATCACGTTCTTCGTCTGAGGGAGTTTTCGAAATCGCTTACTGGAAAGAGCATACACGTGGTACAAC
The DNA here is from genome assembly GCA_023531295.1 of Papaver armeniacum. Lineage (NCBI taxonomy): Eukaryota > Viridiplantae > Streptophyta > Magnoliopsida > Ranunculales > Papaveraceae > Papaver > Papaver armeniacum. Next base: position 2,496,637 of record JAJJWW010010882.1, read on the forward strand.
AACATCGCGCCAAACAGTATCCCAAACTAGGGTGACATGGTTACCGCATTTTACAAGAAGTTCTTCTTCGTGTCCGAAAAAGTTACCTTCTCGGACCTAGGAAGGATGTACCAACGAGACAACGAACATCCAAATGAGTTTGTCAAGAGATTCAAGGTTCAAACACTGGACTGTCATGACCCAAACGTGACTAAGCAACAGTTGGTGAATTCCTGCATCAACAGTATGGCTCCCATTTACCGCGCATTGCTAGAGAACCTACGTTTCCGGAAATTCTCTGAACTCCATGAAGATGCCAAGCGATCATCCACGACAGCGCCAGCACTATTAGAAAGAGCCAGACCAACCAGAGCCGAAGACGTGCGCGAAACTCGCAGAAGTAGACATCTCTTCAACAAGCAGTACAACGCCGGCCCCTCCTCTGTGAGCGTAGTGGACGAGGGAGGAAAAAGGAAGGCCCACTGAGACCAACAGCCTAAACGCGAGGCGCCAACACGACGAGCAGCTCCTCCATGGAGGGCCTCCGCTAAATCTCCCATGCGTCATCACGAAGCTGAAGGAAGTGTTTTGGATTTTCCATTTCCCATCGAGGAGGTGATCGAACTCTTAGAGGCATGAATTCAAGACGATGTTATCAAACTACCATCTCCCAGATGCCCGCCGACCGAGGCCGAAATGGCAAACCCCAAATATTGCCACTACCACAGATTCGTTCATCACCCAACTAGTGATTGCAATAAACTAAAACATATATTTAAGGAAAAGGTAGAAGCAGGAGAACTTCAATTGGGGAACGATGGAGTGCATAAAGATCCACTTCCGGTGTGAAATTGCGGGGTCTCTAGGGACTCCGTGCACGAGACTGTACAGTCCATGATGCAGCATGTATGTGAAATTCTCTACTTTTCCAAGGCGCAACGTCAATATATCTTCACGGCTCTCAATCATGTCGTGTCAGGAAAACGACTTTTTCCCACCACGGAAGCCGCGCAAAGAGCCCAAGTTCTCTCAGGGAGCGGTACCGAAAAACACAACTGGGAAATGCTGACCACGGCCTATTTAAGAAGCATCGAATTCGACAACACGTTAATCGACGCGGCCTCTGACTTCAATATCGTTACCTTTAAGACCCTGAAATTCGCGGGAATTTTGAAGCAATAAGCTACCCATTCCCTTTCCGTAATCAAGCGCCCGGATGGGGAAGCCTTGAACGCGTACGACTACGTTAAGCTCGAGATCAAGATGGGAGACGCTATAATGCATAGCAAGTTCCACATTGTCAAAGAACTCAGTTACGACATGATCTTGGGGCGCTCGTGGGTATCTGACAACAAAGCGAAACTGGGAACATCCCCTATGCCGATGTCGACACCCGACAGAATCTCCAAAAAGCCGTCCAACTCCGCTGCCGTGTCAACAACTTACCAACGGAACTCGATCACTCGGAGAAAGCCCATTAGCATTGACTCATAGATTTCAAACGCAAGTAAGTCTGGACGAACGATCTCCTCCACAACCAGTCATTTCTTCTCTTATCCCATCATGGGGATCCATGACGGTTACCAAGCACGGATGCTATCAAGAGATGTGAGTGGGGCGCCGGCCATTCAAGCGCTTCGCCAAGAATTTAGAAAGCTGCAGTCAAAACTGACGAAACCAGGATTCAAACGGTTGCACAACACCCGAACCCGTTTCAAATCGGAGATATGGTGGTCAAAGCGACCTCGTTTCAAGTCGGAAAGATAACGGTGAAGATAGTTGTTCGAACTGATTTACCCAAAGAAAAAGAAGATGAGCCGTATCTGGTGGCAGACGTCTTTCTAGGAGGTTATTTCAAGATCATCAACACCGACAAGCTGGAAGGCGTGATAGTTCACTCGCGATGGCTCAAGAATTTCAATACCTAAGATGTCGTAATATTTTCTCTTCCAGCACTCTTCTTTTAGTATTTTCTTCAGCCATTTCTCTTTTCACTCAATATTTGTATTCCCCGAGATGAATGCACCGCTTGCATTCTTCATTAGGGTTTCGTTTTTTATTTAAAAGCATACCTTTCCTTCCAAATGAGTCTTCCGAATCTCAAAAGAAAAAAAAAAAGAGGGGCACATGCCAAATAAATCCCAAGTCATCGAGAAACCATTAACCATCAAATCACTACCAGAAATGCCTTATTCAATCATTCAAAGCTCTGAAGGGAATAATGTACGAATATGGAAAGACAACAACCTGTTCTAATGGAAGATTTTAGGTCTTTCAAATAAAAAGTTTTATTAAAATATGTGAAACTACAAGTGGGATGCTGATCGGAGAAGCCCTAACTTCGGAATACAAAGAAGGTAAAATGAGTCTGTAAAGCATCGACTACGCAACAAATAGAAACAATAAAAAGGAGAAGCTAGTCATTGAAAGCAGATGCGCGGGTTCCAACACTTCAGTCAGAGCCCTTTCAAACACTTTCCCCAATAATCTTTCGGGCAGCAAAGGTTCCACCCGGAAGCCGCGTCAGCAGTAGGAACCTCAACATCCCACCCGGAAATCGTCTCAGCAGCAACAACACCCGTCTCATCCCTGACGTCCGCTTTAACAACCGGCCTGGCATATGCCACTGATGTAGTTTTTACAGTGGTAAGTAGAGTATCGTTCGCTCGGACTTTTTTAGAATTTGATTTCAGATTAAATAAGAAAAATACTAAGACAAATTAATTGAAATTGATTGTTTTTTTTTTAACCAAAGAGAGAAGATTCTAGGGTTTTGGGATTCCACCAAATCAATTGTGTAAAATAATCATTCCTCTCTAAAAAATATTCGTGATATAACTCGAGACAGTCGAACCCAATCTCATGTCTCGGAAAATATTCTGATTAAAATAGATAACAACTTATGTTGTAAACCAAAACGGTATAACCTCCTTCGCTTATAAAAGATCGATAGCCGAAGACTATCCAAAGCAATTATTATGAAGCTAAATGAGAAGAGAGATTAATTAAAACATTTAAGCCCCCAAAAAAATATTTATTAAAAGAGTACTAGAATTTCTTACACGGTTTATTGGCTTCCTCCTTAGCCCCAGTGGAGAGACTTAGCTTTCCATTACAAAAATTGAAAACAAAAGAAACCGTCTCAAACTATAGTGGTCTCCGCCCCCTCCTCTTGTTTTGGACCGATGGACATATATAGGTTTCAAAACATAACTTTTCGTTTTTTTCCAAATCTTCTTTCCACGACATTAGACCAATGACAGGGTGACATGTGTCAAATCACCTTCATTTTATTGGCTCCACTAACTTTCTGACATACATGCTAATACCTATAAACATTCCATATCTTTTACATTTTCCATAAGTGGAACATATTCTGGCATGGTAATCTTTCATGTCGTCATTGTTTTGTCCCATGTCCAAAATCTCATCTTTACTAGTAACATACTTTCCTTTCCTTGGTGTACATGCAGTAATATGAAAATTACATTAGCGTCATTTAGTTTCCTTCCATACGTCACCGGCCACCTTCTTTTATTAGCTAGGAAAAGCTCCGCCCAACCAAGCCATTAAGTCCGGTTACCGACAACTATTACAGCCCATCCGTTTCCAAAGCTCTCAAGCCACCACCAACCCATTTAACCATTAACCCATATTTGCTGCCCACATATCCAATTTTAGTCGTTTTCTTTGCCATAGTCGATTTTATTCGTGTATCTGCAAAAACACAATAAATATCAAAATAAATATAGAATTAAGAACCAACAATATGTATTTTGGGCAGTAAATATGTAAGAACTAAACACTCATCACACCCCCAAACCTACATTTTGCTAGTCTCGAGCAAAACTAAAATGAAAATCCTAACTCACTGTCGCAGGCATCATCGATTGCATTTAGCGTATGCAATAAGCCTTTAAACCCCTAGGTGGCCCTAGTGGCCGAGTTATAGTCTCGGGAGGGTTTACTAGAGATATACCCACAAAACCTTTACTCCTGACCCTAGATATCTACGCAGAACCTTGGAAGGCACTAAAGAATCTCCTTGTTTGGCATACTTATTGACTACAAGAGGAAGTACCCTGATGCGAAATTCCAATTGTTGTACACGAGTTTGCACTCAAGCATACTAAAATTCATATATAAGTGATGAGCTCTACTCGGATAGTCGCACTATGGACATCAATATCCAGGAGTCAAAACTAATCACATGGATAGATCAAGAAGATGGATATAGAGAAAAACATAGATGGTTTTGATGTTTACTAAGTGAACGGTGTTTCCCTATATCTGTCAAGGCCTCTCCGCCAAAATGAACCTATCCTAATGGTCGAGATACTAGTCGACTAATATCAACACACCGGCATATACAAGGGAACCAAAGTGGTCAATAATCCTAACTCTAGGTCAACACAACTGGCATATACAAGGGTTCCAGGTGGTCGACTTTATTTAATTTATTAGGTTGGTCGGATGGTCTTGGTCTCACTTTTTTTTTTTTTTTTTTTTTTTTTTTTTTTTCATAATACTTTTTTTTCTTTTCTTTTTCACTTTCTTCATCTTTTTTTTTTTTTTTTGGTATCTCAATCACTCTAATTCACCCTGGCATTGGTAACAACTTGAATCGTGAGCCCCACCGAATCACTTAGAGAAACATAGTTTAAAAACAAAACAAAATAAAAACAGAAGTGAAAAGGACTCAACGAGATATGGTGAAACTATCATGTTATTTCTAACACCTGAGCTCTGTGCTTTTATGAATAGACTCTTTAGATGTTTCCATCTAATCAGATTATTCCTCAACTCCTACAACCAAAATGCTTCCATCCACTTAGATTGGTTAGTGCCATCCTTAATAAGCATAAATTTCTAGGCTCTGGAGTTTAACAATGCAACTAAAAAGTTTCTCCCATACCCCAAACTTAAATCTAACATTGTCCTCAATGTTCTAAAGATGAAATTAAAACCATGAACAAGGAGAAACTGTTACCATTTGAAGCAAAAGAGATAAGGAAAGATATTACCGTGTTGCATGAGCATGGGTTACTTCCCAAGAAGTGCTAAGTTTAACGTCTTCAGCCAGACTAAGAAAGCATTAGTCACCTCATAGAATCATAAAGTAGTAGCCGTAACAAGCGTGGGTCATCGAATCAAATAATGTTATCACAAAAGAAGAAAACGCATGAGACCAAAAAAAAATGAACCAACCAAATACATCCTTATCAAGTTTTATATTAAAGACAACTATGTCTAATTGTGGTTTGGGTTCAGGTTCTATGAAAGGGTCTAGATAAAATATTTTCACGGGCAGGATTTCCTCATAGACAGGATCCAAAGGATCAGGTTGCAGAGCCTGAAAAAACTCAAATAAGAACTTAGAAGCACATAATAATAACCTGAATAATTGTGGATCCTCAAACTCAATCAAATTTGACTTACACAGTTCACCATAATGAAAGTGGTGGCCATTTTTAAGGAAATGTGTCGGCGATTCTAATTTCCTAAAATAATTAGGTTTAGTTCTAAAAACTATATAATGACACATTTCAAATTGAGATACTCCCACATTTGGTAAATAAAATCTTGGTGGGACAACAAAGTCAATTATGGTATCATATACCGGATGTACCACATCAACCAGAGGATGGGTTTCTATCAACTGAGTTTCATTCTGGACATAACTAGGTTCAGGAAAGCGTGCATGAAGATAGTCTCTTAAGATGGTAGAGGCACATATGTTAAGTCCCAAATTAGGGACCTTTGTAAGAGTCGAAGGTAAACCACGGGAGAATGATATTCACCCCCAAACCTAGAGTTGTCAATATCCTTGGATAAACTAGTCACAATTTCCTTAATTTCTAAATTATCGAGATTTAGGAAAATGGTATTTTATTTCTTCTAGGTTGAAATTAGGTGGTTCTACATTTGTATAATCCTCAGAAGAAACTATTGTTTCCGAATCGATAGACTCTAAAACCTTAGTCTCAGGATAAACTCTTTCCTCTAAACCATCATCAGCTTCGTAATCACAATGATATACTACACCGTCTAAAACTATGGTATCTCTAGTCAAATCCACTTCCTTTTGAATAGGTGAATAATCAACAATATTATTAGGATTTAAACTACGAGACACCATTATAATCATCGGGATCAATTGGTGTAACAATTTCCTCGTCATTATGACTACGCATTTCAAATTCTTCAACGACACTATCCTCATCATCATAAAAATACGAGGATGGTTGAACCTTATCAAAACATGTAGTGTATTCAGATCTAACCTCTTCCTCTAAATTAAGTGAATAATTATATGTATTATTAGGGGTAAGATTGGAAACACTATTTTGGAATTCAAGTTCATTATGAGCAATATCCTTAGGTGCATATCGTTCCACATACTTATTAACATTCTCACACATTCTATCCAGGATTATTTGAGATTGATGCGCAGATTCACATGTAGTTTCATTGAACTTCTTAAGTGATTCCTCTAAAGAAATACTTGAATATTCACTAGGTGATATACGAGTCGCTTGTTGAAACTGTTTGAGTGCATCTTCTAAGGAATTAGTTTTGTATTCATCAGGAACTGGTGGCAATTGTTTGATTAAATCCTCTACAGATGGAGAACTCTCATTTTTTTCATTATAATATTGCTCATTCGCCCGTTCGTATGATTGGTGGACGTGTGAATAGTAATTGGGATCACTATGATATGAACCATAACCTTGAAAAGGTTGGTGTTCCCAACCACTATGCACATTGTGGTCAAAGTAGTAGTGTCCATTACGAAAATCAGTCGGATATTCATTGTATTGGCTATTGTAATACCAGTTCGACATTATTTTTGTGCAAATGCAAATGCAAGGTCGACTAAAATGGGTAGGCTCAGGTTACCACAGACAAAATATACCCAAAGGTACGAGGCTGAAGTTTGTGGACTTTCAGCTGGTAACTCCCATAAGGCCCAAGGAACGGGTTCATCTTACTAATCCACGAGTTTTCCTAAAATCGGTAGTCTGACGATGCAATTGGTGTGTGCACGTGTTATATTTTTTTTTAATAAATAAATAATATAATAAAAATAAACAAACAATATATACAAGTCAAAAAGAAATATAGAAAAAACTAACAAAAATAATATCTCCGGTTTTCTCCTTTTTTTTTTTGGCAAGTTCGACTTTCCACTTTCCGTTTCAAGCAAAACCTGCACAACAAAAACAAAAACACCAAAGACGTAAAATAGAACAAAAAATTAAATAAAAATTAAATATATACAAAACCTAAAACCTAAACCTAAATACAAGTCCGCGTCGGCGGCGCCAAAAACTGATGTAGTTTTTACAGTGGTAAGTAGAGTATCGTTCGCTCGGACTTTTTTAGAATTTGATTTCAGATTAAATAAGAAAAATACTAAGACAAATTAATTGAAATTGATTGTTTTTTTTTAACCAAAGAGAGAAGATTCTAGGGTTTTGGGATTCCACCAAATCAATTGTGTAAAATAATCATTCCTCTCTAAAAAATATTCGTGATATAACTCGAGACAGTCCGATCCCAATCTCATGTCTCGAAAAATATTACAGTTAAAATAGATAACAACTTATGTTGTAAACCAAAACGGTATAACCTCCTTCGCTTATAAAAGATCGATAGCCGAAGACTATCCAAAGCAATTATTATGAAGCTAAATGAGAAGAGAGATTAATTAAAACATTTAAGCCCCCAAAAAAATATTTATTAAAAGAGTACTAGAATTTCTTACACGGTTTATTGGCTTCCTCCTTAGCCCCAGTGGAGAGACTTAGCTTTCCATTACAAAAATTGAAAACAAAAGAAACCGTCCCAAACTATAGTGGTCTCCGCCCCCACCTCTTGTTCTGGACCGATGGACATATATAGGTTTCAAAACATAACTTTTCGTTTTTTTCCAAATCTTCTTTCCACGTCATTAGACCAATGACAGTGTGACATGTGTCAAATCACCTTCATTTTATTGGCTCCACTAACTTTCTGACATACATGCTAATACCTATAAACATTCCATATCTTTTACATTTTCCATAAGTGGAACATATTCTGGCATGGTAATCTTTCATGTCGTCATTGTTTTGTCCCATGTCCAAAATCTCATCTTTACTAGTAACATACTTTCCTTTCCTTGGTGTACATGCAGTAATATGAAAATTACACTAACGTCATTTAGTTTCCTTCCATACGTCACCGGCCACCTTCTTTTATTAGCTAGGAAAAGCTCTGCCCAACCAAGCCATTAAGTCCGGTTACCGACAACTATTGCAGCCCATCCGTTTCCAAAGCTCTCAAGCCACCACCAACCCATTTAACCATTAACCCATATTTGCTGCCCACATATCCAATTTTAGTCGTTTTCTTTGCCATAGTCGATTTTATTCGTGTATCTGCAAAAACACAATAAATATCAAAATAAATATAGAATTAAGAACCAACAATATGTATTTTGGGCAGTAAATATGTAAGAACTAAACACTCATCAGCCACCACGACCTCCCCAATGTCACCAACAACAGTTTCGGTGTCTACTCTAAAAGTTGTTTCAGTTTCATCAAACGCAGCGCCATTTTCCTCGGAAGTCTCTTCAGCAACCTTTCGAGGAGGATTTCCTGATTCATCCACATCAGGATCAAGGATTATAACGCCTTCTTAGATAGGGAAGTTACGTGGGCTTTCCCCTAAAAATTCCACAAACTCAGCCTTCCGTCGTTTCAACCGAGAAGCAAACCGTTCCGCCCTAGCATTAGGATGTGAAGAAGTTTTATTGCACTGAAGCCTTTCAACGCACTGGGGCGCTTCGTCATCTTCTCATTTCTCCTCCATGTTCACCGAAGCTAAGAAGGTCTGAACACGCACCCGCACTTCTCCTAGATAGGAAGAAGGTATGTCCCAAATAATTCCACCAACTTCACGGAACAGAGATTCAACTCTATCTAATGCCTCCTCACGAGAAGAAAACTGGTTTTCGCCAACTCCAAAGTTTCTCTCCGAAGAGTTAGAGGTGCGGCTATCACTGGAAGATCCCATTATGCACTACAAAACTACATAGGGGAGGGTGTAAGTTTTATCCTGTATACACCAGCAACCCACGTCAGAAATAAGACAAAACCAGGAGAAAACACGAAGATGGTACCTGTAAAGAGGATGGACACGACTTCAAAACGATCTGTTCGAACGAAGGGTTCAAGGCCATCTATTATATCCAGCAAAGCGATGAAGTCCCGAAGAGGAAAACTCTACTAGACGTGAATTAAGGCGTGACATCAGGTTTTAATTAAAACCTATTCTACCAGCAAATATAAGGAAAAGTCTCATGCCTGGCCATGCGAAATAATTAGAGTTTGGTGAAAAAACATGGAGGTACGTGTTTGAGACACACTTGCCCGCGTTGTTGCTTCTCTGGCACCAGCAACAAGGTCTGAAAGCAAAACCGGCAACGTAACATGAGAAGAAGGGATAACGCCCCCCTTTTATGGGCATAACACTTTCGGAATTTTTAAAAGATGAGAGAAGCAGAGGCCGAGTAACAAACATGACTACATCACGACCGAAAAATCGACCTCAAACGAAGCCTCTCACCAAAACCCTAATGAAAGTTAAACAAAAGAAACACCAGGGCGTAACATTTTTGGAATTTGGACAAGGAAGGGATTTCCTATTCGAGATACCAATGGAAAAGGGGAACCGGGCCCGCAATAGCAAGCCTCACGGTATCGACACTCCGCGGCCAAGCCAAGCCAAGCCGCGCCAAACCAAGTCACGCCAATCCAATCCAAGTCGCGCCCAAGCCGCGCCAAACCAAGTCGTGCACAAGCCATTCCAAGCCACGCAATACATGCGGCTCCCATTCCAAGCCGACCAACGCCGACAGCTCGCTAATCCAACGCCTCCGCGTTCCCTAGCCCAGCAAAGATAACGCGTGACCAAGCCAAGCAGACAACCTGCGTCTCAACCAGCAACCGCCTCTACCATCTCACGGTCTAGCCAGTAACAACGCAAGTAGAATTCATGAAAGCCCGCCAACGCAAGAATCATTAATTATCAAACCACTCACGAAAAGGTTAGACGAATCTTCCTAAGCCATCTTTTATGACCCTCCGTTTCGATTTTTCCCTTGTCTGTCACCATCTTATGCTTACCTCGCAACAATGCTCCTGTTCCGAGCTAAGCAGGGGACTTACTGTTGATGGTGGTTTTTAGTTTAAGGTTAAAATCGTAAAATCGTATATCTGACATGACGTCACTATGACCACTAGCACATTTATTGAATCAATCAACAAATCTACGTAAGCATTACCAGGGTACCCTTTTTTTTATATATACACATGTGTCATGTTCCACGGCAGAACCCTTAGTATTGACTGACATCATCTTCGTATATACCAAACCCTAATTCTCGCACCATCGTGCCAATGGCAAACCATGCCAGCCATGTCTCCGCGCCAAGGCATGCCAACCATGTCAGCCGCACCACCGTGCCAATGGAAAACCATGCCAACCACGTCTCGGCGCCAAGGCGTGCCAACCATGCCAGCCGCACCACCGTGCCAATGGCAAACCATGCCAGCCACGTCTCGGCGCCAAGGCATGCCAACCATGCCAGCCGCACCACCGTGCCAATGGAAAACCATGCCAGCCACGTCTCGGCGCCAGGGCATGCCAACCATGCCAGCTGCACCACCGTGCCAATGGCAAACCATGCCAGCCATGTCTCCGCGCCAAGGCATGCCAACCATGCTAGTCGCACCACCATGCCAATGTCAAACCATGCCGACCACGTCTCCACGCCAAGGCATGCCAACCATGCCAGCCGCACCACCGTGCCAATGGAAAATCATGCCAACCACGTCTCGCGCCAAGGCATGCCAACCATGCCAGCCGCACCACATGTGCCAATGGAGTGTCGTGCAATCTTTCCACGCCAAGGCATGCCAAAGCCATGCCGGCCCTAAACCATGTCGCTGGCTGCCAAACGAATGGTTGAAACAATCAACGACCGCCCTTCCTTCGAGATACGAATCTCGCCCACACAAGTTCGCCACCTAACGCATGGTAACTTGCAGCCCAAAGCCAAACACCACGGTTTGCACTAAACCCTAATTTTGGCCGCGCCTAACACATGCCAAAGCCATGCACAATCTTTGGCTGCCAAAATGAAGGGTTGCAATAATCAATGGCTGCCGTTCCTGCTGAGATACGAATCTCAGCCACACAAGTTCGCCACCTAACGCATGGCAAGTTGCTGCCCAAAGCCAAACACCACAGTTTGCACTAAACCCTAATTTTGGCTGCGCCTAACACATGCCAAAGCTATGCACGACGCTGGCTGCCAAAACGAAGGGTTGCAATAATCAACGGATGCCCTTCCTGCTGAGATACGAATCTCAGCCACACAAGTTCGCTACCTAACGCATGGAAACTTGCGGCCCAAATCCAAACATCACGGTTTGCACCAAAACCCTAATTTCGGCCGCGCCCTTACTATGCCAAAGCCATGCCGGCCCTAGACCATGTCGCTGGCTACCAGATGAAGGGATGCAATAATCAACAACCTCCATTGCACCTGAGATGCAGATCTCAGCCGTCCAAGGTCACCAGCTGACGCGTGGCAACCTTTGGCCCAACGCCAAGCCCTGATTTTGGCGCGCCCAAATTATGCCAAAACCCTAGTTCTTGGCCGCGCCTAAACTATGCCTAGCTTGGCCACGCCTAACCATTCCAAGCCATGTCGGCCATGCTTTCATGCCACTGGCTACCAAACGAAGGGTTGCAACAATCAACGGTTACCCTTCCTCTCAAGATGCAAAATCTCGACCGTCGAAGATCACCACCGAGCCAACAAGTCTCCCAAGCTCAACTTGACAAGCAACAGTAACATGCAACACATTTTCCACGAAAACACTCGAGACATCAACACATGTCACAAACTAGGGGATGCTCATTAGGGTATTGGTTTGGCGGTTTACAGCGTGCGGCGTACACTACGCCCGTTACATGAAAGTGTCATAAGAATGAGTCGGTTAGTAAATACAAGGAATAATGGTGAAACGCTTCTTTCATTTTGGAACATCAATTCCAGGCGTTACCCGTTACCACCTCCTTCCACTTTACTCCGTTGTTTTCATTTCTTACGAGGCCAGAGTACATTTTCTTACGACTTGTATAAATAGGTGTTACCTATTTCCACCAAAAAACAAGTTTTGGTCAGGAGCATACAACACTCAGAAATTACTTGCTAGCTTTCCCACCTGTTAGCTTTCACTTTCTGATACAAGTCAAACAACTACTCTTCCAGAATCAACTATTCTGGTCTCAACACTCTCCTCGCTTCCCTCCCTAAAACCAACCCTTCTCCTTCACTTTGTGACCGAAGCAAGTCTGGAACGACCATTTCTTGATTTAGGTCGAATTTGTACAGATTCATCTCTCAAATCTAAAGTACTCCCTTGCAGTACATTGTTTAGGGTTTAGACTCTTTTCTCACCCACAACACACGAAATTACCGAAACCAGCAGAAACTTTTTTCATCCTCAAACACTAGGGATGATATTGTAATTGACAAAATAGTGTAATTTACTTTATTTTTCGGTCATTTACTCTCTCTCTCTCTCTATAAGATCTAATCTTATGCTCACTAATTTTAGAATCTCTGCAAACCTCACAGTGTCCACGTCGATGAAGTGGAAACACTGGTTAAAGTTACCCTTTGGAATCTCAAATTTTTTACACACATCCAGGGATACTATTCTAATTGACGAAATAATGTATCTTGCTTTTCTTTACTTTTAGCTTATTTACTCTCTTTCTCTCTCTATCTCTCTCTCGATTCCGTAGAGTGCAGACATGTGAAAGTTCAAAGGGAAAAAAACAAAAACATGGGAGGGGTAGACAGTGTTTTTGTGGGTCCCGCTTGTGTTGGTTGTATCTTTTTCTATCGGGACACAGGCACCGGTGAACTTACAGATACAACAATTAAATGCAGGACTATTGACCACATGCCAGTCTGTCATGCCATAGTGCATTTTTAAACTTCAAAATTTTAATGTTTAGTTGGAAACTTGGAATCGTCTCAAAAGTCCTGGTCAACCGCATACGCCCTTTGCTCCCATTCCTAATAAGTCCTTATCAAAGCGCTTTTGTACCCCATAGAACTATCCATGATAACATTGCAAATGATGGAGAGATTTTCCACCATATTAAAACCTCAACCAACACTAAGGACCCCAAAATAGCACTTAAATTGGATATCCAAAAAGCCTATGATAGTCTAAACTGGGGTATCATTAGAAAATCCTTCACCAAATTAGGTTTCCTGACAACTTTCATAGAATACATCATGCTTTGTATATCAACTGTCATGTATTCGATCAACATCAACGGCACGCCACATGGATATATCAGAGGAATAAGACAAGGAGATCCTCTGTCCTCATATATGTTTATTATTTGTGCGGAAATCCTCTCAACAAACTTGGGAATTCTAGAGGCCCAAAAAGATGTGGAGGGACTGCGCATTTCACAAAAAGCTCCACAAGTTCTCCATCTTATGTATGCGGACGATCTTCTCATCACATACGAGGCCTCAAAGGAAGGCACGATTCAACTCAAGCACCTCCTCCAAGCATCTTCTCCAAGCATACAACACATCAGCAGGTCAGCATATTAATACTTCAAAGTCCACCTTCATCCATAATCCAAAGCTCAACCAACAAATAATACATGAGGTTCATGAAGCTTTCAATATGCCTACAACCTCGACACCCCTATCTACCTAGGAATTCAATTCAAGCATGGAAGATCCTCTCGCCACATTTTTGAACCATTGTTAAATCGATTAGCACGCAAGGCAAAGGGATGGATGACGAAATGTCTAACTGACCGGTTGTCAGCCGACACAAATATAATTTCACTTTCTCAATCAACTAAATATAAATATAGTATTCGATAAGAAAGAGTTCGTATCCACAGAGAGGCGTTTGTTGTTATAAACTTTTAGTTTCTAAAGTAACCCAAGGTATGTTTGTTGTATTTAAGCAAATAAAAATAATTGAAGGCAAAGTAAGTAATTGGAATTATCAATAAGGAGAAGATATTGGTCACGGGATAGTATCATTCACAAACATGTATTTTCATCAATGATTAGAATTGGTATTTTAATCTCGTATTTATTAAAAGTCCTAGGATATCTTGATCGCAAGTATAACCTGTTATTTCCCTGTTTTCATCACAACCACATTAAAAGATGCATATGTGAATTCTTCGTAGAAAGCAACCTAAAGTGTAAAAGCACAATTAAGTTTAACTCCCTAAAAGCATTAAGATTTATGGAATAAGACTCATCAATGTAAACGAATGTGTTAAAGCACTAGACGTTTTAACAAAAGTTATGATTCACTTGTGACTAGTAGGATATATCACTACAAGCACTAACCACAATTATGCTACTTAGAATCAGGGATAAACAACGTTTTCGTATTGAAAACCCAAATATAGCTCTAGAGATGAACACAAATCGGATTGATTCCGGACTCAACCTAACAAGTTTTCAAATCTTATAACACTATTAATTGTGAAACACAAACAATAATTACTGAGACAAAACTAATTCATTGAATCAAAAGCATGTTGAGAAATCAACTTTTATCCCATAACCAATAAGATGTTTAGCTACTCATAGCTATGGAGTTCATCATAATCAATATTCAATAAAAAATAAAGAAGAAGAAGAACAAAACCAAACCCTAGAAGCGTAAACAAAAAACGGCCCCTCCAAAATTCCAAGAAAGAGATATGATATAAGTTGTAGAAGACCTTCCCTTTTATAGCTTTTCTCCAACTTCTAAAATTAGGTCTAGCCTTCAAAGTCCATTAGATGAGAATCCACCAAGCCCATAAGAAGGAGAAACCCATGTAGAAAATATGACCCAAAAATCGTCGCCTTGGAAAATCGGGATTGTGGCGGAAAACGACCGGAAAAGTGCCCGGAAAACGGCTCCGGTGACCGGCAAAGTCCGCCCGGTCACCGGTCAACGCGTCAGCGGGTCGACTCGGGTCAGGTCAACGGGTCAACTCGGTCAGCACCGAGTCAAGGAGAGTCAGGGTGAGTCAACAGGTGAGTCAGGATCTGTGTCGGACTCGAGTCCACTGTTCGATCGACCTAACTAGATCGACTCGTGTCGAGCCCGATCTTGCACAGGCCATAATTGTTCAGCACAATCATTGTGCTTCACGGCTCCTTGGCTAGCCATCTTGGCTCTGTAAACTGCAGCTACATCCAGCTGCTTCCTTGCAATTCCGGCCTCATATTCACTGCCACGACTTCACTGAAATCTTCGGCTACTACTTGAGCAACACCAGCTCCCGCCATAGCCTATCCAGCCATAATGGCCCTACCTCCTTGGCGGTGTGCTTCTGCACGACTTGCACATTACTAGCACACGAGTTCCAACCACCACCGCCACAACTTTGAGCTATTCTCCATATCCTGCTGTTATTGCTCATCCAGCATAGGTCCATCTCCACTTGCACCATCCTAGTACCCTGACACAGCATCCATCTAAGTTCCCCTGAACCATATTCTGCCATTCCATCTCGATCCACAGATTGCAACTTCCATTCAATCAATGCACAGACCACAACCTCACATATTACCAAGCTACACAAAGACAAGTAATGACCTGCAACTCCACCGCAATATCAACTCACTGCGATAGCTCGGCCCATCGCACAATAATGACTCCACCTTCTTGTCACCTGCCACTCCATCAGTCACTCACACTTCCTTGTAACCAACACCTCAAGACATCATTCTCTTCTACCTGCCATGAACCAACAATACAATGTCTGAGTTGCACTTGCCACAGGCCAACCCAGCTGCAACTCCAGCTCCACAGGCAATCACAGCACCTGCAACCTCATTGCCTCCACCTTTCCTGACCTTCACAGCCACTAACCTCACCAACAATACCAGCTGCAACTCGACACCATCACCATTGCATCATTTTTTATTCAGTACACTCATTCATTCAATCACTGCAACACATATCCATTATCATAACTCGGGCTTCATTTCTCCCAATCCACCAGGGCAGTAGCAATTGAGCTTCAACTAGCTTCCCTGATTCACCACCACTCCTTCCAATTCTTCTCAGTCGCCTGCAACTGCAGTTCCATAAACAACAACTCAAATCTCAGCTCAGTTCATACACTGCAACCCAACCTACTCAACATCACCAATTCAGTCATTCACAGTCTATCTCCAGCGCCACTGCCTAAACTCGACTGCCAGCTTCAATTACATTGTAACCACCAAGATCAGGGAATCAATTAGAATTCATTCCCAGTTCAGCTAATCACTGCGAGCAACTCCTTCTAAAATGACCACAACTACCTGCAATCTAACTTTCTGTAGCTTCTTCTTCTGTTTATCTCATCTCAATTCCAGAATCCACACACGAGCTTCATTGTCACCATTACAGCTCACTCAAAACCCTGCAAACCGGAAATCTTCCCTCTCCTTCTTTGTGAATCGATGGCGGCATCAACCGCAACAACCACCACATCCAAGCTTCAAGCGGGTTCAACTCCAATTCCCTTCTCTGCCATACCCAGCTTGGTCTTGCTGCTCCACACAACCCCAATTTAAACATAGCTGCACTTGCAATTGCTCCTGCAATTCAAATCCAAACCTCCATTGTAGTAACCATGCCATCAGCTCCACAATCAAACCTGTCCTAGACATACATCTAACACTCACGGCACACCACACATTCCATGTCTTGTTATCTCAAGCCATCTCTGCCCATTTCAGTAACGCTGCATATATCCTTCTCCATTCAAGCAACAACTACATCTTCCATCGCCTTCTCAGCTTATCCTTAATTCAGAATCCATCTCCTAATTCAGTTCAGAAATCTTCACTCATAACAGATCCAACTCAAACCCATTTTCAAACTCAAACAATCGAACCCAACTCTCACTGATTCAAACACAAACCATTCTCAGATTCAACCAAAACCCTAATTTCAGAACCTAATTATCACACAACCATCTCAGTTGCTGCTACTCCCATCTCCGTTCAACACTCAGCTTCAATGCCAGTACCACCATTACCAATTCACACCAAAACTGACCCAAATCACATCAATTTCTCGATCTCTCTGTGTTTCAGGTCGAAGGGGAAAATAATGAGAAATTAATTTCTCACTGAACTTTAGGTCTTGTGTAGAAAAATAAAAGTAGATAAAGCCACCCCGATGCGGCGGATAAGGGGTAACAGAGTGATTATAGGCACCACTCATCAGATAAGGGCCATCTTGATTTGCAACCCCTTAACCTCTATTGTGCTCTCGATAGCACATGCATACGCAATGACACTTCTGCCTTCTTGCTCAAATTGAATGATTTCCGCTTCTTTTCCTCCGTGCGACTCCAGAGTACCTAATAACTCAAAAGCACGCGTAAAGTACATAATTCACAAGAAAAATAGCAAAGAAAGCATAAACTCTATATAGTAACTACGGTGTATTCTACACCTATCACTAACACCTGCAGGAAGATTAGCTCTCATAAAGTCTTCCCTAACCCCTACATCAAACCATATCATGCAAGCAAAACTATTACATATTAGTGTGAATAAGAAAGTAGATCGTATCACCCAAAACTTTTTCTGGGGACATGACTCCTCAGTCAAGAAGCTTCACCCATTGTGATATGATAAGCTGACTATGACCAATTCAGAATGAGGTTTTGGAATTCGAAGAAGCAACGATCATAATAAAGCGTTAATCATGAAGCGAGTCTAGAACATCCATGATAAACCAGATTCAATCTATGCTAGCCTCTGCACCGAAAAATATCTTTTTAACAACAACCTATATGTTCAGGGACTTCAGCTACCCCTTCTTCAGTCAGTCCCCAATGGAGGCAATTAGCGTCCCTCATACCCACACTCAAACAACATATTTTCCACAACATTGGAGATGGATTAACAACCCTTATTCAAGAAAATTGGATCCTGCAATTCGATAAAACCCTAGACCCGGCGAGCTGTTAGCCATCCAGACAGTCACTGACCTCATTGATCCTCTCACTCACACCTGAAATCACAATAAACTAAACCTCATTCCACCGCACATAATTCAACGAATCGTGAATATCAACATACCCCAAAACAACCCCTATGATAGAATCATCTGGCCTTTCACCAAATCTGGAAAGTACACCACAATATCTGGATATCACTGCTTAACCATCTCATCGGAACATTCCCAACAAAACCCCTTGCCACCAACTAAGTTTCTATGAACACTTCTATATCCTCCAAAAATACAGCTTTTCTTGTGGAAAGAAATTAACGAATGCCTCCCAATATTCGTCATTCTAAACCATATCCACCTTATTGATACCAACATTTGTCCACAATGCAACTCTGATTCGGAATCTGCCGGTCACATTCTCCTCCATTATCAAGTGGCTGTGATTGTATGAAACATTCTCCTCACAAGACTCCCTACTCATTCAGCCACAACCAGAAATATTCCGAAATTTCCAAACCCCCAGATGACAATCACAAAACTTTTACAATTGAAAACTCATCCTTTAGTCAAAACAGCTTTTTGCTTCCTTTTCTGGTCCTTATGGATAGCTAGGAATGATTATATTTATAGACAAAGGCAAACGAATCCAAGTAACATTACCCAAATGGATCTCAGTCTCCAACAAGAGTTCTCTTGGGAACAAAAGAACATCCCTCCTGTGCTTCCTGGAACACCATCTCCAACAAACCCAAGAAATGAAACACCGGCGTCTTCAACAATCTTAATAGGCTGGATCAAACCTAATATAGACTGAACTAATATCAACACAGATGAAGCAGCACGCGGACACCCAGGAATAGCTAGAGCATGTTTCATTTACAAGGATGCTTTCGCTAACACCTTGGTAGCCGTATCACAACCACTAGGAATCACAACCTCTCTCACATCTGAGTCTCGGGCAATGCTCATTGCGTCCAGAACAGCAAAAGAAAGAAGTTGTCCAAAGGTTCAATTTGAAACTGACTCGGAAAACATGCTTCGATTCCTAACCTCGGATTCTGATCCGCCTTGGTACATCTCAGGAATGATTTCTGAAACCAAACAAATCATGAGGCAGATCTCATACTACAGTCAACCACAACTACATGGAACATAATCAGGCGGCAGACGGACTGGCCAACCTGGCGGCGGACAACAACCAATTGGAGAACCTTACAACTTTATTCTGGGACCATACAATCCCACCATGCATTCACCAAATTGTAATGGATGACTCATTGGGTATCACCTACCCTCGTGTAATTGCCGCTTAATTCTAATAATATTTTCATGCTTCAAAAAAAAAAAAAAAAAAAAAAAAACACTGGAGAATACTTCGAGTCCAGCTTTTGTAATTTTGGGTTTTTAGTGTTCTTTGGTCAAGTGACTCAAATTACAAAGTTTGACAAAAAAAAAATCATCGAAAAATAACAAATTTCATTCTTTTCTTTTAGGGGAATTTTTTTTCCTACCCCTAAAGATTGCTAATTTGCATTACCTTTCTTAGAAAATAATTAGTTAGCGGTACCTCCTCTAATACTTTTTCCATCCCATTCTAGTTAGCTGACTGGACGATAATGCATGCGTTGGAAAGAACAAAAGTACTTTGGTGGTTTTTCCAAACTACTCTCTTCTTCTTCGTTAGTAATTGCAATATATGAACACATGTGTATTTTAGGCAGTTCGTTGAAAATAGTTTTGTTCTTGCCACGCGTGAATTATTGCCGAGTTAGCTAACTGGAATTTCATGAAAGAAATAACAACGGAAGGTATTACTAATAAAATTTTTTAAGGAGAAATAATGGAAATTAGCGATCTCTCGAGGGAAGAATCACAAATATTCTTTTTTATTATTAACAAAGTTATCCTAACTTTATTTTTATAAATTTCTTTTTTTATGATTGCAGCTTGTTGCTCGACTCCGTACCAACTTCTGTGGTCACCCTTAGGGTCTCGGATGGGGAGGGATTCCTCGACACACTCACCACCTTCTGTGTGGTCGACGTTGTGTCACCATACGAGGCAATCCTCGGTAGACCCTGGCTTGCGGGAATCAAATGAGTCGCCTCGGCGTACCACCAAAGACTGCGGTTTCCATCTTATCGAGGAGTAGTGGAAGTGTTAGGAGACTCCCTAGTGGTGAGACAATGCGTACAGATAGATATCCAGCAGAACGAAGAGAGGCGATCGAGGAAACGCCAAGAAAAGAACAAATATAAGGAAATAAGGGCGGGAGAAGAGTTGGAAAAGGTGATGTCACAAGTCATCGCTACCTATGAAGCTGGCGAAAAAGAGGTCTTATAGCAATCACAGGAGCCGGTAATAGTCGGCGAACCAAAGCCTAATTTCTCGATGATCGGTTGTCAATCCGTCAAAAATAATTTCACTTTCTTACGCACTAAATTTAAATGAAGCACAAGGTAAGGAAGAGTTCGTATCCACAGAGAGGCAATTGTTGTTAAGTAATTTTCAGTTTCTAAGGTAACCAAAGGTATGTTTGTTGTTTAAGAAATAAAAGTAATTGAAAGCAAAGTAAATAATTTGAGAAATCAATAAGGAGAAGATATTGGTCAAGGGATAGTATCATTCACAAACATGTATTTTCATCAATGATTAGAATTGGTATTTTAATCTCGTATTTATTAAGAGTCCTAGGATATCTTGATCGCAAGTATAACCCGTTAATTCCCTGTTTTCATCACAACCACATTAAAAGATGCATATGTGAATTCTTCGTCGAAAGCAACCTAAAGTGTAAAAGCACAATTAAGTTTAACTCCCTAAAAGCATTAAGATTTATGGAATAAGACTCATCAATGCAAACGAATGTGTAAAAGCACTAAACGTTTTAACAAAAGTTATGATTCACTTGTGACTAATAGGATATATCACTATAAGCACTAACCACAATTATGCTACTTAGAATCAGGGATAAACAACGTTTTCGTATTGAAAACCCTAATATAGCTCTAGAGATGAACACAAATCGGATTGATTAGGACTCAACCTAACAAGTTTTCAAATCTTATAACACTATTAATTGTGAATCACAAACAATAATTCTTTGAGACAAAACTAATTCATTGAATCAAAAGCATGTTGAGAAATCAACTTTTATCCCATAACCAATAATAAGTTTAGCTACTCATAGCTATGGAGTTCATCATCATCAATATTCAATAATAAAACAAGGAAGAAGAAGAACAAAACCAAACCCTAGAAGCGTAAACAAAAGTGGCTCTCCAAAAAAATTCCCAGCAAAGAGATATCTCATGTGTTGTAGAAAACCTCCCTTTTATAGATTTTCTCCAACTTCTAAAATTAGGTCTAGTCTTCAAAGTCCATTAGGTGAGAATCCACCAAGCCCACAAGAATGAGAAACCCGTGTAGAAAATACGCCCCGAAAATGGTCGCCGGAAGTCTGGGATTGTGGCCGGAAATCGGCCGGAAAGTCGCCGGAAAACAGCTCCGATGACCGGCAAAGTCCGCCCGGTCACCGGGTCAACGGGTCAGATCGGTAGGGTCAACGCTGAGTCAGATCGGGTCAAACGAGTCAGATCAGTTTAGATCATCGAGTCAAATCGGATGACTCAACTCGAGTCGGACCGAGTTAGCATCTTACTCGGTGAACGGGCTGAGTGGTCAAGGCTACTACCATCTTGCCAGGCCATGATCCTGTCTTCCAGCCATAATGGCTAAGCAATAAAACTCTGGCTTGCAATCCTGCAACTTCAAATTCACTGCAATATCAGCTCACTTCGACTCACACTGGCCAATTCACATCGCGACTCGGCTCCATTGCTCATCTGCTACACTTCAGCTCACAAAACCACCTACAATGCTCTCGTCATCGACCACAGCTTCAGTTCCACCCTGACAATCCATCCTTGCCTAGCATTCATCTCATTGAGTACCACCACTGACAACTCCTGCACTGAGTTTTATGACTGCAACCCCAAATCCTCATCTGCCCCATTGCTCGCCATTGCGACGAGCAACTCAACCGGCTCGAGCCACTTCCCACAAGCAAACCCGCAACATTAGCTCGGTGACTACAAGCATCCACTCCCGCAATCAATCTGCTGAGACATCCCTCACCGCACTCCACCAAAGACCAAACTACGGGATTGCTTGATCTGTCACAATCAATACCACCAGCTGCTTTCTCACCTCAAACTCATTCTCTCTCAGGTCTAGTACCAGCTCCCATTCCAATCACAGCTGCCACTGCCACTTCCTTCTCAGTCAGGCCATTTCCAGCCTAACCTTGAGCCCTGTAAAACATTCCCATCATCAATTCTGGCAAGATAGCTCAAGACACAGAGAGCACTTCCATTATGCCAATTCCCCCCATACGGGCTTAATCACGTGGCTTCATACCACCGCCAACACAGTTCAGTTCAAGCTTATCCTTAAGCCTTCACAGCTCATCTCAGGCCATTAGTTAGTACCAGCAGCTGTCATTCTCTACACAAGTTCATTTGCTCCATGTCTCACAGACTACTTCTACCTCTGCAGCCCTGCCATTTCAATTCGATACCTATGAACAACCCTCATAACCTCATTCCACACAGGGCAACAACATCACCTGAGCCATCTACTCACTGCTGCAACTCATCACCAGGACCATAAAGCTGCAACACTGTCATAGAAACACCAATTCTCTTCTCAGGGTCCTTGATCAAACTCGAGCCAATTCCAACAAACAATTCCATGAGCAACATCACCAGTAACTTCACACCACGCAACCCATGGCACGACTCTTTGCCTCACACCCAAGCTGCCATACCACCTGCAATCCTGGCTGCTCCATTACCCTGATCTACAACAGACCCTAATAAGGACTCCACCTTCTGCTTCAAACCCTTAGTTTGTCATCATCAGACCAACAACATCAACCAGTCTCTCATGACCTAATCTGTAGCTTCAATTTCTCACATCTCTGTGAATCTCGACCACTTCTCTATTCTCGCCATTGCACAACCACGAACCACCAACAACATTGTACTACCGCATCAATCCATACATTTCCTCTTCAACGAAATCACCATCAAATCAAAGCCGGACACTCCGCATCATCATTCAACCACGGTGACCCCATCAATTCCTTCCATCTCGGTCATGCTCGAAACCCTCGATCTCATTCCTCTCGAACCATACCACTTCAATCTCTTTCTCGATCTCTCTGAGTTGCCTCTCAACACGGCAGCCTCTCTTCATCTCAAGTTCTCGAGACCAAGAACGGCATCGATTTACATCTCTCGATTTGATTTTCCTCCTCTCGGTTTTAGTAGCGAGAGGTCTTGTTAATCTCTCAAATTACATTTCGAGGTGAAAATGAAGAAGAAGAAGAAAGTCGATCTTAGGGTTGTAATAATTGTATTCCACCAACCCCTAGTCCCAGATAAGGGGCAACCAGCTCATTTGTGTGGCTTGTCGGTTTCAGATAACCGACAGCCTAATTCTCTGTTCAACTGTCAGTTTAGGAGACCGACGGCTTATATTCCGGCGTAACTCCTCTTGTGCAACCTAGCATGCTCCGAGATATCGTCCGCGAGTTGACCTTTTTGCCTTTTCCGCTCCAAATGGCTATTTTCTCCTTCTTTTGCTTCATATGACTCCAAAACACCTATGAAACTCAAAAGCGAATGTAAGATACATAATTCACATGAAAAATAGCAAAGAAAGCGTAACTACTAGATAGTAAATACGGTGTATTCTACACCTATCAGATTCCCCCACACTTAGACTTTGCTAGTCCTCGAGCAAATCAAACAAAACAATAAAATACAACAACTCCGTGTCGTCGAGGCTACGGTCACTTTTAGCACAAATAACAAGCCTTTAAACCCCTAGGTGTCCCTAGTGGACGAGTTATAGTCTCGTGAGGGTTTACTAGAGATATACCCACAAAACCTATTTTTCCAACTTACCAGTTCTCCGTAATGATAGTATCCAACGCGCTAAGAAGACATAGAGATTCTCGCACACTAGTCATAAGAAGTTAGACACATAAATGAACACAATCTCATTCTTAAAAGTTGAGAGAGAGATAACCATCCCTTCTCGACTAAAATTCGGGTTCGGAGTGATCAAAAGTCTCGACTCTGCCTCACAAGAAAGGGTTTTATGATATTGCTCTCAATAATAAACAGCTCTTTATGGGTCACACATGTGTCCAGGTAGGAATGAAGAGAGAATCCTGCAACACGTTGAATGGTAGGAAGGCTTAACCCTCCGAATGTTTTGAAAACCCACATCTTTTATATATTTTTGAAAACCCATTTTTCTGACGATCTCTTCGAAAGGAAATCAACCATTAACGAAGGTGGGAATATGCTTACTTACCTCGTTATCCGTTCAACGTGCAGCTAGCACCACTCTCACAGCATCCATAGAAACGTCTTCGGTCTTCTATCGGTGTCTTCATCTTCGTCTTCGGTCTTCAACTCTTGATGATAACTCTTGAACTCGTAGAATCTTGACAATATGATTCTTTCCCTCAAATTCCTTGTCGCTTGAAACTTCATTATAAATATTCCTTCTTTCCATAGGCTTTATTGAAAGAATACAAAAAATAAACTATACAAACCCAATTTTTTTTTTTTTTTTTTTTTTTTTTTTTTTTTTTTGAGACAAGAGAAAGTAAAATACAAAAAATAAATAAAAAAATAAATAAAAATGTAAGTACAATGCCATGGTGTAAGTACTTTACCGCTTGAATCTTCACAACTTATATGTCTTGATATCATATACTTCTCGAATTCTCATCCTTAATAATTTCCACTCTTGTATATTAGTCTTCAACTTATAAAAATTCTGCTCCCTGTTTTGTTGCTTTACTCAAATCTGAAATCTGCCCATTTCTCGCATGTTGCTTGTAAACCTCGAACGTGTTCAACTTTCCCTCGAATTTGTGATGCTCCTCTTGTTGATGATGATGGTGTTTCTATGGACTGTTGGTGTAGAGAGATAAGGTGGATGGTGCTAATCTGCGAACAAGATCACAAGTGGAATGTAAGTTAGCAATTCGATGTCACCAACATGGTTGATAAAAATAGCACTCAAGAGATCAAAATAGTGCTTCTATGGTGGGAAATTGGACAGCTCACCATTCTGCCCGGAATTTACGTACGGTGACACACACTCAAAAAGCACAATTTAGACAGGTACAAAGAATTGAAGGTTGGTGCCTCACATTATGTAACTTGGGTAGTCTCCACTATAGGGGATCACTGTTCTAATACCGAATTCAGTCTGCACCTTATTTGCCACTGGCATGGTTAAATCCAACTTTAACTCTCATACAATTAAGAAACCCGATCATGTTCTCTGTCATCTCTAAGTTCAGTCACTAGTGTGAGATTCTCGATGTAATCTTAGCGACATGTATACTATGTGACTCTAAAGAACTACAAGTTGGAGTTTTCTTATTCACTAGTTCACAAAAAAGTTGAAAAATTGCAAAAATTTACAACATAAACCACTCCCCCACACTTAAACTTTACATTGTCCTCAATGTAAATTGAATCGTCCAAAGTAAGTCAAGGTGGGAAATCCTAGCAAGAAATCAGCAAAAACAAAGTAAACACAAAACAAGAAAAACTAAAAACAAGAAAAGAAATAAATACAAGACAAGAAATACTCATCCGTTGGGTTGCCTCCCAATTAGCGCTTGGTTTAAAGTCGTCAGCCCGACTATCTCCTTGCTTCCTATGACTCCTCCGGAGGGAGCACATCCACAAAGTTAACTCCTTCCACCACTTCGGAAGTGAAGTTCTCATAATATGGTTTCAACCGGTGCCCATTAACTTTAAGTTCTTTCCCCGTAGCTATGCTACGAATTTCCACTGCACCATGAGAAAACACATTAGTAACAATAAAAGGTCCGATCCATCGTGACCTTAGTTTACCCGGAAATAATTGCAAGCGAGAATTAAACAAAAGCACTTTACGCCCAATACAAAATTGTTTCCTAGAAATCATGTTATCATGGAATGCTTTCGTCTTTTCTTTGTAAATCCGTGAGCTTTCAAATGCATCATTGCGAAGCTCCTCTAGCTCTTGAAGTTGTAACTTCCTTTGCTTTCCAGCCCCATCCATCTCCATGTTGCATTGCTTAATAGCCCAAAACGCCTTATGCTCAATTTCCACGGGTAAGTGACAAGGTTTACCATACACAAGCCTAAAAGGAGACATCCCAATAGGTGTTTTATATGCGGTTCTATACGCCCACAAAGCATCATTAAGTCGCATGCTCCAATCCTTCCTTGTCGGGTTCACCGTCTTTTCTAGAATTGATTTCACCTCACGGTTCGACACCTCGGCTTGTCCATTGGTTTGGGGATGATAAGGTGTTGCAATCTTATGCGACACATTGTACTTCGCCAACAAGCTTTGTAAAATCCTGTTTTTGAAGTGAGAACCCCCATCGCTAATTATGGCCCTTGGAATTCCAAACCTTGCAAAAATATTAGCTTGCACAAAATCTGAAACCACTTTAGAATCATTAGTAGGGGTGGCTTTAGCTTCCACCCATTTCGAGACATAATCAACCGCAAGTAAGATATAAAAATTCCCATGGGAGTTGACAAAAGGCCCCATAAAATCAATACCCCATACATCAAAAACTTCAATAAATTGAATAAAAGTTTGTGGCATTTGATTTCGGGCACCTAGATTGCCGGTTCTTTGGCACCTATCACAAGTTGTACAAAATATATGTGCATCCTTAAACAAAGTTGGCCAATAAAACCACTTTCAAGTACCTTGTGCGCGGTTCTCTTACTCCCAAAATGTCCTCCGCAAGCATAAGAGTGACAAAAAGACAAGATAGAGTTAAATTCGGATTCGGGCACGCACCTCCGTATTACTTGGTCACTACCATGTTTCCATAAGTAAGGATCATCCCATATGTATTGGTTCCCTAACCTCTTAAGTTTGTCCCTCTCAAAGACGAGACAAGTTCTTTGGGATTTGTTTAGAAACTAAGTAATTGACAATATCGGCATACCATGGTTCTCCAAGGGCAATTGAGAAAAGTTGCTCATCCGGGAAACTTTCACGCAACGGGATAGTCTCCTTGTCCACAGCAAGTCGGCTCAAGTGATCCGCAACGGTGTTCTCAATTCCTTTTGTAGTTGCGGGTTTTCCCACACTACACCCCTTACTCGATTTTGCTTAATTAGTCCATTGAAAGATGTAAGATCAAGAATATTTATTGATTGAATCCATGAATTGTTTACACAAGAGAATAGAATTACACTTAGAAATTAAACACTCTTAAACTTTCTCTCTCCTAATGACTTGCCCAACAATCCCAAAAAGATCTTCCCCTTTTACAGACTCACTTAGCCCTTTATATAGGGTAATACATAGTGGATGACAGCTAAGCTACCCTTTATTTTCGGGAATGTCTCGCGAAGTGTCGCAGATGCACAAACATTCACTCTCGCGACACTTCTTAACCCTCGCCAGATCTCACGTCTTTTTTATGTCTTGCCTGTCGTTATTCTTTGCGTCGCTTATTTTAGCTCTCTGCGACTGCCTCGCGACATCGTTGTTTATTAACCCCGCGAGCCCTGTACGTTGCGATATTATGGTCCTACATCTTGCCTCTTTTTCCTTGAATATTGCTTGAAGAGCGATCTTTAAGGAAAAATCAGTTGTTGTAATAATCTTTGGTCTTCGCTGATGAAGGAACAAGCAGAAGAATACTGTACCTGAAAAGTACGTACTTGCCTCTATTCTTTTGCGAAGTTCCGAAGCTTCTATCTGCGAAGTTTCATTTCTTGCCTCTCGTGTTACAGAGAATAATCAATTTCGCAATCTCTTCTCGCCTATTAGAAAACATGTCGTGTATTTGGATTCTACTAAAGTTCTTTCCATCAGGTTTCCTTGGATTTAGTAGTGACCGTTTACACGTGTCTATATTTACCTCTTTTACCGGTGCATTTAATATTATCCGGTCATAACGACTTTCTCATCTATTTATAGGAGCATCCCTTGTGAAAAATTTTCCTTTTCATCTTCTTCATCGTCTGCAAGTGTTCTTCTTCTTCATCGTTCGCAAGTGTTCTTCCTTTTCATCACTTTAGTTATTCCCTTCTAGTTGTTACTCTCATGGCGTCCGGGTTTGTTAATTTTACCATATCGACTGATTTTGTGGTTGATTAAATTTGAAATTGACTTTTCTTATTGAAATCACGCTGGTATGATTAACTTTGTGATTCTTTTCCGCCATTGTTGTTTAGCAAGAACCAACCAGAACTAAATTTACCGTGAAGGACCCTCTTCTTTCTTTGGGCTCGCCATCGAAATCTTCATCACAACAAGAATCCCCCACACAACCAAAGCCCACTTCGCGAGCAAAATCTACGGTTACAAAAAGACAGTCTACGATCGACAAGGTATTTAAGGGACATTTGTTTTTATTAACCACGCGTTGTTGCCTCTGTTTCTTATTTAATTTGTCATTCGCAGGATGATAAAACTACTGGTTGCATTCCCAAGAGGCTTCGCTACTCTAAACCTGTTACCCCCGACGTTCCATTTCCTTCATTTACACCTTCGTCTCTAGTCAGAAATCTTCGCAAGATAATTTTGTGCCTCTTTCCTCTGATAATGTCACTAGCGACAATATTTCTATACCTCAACTCCTCATAGACCAAGTTCCTCATAATGACCCTACTACAAACAATCTTACGCCTCTTCCTGTTATCAATACCCCTACTATTTCTCCAATCACTTCCCTTCCTGAAACCTCTTCTTCTCCTAAGGCTCCTTCAACAAAGGATGACTCCTCTTTTTTGGTGGAGCAAATTCCTCTAACGGCGGAGAATTTGGAGGGTATAGATGTGGCCTTCAGGGTTCTTTCAGATCTTGTGAATGATGCCAAGAGGACTTCTGCTGATCCTGTCAAATCCAACGTCTGCGAGATTTTAAGTAAGCACCTTGGTCCTGATAAGGTCTCGCAAACGTCTTTAATTCAAGAAATTAGTAAGCTGAAGGATGATCTCCAGGTTATGACCGCGAAGTGCAATAGTCTCCACCTTGAAAATCAAAAATTTCACAACATCTCGCTAGATCGTGATAACCTTCGCAAGAAGAATGAAGAATTAAAAGGTATGCTCTCGCCACCTTTTTTTTTTTTTTTTTTTTTTTTTTTTTTTTTTTTACAACTCAAACTCCCTGTTCGTCCTCCAAGCATTAAACCAGAAACGAATAATGGAGATATATCAAACGGAGTCTGTTGTTGAAGAAGTTCGAGTGGAAAGAGATGCTTGGATGGAGCAATATAATCTCTTAGATAATCTTCACACCTATGCAGCTGATCAAATAAATAACTTGTCTAAAGAGAATTTTGATTTATCGCAAAAGCAAGACTCATTAAGTAATGACTTATCTCGCCTCTCTTATTCATTGACTAAAACTAATTTGGAGTTGGAAACTTTATCAGATGAGAATCGAACTCTTTCTCAAGAGAAACGTTCTGTTGAATAAGATGGCGAGCTATTCGCAGTGAGTATAATGCTTGTCAAAAGTTATGTGAAGAACAAGAGCAAGTCAAACGTTCTTTGAAAAACCAACTTGAAGAAATTATCACGAGAGAGATAAACTTATTCAAGGTAGAATAACTTTAAGTGTAAAAGCGAAGCAATTCCAAGAACAATGTGTCAAATTAGAAAAATCCAACTCTACTTTGGCGACCGAAAATTCCATACTTGTTTCCAATGAAAAGAATTTGCGATCTCGATTGAAAGGCTTAGTTGGAGATTCATTTGATGATGTCATGGACCGTTTGGGGAATAACTTCGCGACTTTAATTCAACATCTTTCTTCTCAAAAGGAAGGTAGTCAAATTATTTGACTATCTTAATTTATGTATTTATTCCATGAATGGTTTATTACCCTGAAAATGCCAATAATGTTCGATAAGAATTTTCTCTGATCTTGTGTATTTGTTATGCAGACTCTGAGAGAAAGCTTCGTTCCACTATCTCCACCCTCAGGTCTGATTATTCTAAAATTCGCAAGGAAAATGGACTACTCTCCGCGCATCTTGCTCGTTCTCGCTACAGTGCGGAGCGAAGATTTGATTATATGTCTTATTGTAAGGACATTGATAGTAAGAATCGTCAAAAGGCATTGCTTCGCCAATTCCCTCTTAAAGCGAAGTTCTTGTGAATGACATTTTCTTTGTCGAAGTCTCTTGATCCTATTCACGTCGATCTTTTGGAAATAAGTGATGATGAAGTTCCTAATGCTCCAGATAGTGATTATGAATATGAAAGCTGCGAAGATCTCCCGATAAGGAAGTCGTCGATGAAGATCCAAATAAAAAAGACTCGATGGAAATCCAGATTCAAGCGAGAACGAAGGTAATGAAAACATTTCGATGAAAATCCACCAATTGAAGAAGGCGAAGGTTGATAAAGGCGCAGAAAAGTCTCAACCATCCTCCGTACTTGATAATCGATGTAGAGTTAAATTCTCTTTGTAATTTGCTAGAATTTCTTTTTGTGTGAATGATTTAACTCCTTGATTGAGTAATTCACATGTTTCTTTCTTCCTTCCTTAGTTAAGACAACCTTGCGAGCATGTTCGCTCACTGAATTTTTTATTAAGTAAAACCATCCCAATCAGGGATTTGATTTTAAATCTTCTTACTGCGGCAAGGTCGCAAATTTGCTTTACATTTTCATGCAATGGCCCATTGACCTTACCTTATCATTTTTGTGTGGTCTTCCAAGTTAGACCTCCCTAATTAGAGGTCTTCCCCTGCCACCTTTCATTGCGACAAAATCGCAGGACGTCTTTACACTTGCATGTAAAGACCCATTGATCTTGCCTTATCATTTTCCAAGTATTTTTGCCTCTGCAGGATGTTTTAGTTGCGACAATATGACATGCCTAGATATCCTTGCGAACATAAAGCCCCATGACATTGCCAGTCGTGCGACAGAAATCGCAGGGACGTCCCGTACACTTTCGTGTAAAGACCCATTGATCTCGCCTTACCCTCGCGTTAGTATTATTGCCTCTGCAGGATCATTGCACAAATATGACGAGCCTAAGTTCTCTTGCGAAAACATAGCCTTATGACATTTGCGTCTGTTTTGACACTCCCCCTATTGGAGAGCGTCGCCCTTATCATCTCCCCGGTTGCCCCTTCAAGGAGGCGAAACATCGGCCATACAAGACTAGCTCCTCCCATCCGGTCTTAACAACAACGAGTTGTTTCGCATCCTCTTATCCCTTATACCTATATGGTTTATGGTTACGAGACTGCACCCTAAGTGGAGTTTTCTTTGGGCGAGTGCAACGCATGCCAAGACTTGCCAAGAATGGCCAGGGTAGGTTCATCCATCCCGGGCACTCTGGCTCAACCGTGTACCTCGGCGCCTTGTGCATACACTGACTCCTTGGAAGAGACCCTCGGTCGCCCAACCAGGGTATAACCTACATATATAATTGGGAATCCAAGGTATCTCTCCCGGATAGGCTTTCATGGGCCCCAAATTTTCATGACTCGGGCCGGGAGCGGTGTAACCTTCCCTGAGCCATGTTGAGAGATACCCCCTTATATGACGCACTTTAGGTCTTACATTTGCCTCTTACGAAATGTTATTCGCGAACTAGGGTGTACGCCATAAAGGTTCGTCCCATTCATTCATTCTTTTTATCCAATCATTCTTCATCATTTCTTTATTTTGTCTGCGAGATACTGCTACGATTTGTTCATTTAATCATTCCTTATCTCTTGTTGTTTTGTTAAGCCATTCATGACTTTTTTGTTATTTTTGTCGCGAGTTCTTCGCGGATTCTCTCTGCATTTTACTGAATGTCGCAAATATCTGGCGAAGAAGTACTTTATCTTGTTTCCTTTTTCCTCTCTCATTATTACGGGTAATATTTCTTTAGATATAACCTATTCCATGGTCTATCCAATTTTTGTCCCACATCTCTTCCTTCGGGGTCCATCAATCTATATGCCCCTGTACCAACTACCTCTTTGATGATATAAGGTCCATCCCATTTTCTCTTGACTTGCCTCCGCTTTCACGTTGATATATTGGGGTTTCTCGCAACACCAAATCTCTGGTTGGAACTCGCGTATTTTTACACGCTTGTTATATTCTCTAGCCAGTCTTCGCTGATAATTCTCCATGTGTCGCAAGGCCTTTTCTCGTTTTTCTTCCAATTCATCCAACTTGATTAGAATGTTGCCTGCGCTAAGATTTTTCTCCCAGGACCTCTTTTTTGGTTGTCGGAATCACGACCTCTGTTGGGAGTACTGCTTCAACTCCATAAGTTAAGCAAAAAGGGGACATTCCTGTGGCTTCTCTTCTAGTTGTATTATAGGCCCATACTGCATTGGGTACTTGTTCGCACCAACCCCTGTTGTGTCCTTCCAACTTTTTCTTCAGTATATCGGCAATTGTTTTGTTTGTTGCCTCCGCTTGACCATTAGCTTGTGGATATAATGGAGTTGATTTTCCACATTTTATCTGAAATGCATTGAGCAGCAACTCTATATTTTGCCCTTCAAACTGCTTTCCATTATCAGATACCAATTGTGCAGGGATCCCAAATCTGCATATAATATTTTCAAATATGAAAGTAAAAACATCCTTATCTCGAATGTCTTTGGACCGCTTTCACCTCTTGCCCATTTTGTGAAATAATCATTGCGACAATTAAGTATCTTCTTTGTCCAGTTCGGTAAAAATGGTCCCACAATATCTAAACCCCATTTTCCAAAAGGCCACACACTTCTTGAAGAATTTAAGCGTGCTCTGGTGCATGTATCTTCTTCCCGTGTCTTTTGATGATCTTCACGTCGTCGGCTATTGCTCTCGTGTCTTCATGCATATATGGCCAATAATATCCTTGCGTCTTTGCCTTACATGCCAAAGATCTTCCGCCGCTATGATTCCTGCATCCCCACTATGCAAAGCATCTTCAATATGGTTTCTCCTTCTTTCCTTGTTAGACATCGAAGCGAAGGTCCATCAAAAGAACGCCGATAAAGTACGCCATCTCGCAATTCATAATTTGTTGCCCGGCTCTTTAACTTGTGTGCTTCCAATCTATTTCTTGGTACCTCGCCTTTCATTAAGTACGCGTGAAGTTCTACTCTCCAATCTTCCTCGCGACATTGCATTTCATCTACCACCATCATTATATCTGCTTCTTGTCCCTCCTCTTTATTAATTGATGGCGCTAGTAGCGTCTGTATTTTGATATTCCTCGCAGTTGGGTCTGTCATCATACTTGATATAAAGGCAAAAGCGTCTGCGAGCCTATTATCTCTCCTTGATATGTGCCTCCATTTTATTTTCGGTATCTGTACTGACAACACTTCTACAAGCTTCCTGTATTTCTGTAGGGATGGATCATTTGTAGCATACTTCTCTGTTATTTGACAGATTGCCAATTGCGAGTCACTGGTAATCCTCACATTCTCCAATTTCATTTCTATTGCAAATCTTAAAGCATGTATTATAGCTTCATACTAGTTTCATTATTAGTAGACTCAAATTCCAATCTAAAAGCAAAAGCTAATTTATTTCCTTACGGCGAAATCACAACAATTCCCACTCCTTTACCTTCTCCGTTGGATGATCCATCCACTAATATTTCCCACCGATCTCGGCTCGGTTAACAAATATTTTGGATCTCCATGCTCTTCTTCTACATCCATCATTTCATCCTTTGCTTCATCTTCTTCCAAAGGAAATTCCGCGAAAAGTCTGCGACAACCTTTGTGATTTGGTTGAAGATAATATTTCATATTTGAGTTTATAATGGCTTATTTGAGCATTCCATCTTTCAACTCTTCCCGATCTTTTGAATTTTTCATTATCGACTCGATTGGTACCTTCGTTACCACTCTAATAGTATGTGCTGAAAATATATGCGAAGTTTAAACGACGCATAGACTAACGCCGGATTAACTTTTCAATCTTGAATAATTTCTTTCGGCAGCGTTAAAAGTTTTCTTGATATAATAAATTGGTTTTTCTACTCCTCGTCCACTCGCGGTAAAACCGCACTTAAGGCATGCGATGTTGTCGCGAGGTATATTAATAATTCCTCTCTGGGTTCTCGCTTATGCATAATGGATATATCCATTAAATGCTCTTTGATCCCTTGTAAAGCCTTTTCACATTCATCCGTCCATTTAAATTTCGACCCTTTTTGAACACCGAAAAAGTGTTTACATTTATCGATGACCGCGAGATGAACCTTCCTAGCGATGCTAGTAACCCATTCGACTTTTGAACATCCTTTATTGTCGCAGTGTCGGCATATCGCGAATCGCTTTTACTTTCTCGGGTTAACATGTATTCCTTCCTTTGATATAATGTAACCCAAGAACTTCCCTGACGCAACTCCAAAGGTACATTTCTCTGGATTGACTTTGATGTTGAAACGCCTCATTTGTTCAAAAATTTCTTTCAAATCTCGCACGTGATCTTACGCCTTTTTACTTTTCACAAACATGTCATCTACGTATACTTCTAGTGTTTTATGTATCCATTCGCGAATACATTTTCTACCATCCTTTGATATGTTGCTCAGCATTTCGCAAACCAAACGGCATTTTAGTATAACAAGTATAATCCTCTTGGGAGCGAAGAAAGCAAAGTATGTTCTTGGTCTTCCTCGGCGAGAGGAATTTGATTGTAACCTTTGTATCCGTCCAATGATGATACTCTTTCGTTCATTTTTGATTCGACCAATTGTGGAATGTCTGGTAATGGAAAACTGTCTTTAGGGCAAGCTTTATTTAGGTCGGTGAAATCAATGCGAGATCCTTATTCCCTTGTTCTTCTTTGGAACTATAACCATGTTCGCTATCCATTCGGGATATTTTGCTTGTCTAATAATTCCCGCATCCAACATCTTCTGCAATTCTTCTTCTATCTGTGGGTGATATCTTTGTTGCTATCTTTCTAATTCTTTGTTTGAATGGCTTCACATTTTTATCAATTTCCAACTTGTGACAATTTCTTTGATGGATCTATACCGGGCACTTCATCCATATCCCATGCGAAGATATCTTTATAATTTTTTGATAGATCAACATTCTTTTCTCTTCTTCCGCTCCCATGTTAGTTCCAATCTTTAGTATCTTGGGTTTTCCTTAGTTCCAATATTCACTTCTTTAGTTTGCTCTGCCGCGACGTAATCGGCCTTCGGTTCTCCCATAGGGGGTTGGTCCTTTCGGTTCTTTCGCGGGATCATTTTCTTCTCCCGAGATCTCGCTAGGTATGCCTTTTCCTTCCTTCGCTTTGATCATGTAAACTCTGAACTCTTCTTCTTTCCTGGCCACCCTTGCCATCTTCTTGCGGTGCTTTGATATATCTTTTTGCTTGTTTACTTGTTCCTCGCGACACTTTACTTCATTTTGATAATATATTCTTCCTTTGGCAGCATCCCCTTTGATCTCGCCAATTCCGGTTGGTGTAGGAAACTTGATACATTGATGAAGCGTCGACGCCACAGCTTTTATTGCATGTACCCATGGCCTTCCTAGTAATAAGTTATACGGTGATTCCATATCTACTACACTCAATGTCACCTGTGTTTCAATTCCTCCTAATGGAATATGTATTTTTATCTCCCCTTTAACTTTTGCTATGGATTTACCAAAGCCTTTAATATTGTATGCCGCGGAAGTCATATCTTCATCTTTATATCCCATCTTTTTGTAAGCGTGATAGAACATGATGTTCACCAGGCTCCCTGTATCAATTAAAACTCCATTCACAACCCATGTTTTCACCGTGTTCTCCAATTCCTCTCCTTCCTTATACATGTTAACTGCAATTACCAATGGAGATGCGTGATCCAAATTTTCTTTGGATATTTCCCCGCCGCGAATGTTATCTCTTGCTTTTCCCAATCTTTCAAAGGTGATGTTATTTCTCTATCCGTAATCTTCTTTCCTTCAAAATCTCGTTTGTGTATTCTTCCTACGATATTTTCATGAAATTCGTTAACCATTACTCTTATACCCGTCTTTGTATGCCATATCTTTTTCATCCGATCTAAAATTTTTCTTTCTCATTTTTCTGATTCAAACAATTTTAATTGCAATCTTCTCTTCTTTTATCACCGATCTCCCTGTTTCTAGCGCATATGTAGTTGCGGGTTTTCCCACACTACACCCCTTACTCGATTTTGCTTAATTAGTCCATTGAAAGATGTAAGATCAAGAATATTTATTGATTGAATCCATGAATTGTTTACACAAGAGAATAGAATTACACTTAGAAATTAAACACTCTTAAACTTTCTCTCTCCTAATGACTTGCCCAACAATCCCAAAAAGATCTTCCCCTTTTACAGACTCACTTAGCCCTTTATATAGGGTAATACATAGTGGATGACGACTAAGCTACCCTTTATTTTCGGGAATGTCTCGCGAAGTGTCGCAGATGCACAAACATTCACTCTCGCGACACTTCTTAACCCTCGCCGGATCTCACGTCTTTTTTATGTCTTGCCTGTCGTTATTCTTTGCGTCGCTTATTTTAGCTCTCTGCGACTGCCTCGCGACATCGTTGTTTATTAACCCCGCGAGCCCTGTACGTTGCGATATTATGGTCCTACACCTTTCTTGTCTTTGATTTCAATATCAAACTCTTGCAAGAGTAATATCCATCGTATGAGCCTCGGTTTCGCCTCTTTCTTTGTAAGCAAGTATCTAAGTGCTGCATGATCAGAAAAGACAACAACTTTTGTACCAATTAGATAAGAGCGAAACTTTTCTAAAGCAAAAACAATGGCTAATAACTCCTTTTCAGTGGTTGTGTAGTTTTGTTGAGCCTCATTTAACGTTCTAGAAGCATAATAAATAGCATGAGGAAGTTTCCCCACACGTTGCCCAAGCACCGCACCAACCGCATAATCACTAGCATCACACATGAGTTCAAACGGCTTACTCCAATCCGGTGGTTTAATGATAGGGGCTGAAATCAAAAGTTCTTTCAAACGATTGAATGCCGCCATACATTTCTCATCAAAGTTAAAACCACATCTTTTTGCAATAAGTTACATAGTGGTGACGCTATCTTGGAAAAATCCTTGATGAATCTACGATAGAAACCTGCATGACCAAGAAAAGAACGTATCTCCCTCACCGTAGTGGGAGGGGTTAGAGCACGAATAAGGTCTATCTTAGATTTATCGACTTCCAAGCCTTTAGAAGATATTATATGGCCTAAAACTATGCCATGAGTTACCATGAAATGGCACTTCTCCCAATTTAGCACAAGATTTGTTTCAACACATCGTTCAAGGATTAGAGAAAAATTATTCAAGCAAAGGTCAAAAGAATCGCCAAAGACACTAAAGTCATCCATGAACACTTCGATTATGTTTTCAACATATTAGAAAAGATACTTACCATACACCTTTGAAAGGTAGTTTGGAGCATTGCATAAGCCAAAAAGGCATCCTTACGTAAGCAAAAGTACTAGAAAGGACAAGTGAAAGTGGTTTTCTCTTGGTCCTCCGGTGCTATCACAAATGATTATAACCTGAATAGCCATCAAGAAAGCAATAGTATGAGTGTCCCGCTAAACGTTCAAGCATTTGATCAATAAAAGGTAAAGGAAAGTGATCTTTTCTAGTGGTGGCATTCAATTTTCTGTAATCAATACAAACCCTCCAAGAGAAAAATGTTAAGATCACCAAGAGCTTCCTTGACTTCATTACCACACTCTACACCATTATCCATGGATGTAGTTAACACGGTTTCCAAAGCATCATCACCGTTTAATTCAAACATTTGTTGTGCCAATGTATCCATCACATCAATGGAGAAACAAGAGTGGACATCGCTAGGATATCTCATCGTCTCGAAAATGTTGAAACGTATTGTTTCTCCATCAAACTCCATAGTTAGCGTTCCCTTATCCACATCAATTATGGTTTTCATAGTTTTCATGAAAGGACGCCCAAGAAGCAATGGAAGAGATGAGTCCGGAGAACCTTCATCCATCTCTAACACACAAAAGTCCGCCTGGAAATACAAGTTGATTAACCCGCACAAGAACATCCTCAACAATACCCATTGGGTAGACATTAGAGCGATCGGCTAATTGTAATACAATTTCAGCCTTTTCAGAGGACCAAGATCAAGTGAATTATACATTGACGCGGGCATAACATTAACGGAAGCACCTAAGTCCAACATAGCTTTGTTAAAAGTTGTGTTACCAATTTTACGGGAATGTCAAAACTACTAGGATCCTTGCACTTAAGTGGGAGTTTGTGATGTAAGATTGCCGAAGCATTCTCCCCCACACTAAGCACTTCATTACCTTTGAGCCTTTGTTTGTTGGTACACAAGTCCTTCAACACCTTTGCATACTTTGGAACTTGCTTGATAGCATCAATGAGTGGTATGTTCACATGGATCTTCTTTAGAACGTCTAAAATCTCCTTTTCTAGTTCCGCCTTCTTAGAACTTGCAAATCTGCGAGGAAAAGGTAGAGGAGGAATATAAGTAGAAACCGGAGTTTTAGAGTTAAGAATAGGTACCTCAGAAGTTTGGGGAGAATCCTCGGTTTTCTCCTCCAAAACAGGTTCCTTTGGTGTCTCCACCTTGCCCGAATCAGCAACTTCGGGTTGCACAAGTTGTGTACCGCTTCTCAACGTAATGGCATTGACACCCTCTTTTGGGTTAATAGGTTGAGAAGGAAGTCTCCTACTATTTTATGCCTTCAAATTGTTGATATCAACCGCCATGGAGCCCATTTGTGTTTGCAACTCCTTAATAGCACTCTTAGTCTCTTGTTGACTCTCCTTGAACATGGTGGAAATACCTTGCATAAAAGTTTGAAGCTTTGCATCAATATCCAAACCTTGATTTTGCATCGATTGTTGTGCTTGAGGTTGCTGAAATTGTTGCCTCGGCTGGAATTGTTGTTGTTGAGGTTGAAATCCACTTGAAGAGTTGAAAGTAGGTTGTTGAACCGCTCCTTGTTTGTTGGCATAGCTAAAATTGGGGTGATCTCTCCATCCCGGATTGTAAGTGTTTGAGTAGGGATCATACGAGTCTGTTGATTTGGAAATATCGCATTAGCTTGCTCGTCCTCATAAGAGTGAGAGGAACTTGGTATCACCGCGGCTGCAACTTGTTGCATCATTGCCGACATGTTACCCAATTGTTGACGAAGATCCTCCACCTCGCTCACTTCACTCACCCTTCTTAGAATCACATCCGAACCACGACTCAGAAATTGTTGTGAGTTATTTGCCATGTTTTCAATCAATTCTCTAGCTTGTGCCACCGTCTTGCTAACTAGTGCACCACCACCCGCAGCGTCAATAAGATTCCTATCACTTGATTGGAGTCCTTCATAGAAGTATTGGATGATCATAGCGTCACTAAATTGGTGGTGAGGGCAGCTTGCAACCAATCTCTTGTACCGTTCCCAACATTCATATAAGGATTCTCCCACGTTTTGCTTCATCCCACAAATCTCTTTGCGAATTTGAGTAGCCTTGGATGCAGGAAAGTATCTCTCCAAAAAGAGTTTCTTCAACCCATTCCATGTTGTGACACTTTAGGGAGGTAAATAGTACAACCAATCCTTAGCTTGTCCATTAAAGAGAAACGGAAGACCTTCAACATTGCACCATCCGCCTCAACATTTCTTTGGAAGCATAGCCGTGACAATGGTGTGGAAGTCCAAAAGATGTTTGTTAGGATCTTCATTCACCATGCCATGGAATTTAGGTAATTCTCTAAGCAACCCCGGCTTTATCTCAAAAGTAGAGTTCGTTTGAATACACCCCTGTTGTGTATCAAGCCTATGAGAAGCTAAGTCCTTGAGTGAACGATTTGCATCACCCATTTCTTCTTCTTCTCGTTGTCGGAAAA
Organism: Papaver armeniacum; assembly: GCA_023531295.1. Lineage (NCBI taxonomy): Eukaryota > Viridiplantae > Streptophyta > Magnoliopsida > Ranunculales > Papaveraceae > Papaver > Papaver armeniacum. The sequence continues at coordinate 2,536,633 of JAJJWW010010882.1, forward strand.
TCTCTTCTCCTACTTCCTCCTCGTGCTCGTCCGTTGTGTCTTTACTTGGTTGGAGTATTGTGCCGCGTCTAGTAGCTATCCCGCACCTTGGATAATTCCAATCCTTAGAACCAGAGATTATGCACCGCAAACAATTCTCCAAAACAAGTGAGAAACAAGACAAGAATCGAAAAGCAAAGATAAAAGCAGAAATTGTAAAAAGAAACTAAAAACTTAATAACAAGCCGTATGCCTCCCCGGCGACGGCGCCAAAATTTGATCGGTTGTCAATCCGTCAAAAATAATTTCACTTTCTTACGCACTAAATTTAAATGAAGCACAAGGTAAGGAAGAGTTCGTATCCACAGAGAGGCAATTGTTGTTAAGTAATTTTCAGTTTCTAAGGTAACCAAAGGTATGTTTGTTGTTTAAGAAATAAAAGTAATTGAAAGCAAAGTAAATAGTTTGAGAAATCAATAAGGAGAAGATATTGGTCAAGGGATAGTATCATTCACAAACATGTATTTTCATCAATGATTAGAATTGGTATTTTAATCTCGTATTTATTAAGAGTCCTAGGATATCTTGATCGCAAGTATAACCCGTTAATTTCCACATTTTCATCACAACCACATTAAAAGATGCATATGTGAATTCTTCGTCGAAAGCAACCTAAAGTGTAAAAGCACAATTAAGTTTAACTCCCTAAAAGCATTAAGATTTATGGAATAAGACTCATCAATGCAAACGAATGTGTAAAAGCACTAAACGTTTTAACAAAAGTTATGATTCACTTGTGACTAATAGGATATATCACTATAAGCACTAACCACAATTATGCTACTTAGAATCAGGGATAAACAACGTTTTCGTATTGAAAACCCTAATATAGCTCTAGAGATGAACACAAATCGGATTGATTCCGGACTCAACCTAACAAGTTTTCAAATCTTATAACACTATTAATTGTGAATCACAAACAATAATTGCGAGACAAAACTAATTCATTGAATCAAAAGCATGTTGAGAAATCAACTTTTATCCCATAACCAATAATAAGTTTAGCTACTCATAGCTATGGAGTTCATCATCATCAATATTCAATAATAAAACAAGGAAGAAGAAGAACAAAACCAAACCCTAGAAGCGTAAACAAAAGTGGCTCTCCAAAAAATTCCCAGCAAAGAGATATCTCATGTGTTGTAGAAAACCTCCCTTTTATAGCTTTTCTCCAACTTCTAAAATTAGGTCTAGTCTTCAAAGTCCATTAGGTGAGAATCCACCAAGCCCACAAGAATGAGAAACCCGTGTAGAAAATACGCCCCGAAAATGGTCGCCGGAAGTTTGGGACTGTGGCCGGAAATCGGCCGGAAAGTCGCCGGAAAACAGCTCCGATGACCGGCAAAGTCCGCCCGGTCACCGGGTCAACGGGTCAGATCGGTCGGGTCAACGCTGAGTCAGATCGGGTCAAACGAGTCAGATCAGTTTAGATCACTGAGTCAAATCAGATGACTCAACTCAGAGTCAGACCTGAGTTAGCATCTTACTCAGCTGAACGGGCTGAGTGGTCAAGGCTACTACCATCTTGCCAGGCCATGATCCTGTCTTCCAGCCATAATGGCTAAGCAATAAAACTCTGGCTTGCAATCCTGCAACTTCAAATTCACTGCAATATCAGCTCACTTCGACTCACTATGGCCAATTCACATCGCGACTCGGCTCCATTGCTCATCCGCTACACTTGACTCACAAAACCACCTACAATGCTCTCGTCATCGACCACACTTGATTCCCCACGACAATCCATCCTTGCCTAGCATTCATCTCATTGAGTACCACCACTGACAACTCCTGCACTGAGTTTTATGACTGCAACCCCAAATCCTCAGCTGCCCCATTGCTCTGCCATTGCAGTAGCAGCTCAACCGGCTCAGGCCACTTCCCACAAGCAAACCTGCAACATTAGCTCAGTGACTACAAGCATCCACTCCCTGCAATCAATCCTGCCATACATCCCTCACTGCACTCCACCAGCACCAAACTGCAGGATTGCTTGATCCTGTCACAATCAATACCACCAGCTGCTTTCTCACCTCAAACTCATTCTCTCTCAGGTCTAGTACCAGCTCCCATTCCAATCACAGCTGCCACTGCCACTTCCTTCTCAGTCCAGGCCATTTCAGCCTAACCTTGAGCCCTGTAAAACATTCCCATCATCAATTCTGGCAAGATAGCTCAAGACACAGAGAGCACTTCCATTATGAGAATTCCCCCATACTGGGCTTAATCACAACAGCTTCATACCACCGCCAACACAGTTCAGTTCAAGCTTATCCTTAAGCCTTCACAGCTCATCTCAGGCCATTAGTTAGTACCAGCAGCTGCCATTCTCTACACAAGTTCATTTGCTCCATGTCTCATGAGACTACTTCTACCTCTGCAGCCCTGCCATTTCAATTCGATACCTATGAACAACCCTCATAACCTCATTCCACACAGGGCAACAACATCACCTGAGCCATCTACTCACTGCTGCAACTCATCACCAGGACCATAAAGCTGCAACACTGTCATAGCAACACCAATTCTCTTCTCAGGGTCCTTGATCAAACTCTGAGCCAATTCCAACAGCAATTCCATGAGCAACATCAGCTGTAACTTCACAACCTGCAACCCATAGCACAGCTCTTTGCCTCACACCCAAGCTGCCATACCACCTGCAATCCTGGCTGCTCCATTACCCTGATCTACAGCAGACCCTAATAAGGACTCCACCTTCTGCTTCAAACCTTTAGTTTGTCATCATCAGACCAACAACATCAACCAGTCTCTCATGACCTAATATGTAGCTTCAATTTCTCACATCTCTGTGAATCTCGACCACTTCTCTATTCCGCCATTAGACAACCACACGAACCACCAACAACATTGTACTACCCGCATCAATCCATACATTTCCTCTTCAATGGGAAATCACCATCAAATCAAAGCCCGGACTGCGCATCGTCATTCAACCACGGTGACCCCATCAATTCCTTCCATCTCGGTCATGCTCGAAACCCTCGATCTCATTCCTCTCTGAACCATACCACTTCAATCTCTTTCTTGATCTCTCCTGAGTTGCCTCTCAACACAGCAGTGATAGGTGTAGAATACACCGTATTTAATATCTAGTATTTATGCTTTCTTTGCGAGTTTTCTTGTAAATTATGTATCTTATGTGTGTTTTTGAGTTATTAGGTACTCTGGAGTCACACGGAGGAAAAGAAGAAGAAATTATCCAAATTGGGCCAAAGGGCGAAATTGTCATCTCACAGGCGAGCTATATGTGGAGCAGGCTGAAACGCGGCGAGCGAGAACGGAAATATGAAGCTAACGGCGATAGCTTGAAGTCAATCCGACTGCGTCTGAGAAAGTTACAAGCGAAACCTATGGATGAGCTTGTCGGATACATGAAACCGACAGGCCACGTTTGAGCTAGTCAGCCCTTAACGGGAACAGCTGGGTGCCTAGAGTTATGATTGGGTAACCCCTTATGCGCGCTTCGTTTGAGTGGGATTAGTCATTCCCTTTCCTACACCCTAGATCGAAATCAACTTTCGATTTCATTAACTTCCCAATCATTATCCGCACCTGAGATGGAGTTGAGAGAAAGAGATGTTGCGGCCAGAAATGGAGGAGATCGATGAGGGAAATCAGTTAAAGAAGATTTGTTTTCGATCTGTGAGAGAAGAAAAGTAGCCATGTCTGCTAATCCGTGAGGAATCGATGATGGTTTTGGGGCTGAAACCAGAGATTGAGAGAGAGAACTATGTTTGCTGCTGCTAACGAGAGTCTTCTCGCCGGGAAAACTAAGATCGATATGGGTTTGTGTGGTTGACTGTTGTTGAGTTTGAGTTCGAGAGTTGAAGTTGATGCCATCGATTCTGTTGTTGCTTAATGGGGAAATTCGGATTCAATGAGGGTTTAGTTTGCAGCTTATGTTCTGGATTCAAATTGAAGCTGAACTGAGAAGAACAAGGGCATAGATAGAGAAGCAGGGGGTTGGATGGAGAAACGAGATGAAGAAGAGGAGAGAATTAAAGTGGGTTGAGGTTCATTGTTTGCAGGTCTGGGTAATGGTGATGAAATTGAACTCTCTGAGATCGGAATTCATGGGTTTGAAGGCTTGGTAAAGGAATTGTTGGTTGTGGCAATGCTAGCAGGTGGTAGTGTTGTTTATGCTAATGGTGGTGGTCTTTGTGTCGGGAAGGAGCGACAGTGGGTAGAGTGTGACTTTGGCTGGTCTTTGGTGGTGCATCAAAGTTGAGATGGAAATGGCAGGTCACGGGAAGGAATGAATGGAATAGATGTGTGTTAGGCTTTGGTGGTGATCTTGAGTATGAGATATAGCTGCCAAGGAGATGCGGGGTCATTAAGTGCAATGAGTGGTTGCATTTGTTTGCTTTGATAATGTTTAAGCTATTAGGATTATGTGATATGGAGGTTGGAGATGGCCTCGTGACGAGAATGGGAGCGGTTCGGGTGTCTCGGAGTTGAATCGATGCTAAATGGCTTTGAGCTTCTTTGGGTTATTGGAGAAATTCCAGTTGCAATGTTGTGATTGAGCTAGCGAGGTTGTAGTAGGTACAATGCAAGCATTACGGGGCTAAGATGTTGAGCTTTGCTAAGCGACTATGAGCTAACAAGGCTATTATGGATGGTTCTCATGAGTCACGGGGAATCATTTGCAAGTGAATACGCTTGTGCAATGAATGGGTAGGCTGGAGTGAGGAACTGAGTTGCAGGTCTGGCATTGCTGCAGAGTGGAGTGAAGCTCAGGAGGATGCACTGGTGGAGCTATAGCTGGTGGCGATAATTGTGCTAGCAATGGAGGCGCTGAGAGGACTTAGATGAATGCATTAGGTTGGCAAGTCTGTGCAGGTAGCCTGGGTTGATCCTGAAGTTGATTTTTGAATTGACAGGGATTCTGTTGTCCTGGTGATGCTGAAGCCTAGGATGGAGTGCAGCTGTGTTGCTCGGAGTAGCTGGCAGATTAGATGAATGTGTAGGATTCAATCATACATTCCAGGGAAGCATGGCAGTAGGTGGAATTGCTAGCGAGGTTGGAGATTACAGGGCATGGTTGAATTGTGAGTTCAAGTAGCAGCTGGGGCTAAGTCAGAGTGGTGTAATGATGGGTATGACTCGGTGAAGTCATGAAATGAAGTTTGGTATTGTTGTCTTTGCTACATGGGTATGGTGGTAGTTTTACGGGGAACTACAAGAGCATGGAAATGGATGGAAATTGCAAAGAATTATGGAGTCAGTAGCTGTGCCATAATGGGCTTGTGTTACGATTCGGTTGCAGGAGTACATAAGGAGGATGTTGAGCTATAAACAGGTGAAACTATGGCTTGAGGGCTGAGACATTGAGCTATTTGCTCTGCAGGGTTGTAGAGAATGGGTTGGCCCTTTACAGGGAGAGAAGGTTGATGATGGAGATGGAATTGTGAAGTTAGCACTGAGGTTAAGGCAATGAGATGGAACCGGTGGTTGTGCTGCTAGATGGTTTTATTGAGTTGCAAACATGATGAAAAGGGAATGTGAGAGCTGCAGAAATTGAGTTGCAGCTGTGAAGAGTTCATGGCCATGATGGCTGGATGCACAAGGATTGTGCATCACAAGTGCAAGCCTGTGTAATGGCCTGGCAAGATGGCAAAGGCTTTGGCCACTCAGCTCATTCAGCTGAGTAAGAAGCTAGTTAGACTCTGACTCGGTCCGACCCGCTGACCCGATCCAACCCGGTTTGACCTGACCGATCCGACCCGTTGACCGGTGACCGGGCGGACTTAGCCGGTCACCGGAGCTGTTTTCCGGCGACTTTCCGGCGATTTCCGGCCACAATCCCGAACTTCCAATGACCCGATTTTGGAGCGTATTTTCTACACGGGTTTCTCATCCTAGTGGGCTTGGTGGACTCTCACCTAATGGACTTTGAAGACTAGACCTAATTTTAGAAGTTGGAGAAAGTTATAAAAGGAAGGTCTTCTACAACTTATATCATATCTTTTGCTTGGAATTCTTTTGGAGAGCCACTTTTTTGTTTACACTTCTAGGGTTTGGTTTTGTTCTTCTTCTTCCTTGTTTATTATTGAATATTGATGATGATGAACTCCATAGCTATGAGTAGCTAAACATCTTATTGGTTATGGGATAAAAGTTGATTTCTCAACATGCTTTTGATTCAATGAATTAGTTTTGTCTCGGTAATTATTGTTTGTGATTCACAATTAATAGTGTTATAAGATTTGAAAACTTGTTAGGTTGAGTCCGGAATCAATCCGATTTGTGTTCATCTCTAGAGCTATATTAGGGTTTTCAATACGAAAAAGTTGTTTATCCCTGATTCTAAGTAGCATAATTGTGGTTAGTGCTTGTAGTGATACATCCTATTAGTCACAAGTGAATCATAACTCTTGTTAAAACGTCTAGTGCTTTTACACATTCGTTTGCATTGATGAGTCTTATTCCATAAAACTTAATGCTCTTAGGGAGTTAAACTTAATTGTGCTTTTACACTTTAGGTTGCTTTCGACGAAGAATTCACATAAGCATCTTTTAATGTGGTTGTGATGAAAACAGGGAATTAACGGGTTATACTTGCGATCAAGGTATCCTAGGACTTTTAATAAATACGAGATTAAATACCAATTCTAATCATTGATGAAAATACATGTTTGTGAATGATACTATCCCTTGACCAATATCTTCTCCTTATTGATTTCTCAAATTACTTACTTTGCCTTCAATTACTTTTATTTTCTTAAACACAACACACATACCTTGGGTTATTTTAGAAACTGAAATTTACATAACAACAAACGCCTCTCTGTGGATACGAACTCTTCCTTACCTTGTGCTTCATTTAAATTTAGTGCGTAAGAAAGTGAAATTAATTTTGACGGATTGACAAACGGTCAAATTTTGGCGCCGCTGCCGGGGAGGCATACGGCTTGTTATTGAGTTTTTAGTTTCTTTTTACAATTTCTGCTTTTATCTTTGCTTTTCGATTCTTGTCTTGTTTCTCACTTGTTTGCAGGTGCATAATCTCTGGCTTCTAAGGATTGGAATTATCCAAGGTGCGGGATAGCTACTAGACGCGGAACAATACTCCAACCAAGTAAAGACACAACGGACGAGCACGAGGAGGAAGTAGGAGAAGAGATTTTCCGACAACGTGAAGAAGAAGAAATGGGTGATGCAAATCGTTCACTCAAGGACTTAGCTTCTCATAGGCTTGATACACAACAGGGGTGTATTCAAACAAACTCTACTTTTGAGATAAAGCCGGGGTTGCTTAGAGAATTACCAAAATTCCATGGCATGGTGAATGAAGATCCTAACAAACATCTTTTGGACTTCCACACCATTGTCACGGCTATGCTTCCAGCAAATGTTGAGGCGGATGGTGCAATGTTGAAGGTTTTCCGTTTCTCTTTAATGGACGGTGCTAAGGATTGGTTGTACTATTTACCTCCGGAAGTGTCACAACATGGAATGGGTTGAAGAAACTCTTTTTGGAGAGATATTTTCCTGCATCCAAGGCTACTCAAATTCGCAAAGAAATTTGTGGGATGAAGCAAAACGTGGGAGAATCCTTATATGAATGTTGGGAAAGGTACAAGAGATTGGTTGCAAGCTGCCCTCACCACCAATTTAGTGACGCTATGATTATCCAGTACTTCTATGAAGGACTCCAATCAAGTGATAGGAATCTTATTGACGCTGCGGGTGGTGGTGCACTAGTTAGCAAGACGGTGGCACAAGCTAGAGAGTTGATTGAAAACATGGTAGCGAACTCACAACAATTTCTGAGTCGTGGTTCGGATGTGATTCTAAGAAGGGTGAATGAAGTGAGCGAGGTGGAGGAACTTCGTCAACAAATGGGTAACATGACAGCAATGTTGCAACAAGTGGCATCCGCGGTTATACCAACTTCTCCTCAATCTTATGAAGACGAGCAAGCTAATGCGATCTTTCCGAATCAACCAAGACGGTATGATCCCTACTCCAACACTTACAATCCGGGATGGAGAGATCACCCCAACTTTAGCTATGCTAACAAGCAAGGAGCCGTTCAACAACCTACTTTCAACCGTCCGAGTGGATTTCAACCACAACAACAACAATTTCAAAGCAACCTCAAGCACAACAATCACAAAATCAAGGTGCTGATATTGATGCAAAGCTTCAAACTTTTATGCAAGGTATTTCCGCCATGTTCAAGGAAAGTCAACAAGAGACTAAGAGTGCTATTAAGGAGTTGCAAACACAAATGGGCTCCATGGCGGTTGATATCAACAATTTGAAGGCACAAAATAGTGGGATACTTCCTTCTCAACCTATTAACCCAAAAGAGGGTGTCAATGCTATTATGTTGAGAAGCGGTACACAACTTGTGCCACCCGGTTCTTGATTCGGGCAAGGTGGAGACACCAAAAGGAACTGTTTTGGAGGAGAAAGTCGAGGATTCTCCCCAAACTTCGAGGTACCTATTTCTAACGCTAAAACTCCGGTTTCTACTTATGTTCCTCCTCTACCTTTTCCTCGCAGATTTGCAAGTTCTAAGAAGGCGGAATTAGAAAAAGAGATTTTAGACGTTCTTAAAAAGATCCATGTGAACATACCACTCATTGATGCTATCAAGCAAGTTCCAAAGTATGCAAAGGTGTTGAAGGACTTGTGTACCAACAAACAAAGGCTCAAAGGTAATGAAGTGCTTAGTGTGGGGGAGAATGCTTCGGCAATCTTACAACAAAAACTCCCACTTAAGTGCAAGGATCCGGGTAGTTTCGACATTCCCGTCAAAATTGGTAACACAACTTTTAACAAAGCTATGTTGGACTTAGGTGCTTCCGTTAATGTTATGCCTGCGTCAATGTATAATTCACTTGATCTTGGTCCTCTAAAGAAGGCTGAAATTGTATTGCAATTAGCCGATCGCTCTAATGTTTACCCCATGGGTATTGTTGAGGATGTTCTTGTGCAGGTTAATCAACTTATATTTCCAGCGTACTTTTGTGTGTTAGAGATGGATGAAGGTGCACCGGACTCATCTCTTCCATTGCTTCTTGGGCGTCCTTTCATGAAAACGGCGAAAACCATAATTGATGTGGATAAGGGAACGCTAACTATGGAGTTTGATGGAGAAACAATACGTTTCAACATTTTCGAGACGATGAGATATCCTAGTGATGTCCACTCTTGTTTCTCCATTGATGTGATGGATACATTGGCACAACAAATGTTTGAATTAAACGGTGATGATGCTTTGGAAACCGTGTTAACTACATCCATAGATAATGGTGTAGAGTGTGGTAATGAAGTCAAGGAAGCTCTTGGTGATCTTAATTCACTCCAAGAATGCCCAAAAACTCATAATATCTCTTTTATTTCTTTACCATGCAGTGATGAAAAGCTTGTACCTTCAATTATTAAATCTCCGATTTTAGAATTGAAACCTCTTCCCGACCACCTTAAGTACTTGTACTTGGGTGATAATGAAGAGTTACCGGTGATTGTTTCTAACAAGCTTAGTGATTTACAGGAGCAAAAACTTCTAAGGGTGCTAAGGAAGTACAAGACGGCCATAGGATGGACAATTGCCGATATCAAGGGTATTAGCCCTGCCGTTTGTATGCACAAAATTCGTTTGGAGGATGATGCAAAGCCTAAGAGGGACGCGCAACGTCGTTTGAATCCTCCCATGATGGAAGTTGTGAAAAGGAGATACTCAAGCTTTTGGAAGTGGGTGTTATCTACCCCATATCTGATAGCAAGTGGGTGAGCCCGGTACAAGTAGTACCAAAGAAATCGGGTGTGACGGTGGTGGAGAATGATAAGAATGAACTTGTCCCAACTCGTGTGCAAACCGGTTGGAGGGTTTGTATTGATTATAGAAAATTGAATGCCACCACTAGAAAAGATCACTTTCCTTTACCTTTTATTGATCAAATGCTTGAACGTTTTAGCTGGACACTCTTACTATTGCTTTCTTGATGGCTATTCGGGTTATAATCAGTTGTGATAGCAGGAGGACCAAGAGAAAACCACTTTCACTTGTCCTTTCGGTACTTTTGCTTATAGAAGGATGCCTTTTGGCCTATGCAATGCTCCGGCTACTTTTCAAAGGTGTATGGTGAGTATCTTTTCGGAATATGTTGAAAACATAATCGAAGTGTTCATGGATGACTTTAGTGTCTTTGGTGATTCTTTTGACCTTTGCTTGAACAATTTGTCTCTAATCCTTGAACGATGTGTTGAAACAAATCTTGTGCTAAATTGGGAGAAGTGCCATTTCATGGTAACTCATGGCATAGTTTTAGGCCATATAATATCTTCTAAAGGCTTGGAAGTCGATAAATCTAAGATAGACCTTATTCGTGCTCTAACCCCTCCCACTACGGTGAGGGAGATACGTTCTTTTCTTGGTCATGCAGGTTTCTATCGTAGGTTCATCAAGGACTTTTCCAAGATAGCGTCACCACTTTGTAACTTATTGCAAAAAGATGTGGTTTTTAACTTTGATGAGAAATGTATGGCGGCATTCAATCGTTTGAAAGAACTTTTGATCTCAGCCCCTATCATTAAACCACCGGATTGGAGTAAGCCGTTTGAACTCATGTGTGATGCTAGTGATTATGCGGTTGGTGCGGTGCTTGGGCAACGTGTGGGGAAGCTTCCTCATGCTATCTATTATGCTTCTAGAACGTTAAATGAGGCTCAACAAAACTACACCACCACTGAAAAGGAGTTTTAGCCATTGTTTTTGCTTTAGAAAAGTTTCGCTCTTATCTAATTGGTACAAAAGTTGTTGTCTTTTCTGATCATGCAGCACTTAGATACTTGCTTACAAAGAAAGAGGCGAAACCGAGGCTCATACGGTGGATTTTACTCTTGCAAGAGTTTGATCTTGAAATCAAAGACAAGAAAGGGATTGAGAACACCGTTGCGGATCACTTGAGCCGACTTGCTGTGGACAAGGAGACTATCCCGTTGCGTGAAAGTTTCCCGGATGAGCAACTTTTCTCAATTGCCTTTGGAGAACCATGGTATGCCGATATTGTCAATTACTTAGTTTCTAAACAAATCCCACAAAACTTGTCTCGTGCTGAGAGGGACAAACTTAAGAGGTTAGGGAACCAATACATATGGGATGATCCATACTTATGGAAACATGGTAGTGACCAAGTGTCTGAAGGTGCGTGCCGAATCTGAATTTAACTCTATCTTGTCTTTTTGTCACTCTTATGCTTGCGGAGGACATTTTGGGAGTAAGAGAACCGCGCACAAGGTACTTGAAAGTGGTTTTTATTAGCCAACTTTGTTTAAGGATGCACATATATTTTGTACAACTTGTGATAGGTGTCAAAGAACCGGCAATCTAGGTGTCGAAATCAAATGCCACAAACTTTTATTCAATTTATTGAAGTTTTGATGTATGGGGTATTGATTTTATGGGGCCTTTTGTCAACTCCATGGGAATTTTTATATCTTACTTGCGGTTGATTATGTCTCGAAATGGGTGGAAGCTAAAGCCACCCCAACTAATGATTCTAAAGTGGTTTTGATTTTGTCCAAGCTAATATTTTTGCAAGGTTTGGAATTCCAAGAGCCATAATTAGCGATGGGGGTTCTCACTTCAAAAACAGGTTCTTGCAAAGCTTGTTAAGGAAGTACAATGTGTCGCATAAGATTGCAACACCTTATCATCCCCAAACCAATGGACAAGCCGAGGTATCTAGTAGGGAGGTGAAATCAATTCTAGAAAAAGACGGTGAACCCGACAAGGAAGGATTGGAGCATGCGACTTAATGATGCTTTGTGGGCGTATAGAACCGCATATAAAACACCTATTGGAATGTCTCCTTTTAGGCTTGTGTATGGTAAACCTTGTCACTTACCCGTGGAAATTGAGCATAAGGCGTTTTGGGCTATTAAGCAATGCAACATGGAGATGGATGGGGCTGGAAAGCAAAGGAAGTTACAACTCAAGAGCTAGAGGAGCTTCGCAATGATGCATTTGAGAGTTCACGCATTTATAAGGAAAAACGAAAGCATTCCATGATAACATGATTTCTAGGAAACAATTTTGTATTGGGCGAGAAAGTGCTTTTGTTTAATTCTCGCTTGCAATTATTTCCCGGGTAAACTAAGGTCACGATGGATCGGACCTTTTATTGTTACTAATGTGTTTTCTCATGGTGCGGTGGAAATTCGTAGCATAGCTACAGGGAAAGAACTTACAGTTAATGGACACCGGTTGAAACCATATTATGAGAACTTCACTTCCGAAGTGGTGGAAGGAGTTAACTTTGTGGATGTGCTCCCTCTGGAGGAGTCATAGAAAGCAAGGAGATAGTCGGGCTGACGACTTTAAACCAAGCGCTAATTGGGAGGCAACCCAACGGATGAGTATTTCTTGTCTTGTATTTATTTCTTTTCTTGTTTTTAGTTTTTCTTGTTTTGTTTTCTTTGTTTTTGCTGATTTCTTATTAGGATTTCCCACCTTGACTTACTTTGGATGATTCAATTTACATTGAGGACAATGTAAAGTTTAAGTGTGGGGGAGCATTTATATGTTTTAGTTTGTTTTATAAAAAAAAAAAAAAAAAAAAATCAAAAAAATAGAAAAATCAGAAAAATTTGTGCTTTTTGAACTCCGAAATCTAGAACTTGTGCCTTTAGGATGACACCATTAGTGGATGGAACTATTTTGAATGCAGGAGTTGAGGAACCAATTAACTAAAAGGGACGAATATAGCTCAGAAATCACAAATTAATATGATAGTTGTTACCATATCTCGGAATATCACCATATCACATTCTATTGTTATTTTTCCATATTTATCTATTGTTCTCTAAGTGCTTTGGTGGGTCACTAAACATCGACGTGTTATTACTGATAGGATGAAATAGAGTGGTTGAGTTACAAAAAAAAAAAAAAAAAAAAAAAATGAAAAAAAAAAATATAAGAAAAGAAAAAAAAAAAAAAAAAAAAGGACCGATCAATTAGACCAAAACGGAATAAAAGACACTTGGGAATAGCGGTATGTGTGAAACGTAGTCCCCTGTCTCCGTCGCCTAAACAAGCGTGGAATGCAGGATCCAAGGCAACTATCATGTACTTGCTGACAAGAAGCATGCGCTTGGATCCAAAAGATCTAATCATGCCGTCTTTTAAAAAAAAAAAAAAAAAAAATTGGATCCAGTTTGATCCAATCATATAAAAAAGAAAAAATTATTATTGTGTTGAATAAAGTCACTTTTGGTTCCCTTGTATATGCCAATTGATTTGATGTAGCATTCAGCACTAAGTAGCTCAATCCAATAGGATTAGGTTCATCTTAGCAGTGACCTTCAGACAAATATGGGAAACATCGAACACTTGTGAATATCCGCCAACATCTACATCTTTATCCATCTTCTTAATCTTTTCATTGTGATTGTGGTTGTTAGTTTCCGAGTATTGTGGCTTGTTCGACTATCTAATTAGAGTTTATTTACTAATAATTGAATTGAATTTGCAAGGTACCTCCTCCTGTAGTCATTTTGGATTCGTTCATTGATTTGTCACGAATAGACGGAGTTTGAAATATAGGTTTTGTGGGTAGATCTCTAGTAAACCTTCACGAGACTATAACTCGTCCACTAGGGACACTTAGTGGTTTAAAGGCTTGTTATTTATGCTAAAAGTGACCGTAGCCTCGACGACACGGAGTTGTTGTATTTTATTTTTGTTTTGTTTGATTTGCTCGAGGACTAGCAAAGTCTAAGTGTGGGGGAATTTGATAGGTGTAGAATACACCGTATTTAATATCTAGTATTTATGCTTTCTTTGCGAGTTTTCTTGTAAATTATGTATCTTATGTGTGTTTTTGAGTTATTAGGTACTCTGGAGTCACACGGAGGAAAAGAAGAATAAATTATCCAAATTGGGCCAAAGGGCGAAATTGTCATCTCACAGGCGAGCTATATGTGGAGCAGGCTGAAACGCGGCGAGCGAGAACGGAAATATGAAGCTAACGGCGAGAGCTTGAAGTCAATCCGACTGCGTCTGAGAAAGTTACAAGCGAAACCTATGGATGAGCTTGTCGGATACATGAAACCGACAGGCCACGTTTGAGCTAGTCAGCCCTTAACGGGAACAGCTGGGTGCCTAGAGTTATGATTGGGTAACCCATTATCTGCTTCGTTTGAGTGGGATTAGTCATTCCCTTTCCTACACCCTAGATCGAAATCAACTTTCGATTTCATTAACTTCCCAATCATTATCCGCACCTGAGATGGAGTTGAGAGAAAGAGATGTTGCGGCCAGAAATGGAGGAGATCGATGAGGGAAATCAGTTAAAGAAGATTTGTTTTCGATCTGTGAGAAAAGAAAAGTAGCCATGTCTGCTAATCCATGAGGAATCGATGATGGTTTTGGGGCTGAAACCAGAGATTGAGAGAGAGAACTATGTTTGCTGCTGCTAACGAGAGTCTTCTCGCCGGGAAAACTAAGATCGATATGGGTTTGTGTGGTTGACTGTTGTTGAGTTTGAGTTCGAGAGTTGAAGTTGATGCCATCGATTCTGTTGTTGCTTAATGGGGAAATTCGGATTCAATGAGGGTTTAGTTTGCAGCTTATGTTCTGGATTCAAATTGGTGAACCGAGGAAGAACAAGGGCATAGATAGAGAAGCGGGGGTTGGATGGAGAAACGAGATGAAGAAGAGGAGAGAATTAAAGTGGGTTGAGGTTCATTGTTTGTGTCTGGGTAATGGTGATGAAATTGAACTCTCTGAGATCGGAATTCATGGGTTTGAAGGCTTGGTAAAGGAATTGTTGGTTGTGGCAATGCTAGCAGGTGGTAGTGCTGTTTATGCTAATGGTGGTGGTGCTGTGTCAGGAAGGAGCAGCAACAGGTGGAGTGTGACTTTGGCTGGTGCTGGTGGTGCATCAAAGTTGAGATGGAAATGGCAGGTCACAGGGAAGGAATGAATGGAATAGATGTGTGTTAGGCACTGGTGGTGATCTTTGAGTAATGAGATATAGCTGCCAAGGAGATGCGGGGTTATTAAGTGCAATGAGTGGTTGCAGCTGTTTAGCCTGATAATGTTTAAGCTATTAGGATTATGTGATATGGAGGTTGGAGATGGCACTGTGACAGAATGGAGCAGTTCAGGTGTCTCTGGAGTTGAATCTGATGCTAAATGGCTTTGAGCTTGCTGGGTTATTGGAGAAATTCCAGTTGCAATGTTGTGATTGAGCTAGCAGGTTGTAGTAGGTACAATGAAAGCATTACAGGGCTAAGATGTTGAGCTGCTGCTAAGCAGCTATGAGCTAACAAGGCTATTATGGATGGTTCTCATGAGTCACAGGGAATCACAGCTGCAAGTGAATACGCTGTGCAATGAATGGGTAGCTGGAGTGAGGAACTGAGTTGCAGGTCTGGCATTGCTGCAGAGTGGAGTGAAGCTCAGGAGGATGCACTGGTGGAGCTATAGCTGGTGGCGATAATTGTGCTAGCAATGGAGGCGCTGAGAGGACTTAGATGAATGCATTAGGTTGGCAAGTCTGTGCAGGTAGCCTGGGTTGATCCTGAAGTTGATTTTTGAATTGACAGGGATTCTGTTGTCCTGGTGATGCTGAAGCCTAGGATGGAGTGCAGCTGTGTTGCTCGGAGTAGCTGGCAGATTAGATGAATGTGTAGGATTCAATCATACATTCCAGGGAAGCATGGCAGTAGGTGGAATTGCTAGCGAGGTTGGAGATTACAGGGCATGGTTGAATTGTGAGTTCAAGTAGCATTTGAGGCTAAGTCAGAGTGGTGTAATGATGGGTATGACTCAGTGAAGTCATGAAATGAAGCTGGTATTGTTGTGCTGCTACATGGGTATGGTGGTAGTTTTACAGGGAACTACAAGAGCATGGAAATGGATGGAAATTGCAAAGAATTATGGAGCTGTAGCTGTGCCATAATGGGCTTGTGTTACAGTTCAGTTTGCAGGAGTACATAAGGAGGATGTTGAGCTATAAACAGGTGAAACTATGGCTTGAGGGCTGAGACATTGAGCTATTGCTCTGCAGGGTTGTAGAGAATGGGTTGGCCCTTTACAGGGAGAGAAGGTTGATGATGGAGATGGAATTGTGAAGTTAGCACTGAGGTTAAGGCAATGAGATGGAACTGGTGGTTGTGCTGCTAGATGGTTTTATTGAGTTGCAAACATGATGAAAAGGGAATGTGAGAGCTGCAGAAATTGAGTTGCAGCTGTGAAGAGTTCATGGCCATGATGGCTGGATGCACAAGGATTGTGCATCACAAGTGCAAGCCTGTGTAATGGCCTGGCAAGATGGCAAAGGCTTTGGCCACTCAGCTCATTCAGCTGAGTAAGAAGCTAGTTAGACTCTGACTCGGTCCGACCCGCTGACCCGATCCAACCCGGTTTGACCTGACCGATCCGACCCGTTGACCCGGTGACCGGGCGGACTTAGCCGGTCACCGGAGCCGATTTTCGGCGACTTTCCGGCCGATTTCCGGCCACAATCCCAGACTTCCGGCGACCGATTTTGGGGCGTATTTTCTACACGGGTTTCTCATCCTAGTGGGCTTGGTGGACTCTCACCTAATGGACTTTGAAGACTAGACCTAATTTTAGAAGTTGGAGAAAGTTATAAAAGGGAAGGTCTTCTACAACTTATATCATATCTTTTGCTTGGAATTCTTTTGGAGAGCCACTTTTGTTTACACTTCTAGGGTTTGGTTTTGTTCTTCTTCTTCCTTGTTTATTATTGAATATTGATGATGATGAACTCCATAGCTATGAGTAGCTAAACATCTTATTGGTTATGGGATAAAAGTTGATTTCTCAACATGCTTTTGATTCAATGAATTAGTTTTGTCTCAGTAATTATTGTTTGTGATTCACAATTAATAGTGTTATAAGATTTGAAAACTTGTTAGGTTGAGTCCGGAATCAATCCGATTTGTGTTCATCTCTAGAGCTATATTAGGGTTTTCAATACGAAAAAGTTGTTTATCCCTGATTCTAAGTAGCATAATTGTGGTTAGTGCTTGTAGTGATACATCCTATTAGTCACAAGTGAATCATAACTCTTGTTAAAACGTCTAGTGCTTTTACACATTCGTTTGCATTGATGAGTCTTATTCCATAAAACTTAATGCTCTTAGGGAGTTAAAATTAATTATGCTTTTACACTTTAGGTTGCTTTCGACTGAAGAATTCACATAAGCATCTTTTAATGTGGTTGTGATGAAAACGAGGAATTAACGGGTTATACTTGCGATCAAGGTATCCTAGGACTTTTAATAAATACGAGATTAAATACCAATTCTAATCATTGATGAAAATACATGTTTGTGAATGATACTATCCCTTGACCAATATCTTCTCCTTATTGATTTCTCAAATTACTTACTTTGCCTTCAATTACTTTTATTTTCTTAAACACAACACACATACCTTGGGTTATTTTAGAAACTGAAATTTACATAACAACAAACGCCTCTCTGTGGATACGAACTCTTCCTTACCTTGTGCTTCATTTAAATTTAGTGCGTAAGAAAGTGAAATTAATTTTGACGGATTGACAAACGGTCAATGATGAGTGCCAAATAGTGCATATTTATACATCTTTTTATTGGCATTTTACTCATCTTTTGCGCTTATAAATCATATATTATCCCAGATTCTGTGTTTTCCTTGTTTTCAAGAATAAATATTTGTATTAATTAATTTTGTGTTTTTAGGTAATAAATAAAGCTCGGAGAAATCAAGGAGCCAAAAGAGCGAAGAAGTGGAGTCGAGCATCTATGGAGCAGATAGCCAAAGCCCGCGCGCGCAACAGTTGCAACCCAACAAGTAGCGACTCATCTACAAGAAATGGGCTTGAGCTAGACCCGGATCCGAGCCCGATTATCCTGAGCCGTTGAGATCGCATCTAGTTACATCCTACGGTCGCTCCCTCATGCGCATCGAAGTTTGCTGCTTCCGCTCAACATCGAATCACTCCAATACCGCTTACCTTTCTCAGCCGTTGAGATTTCTCCAGCTAGATCCAACGCTCGGTGCAGCGTTATCATCTTCCCCTGATGCACCTGCGCCACAACAAAATCCCTAACCCTATACTACCCACTCGACCAACCCTATTTTCATTTTCATCTTCTCTTTCTTCTTCCCTCTGCTCTTCCGCCACCCCCTTCTCCATACCCTGACAAACCCTCTGCAACATCACCTTCACCACCATTCTTTCTTCCCTGACACCACACCAACACCAACAGCTACCTATTCCGCCACCCTCAGCCCTATTCATCTCTCACATAGCCTCTCTCTCATCCTCTGAGGCTGTGTTAGAGATAAATAGACTTAGGGTTTAGTCTAACATCACAAGCATGGCGTTCTCAGAGCCGCAGGAGCAAGAAGACAGTGATTCAGGGCGATTCAGGGTATGGGTTTGAGTTGATTTATGTTTTAAAATTAAATTAGGGTTTGGAATTATTTTGGGGGATTTCATGTATAAATAGAAGGTGTATTTGGATGTTTGAGACACGCCGGATTAGCCAGATCTTTGTCACTTAGTTTCAATTTGTAGTTTTAGTTCTTTGTAATGTTTTAATTTACATTTCCAGGGTGTTGTTGAAACCCTAGATAAAATGTTGAGTGAATCTTATTGTTGTTGTTATTATTATTGTGCCTCATAAAAATAGATGTATGATTAGCTAATAACCCCAATTCTCCTGTGATTGGCTGTGCTGTAAGAAGACAGCCAATACTAGGGGGGGATTAGAGTTAAACGATTAATCAATGCTACATTAGAACTTTCCAGGGAAGAAGACATATGCTTAATGAACAGGGAATGTTGCTTAGCTAATTAGCCAAGGAATCTGTGATAGAGTGTACTCTAAACAGACACTCTATACTAGGGATGAATTAGGAAGATTAGCCGATACATCATACCTTAAAATCTTCTTTAGGAAAGTATAAGAATACAACCTCAGTGGATTACCTTAGCATAGGGTCTAGTGGTGAAAGCAACTTCCCTGGTGCTTTCCAATTTATCATTATCTCCTTTCCTTAGTTTAGGTTCACACACTACAATTTCCAGTCGCTTCGACAATCAACTTTTGTGCTACATAATCACCTTAGAATTCAGTTAAGAAAGCCATAGATCATACTTAGGCACACCCTAGTCCTTGTGGGATCGACCCGTACTTGCCGCGTCTCCAATAGACGCCGTGCACTTGCGGTATAACCCGTAGGCCGTAAAATAGACACATCTCCGGGCCTACCAAGTTTTTGGCGCCGTTGCCGGGGACTTGGCGCGTGCCCTGTGACTATTGGCTTGATTTACTGAGTTTCATTCTTATCCCTGTACATATTCGCCTGCATTATTGTTTAACCTTTAGTAGTGTAACTCATAGTCATCTGTAACTTGTAACTTGTTGTTAACCTTGCATCATCTTGTAGCTTAATATATCTGTCAGCATCTTGTTGTTAACTCTGATTGATCTTTGCATCATTTTTCTTTTAGTGTCTAAAAAAAAAAAAAAAAAAAAAAAAAAAGAGAAACTGAGAGATCTTAGTGCATTGCACTTAATGTATCTGTCAGCATCTGGCTTAGTCTGTTACATCTGCCTCAGACCAGCTCATTGTGACTTTCAGTTACTCATTGCTAAACCCTCAGGTTAGCTGACTTTGTAGTGGTTCTGTTAAGTCTGGATACTAAACTTCTGTGTTGAGTAGCAGGTGCTTGCTATGCCTGCTGTGCTGCTGAGCAAGCCCAAGGAGTGGGAGAAAAAGGTGCAAATCCCTGAGCAACCCCTGCACTTCAGGTGAGTGGCTCCGCCATGTACGTGTGTTGATCTGTATTGTTAATGTGCACAAACCCTGCTCCCTTGCTAGCCCTCTGAAGCTGCAAGTTTGAGCTAAGCTGCGCTGAGAAACCCTCTGTCAACCCTAAAACTAGCTTGTGAAAAAAAAATCTGAGTTGAAGTCAACTCAGACTGTTGACATCAACTGAGTGAGTTGATGCTGGCCCGGCTGACTGTGAGACATCCACTCCCGGTGTGATCTTCGTTGAGCTAAGTAATTGGAAAATCTTGTATGAATTATAATCTGCCAGTGGTTCACTTGCTACCAGTCCCCTGCTGATATTCTGATTTGTTGATAACCTTGCTGAGCATGTTGTGAGTTTGTGCTAGACCTTGAATCTGTGAGACCATGTTAGCTGAGTACTTTTAGTGCCCTGTCACATGTAAGTTTGAGTAAACCCTGAGCTTAAGATTGCTCTACCCTGTTGACTCTGACTTCTATTGGCCCATTGGTGCACCTGAGCTTGCTAAGACCATCTGACCTACAAGGCTGAACCCATTTGCTATCTGAAGTGTGCAATTACATCTCAATTGAATAGCACTGTATTTTGTGAGTCTTTGGAAGCACTGAATGATTACCCTGTGACCTGAATGCATGCTTGAATGTGGCTCAATTACCCATTGTGTTGTGTGCTGTTAAGCCTCACTGTACATTGCCTTGAGCTCCCTTGCTAGCCCCCTGAAGCTGCAAGCTTGAGCTCCCTTGCATACCCTGGCATAACCCTGAGCATGAACCATTAGAGCTGTTTTTCTGTTGCTTCTCAGATCTGGCATCAATATTGTGTGTGATTATCCATGCTCATGCTCCTGTGTAACCTTGCCAACCTAAACTGAGCATATTTGTTTGCGCACCTGTGTGCTTGTGTGTCACCCTGAGAATTTGTGTGAGCTGCAATTTGCAAACCCTGCTGCCATCACTGGAGCATAACTCAGCCCCTGTTGCTGATTGTCTTGTGTTTAGCCTGTACTAGTGAGCCCTTGTAAGCCTTGTGAACCATCTCCACCTTGCTAGCCCCCTAAAGCAGCAAGTGTGGAGTTTCCCTGCTTTGCATGATAGGCTAGAGACCTTGCAGCATATTGCTCCACCTCTGGACTATGTGACCATTCCATTAAGAGTGAGTTGTGAGTGATTTAATTTGTGCTGTGATTTGCACTTAGAATTGTCTTTGTGCTTAAACTACCAAGAATTGTCTTTGTGCTTATAACTTTGAGCATTTCTCATCTGCCTTGAGCTCCGGCCTTGAAGGCTGTGGAGCCAACTCATTGTCGAGACCCATAGCACAGAGACCACCGTCAATATTTGCATGTTCTTGTATAATCTACGAGAATTCTTCTTTGCTATAATTTTATTGGCAATCGAACATGTTGAGAAGTGCAAGCTAAGGTTATTTCTTTGTTCATCCAACCACGTGCATCATTGAAAGTGTGTAACCTGAGCATAATTGACCAGTCTGTGAGCTCAATGCCCATAATTTCAGTCTACCCTGCAACTGGTAATGCATATAAGTGTGAGCATTGAACCTTACTGACATTTGCATGCTTGTGTGACAACCCTGCTTCACCTTAGCTGATTGCAGCCCTTAGGCTCCATGTGCTTGTGACCTTATGCATGCTTAACATTGTGCTAAACCCGAATGCTGTGAGTGTTATATTTCTTTGTTCATACACAGGGGCTGTAAGCTTGCATACCCCGAGCTCGCTGGGCTGTAAGCTGCTGGCTAGCTAAATCCACATCTATTGGGTGAGCACTGAGAGCTGCTTGACCGAAACCCGTTCACACTGGGCTAACACAAATTGCTAGGTGATTGACCACACTAAACCGGGTGAGAACCACAACCTGGGCTTTGTACTTTCTGCTTGGGTGCAAGCAAACCCGAAGCCCACATAAGTCTGTGATCTGGGCTGTGCACTGTACTGAGCCCAATAAACCAAACTGTGATGTGCCTGACCCTGAGCCTAAACATGACCTGCAAACTATCAGACCTAGCCAACTATGCATGAGCTGCTAGCTCCCTGAAGCTGCAGGCTGTGACCCAACTCCACTTAAGCCACACTGCTGGGCTTTGCACAAAACTGAAGCCCACGTAACCTCTACTGCTGGGCTGCTCACAATCAAATTACTGGGCTTTGTGCACAAACGTAGCCCACATCTCATGGGCTGAACACCTTCACTGGGCTAACTCAACCTAGGCTTTGCACAACCACTTGGGCTGCAACCACACAACCTTCAGCCCACATAAGCTAGACATCTGGGCTGTGCAGTTCACAAATCCTGAGCTTCAAAACAGCAAATCCCAAACAAACCAAATTAAGCCCACGACAACTTGGGCCTCCCAAATAAACCAAACTTTCCCAAACAAACCAAATCCCAAACAATCCAAAGCCCAATAAACCAAATTCCCACATAAACCAAAGCCCATTTTCATGTTATATTTGTTAGTGTTTGTACATTATTTTTTTTGGGTTAACCCTCAACTTTTTAGGACTTGTTAATTTTTTCTTTCTTGAATCGGTTGAGTCTTCTTGTGCATATATTGTGCTAATCTGATATGATCTCCACTGAGAATGTTGGATTTTGCCTTGACTAACGAAGCTCAACCTTGCTCCTGAGACATTAGGTAATCTCTTCCCTTTTCTCTTATCAACATAGTTCTCATGGTATGTGACTGTTTCATTTTTTCTATATGTAGACACATTGAGGACAATGTTTGATTTAGGTTTGGGGGTACATTTGCATTTGCATTTAGAGTTTTTAGTCTTTTTAATCTTTTATTTTCATATAAAAAAAAAAAAAAAAAAAAAAAAAATCAAAAATTCAAAAACTCTTTTTGTAAAAACCTCCAACTTTTAGAGATTTTAGAGTCACTAGCATGCTTTTAGCTATGTTTACATAGAGAATCTGACCGAAATAACAAAACTTGGAAGTACCGGAAAACGCAATCGGGTTCCTTAGTTGATTAGAGCGTTAAGTTGGATTTAACCATACCGGAGGGCGAATTAGGTCTTTGTTAGATATTCGGTAGTAGAATTGTGATCACCCATAGTGGAGACTACCCAATTTACATCAAGTGAGGCACCAACCTTCAATTTTTTTGCAACTTTCTAAAAATTTGTTAGAGTGTGTGTCACCATACATCAATGCCCGGGTAGGAATGGTGAGCTACCCAACTTCGCACCATTTTCAGCACTACTTTTGATCTCTTGAGTGCTAGTTTTTGTCAATCATGAGGGTGACGTCTAAAGATGAAAACTCCTTCTAAATACCGATTTGCAGTTAGCATCATTCTCTCTCTCAATCAGCAAGACCCATAGAAACACATCATCGTCAGCAAGCGGAGCAGAATCAGAATATTGAAAGAAAAATTGATATAGTCCAAGGTTTATGTGCAACAAAGAAAAGAAAATAGGATGAGAATTAATAAAATTTATAAAATCAAGACAATACAAGTTGTGGAAAAATTGAGTGATAAAGTCCTTTGTCCATGGAGTTAGTTGTTTCATTATTTGTATTTTTATTTTCACTTTTTGTAATTTAAAAAAAAAAAAAAAAAAAAAAAAAAAAAAAAAAAAAAAAAAAAAAAAAAAAAAAAAAAAAAAATCAAAAAAATATTATAGTTTATTTTTGCTACCACCATGGTAAAGAGAGTTCAAAAAGAAAAATCCAAACAACAAGGATATTGAGTATAAAAGTTAAAAATTGTCAAGTTTTTGTGAAGTTTAGAAGTTCGTCATCAACAATTGAAGACCGAAGACCGAAGATTGAAGACGTTTCTATGGTTTCTTATGAGAGATTGATATTAATTGCCGATCGGGTGAGAAGTGAGTGAGTACTCCCACCCTTACTAATGGTTGATTTTCCTTTCTTAGAGATCATTAGAAAAAGATTCTTTTTGTCCACACTTTTGTGGAGTCTCCAGATTTTATTTCGGAAGGTTATCCTTCTTACCTACAACGTGTGCAGGATTTCTCTCTTTATTCCTGCCTGCACACATGAGAGACTAAAAAGCGATCTTTTTGAGTGCAATTATCATAAAACCCTAATGGTGAGGCAGAAGTTGAGACTTATGATCACGATCGAATCCGAATTCTTTCATATGGTATGGTTACTTCTCGCTCGGCACTTAAGGATGAGAAGGCGTTCTTCGATAGTTCTAACTTCTGTTACTAGCATGCGAAACTCTATGTCCTCATAGCTTCTTGGAGGCTTGAGACTCTTTTACACTACGAAGTTGGAGAAGGTTTTGTGGGTACACCTCTTGTAAACCCTCACGAGACTACAACTCGTCCACTAGGGACACCTAGGGGTTTAAAGGCTTAGTGCATACGCTAAATGCATTCGAGAGACCTGCGACAGGTGGTATAGTTAGGATTTCTTATTTTTGTTTTACTTGAGGACAAGTAAAATTCAGGTTTGGGGGTATTTGATGAGTGCCAAATAGTGCATATTTATACATCTTTTTATTGGCATTTTACTCATCTTTTGCGCTTATAAATCATATATTATCCCAGTTCTGTGTTTTCCTTGTTTTCAAGAATAAATATTTGTATTAATTAATTTTGTGTTTTTAGGTAATAAATAAAGCTCGGAGAAATCAAGGAGCCAAAAGAGCGAAGAAGTGGAGTCGAGCATCTATGGAGCAGAGATAGCCAAAGCCCGCGCGCGCAACAGTTGCAACCCAACAAGTAGCGACTCATCTACAAGAAATGGGCTTGAGCTAGACCCGGATCCGAGCCCGATTATCCTGAGCCGTTGAGATCGCATCTAGTTACATCCTACGGTCGCTCCCTCATGCGCATCGAAGTTTGCTGCTTCCGCTCAACATCGAATCACTCCAATACCGCTTACCTTTCTCAGCCGTTGAGATTTCTCCAGCTAGATCCAACGCTCGGTGCAGCGTTATCATCTTCCCCTGATGCACCTGCGCCACAACAAAATCCCTAACCCTATACTACCCACTCGACCAACCCTATTTTCATTTTCATCTTCTCTTTCTTCTTCCCTCTGCTCTTCCGCCACCCCCCTCTCCATACCCTGACAAACCCTCTGCAACATCACCTTCACCACCATTCTTTCTTCCCTGACACCACACCAACACCATGACTACCTATTCCGCCACCCTCAGCCCTATTCATCTCTCACATAGCCTCTCTCTCATCCTACGAGGCTGTGTTAGAGATAAATAGACTTAGGGTTTAGTCTAACATCACAAGCATGGCGTTCTCGAGCCGCGGGAGCAAGAAGACGGTGATTCAGGGCGATTCAGGGTATGGGTTTGAGTTGATTTATGTTTTAAAATTAAATTAGGGTTTGGAATTATTTTGGGGGATTTCATGTATAAATAGAAGGTGTATTTGGATGTTTGAGACACGCCTGGATTAGCCAGTGCTGTCACTTAGTTTCAATTTGTAGTTTTAGTTCTTTGTAATGTTTTAATTTACATTTCCAGGGTGTTGTTGAAACCCTAGATAAAATGTTGAGTGAATCTTATTGTTGTTGTTATTATTATTGTGCCTCATAAAAATAGATGTATGATTAGCTAATAACCCCAATTCTCCTGTGATTGGTTTGTCTTTGTAAGAAGACTGACCAATACTAGGGGGATTAGAGTTAAACGATTAATCAATGCTACATTAGAACTTTCCGGGAAGAAGACATATGCTTATGAGCAGGGAATGTTGCTTAGCTAATTAGCCAAGGAATCTGTGATAGAGTGTACTCTAAACAGACACTCTATACTAGGGATGAATTAGGAAGATTAGCCGATACATCATACCTTAAAATCTTCTTTAGGAAAGTATAAGAATACAACCTCAGTGGATTACCTTAGCATAGGGTCTAGTGGTGAAAGCAACTTCCCTGGTGCTTTCCAATTTATCATTATCTCCTTTCCTTAGTTTAGGTTCACACTACAATTTCCAGTCGCCCGACAATCAACTTTTGTGCTACATAATCACCTTAGAATTCAGTTAAGAAAGCCATAGATCATACTTAGGCACACCCTAGTCCTTGTGGGATCGACCCGTACTTGCCGCGTCTCCAATAGACGCCGTGCACTTGCGGTATAACCCGTAGGCCGTAAAATAGACACATCTCCGGGCCTACCAGTCAAGCAGCCTCTCTTCATCTCAAGTTCTCAGACCCAGCAACGGCATCGATTTACATCTCTCGATTTGATTTTCCTCCTCTCGGTTTTAGTAGCAGAGGCTGCTGTTAATCTCTCAAATTCTGTTTCAGGTGAAAATGAAGAAGAAGAAGAAAGTCGATCTTAGGGTTGTAATAATTGTATTCCACCAACCCCTAGTCCCAGATAAGGGGCAACCAGCTCATTTGTGTGGCTTGTTGGTTTCAGATAACCGACAGCCTAATTCTCTGTTCAACTGTCAGTTTTAGGAGACTGACAGCTTATATTCCGGCGTAACTCCTCTTGTGCAACCTAGCATGCTCCAGATATCGTCCGCGAGTTGACCTTTTTGCCTTTTCCGCTCCAAATGGCTATTTTCTCCTTCTTTTGCTTCATATGACTCCAAAACACCTATGAAACTCAAAAGCGAATGTAAGATACATAATTCACATGAAAAATAGCAAAGAAAGCGTAACTACTAGATAGTAAATACGGTGTATTCTACACCTATCACTCGACCTTAGAATCTACCCGACAAGTTAATCTAGGCACCGATGAAGAGCCGAAAATGGTGAGAATAGGGACTCTCTTGACAAACGAACAATCTCGACAGTTGATAACTCTTTTGAAGGAACACATGGACGTATTCGACCGGCAAATGCACGATATGGAAGGAATTGACCCAGAAGTCTGCTCACACCACCTGCGAATAGACCCTAAGTTCAAGCTCATCCGACAAAAGATGAGGAGAATCTCACCCGAGCTACAAACAACGGTGGAGGCCGAGCTGAAGAAGTTGCAAGTAGCAGGAATCATTCGAAAAGCTCAATACCCACAATGGATATCTAACATGATGATAGTCCCTTAAAGGAATGGAGGTGTTCGAGTCTGCATCGACTTTAGCGACTTAAACAAAGCGTGCCCAAAGGATAGCTTCTACCTCCCCAGCATTTATCAGCTAGTAGAATCCATAGTTGGGTATAAGGCGATAACACTCATGGACGGGTACTCGGGGTATAACCAAATACCCATGGCCCTTGAAGACCAAGAGCACACATCTTTCTTCACGCCAAGAGGGTTGTATTGTTACACCAAAATGCCGTTTGGGTTGAGAAACGCAGGTGCCACTTATCAAAGATTAGTAGAAGACATGTTCGAAGATAAAATACACAACACCATTGAGGTGTATGTGGACGATATGTTGGTCAAGAGCAAGGTGGCCACTAACCACATCGACGATCTCCGAGACATATTTCAGACCATGGGAAGATACAAGATGAGGGTAAATCCTGCCAAGTGCACTTTCTGGGTTACCTCGAGCAAGTTTCTAGGGTACATAATTACAGACAAAGGCATCGGCGACCCGGATAAGATCGTGAGCGATCATGGAAATGTCGTCGCCTGTGACAGTTAAGGACGTGCAACGATTAAATGGTAACTTGGCAGCATTGGGACGATTCATCTCTCGATCATCTGACAAGTGCAAGGACTTCTTCGAGACATTAAGGAAAAGAGAGAAGTTCAAATGGACCGAGTAGTGCGAAGAAGCATTTCAGAAAATTAAGCAACATCTCGCGAGTCTGCCGGTATTACAAAGACTCGAGCCCGAGGAGGTACTGATACTATATCTTGGGGCAACCAGTTATGCCATTAGTTGTCGTACTAGTCAATAACGTTGGAGGGGAGGAAAATCCGGTGTATTTCATAAGCAAAACCATGAACCCAGCGGAGAGGAACTACACCAGGATCGAGCAACTAATACTAGCATTGGTGTTTGCAACACAAAAGCTTCGGACGTATTTCCAAACTCACAAGATTCGGGTGCTCACAAAGTCCTCCATAGAATCAATACTCGACAATGCAGCCAGGTCTGGGCGGATCTCCAAGTGGAGTGCAAAAATCAAGCAGTTCGACATTTTTTACGAAATGAGAACAACAGTAAAAGCACAGGCAGTGGTCGACTTTCTGGCAGACTTCCCCCTAAGCGACGAAGATGAAGTAGAAGACATCCCCGGAATGGAGGAAGACCATGAGGATCCGTCCGACCTGCTTGAGACCTGTAACTCGACACGATGGGAAGTTTTTGTGGATGGGTCATCCAATAAAGACGGATCAGGCCTCGGATTGGTCTTCACGACGCCGAAGGGCAAAAAGATGGTTCACTCGTTTAGGCTTGAATTTAAGGCGACCAATAATGTCACGGAATACGAAGCGGTAATACACGCTTTGCGCTTGATAGTGGAGATGGGAATCCAAGAGGTAAGGCTAACAAGCGACTCTCAGCTAGTCGTCCGATAAATCAGCGGGCAGTACGCCATACATGACCCCTTGTTACAAAAATATTAGGAACTCGTCCAATTCTACATTGGCCAGATACCAAGCATCAAGTTTCGGCATATCTGTAGGAAGGACAACCGCCACTCGGACGCTTTAGCATACATTTCCTCCATGTTGACGGACGCAAGCGTCGAAGGCATCAGAGTTATGAGAGTCTTAATGCCATCAGTACCTGAGACAGTAGTCATCGGCGCACACGTCGCAGCAACCACTACCGATCAGTACCGGGCCGATGATTGGAGGAAGCCAATTCACGAATACCTTGAAACAGGAAAGTTGCCCAAGGGGCGACCCGAGATCAACAAAATCAAAAGCAAAACAGCTGCGTACGAGCTTCGATATGGCAGTCTATACAGAAATTCATACCTAGGACCATTACTAAGGTGCCTGAGTAAAGAAGAGGGGCATACAATCCTCAACGAATTGCATTACGGGGCATCGGGAAACCACAACTCAGGACGTAGCCTAGCGGCACGAGCTAAAACCATGGGATATTTCTGGCCTTACATGAACGAGGATGCGAAGCATATGGCCCTCATCTGTGACGAATGCCAGAAATTTGGAAAGAAGATACATACACCTGCAATAACGTTAAACTCAGTTATCAGCCCTTGGCCTTTCGCCAAATGGGGAATCGATATCGTGGTACCATTGTGATAGACACATTTTTTGTGTCTGAATTGTCCTCATTGCTGGTATTGTTGGAACTCGATTTTTGTACTAATATTGTGTTTTTATGTATTTTTAGGTATTTTTGGAAAATTCGGCTCGAAAAGTTGCTCGGAGCACCTCCGGAGGACAAGTGTTATTCAGACTCTCGTCTTTGGATAAGGGGTAACCCAATTGCTAAGGGGCACCTCTGTTGAGCAACTGCTAATCGCACCCCATCACTGGTTAAGGGGCAGTCATCTTCAACAATTTGAAACTGAAAATTGGCGGGAAAATTGTGTTGGAACCGGCAGATTTAGGGTTTGGATTTGGAGGCGTTATAACGAGACTCAATGGCTGAAAATCATTGGGTATCTTCCTTTGGGTCTAACAGGGCTGGTATGGGTCGACTGGTCGTCTAAATTTGGCTGGAATTTTCGCGAGAAGAAAAACAGAGAGCATGTGCCGAGAAGAGATATACACGGGATTGTATAGGATTTAGACGTGTAATACATGTGTTTGAATGACTGTGAGAAGCATGAAGAAGTAAAAAAGGGAAGTTTCATCACTATCAAACACTCGTTGACAGCGTGGGAAGTTAATTCAGGGAAGAAATCTCGTGGCTGGGAAGAAAAATATTTTCCGAGTAATAGAGGATTATTTTGAGGTAATGAGCGAAGATTCTTGCCCCAGTTGAGTATATAAAGGTTGCTGGGGTCGATAATAAGGTAGGAGGAGAGTTTGGGAGGTTTTAGAACGCTACAAGAGCCAAAAAATCGAAGTTGCAGAGACTACCATTTCTGCTGCTGCATCTCTGAAGAACGTGAAGAACAGACTACTGAGGACAGTCGTTTTTCAACAGTGAAAAAACGACTACCGAACGTGGGTCACAGCTACAGTAACAGAAGCACTTATTCTCTATCGTAGTTTGTAACAGTGTTTGCAACAACTATAACTGTTGCAAACCCGATTTTCATCATTTCTCCTTTGATCATCATTTGTAAACCATTTTTGAGCAATAATAATGAATTTTGAGCGTGTTTCCAACATGATGAGCGGCTAATTCTCCACAACCAAGGCAATGAGGAAGCTATTTACGCATGAATAAGCGGTAACCATTTTATTTGCTCTAATTTATAATTTATAATTCACTCAATCACTGCTTTTGCAGAGTTTTAAATTGTTCGCAAAATTCTTTTCATTAGTTGTGATTCAATTAGATAGGTTATGCTTTGTATTAAGATAATCTATGCTTAGGGATACAATTAATTTTTGAGAATTTGTCTGATTATTTGTGAATTAAGAAACAAGGGATTTAAAAGATAATTAGATTTTTGGGTTATTTACTGTTATTCATTCATGTGTAATAGTGGAATCAGTGTCTTGGTTATTTTTCTCATATCTTGAATCAATTTTATGTTAAATTTTTCTTTATTATTAATTTTTATAAGTCTAAAAATCCATTGCTTTCACAAGTCTCAACGAACTTTTACTACAACATTATTGAGTCACATCAATTTTTGGCTCCGCCGACGCGGACTTGTCTTTAGGCTAGAGTTTTTAGATTTTCTTTTAGGTTTTTATTTATTTGTTCTTCTTTACGTTTTTGGGTTTTTGTCTTTTCCTTTCAGATTTTGGGATTTGGAGCGAAAGAAAAATTTGCCAAAACTTTTGGTGAATACTAAGAGATTTGGAGTTAAAGACAAAGCGAAAGGAGCGAAAGAAGAAGATTATTTTTTATATTTTATAAAAGAGAGAAAAAAAAAAGAGAGGCATTTTTATTTTTTTTAGATATTTTTATTTTTTTTAGACTTTCCTTTTATTTTGCACTTTTACTTTTTGGACTTGGACACTTGGACATTCGGACATTCCTTATTTTTTTTTAAACCCTACGGAAGGGTAGTATTAAATATAAACTGTGTGCAGAGAAGGACGACGATTACGATATCGTCTCGGCCCCTCAGGTTCGTACATGACATAGGAGTCGTGGCCCGAGTCGACTACAACGGTTCATCCCCCATCTGGTACGGGAGGTAAGTTTGTCGAAACACTCGCGAATCCCCTGCTAGCGAGTTACTGTATTCCTTCGTTTGCATATATGCTGAGGACTTGAAAACGGTTGTTTTAAATTCCTAGTAAAGGGCAAGGACTGGCCATACAAGATAAGGGTTCGGATTTCATCACCGTTCTCTTCTTTCCCGCCTTAGGAAAACAATACTTAACGCGAACCTAAGCCTTAAAATTTGGAATAGAACGAGACCGATAGGGTAACGAGCTTAGTAGGAAAGTCTTTCGAAAAATATTGGTTACTCTTTTAGCATACTTTGAAGTTCATGATGGTCTCTGTGAAGTTGAATGCGTGACTGCGCCACCTTGTAATAGCGGTGAGGTCTTGGGTATCAAAGCTCCACTAAGCTTCCCTCGCCTTGATTCAACTTACTTTGACTCGGATTGATCCAGAGGGGTTTTCTTAAATTGTAATGAATTCCCTTTTGAAGGATTAGAAGCTGGTCTAGAAAACAATCTAAGTGGAGCCATCATGCTTTTTGTTTGCTAGATATCATTAGGTTTGTTGTGGTGGAGTCAGCCTTGTTTGTGTTTGCATAGAACTTCCCTTCCTTTTAGGATTTTTCTTTTTCTTTTGTTTTATTTTTCTAGTGTATGCCCGAGGTCTTTAGAGAACGGGCTTGGAAAGAAACACTCTAGGTCGTTTGATTAGTGACAAACCTAGTAGTTCTTCTTGTGAAAGCGGGGAACTCGAAAACTCTTCTTTTGAGAGCCCCGTTTTTGGAAACTTCAGTTTTGAAAATCTGTCTCTTAGTGAGGAAAGTAACCCTAGTACTTCAGTTGTGCCAACGATGGCAACTTTGAAAGATTACATGTTCCCAACTGGGACCAACCGAGCTTCGTGCATTAAATTGCCAGCCAATACGGCTAACTTTGAGATAAAAGCTAGTATTCTTCATATGATCCCTATATTCTTAGGAAAAGATGATGAGAACCCTTATTTTCATATTAGGGACTTTAAGGAAATTTGTGGGACATTTAGAATAAAAGACCTTACTGATGAAGTTTTGAAACTTAAGATGTTCCCTTTTTCCTTAAAAGATAAAGCCAAGACTGGCTAAACAACTTACCATCCGGATCCATTGAAACATGGCGGGAGCTTATTCTTGCTTTCTATATGAAATTCTACCCTAAGCATAAAACTGAAGCTATTAGGCAGAAAATTAGTGCTAGTGTGCAACAAGAGGGAGAGTCTCTTTATAGATTTTTAGAGAGATTCAATGATCTCCTATGTCAGTGTCCTCACCATGGATTCGATAAGATGAAACTTGTAGGGATTATTTATGATGGTTTAGACTATTCGACCAAAGCCATGGTCGAGTCTATGTGTCTTTGGTGAGTTCACTAATAAAAGTCTTGAGGATGCCTTTACCTTCTTAGGAGATGTTCTTTGAGAAATCCCAACAGTGGGAATCTTGTGTTGAACCCCCTAAAAGACTCTTGGTCAATAGAAGTAGCACCAATGTGGTAGATACAAGCTTCGGCTCAGATGCTAAGTTTCTTTGCTTTGTCCAGAAGGTTAGAAGCTTTGGAAATGGGTCAGTCTAAAAATAGGTCCCTTGGTGAACCTAATAGAACCTCTCAAGTATCTAGTTGTGGAATAGAGCCCGATAACTCATTTTGGGAAGGTCAGGTTAGTGAAGATCAAGCTCATGCTATCTATAACAATGCTAGGTTTGAGAACCGTCAGAAGTTTGACCCATACTCAGAGACCTACAACCCTGGTTGGAGAAACCATCCTAATTTCTCTTGGTCTAAGGGCTAGGTTTGGTTATAATAAGAATTCTTCTGGTCAAACCCAGTTCCAGAACCCTTCTGAGAATAGAATGACTAGCTTAGAGGAATCTTTTAGTATACTAAAAAAGAGCCAGGATATGTTAGCACAGAGCCAGGAAATGTTAGTAAGGAGCCAGGGTAATTTTCAAGAGGAAACTAAAGCGAATTTTAAGAATAATTCCCAGTCCCTTGCTAAATTAGAACTTCAAGTCGGCCAAATTGCTAAGTTCCTTAGTGAGAGAGAATATGGAAGGTTCCCTAGTCATACTAATCCTAACCCTAAAGGAGAGAAATCGTACAATCATGTGAATTCTATTACAACCCTTAGGAGTGGAAAGAAAGTTGACAATAAGGTCGCCATGCCTGATAGTGAACATGCTGTAGTTCACCCTTCTGAGCCAGAAAATGATGAGGAGATTGATAGAGTCTCTAAAGAGACCAATGAGGGTCATATTGAGCCAGGCTTTGTTCCAAGAGCCCCATTCCCACAGCTGCTAGTTCCAACTAAGAGGGAGTCCAACTTTAATGATATATTGGAGGTTTTTAAGCAGGTAACTATCAACCTCCCCTTGTTGGATGCAATTAAGCAGATTCCCGCTTATGCCAAGTTTCTTAAGGACTTGTGTACACTAAGCGTAAGCTTAGTGTTCAGAAGAAAGCCTTCCTAGCTAGTCACGTGAGTTCCATTATTCAGAATACCACTACTCCTAAGTATAAGGACCCAGGGTCCCCTACCATTTCTTGCACAATAGGTAAATACCGTGTTGAGAAAGCTTTGCTTGACTTAGGAGCCAGTGTGAACTTACTTCCATACCATGTGTACCTTAAGCTAGGACTTGGTGAGATGAAACCTACCCGGATGACTCTTCAATTAGGCGATAGGTCCGTTAAAATTCCTTGGGGTGTGATCGAGGATGTTCTCATAGAGGTCGACAAGTTTATTTATCCGGTGGATTTTGTTATCCTAGATACCCAACTTTGTCCCACGACCCGAGAGAACCAAATACAGGTAATTTTAGGTCGCCCGTTTTTAGCTACATCCAATGCGATCATTAACTGTCGAACTGGTATTATGAATTTGTCTTTTGGTAATATGACTATTGAGCTGAACGTTTCCCATATTAGTAAGCTACCATCTGAACTAGATGACTCAAGCATAGAAGAGGTGAACATGATAGGAACATTAGTCGAGGAGTCATTACCAAACACTTTGTTAGAAGATCCATTAGAGAAATGCCTAGCTCACTTTGGGATTGATTTTAATGATGATGATGTGATTAATGAGGTGAATGCCTTGTTAGATTCAACCCCTTTGATAGACACTAGTAATGGCTGGAAACCCAAGTTCGAACCTCTACCCGTTTCTAAGTCTACCCTAGTTCCTTCGTTAGAAGAGCCTCCTAAGTTGGACCTAAAACCATTACCAGATACCATAAAGTATGTGTTTTTAGGCCCTTCTGAGACTTTACCTGTGATTATTGCTTCCGACTTGGATAGTGATCAGGAAAGTAGGCTAGTAACCCCCCTTCAAAACAACAAGGAAGCTTTAGGGTGGACCATAGCAGACATTAAGGGTATAAGTCCTACTGTTTGTATGCATCAGATCTATTTAGAGGAAGATACCAAACCTTCTAGGGAGATGCAACGAAGACTAAACCCCAATATGAAATAAGTAGCTCGAACCGAGGTCCTTAAGCTATTAGATGCAGGCATTATCTACCCTATTTCAGATAGCAAGTGGGTCAGCCCCGTTCAGGTTGTTCCCAAGAAATCTGGTATTACTGTAGTCCAGAATGATAACAATGAGTTAATCCCTACCCGAGTGACCACGGGTTGGCGTGTTTGTATTGACTATAGGAAATTGAACAAAGTCACTAGGAAGGACCACTTTCCCCTTCCCTTCATCGACCAGATACTAGAGAGATTAGCTGGACATAGTCATTACTGCTTTTTAGATGGCTACTCTGGCTATAATCAATCGTTATTGCCCCAGAAGACCAGGAGAAAACCACTTTTACCTGTCCCTTTGGCACCTTTGCGTATAGACGCATGCCTTTCGGGCTATGTAACGCCCCCTGTAACTTTTCGGCGTTGCATGATGAGCATATTTTCGAGATATGGTAGAACGGTTCTTGGAGGTCTTTATGGATGATTTTTCGGTGTTTGGTTCGTCTTTCGATGAGTGCTTGCATCATTTGTCATTAGTGTTGACTAGATGTAAGGAAAAGAATCTAGTGCTTAATTGGGAGAAATGTCATTTCATGGTTCAATCAGGAATTGTTTTAGGGCATATCGTATCTTCTAAGGGTATAGAGGTAGATAAAGCCAAACTTGACCTTATTAAGACTTTACAGATCCCAAAAACCGTAAAATATATTAGGTCATTCTTAGGGCATGCAGGTTTTTATCGTCGATTCATTAAGGATTTTATCTTGATTTCTAGACCTCTTTGCAATTTGCTTGCAAAAGATGTTAAGTTTGTCTTTGATGATGATTGTTTAGAGGCTTTTGAGAAGCTTAAGACTTTACTCACTACCTCCCCCATAGTCCAGGCACCTAACTGGAACCTACCCTTTGAAATCATGTGCGATGCTTCAGATTATGCTATTGGTGTTGTGCTAGGTCAGCGAGAAAACAAATTACTTCATGTGATTTACTATGCTAGCAAAACTCGAATGATGCCCGGTTGAACTATACTACTACGAGAGAAGGAAGCTGTTGGCCATTGTGTTTGCCTTAGACAAGTTTAGACCCTATCTCTTAGGATCTAAGATCGTAATCTATCTTGATCATGCTTGCTTTGAAATACCTTTTGTCTAAGAAGGATACCAAACCTAGATTGATTAGATGGATCCTTTTATTACAAGAATTTTGTCCAGGACATTAGAGATAAAAAGGGTGCAGAAAATGTAGTAGCAGACCACTTGTCTAGGCTGGTTGTTAGTTCTCCTAATGATTCCCTTCATATAAGGGATAGCTTTCCTAATGAACAATTGTTCTCTGTTTCCCAATCACCTTGGTATGCAAATATAGTGAATTATCTTGTTACTGGTCGAATGCCCCAACATTGGGGTAAACAAGATCGTTCTAGGTTTTTAGTCGAGGTTAAGCACTTCTTTTGGGATGATCCTTATTTATTTAAGTATTGTCCGGACAGTTATTAGGAGATGTATACACGAGAGTGACCAGTCCGGTATTATTTCCTTTTGTCATGATCATGCTTGTGGGGGTCACTTTAGTGCTAAGAAGGCTTCTTTGCTAAGATATTGCGGTGTGGATTCTGCGGTCGTCGTTGTTTAAAGACTCCCACGATTCTTGTGTTACTTGTGAACGTTGCCAGAAATTAGGAACCATTTCCCGTAGGAACATGATGCCCTTGAACCCTATTTTAATCGTTGAGGTCTTTGATGTGTGGGGCATTGACTTTATGGGTCCGTTTCCAATTCTTTTGGTAACCTATACATCCTTGTCGCCGTAGACTATGTCTCTAAGTGGATTGAGGTGGTTGCGTGTAAAACCAATGACCATAGGTTTGTGATTGAGTTCTTGAAAAATAATATACTTACACGTTTTGGTACACCGCGAGCTATAATTAGTGATGGAGGGTCGCACTTTTGTAATGGACCTTTTAAGCTTTTGATGAAGAAATATGGTATTACACATAAGGTAGCCACCCGTATCATCCACAGACTAGTGGTCAGGTAGAGGTTTCCAATAGGGAGATAAAACGTATATTAGAGAAAACAGTTAATCCTAATCGAAAATACCGGTCGTCTAGGCTTATTGATGCCTTATGGGCTTACCGTACTGCGTTTAAAACCCCTATTGGAATGTCGCCTTATCGGCTTGTTTATGGCAAGGCATGTCATTTACCCGTTGAGTTAGAACATAGAGCTTATTGGGCTGTTAAGCAGCTAAATTTTTCACTTGACAAGGCAGGAGCCCATAGGAAACTCCAGCTCAATGAGTTGGACGAGATTCATATAGATGCTTACGATAGTGCGAAGGAGTATAAGAACAAAATGAAACTTGTGCATGATAGAAATATTTTACGGAAGTCATTTTCTCCAGGTCAAAAAGTTCTTCTGTATGATACCCGCTTGCATCTTTTCCCAGAAAGTTACGTTCTCGGTGGACGGGTCCTTTTATTGTTCGCACTTTGTATTTCCTCATGAAGCTGTTGAGATCGAGACAGGATGGTAGTAGTTCTTCGAAGGTTAACGGTCAGAGATTGAAACCCTTTTTAGAGCCCTTTCATACAGGTGATGTTGAGGAGGTCCCTCTGGAGGACCCTGTTTACCCTTGATTGACCATCGAGGCGATTGTATGTTGTATATTAGTTTTTGATTTCTCTCTTCACCCAGGTACTATCTTTCCGACTTCTCTCTTTATTGATTTGATGCGTGTCGTAGGTGCAATCAAATTAATTCAAAATTTCCACTCAATTAAAAATAATATAATGGAAGTTAAGTTCGTTCCCACGAGGAGCAAGTGATCTTAGTTGTAAAAGTTGTCACGAAAGGGGGGTGTAAAAAGCTAAATAAAAAAAATAAACAAAACAATTAAAAGATAAAGTTGAAAGATGAAAACAATAAGAGAGAGAAGATCAAGGAATCCTTCTTCGTTGCAAAACAATGATTAAAGTTATGTTCTTTTCTACTTGTTATTAGTCACAAATTATCACCAACCGTAGGATAGCAGTCCGCTTAGCTAGCCCCAAAATCCCTAATTTCCCGGAGTAACGGAGTCCGCTTAGTTATCGGATTCTATTCAAAAGAACCACCTTGAGGTCCGCTCAACAAGATGTAATTGGCGAGAATGCATTAAGATTTATGAATTTAGGTTTAGTACTAGTAGTTAAACTCGGTTCGCTTGGTCCACTTTCTAGCGTTGTTTCTACACACAATTGCTCCACGGAATCCCTCCGCAAGGTCTCGTGTTTGCTACTTATGTAAAGAGTCAAGAAACGATTACTTATCTCCTAACTTTCACTAGCTTTAGATCAAATTAACAAATCAATTTAGTTGGCCACCTAAACAATCTATCAATCAATCATGAATGTCTTTAAGATCACTCCTATTAGTAAAAACAAACGATAATCATGTGAAAAACTTCAAGATAGAATTGAAACAAAAACTCAAATCATATGTTTAAAAACTAGGAATTCATCCTCAATCAATAAAATTAACTACTCATGTTAAAAGTTCACACAAAGAATAAGAAAAGAAAAGAATTGTGTGTGTAGAGATGTGTAGAAGTTGTAGAAAACTTCTCTATTTATAGGCTTCAAAATTCTCCAAATCTTCTAAGGATTAGAATCCTTTTCCTTTTGCAATTCAATTTCCAAATCCAAGCTTTTCTCAACTCTTCCACCTTCTCTTTCCAAATTTGAGTCCAATTCTCCATCCAATTCCTAGCCCAAGTCTTCACACCCATGAGAGAGGTCCATAGAAAATTCTGGAATTTTGCTCGTGGGAAAAGCTGGGATTATGGCGGAATTTGGCGGAAAACGTCGCCACGGCCGCTGAAAATTTCTCCGTTAAGAGAATATTCGACGGAATATTCCGTCCAGGTCCTCAGTTAGGACTAACGGTCAAACGAGGTCTTCGGTTAGTCAACTGTTAGTCAACGAGGTCAAGGGGAAAAGTGAGTTAGCTGCGAGTCGGCGTCGACTCGGTCTTAGTCGGCCTGAGTCATTGAAGTCAACTCGGAGTCAACTAAGTCGGTTGACCCGGAGTCGTGCCGAGCAGTGTTGAAGCTTTGCATCATGCTCACCATTATGGCTATGCTCTTCTTGTCACTACCAGTGTAATCCAACCATTTTGGCCAATTGCACCACCTGCAAAGCCTCAGTTCAATGCATCTCTTGCACTCTAGTTCCATTTCAAGCCTGCAATCTCCTAACCATTGCTTGTAATTCCCTGCAAAACTACCACCTGCTCCACTTCCACAGGCATACCACCACAAACCCAGGCTCAATTCACCTCTCATTCAAATCTCGGTGACAACGGCTGGCAGCGCGGCGGCTCATATGCTCAAGCTGCAGCTCATCATCTCCAGCTGCAACTCAATACCCATCTCTCTGAACTGACATAGCTCCAGAACTCAAACACCATCAGGCACACCAACTTCACAGCTAATTGGCAGTAGCACATCTGCATCTTTACCATTCACTTGTTCCTGCAACTCCATAACAACCTGCCATCTTCCCTGCACCAACTCAGCTCAGTCATCTCTCTGTGCAACAACTGCACTTATCCATTGTGCCAATACCAGACCACCAGCACCACACTAACATTAGCTCCATCACAGCCCTGCACTTCATTCCATTGCAATCTTCACAATTCTGCCAACATAGTAAGTCCACCAGAGCATAGTCGCCATCTTGTCAATAACCTTTCTCAGCTTGATAACACAGGCTTCCCTGAGCTTCACATAACCCACAGATCCCTGTAGCACCATCTGTCTCAGGCAAACCCAATCACTCATTAGGCTTACCAGCTTCAACGCCTTTGCTAGCCTGAGCTACAGCTCCCAACAACACCACCTTCATCTGTTAAAGCTTCAAGCACCAGTTCCCTGTAATGCCATCACCTGAGTTCAAACCAACTCACTCTCCTATAATTCCACTAGAAATACAACTTCCAGTAGCCACCACCACAGATTCCAAAGCAACACCCATTTCATCAAGACAACAACTTTACTCATCAAAGCATTCAATGACAATCAACTCAATCCTTCATTCCAATCGACCTCGATTTATAGACACGACATCGAGACCTAATTCATCATAACACAACCACATTCACCATTTCATCTTGATTTATCGAGTTGCGAGACCGAATCATAAACCCTCCAGATTCTGACAATAGACTGGTGATTTCTTCTCTCCATGAGCCAATAGCGAACCCTAAGTTTCTTGATTCATCTTCTACAGTTCATCGCCAATTACTCTCGATCTCTCCTTCTCAATTCTTTAATTTCCATGAACAAGTCTAGCTCTTAACAATTTCAAGCTCAACCCATCTCCAATCTCGCTGTCGTTTCTTCCTCTTGATTTTCACAACATCCATGGCTCTGTGTATCGATTTCACCTTCTCTTCTCGACTTGCTCTGAGTTCGATCTCTCTTTATCTCACAATTTAACCAGCAGCAATGGCTGCTTTCTTCAGGTGGAGCTC
Source organism: Papaver armeniacum (assembly GCA_023531295.1). Classification (NCBI taxonomy): domain Eukaryota; kingdom Viridiplantae; phylum Streptophyta; class Magnoliopsida; order Ranunculales; family Papaveraceae; genus Papaver; species Papaver armeniacum. Next base: position 2,576,657 of record JAJJWW010010882.1, read on the forward strand.
GATTTCAGATTCAGGGAAAATGATTGAGAAGAAACAATCTTCTCGATGTAATGAAAACTGGGGTGGATTTGGAATTCGGGTTTGGATCCGGGTCGGATCAAAATGGGTCAGGCTTGGTTAGGGTAATGAGTGGATGGGCTTAGGTATGGGTGGATGGGCTTACCTACCATAAGTACACCCCAATTGTGCTATTCTCACTCCATTCTTTTGGATAAGGGACACTTCTTTGACCTCCCCTTAACCTTGGCTGGGCTCCATATAGTATTCCCTCCTTGGTGAAATGACAATTTTACCCTTTTGCTAAAATATGGTGATTTCTTCTTCTTTTCCTCCGTGTGACTCCAAAGTAGCTACAAAACTCAAAACATGCGTAAAATACATAATTTACAAGAAAAATAGCAAAGAAAGTATAAACTACTAGATAGTAAATTAGGTGTATTCTACACCTATCAAATTCCCCCACACTTAGACTTTGCTAGTCCTCGAGCAAATCAAACTAAAAACTCACAACTTCAAAGCGTTCAGGCGTCACAAGCATCCAAAGAGTTATGAGGACATAGAATTTCTGCATGCTAGTAATAAGAAGTTAGAAATACCAAAGAACATATTCTCATTCTTAAATGTTGAGTGAGAAATAACCACACCATAATGAGAGAATGCGTGTTTGAGAAACGATCAATAAGCATTTCGCCTCGACCACGCCTCACTAAAAAGGATTTTATGATAATTGCACTCAAAAAAGATGACTTTTTTTTTTATGGTTCTCACATGTGTGCAGGTAGGAATGAAAAGAGAATTCTGCGACACGTTGAATGGTGGGAAGGATAACTTAGAAATATTTTTAAAAACCCACATCTTTTAATATTTTGAAAAACCATTTTTCTGACGATCTCTAAGAAAGGAAATCAACCATTTATATTGAGGATGGGATTACTTACTTACCTTCACATCCGATCGCCAATTATGATAACACCACTCTCACGGCATCCAATAGAAACGTCTTCCGCTCCTCGTCTTCGGTTTCAACTATTGATGATAAACCCTTGAATTTCATAAATCCTTAACAATTCTTAACTCTTTTTACCTTAAAATCCTTGTCGCTTGAAACTTCCTTATATATTTTCCTTCCCCACGGCTTATAAAAACAAATATTTCTCTTTTTTTTCTTTTCTCCCCTTTTTTTTTTTTTTTTTTTAAATTTTTTTTTTTTTTTTTTTTTTTTTTTTGAATTGACAAGAGAAATTAAATACAAAATAAACCATAGCCGTGGAAGAAGTATTTTACCGCTTGATTCTTCACAACTTGTATCGTCTTGAAATCATAAACTTCAAAAATTCTCACCTTTTAATTTTCTTCGCTTTCATGAATAAGTCTTCATACTTGAATATAAAATTACCTCATTGTAGTGTAAGTCTTCAACATATATGTGAAATCCGCTCATTTGTATGTTGCTTTACTTATATTTGAAATTTGCTCTTTTTCTCGTTTTGTTGCTTATAAACCTTAAACTTTTCCAACTTTCCTTGTAGATTTTGATGTCGCTCCTTGTTGATGATGAATGTGTTTCTATGGATCCGTTGTTGTCGCGAGAGAGAATGGTGCTAACTGCAAATCGAACTACAAGAAGGAAGCTTTCATCCATGGACGTCACCCTCATGATTGACAAAATTAGCACTCAAGAGATCAAAGAGTAGTGCTTCTATTGGTGGGAAGTTGGGTAGCTCACCATTCTACCCGGAATTAACTTACGGTGACACACACTCAAAAGAAGCTCTTTAGTAAATGGAAAATTTCTGGTCGGTGCCTCTCATGATATGAATACGGGTAGTCTCCACTAATGATTGATCAGCAACTCTAATAACGCACTTCTCCCTGCACCAAATTCGCATCACCGGCATGATTAAATCCATTATTTAACACTCAAACAAACAAGAAATCCGAATGTAGTTCTCTAACATTTCCAAGTTCAATTATGTCGGTCAAAATCTCTATGTAAACATACCTAGAAGTATGCTAGTGACTCTAAAATCTTTAAAAGTTGGAATTTTTATGTAAAACTTTTTTTTTTTTTTCAAATTTTTTCATTTTTTTGTAATTTTTGTTTTAAAAACATGCTTAACCACTCCCCCACACTTAAACCTTACATTGTCCTCAATGTAATTGAATCCTCCTAGTAAAGTCAAGGTGGGAAATTTTAACATGATAAGAAACAAGAAAAAGAAATAACAAAAAACAAAAGATAAGAAATACAAAACCCATGGGTTGCCTCCCATTAAGCGCTTGTTTTAAAGTCGACGGCCCGACTTAGCTCTTGTAAGATTCATTCCCCATATACTAACAATCGGAAAATTTGAGGATCCACCCATAATACCTGTTTTGCAAACAATAACTCCATACAAATATTAGCACAAGAAAACAATAGTGAAATTATTGCTCGATAGAAATTTCCCCCACACTTATTCTCTTCCACACTCGGAAGTGTATAAAGAACATAGAAATCGGGAACTTCCATGTATTCCTCTTGGCAAACCTGCATGGTGTTAGCATCAAGTGTTTCCAATGGTGGATATTTAGAAACAAAATCATCCAAAAATACTTTCGAAGCACATACATTCAAACCAATAAGAGGTAAAGGAGAAGAATCAATAGGCAAAGGGTTAGACAAACCTTTCAAAAATTCTTGTATTATAGAATCCTCTTCATCCTTAAAAAATTCAAGTGAATTACTTACCTCTTGTATATCGTGGTCCTCTATTAAACCTTGCAACCATTCTTCGTCGTTTTCTACCTTAACCATAGTCTCGGTATCATTAAAATCATTCGCAAGTTCAATTGGGTCTTCCACAAAATCAATGAATGTGGTTTCATCCTCTAGTATCATCTCTTCAACATTCTCATCATCGGAATCGGGCCATTCACTAAAATGATTCTCGTCGGTATAAAGTGTAAGATCTTCTTGTGCGGGTGTTACACCGTTTATAACAATAGGTAAGTCACACCCAATCTCCTCCTTTTGAATAGGTGAAGGATCGTTATTATGATCCGGAGTTGGAATAACTTTATCCTTGTTACAATAATTTTCATAAGGTTCATAATCATCATCGTAACCCATATAATAACGTTTTTCACGTTCTATTCTTAAAGCTCTTTTAGCTTCAAAAATTTCTTCATCCGATGCTAGGCCTTCATCGATCAATTGATAGAACCTTCTTTCAAGTTCCCTCAAACTAGGTTGTCTTGCACCAAGGAGATCACACATAGATTTAGAAGCATAACTATCCTCCCCTCCTATTGATTGTTCACTTACATACCCGTCATAAGGTTGTTGATATGTATGAGAATATCCATAAAGTGTGTATCCTAAGGATGGTTGGAAGTTGCCATAATGTTGAGGTTGAAAACCGTATTGATTGTTGTAATATGCTTGCTCTTGTCCACCATACATGGAAAACCTAAGCACACTGAAATAAGATTCAAAAACCAAGTTAGATACGGAATAGAATCCAACAAAGCAAGAATAAAGCAAAAAGAAAAATAAAAACAACTAAAATCATCCGCTGCTCCCGACAACGCGCGCCAAAATTTGATGCGTGTCGTAGGTGCAATCAAATTAATTCAAAATTTACTACCTCAATTAAAAAATAATATAATGGAAGTTAAGTTCGTTCCCACGAGGAGCAAGTGATCTTAGTTGTAAAAGTTGTCACGAAAAGGGGGTGTAAAAAGCTAAATAAAAATAAACAAAGCAATTAAAAAAACAATTGAAAGATGAAAACAATAAGAGAGAGAAGATCAAGGAATCCTTCTTCGTTGCAAAACAATGATTAAAGTTATGTTCTTTTCTACTTGTTTTTAGTCACAGATTATCACCAACCGTAGGATAGCAGGTCCGCTTAGCTAGCCCCAAAATCCCTAATTTCACTGAGTAACGGAGTCCGCTTAGTTATCGATTCTATTCAAAAGAACCACCTTGAGGTCCGCTTACAAGATGTAATTCCCAGAATGCATTAAGATTTATGAATTTAGGTTTAGTACTAGTAGTTAAACTCGGTTCTTGGTCCACTTTCTAGCGTTGTTTCTACACACAATTGCTCCACGGAATCCCTCCGCAAGGTCTCGTGTTTGCTACTTATGTAAAGAGTCAAGAAACGATTACTTATCTCCTAACTTTCACTAGCTTTAGATCAAATTAACAAATCAATTTAGTTGGCCACCTAAACAATCTATCAATCAATCATGAATGTCTTTAAGATCACTCCTATTAGTAAAAACAAACGATAATCATGTGAAAAACTTCAAGATAGAATTGAAACAAAAACTCAAATCATATGTTTAAAAACTAGGAATTCATCCTCAATCAATAAAATTAACTACTCATGTTAAAAGTTCACACAAAGAATAAGAAAAGAAAAGAATTGTGTGTGTAGAGATGTGTAGAAGTTGTAGAAAACTTCTCTATTTATAGGCTTCAAAATTCTCCAAATCTTCTAAGGATTAGAATCCTTTTCCTTTTGCAATTCAACTTCCAAATCCAAGCTTTTCTCAACTCTTCCACCTTCTCTTTCCAAATTTGAGTCCAATTCTCCATCCAATTCCTAGCCCAAGTCTTCACACCCATGAGAGAGGTCCATAGAAAGTTACGGAATTTTGCTCGTGGGGAAAACCGGGATTATGGCCGAATTTGGCGGGAAACGTCGCCACGGCCACCTGGAAATTTCTCCGTTAAGAGAATATTCGACGGAATATTCCGTCCGGTCCTCCGTTAGGACTAACGGTCAAACGAGGTCTTCAGTTAGTCAACTGTTAGTCAACAGGTCAAGGGGAAAAGTGAGTTAGCTACTGAGTCAGCGTCTGACTCGGTCTTAGTCGGCTGAGTCACTGAGTCAACTCGGAGTCAACTAAGTCAGTTGACCCGAGTCAGTCCAGGCCAGAGCTGTTGAAGCTTTGCATCATGCTCAGCCATTATGGCTATGCTTTTACTGTCACTACCAGTGTAATCCAACCATTTTGGCCAATTGCACCACCTGCAAAGCCTCAGTTCAATGCATCTCTTGCACTCTAGTTCCATTTCAAGCCTGCAATCTCCTAACCATTGCTTGTAATTCCCTGCAAAACTACCACCTGCTCCACTTCCACAGGCATACCACCACAAACCCAGGCTCAATTCACCTCTCATTCAAATCTCAGTGACAACAGCTCAATGGCAGCAGCGGCTCATATGCTCAACTGCAGCTCATCATCTCCAGCTGCAACTCAATACCCATCTCTCTGAACTGCCATAGCTCCAGAACTCAAACACCATCAGGCACACCAACTTCACAGCTAATTGGCAGTAGCACATCTGCATCTTTACCATTCACTTGTTCCTGCAACTCCATAACAACCTGCCATCTTCCCTGCACCAACTCAGCTCAGTCATCTCTCTGTGCAACAACTGCACTTATCCATTGTGCCAATACCAGACCACCAGCACCACACTAACATTAGCTCCATCACAGCCCTGCACTTCATTCCATTGCAATCTTCACAATTCTGCCAACATAGTAAGACCACCAGAGCATAGTCTGCCATCTTGTCAATAACCTTTCTCAGCTTGATAACACAGGCTTCCCTGAGCTTCACATAACCCACAGATCCCTGTAGCACCATCTGTCTCAGGCAAACCCAATCACTCATTAGGCTTACCAGCTTCAACGCCTTTGCTAGCCTGAGCTACAGCTCCCAACAACACCACCTTCATCTGTTAAAGCTTCAAGCACCAGTTCCCTGTAATGCCATCACCTGAGTTCAAACCAACTCACTCTCCTATAATTCCACTAGAAATACAACTTCCAGTAGCCACCACCACAGATTCCAGCAACACCCATTTCATCAGCACAACAACTTTACTCATCAGCATTCAACAGCAATCAACTCAATCCTTCATTCCAATCGACCTCGATTTATAGACACGACATCAGACCCTAATTCATCATAACACAACCACATTCACCATTTCATCTTGATTTATCAGTTGCAGAGACCGAATCATAAACCCTCCCGATTACAGCAATAGACCTGACTGATTTCTTCTCTCCATGAGCCAATAGCGAACCCTAAGTTTCTTGATTCATCTTCTACAGTTCATCGCCAATTACTCTCGATCTCTCCTTCTCAATTCTTTAATTTCCATGAACAAGTCTAGCTCTTAACAATTTCAAGCTCAACCCATCTCCAATCTCGCTGTCGTTTCTTCCTCTTGATTTTCACAACATCCATGGCTCTGTGTATCGATTTCACCTTCTCTTCTCGACTTGCTCTGAGTTCGATCTCTCTTTATCTCACAATTTAACCAGCAGCAATGGCTGCTTTCTTCAGGTGGAGCTCGATTTCAGATTCAGGGAAAATGATTGAGAAGAAACAATCTTCTCGATGTAATGAAAACTGGGGTGGATTTGGAATTCGGGTTTGGATCCGGGTCGGATCAAAATGGGTCAGGCTTGGTTAGGGTAATGAGTGGATGGGCTTAGGTATGGGTGGATGGGCTTACCTACCATAAGTACACCCCAATTGTGCTATTCTCACTCCATTCTTTTGGATAAGGGACACTTCTTTGACCTCCCCTTAACCTTGGCTGGGCTCCATATAGTATTCCCTCCTTGGTGAAATGACAATTTTACCCTTTTGCTAAAATATGGTGATTTCTTCTTCTTTTCCTCCGTGTGACTCCAAAGTAGCTACAAAACTCAAAACATGCGTAAAATACATAATTTACAAGAAAAATAGCAAAGAAAGTATAAACTACTAGATAGTAAATTAGGTGTATTCTACACCTATCATGATTCCTCATGTTACTTTACTTTTTGGTATTGCTCTTTCATTAAACATTGAGGACAATGTTAGATTTAAGTTTGGGGGTGGGAAGAAACTTCTTGTTAGTTTTTAGTTGCAATAAATAAACTCGAGCCTAGAAATTTATGTTTATTAAGGTCGGCACTAACCAATCTAAGTGGATGGAAGCATTTTGGTTGTAGGAGTTGAGGAACCAATCGATTAGATGGCAACATCTAAAGAGTCTATTCATAAAAGCACGAGCTCGGGTGTTAGAAATAACATGATAGTTTCACCATATCTCGTTGAGTCCTTTTCACTTCTGTTTTTATTTTGTTCTTTGTAAACTATGTTTCTCTAAGTGATTAGGCGGGGCCCACGAATCAAGTTGTTACCAATGCTAGGGTGAATTAGAGTGATTGAGATACAAAAAAAAAATAATAATAAAAAAAAAATTAAGACCAGACCATCAGACCAACCGGAATAAATTCAATAAAGTCGACCACTGGAACCCTTGTATATGCCAGTTGTGTTGACCTAGAGTTAAGATTATCGACCACTGGTTCCCTTGTATATGCCAGTGTGTTGATATTAGTCAGACTAGTATCTCAGTCCATTAGGATAGGTTAATTTAGCAGAGGCCTTCAGACAGATATGGGAAACACCGTTCACTTAGTAAACATCAAAACCATCTATGTTTTTCTCTATATCCATCTTCTTGATCTATCCATGTGATTAGTTTTGACTCAGGGTATTGATGTCCATAGTGCGACTATCGAGTAGAGCTCTGTCACTTTATATGAATTTTAGTATGCTTGAGTGCAAACTCGTGTAAAGCAATTGGAATTTCGCATCGGGGTACTTCAATTCCTCCTGTAGTCAATAAGTATGCCAACCAAGGAGATTCTTTAGTGCCTTCCAAGGTTCGTGCAGATAGCTAGGTCTGGAGTAAAGGTTTTGTGGGTACACCTCTGGTAAACCCTCCGGAGACAACACTCCGCCACTAGGGCCACCTAAGGGTTCAAATGATTTTTATTTTCTAGAATAAATTTGCTCGAGGACTAGCAAATAATAAGATTGTGGGTATTTGATAGACACATTTTTTGTGTCTGAATTGTCCTCATTGCTGGTATTGTTGGAACTCAATTTTTGTACTAATATTGTGTTTTTATGTATTTTTAGGTATTTTTGGAAATAAATATTTTTTGGAAAATTCGGCTCGAAAAGTTGCTCGGCGCACCTCCGGAAGACAAGTGTTATTCGGACTCTCGTCTTTGGATAAGGGGTAATCCAATTGCTAAGGGGCACCTCTGTTGAGCAACTGCTAATCGCACCCCATCACTGGTTAAGGGGTAGTCATCTTCAACAATTTGAAACTGAAAATTGGCGGGAAAATTGTGTTGGAACCGGAAGATTTAGGGTTTGGATTTTGGAGGCGTTATAACGAGACTCAATGGCTGAAAATCATTGGGTATCTTCCTTTGGGCCTAACAGGGCTGGTATGGGTCGACTGGTCGTCTAAATTTGGCTGGAATTTTTGCGAGAAGAAAAACAGAGAGCATGTGCCGAGAAGAGATATACACGGGATTGTATAGGATTTAGACGTGTAATACGTGTGTTTGGACGCTGCAGAAGCATGAAGAAGTAAAAAAGGGAAGTTTCATCACTATCAAACACTCGTTGATAGCGTGGGAAGTTAATTCAGGGAAGAAATCTCGTGGCTGGGAAGAAAAATACTTTTCGAGTAATAGAGGATTATTTTGAGGTAATGAGCGAAGATTCTTGTCCCAGTTGAGTATATAAAGGTTGTTGGGGTCGATAATAAGGCAGGAGGAGAGTTTGGGAGGTTTTAGAACGCTTTAAGAGCCAAAAATCGAAGTTGCGGAGACTGCCATTTCTGCTGCTGCATCTCTGAAGAACGTGAAGAACAGATTTACGAGGACAGTCGTTTTTCAACAGTGAAAAAACGACTACCGAACGTGGGTCGCAGCTACAGTAACGAAAGCACTTATTCTCTATCGTAGTTTGTAACAGTGTTTGCAACAACTATAACTGTTGCAAACCCGATTTTCATCATTTCTCCTTTGATCATCATTTGTAAACCATTTTTGAGCAATAATAATGAATTTTGAGCGTGTTTCCAACATGATGAGCGGCTAATTCTCCCACAACCAAGGCAATGAGGAAGCTATTTACGCATGAATAGCGGTAACCATTTTATTTGCTCTAATTTATAATTTATAATTCACTCAATCCTTTGCTTTTGCGGAGAGTTTTAAATTGTTCGCAAAATTCTTTTCATTAGTTGTGATTCAATTAGATAGGTTATGCTTTGTATTAAGATAATCTATGCTTAGGGATACAATTAATTTTTGAGAATTTGTCGATTATTTGTGAATTAAGAAACAAGGGATTTAAAAGATAATTAGAGTTTTGGGTTATTTACTGTTATTCATTCATGTGTAATAGTGGAATCAGTGTCTTGGTTATTTTCTCATATCTTGAATCAATTTTGTGTTAAATTTTTCTTTATTATTAATTTTTATAAGTCCAAAAATCCATTGCTTTCACAAGTCTCAACGAACTTTTACTACAACATTATTGAGTCACATCACATTGCATGTCGGATCGGGGTAGAGAAAATATCTAATTGTGGATACCGACTATTTTACTAAATGGGTAGAGGCCGCTCCATTGAAACATATACGTGATAAAGACGTTTTCCGATTCATCTGGGAACACATCATATGTCGCTTTGGAGTACCAGCAGCAATCGTCTCTGACAATGGAAAACAGCTACAGGGCAAGAATATCGACTTGTTATTCAATACTTACAATATCCGAAAGAGCAAGTCCACGCCCCTTTTCCCTTAGAGCAACGGACAAGCTGAGATTACAAACAAGATCATCGCCGACAACCTGAAGAAGAAGCTTGATGGGGAATATGGAGAGTGGTGCGAAGAGCTTTACAACGTTTTGTGGGCATATAGGACAACTCGCATAGAGGCAACCGGATTATCACCTTTCATGTTAACATATGGGACCGAAGCCATCTTTCCAACGGAGGCAATGATACCTACAACAAGGACCGAAGCGTGGAGACGAAACATCTCGGCAGATCTTATCCTGGCAAAGCTCGGCGACCTAGAAGAAACAAGAGAGATGGCTCTACAAAAAATGGAAAATTACCAACGAAGAATACAACGAGAGTATAACAAACGGGTTCGACCAAGAGAATTCCAACCGGGACAGTTGGTACTAAAGGATCTACCAAGTTATGAACGTGATAAAAAAGGTGGAAAACTAGCAGCGATGGGGAGGACCCTATACCATTGTTGAAAAGGTTGGTGAAGCAGCATACAAGATACTAAAACCGGACGGAACATCCGAGCCACGACCTTGGAATGCTACGCGACTAAAGCTATATCATCCATGAGAGCAGGTATGATATATTGTCATTTATTTCCTTGAAAAGCCACGTGGGGTTGGAAATGTGACAATTGCGTCTAAATGGCCGTTTCGAACCCGAGGCGATGGCATTGTGCAAGTGTCGGGGCAGCTTACACTCGAATGGTCGTTTCGAACCCGGGGCGATGGCATTGTGCAAGTGCTGGGGCGACTTACACTAAGAAGGACTATTCGAACTCGGGGCGATGGCAGTGTGCAAGTGCCGAGGTAGTCCTAGGGCCCTGGTGGTTGGAAACTAGTGGCCGATTGTCGAGGCATGATGAGTACTCGACAGTCGAGCAGACAACATTGCTCCCCTCGCAAGTGGCCGAAATCACTTGCCTAAGAAAGTTAATTGATAACTTCTTGGGATGTCGATCCCATAGAAACTAGGAAGGACTAACTACCCTGCCACTAGATCTTGAAAGACGGTGATGAGATACCTCAATCGGGACATGGCATCGGGGCCGGTGACCCTCCCTGTTGAGTGTGTTCGACAGAAAAGGCATTCACAATTAACAAATCTACTCATGTTTATGCAGGTATACATAACTTAGTCGAAAAAATAAACCACACATCATCGGCATAACATAAATAAAAACGGTAATATGGATAGTAACGTCAGACGGCAAGAAAAAATAACCAAATTGGCGACGCATCACCTCATTAAAAAAGTGTACGAGAAAAAGAAGGTGTTCAAGCGGATTGCAACCCCACCGCAAAGGGTGAAATAGCGACGCAGCGCTACAAAAGACGAACTTACTCTTTAGGAGGAACGGCCCGGAATCGCCCTCTTAGCAAGAAAGCATCGGCTTGTTTCTTATCAAGTACCGCCTTTACACCGGCTTTGACCTTCGCAACAAGCTCTTCATTAAACCTCGCCTTTTGAGCAGCAAGGTCCTGTGTCAGCTGCATCGATGACGCCTCAGCAGTGGCCACCTGCCCGAGTAACTGAGCCTCCCTGGCCAACAGCTGCACCTCCTTTCCCTTCAATCGGGCATTCTCCTCTTCTAGCGATGCCACCTTCCTTTGTTCGGCTGCCAAAACACGAGAGCGGTCAGTCACATAGTAACAAAATTAAAACAACGACAAGGAAAACACAACATAAGGTACACCACCTTCCAGCAAAGGGGTGACTACTCTAACGGTCTCTTCAGACTCAGACAAGCTACACTCGAGGGAAGATATCTTAGAGGAAAGTTCTAGATATCGTTGCTCGTTAAACTTATTGGAGGGGCAGTATTTCTCATGATCACTCCATTCGGTTCTCTGTCGAGAGTGTGCTAACTGTAAACCTGATAATTGAGCTCGAACCCACTTCAATTCCTCAGAAACTTTCTTGGACTCTCTAAGCTTCTCAAGGGACTCTTGACTACACTTTTCAGCAGAATTCTTCTCCCCCAGAATCCGAAGCCGATCTGCATGCAAATCTCGAACCTGAAGTCTTAATCGACCACGTTGACTTTCTAAGTTGTCGGCCAGCAATGTTTTGTCGGCAGCGATATCCTGGATCCGAGCTAAGCTCGCCATAAGATTATCGATCTCCTCGGGGACATACTCAAAGTCTCGTAACGATGCAGTTTGGACTGAAGACCTTCAATCTCGGTCTCCAAACGATCGATCTTATCATCCTTATTAACAATCCTCTGTTGTAAATTCGAAACGTGATCCCGTTCTATGTTAATTTCCCTCTTCAATAACCGATACCTCGTGGCAGCGTCGGCCTCCGCACTAGAAGTTTCGGCTAGGAAGGTAGTACTAAACTCAAGATATTGGCACTACAGAATCAATCATAAACAGTTGAAAGTTAAGTAAATAACTTGGGTCTTGGCTAATTGCTTCTCCAGCCCCCGGGATCGCTCACGTTCCTGCCCCTCTCTCTTGGCGACTTCCTTGCGCTAAATGGCAGCGTTTAACAACGAGCGATTGATATCCTACAAACACCAACAACATTAGCACTTACCCCATGGCACGAATGCATAACCTGAGCAACACAACTCACCAGCAGATCGAAAGTGCTTTTCAAACCAGCATCATACAACGAGGCGGCCTTGATCTGATCTTCATCCGAAAGAGAGGCAAATTCAGGAGAAATGAGAGCCCCAAGAGAGTTGTACATAGGGCCCGAAACAATAAAAGAAGTACTGCTGCCTGAGTTAGGAACCACAGGAGAAAGAGTCTCCAGCAACTCGCCCCCAAATGCGATGTTCTCTTCGTCTCGAATAACCACATTGTCCCCACCACCACCAGACTTCTCCGTCGGCTTCAGCTCCTCTCCATCACCATCAACCTCATCTTCCCCATCAAACAGATCCTCATCATCATCACCATCAGACTCAAGATACACAACACCATCGGCAAGAACAATCCCTTTATCGCCTAGCTTCTTAGGGGCATAATTTTTTCTGAGGCGGAGAAGTCGCCCTTGGTCTCCTTACCCTTCCCTTTGGGTCTCCCACCTACAAGGGTAGACGAAACATCAGAAGTTTTCTGAGGCGACTTCCTCATGAAATGTGATAAAGGCAGCCGATCATCGAGATCCTCACCATCCCTCGCCGAAGTACCACCAGCTTTGTCAGCCTTCAGCTTCTGCGCATGAGCCGATGTCAGAACCATGTAAGGCAACAAATAGGGGCACGTACATGTACGACAATAAGGAAAACAGTATATTTGTTACCTTCCATGTCTCCTCCTCGGCTCATGCGCCAGAACCCATATCCCTCTTCCGAGGAACGAGAGACTCAGAAGGAACGCTCTGGAACTTAGGATGTACAACAAAAAAATTAAAACATCGCCCTACAAGTTGCCCGAACCAATCAACTAAGTAAAAAACCGAGAAACACACTCACTCGATCAATGTTGACCACCCAGAAGGGATAAGGCTCGGCCGGAGGAGGAAACTTGCCACTCAGAAGACGACCAGAAATAGCCAAAGGAACTCGGTCCCATGCCGCGTCGCTAGTATGACGGGAATGTCTATTGGAACTCTTCCCCTCGGGATCTTCGTCCAACAAAAGTTTCTTGACACCATCAGGAAGAGTCTTATGGCGATGAGGGCTAGCATCAAAACCGGCAAGGTTACTAATTGTAGCAGTCCCGCTTCGATAGTTATCAGCAAAACTGGCAGGAGTATAGTCACTGCGCACAGGAAGGATCGTAAGTAGACCAAGCGGTAGGAGTACACTCGCCTCGGCTGCGCCCTCTCCTACTCGGACAAGATACGAAAGGTGTTGCCATTCCATTGAGCCAAAGCGCGGGACGGGCGGATCTTAGAAAGAGCCTCGTACCAAAATGAACGGCTGGGATCGTACAAAGGCAAACGCAGCCCGAGCTCTAACTGACCCCTGGTGACAATGGTCGCCTCGGCTGAGTGAGGAAATGCTAGAACATCATCCTTCTTCAAAATGCCTTTTTGGCCCGACAAGAGCCTGACGTCATAGCCATGGAGGTCGAACTCACCTTTCAACTGTTGGATGAATTGCTTATCCGACAAGTCTTTAGCAGTTCTCTTGTCAGCCCTACATGAAAACGAAGAAGGATTATCAGAAAAGATAGAATCCAGAGCACGATAATCATGCTTAGAAGGGCTCTCAATAACAAACAGAGAATCAAGCGGTACACTGTCTTCATCAGAAAACACATAGCTCACGCACCTTTTTTCCGTCATGGAAGAAGTTGAAGACGCCATGAAAGCTAGTGGAAGAAACGGCAGGAGGAGTAAAGATATGACCGGAATCGGAAGTTGCAGCGACAACGGAAACAAAGAAGACCCAGGACAGTGAAGAAAGAAGGAAGGAAACCTGTGGAAAGAACAATTAATGGCGATGAAGAAAAAGCAGAGAAGAACAGAGAGAGAGAAGAAAAAATGGCTAAGGAAAGAATAAAAAGAAAAAGAAGGTTTAAGGGCCGAACTTATAAATCTCACATGTGGTAACCGGCGAGGAAGGTAAACCGGTTGCAATAACTGAAGAAGGTGGGGAACAGCATGGCGCGAAACCCGGCATGACTGAGGACGTGGGAAGACGAGGCGGTTTCTTCCCCTCGTGTCGATCACACGAGCGGAAGAAGGGGCATAAATGTAGGTGCAAATAATCCACAGGGACATGTGGAACCATCCTGGGCGAGGGCGCACCAAGAAAAGTAAGCACTAGAAGCACTGAATCATCTCGTCAGATCTGGGCGCGAGAAAAGAGGAATGGAGACAGCTCGAGAGGACGACATAAAGGAGGAGAAAAGTTCTGATGGGATGGTCATCGGGTTCGAGGGTAATTAATACACTGACAGAGTTGGTGAAGAGATAAGGAAAACTCTGTCAAAGTGGGACTCGGCCAGGAATCTAAGGGGCGACGTCGATCATCTCCACCAAACAAGCGATATCGGGTGATGACACCACTCGGCTAGATGCCTTGAATCGAGCAAAAGGGAAGATCGGCTGAAGTATCAGCTAGTCGTCCGAGAAGAACATCAAGGAAGCTACACCAGGCCCAACACTGTAATATCAATGTATCACCATCTGTAACTATAAATAGAGATCGTGTAGAGAGCTAAAGAGAGGCAAGTAAGAGGGAGGAAAGAGAGCACACCTAGAGTAGTGAGAGAAGTACTAATCGTGTAACCGTGAACCACTTAATAAGATCATCATTTTACCCCGTGGACGTAGGTAATCATATTGAACCACGTATACCTTGTGTTCTTCTACTTCTCTTGTTTATTTTACTTTTTTATGTGTGTTTTGAGATCCTTTGGATGTAGTAGTAGGATTTTCTATATCTACAATTGTAACAAAAAATTTCCCGGTGGAAACATTATATTTCATGGTAATAAGAACATTTCTTTTTAATGTACATTTAACTTGGCTTCGGACCCATCCGAGCTATTTACATGCACGAACGGTGAACATGTCAAAATTTTGAAAACTCAAACCTACTGTAACTCAAACAGATAAAACAAGAAAAAATCAATTGAATTAAGTTAATGATCTTGAATTTCATAAGTTCAAGAACAATGAAGAATAATTCTTTCCAGAGTAGTTTTTCCCCAAATGTTGTTCTTAGTCTTGAATAATAGGGAAACCCATCAATACCCATTTTCTTTTCATCATCGTATGATTCTTCTTCTTCTTCATCATTCTTGAATTCAAGTTTTTTGCCAACAATATCAACAAACTGAAGTACATATTATCGTAAACGATCTTCCATCTTTCATAAATCACCAAAAATAATAGAATGAACACTACGGCGATTCCCAAGTAATAGTTTATGACTTTTACTTTTGTCTAATGGTGATGGACCAACTTTATAGTAGTATTGTTACTTCTTTTTATTAGTGAAGTAACACTAATCTACGCTGCAGGATTATAAAAAGAAAACGTCAATAGTACCCTACATTTCACCATAACTATATATCTTTGGATCTTAACGGAGGTTTATATGAAATGATCCAAGTGCATTGCATTTAGTAACAATCGAGTTGAAACACCAGTTGAAGTTACCCTTGGCTATCTGCCTATCTCACATCCAGGGATAATATTATATATCGTAATAGATAAAATAGTGTATTTTGTTTTTCTTATATTTTATTTTCGCTCATTTGATCTGTCTCTGAGTTTCTGACTGTGCAGGTGTAGATAGAGGATTTTGTGGGTCCACTTCAATTTCTCTTGGAGTACAAGTGAACATACCGTACAAACACAATCATTATATGGGACCATACTTCAGTCAGTGGCTCCATTCTATTGTAGTGAAAAAAAAAATTGTTATGGAATTTTTTTCTCGACTTGTAGTTTCAGAATTTATTTATGTTTAAGAGAAATATTGATTGGAAATTTGGAATCATCTATTGTTTTACAAAGAAAATACTTCATGTCTTCATAGTTCTGGGTTTTGGCGGCGTTGGGTCAAATTACAAAACAGAACAAAAAACATTTGTCGGAAAAATTTCATTATGTTTTGAATTTTAAAAATAGATCTATTTTTAGTTCATCCATTGAATTCAATTTTGGTATAATCCAATATGCTAAACTTCCCAAACGAGCAAATGCAACGTGCATAAAATTCTAAAAGAAAATCTTCCTTCTTTTCGTGAATTCTTTATAAAATTTGTTAAAACTCAAAGATCATTTGATTGTTGCAAAAATAGTCTTGCGAAAATCATTTAGGCAGCCGATTCAATCATGAGAAGTGATCTCTCTGGCTGAGAGAATGAATCTTCATAAGCTTCTTGACAAAGTGATTGAGCGTTTTTCGTCGTTCATGTTACAATCGCCGGTTGTTCTAGAGACTAGATTTATGCCCATGCTACGTAATAGAGTAAGGTTTTGTGAGTATGCTAGCATTGGTAAACTGAGTGTGTGCCATGAGCACGTGTGTTGAGTGTGTGATCTAATGACATCCTGTAAGAGAGGTGATTAGACTGAGTCGAGTATATAACTCACCCTGTATCTCTCACCGGGCATATTTTTTTTAGCTTGGTGTGCAGGGGGCTTCGCCCCACCCGTGGCGATGTATTTGATTTGGTGTGTGCGGGGCTTCGCACCGCCCCGTGACGATGTATGCTTTGGTGTGCGCGGGGCTTCCTCCGCCCCGTAGCGATGCATTTTTGATTTGGTGCGCTGGGGGCTTCGCCCCGTGGAGACGATTTTTGTGTTTATTCATGAGGTCTTTTATGGTTGTATTTTATGTTTTAATCATACCTTCGCATCTGCCTTTACTTCATCCTGCAAAAATAATGTTAGTGTAGTCTTTTGTGTTTATTCATGAGGTCTTATTGAGCCTCCCTAAGTAGAGGTATTAATCAGCCTCCCCTGTTAATAGGACTTATTCTTGCCCCAGGGTATTCGCGTTGTTCGTGCGACGAAATCGCAGGAGATCTTTACGCTTTCGCGCAATGACCCATTGATCTCGTCTTATCATCTTTCGTATTATTGACTTTGCAGGATGTTTTTTCGCGCCAATACGACAAGTTTATACTCTTTTTTGAATTATAGTCCTATGATATTGGCGTCTTCTGACACAATTCAGCTCCCTAATGGAGGGTGCCGTCCTTATCTTCCCCCTGATTGCCCTTTCAAGGAGGCGTACCCCTACCGGGTTGGGATGGGCTCCTCTCATCCGGTGATGCAACAACCAGTTTTTTTTGCGGTTTCTTTCGAGACCGCACCCTAAGTGGGGTGTTGATAGGTGTAGAATACACCGTATTTACTATTTAGTAGTTACGCTTTCTTTGCTATTTTCTTGTGAATTATGCACTTTACGTGTGTTTTTGAGTTATTAGGTGTTTTGGAGTCGCACGAAGGAAAAGAAGAATAAATGATCCAAATTGAGCAAAAAGGGCAGGCTTGTCATTTCACAGGAAAACACTATCGGGAGACGAGCCAATTTGGTTAAAGGGCAACTCTCTCAGAGGAGTATTAAAAGTAGCCAGCGACATGTTAAGGGGCAACCCATGAAAAATTACTAAATGCACCCGACACAAGCATTCGTGGCACCCATCCTAAAACTCGAGAGGCGTTTCTCTCAATCATTTACACATACGAAATTGGGAAGGAAAACAATAGTGTCTTTGCTATTGAAACCGAGAGAAGAGATTATGATGAGAGATCGAGAAATTAAGGCAGGGGAAGAAGAATTAATGAACCTGGTAATCGAGAAGTACACAGAGTTCATGTTTGAATCTCTGCAATTGAAGAGTTGAAGCTCAGGGAGATTGAGATGAATCGAGATCTCAAGAAATTAATGGGTCTGTTATGGGTTCGAATATGCAATGAATTAAGCTGTTGTTGTCTGAATCGATCAGGGTTTGTTGGTCTAAAAGACGAGGTTGTTGTTGTTGTTCAATCGATTCTGCTGGTGCTTGAGAGGAGATCGAAATGGATTAATAATGGTTGTTGATAGTGTTTACTGTGAGAAGTAGAACATAGAGAGATGGGTTATCAATTCTTGATATCAATGTGGTTTTGATGGAGGAATTCAAGAGAGAAGATTGAGTCCATGGGACTCTGTAGCTGTTAAAGAATTAGGGTATGGATTCAAATGGGTTTATGGAGCTGTTATCAGGATAGAAGTGATTTGAGCAGTGAACTCAGTGATGAAGGAGCTGTTGGAGCAGATGGAGCTAATGGGTGTCTTGTATGTCTGATTGAATTCGAGGAAGAGATGGAGATAAAGCTGTTGTCATGAGTTGAATGGAGCTACAGAGCAAGGGTGACATGTCAAGAAGCTCAGGGAGATTATGACAAGGAATTGCAGGTGTAGGTTGAGACTGATGGTTTGAATGAGCAAATGGGCTGTGAGCTAAGGAAACAGATGGAGCTGAAGTTGGAAATGTTGCAGGGATTTAGCTGTGCCTTTTTTGGCATTACAATGAACTGAGTTGCAGGCAGCAAGAGTAGGTGGAGCTGAAGGTTCAGGTGCAGGTGTTGTGATTGCCTGTGGAGCTGGAGTAGCAGCTGGAGTTGGAGTCGCAAGCTGCAATGCAGTGCAAGAAGTTGATGTGGTTCAAGAACAAATAGATGTATGTCTAGGTTGTGTGACAGGGGAAAACTTCGGTGGAAATGGTGGGTGGTCTTGAGTCGTCTTTGTGGTGTTACAGGGAAGTCAAGTGAGGCAAATTGGAGCTAACATTGCAGGTTGTGTTGTTGCCATACAAGGAGAAAAGGGTTGTTCTCTCGATCGGTGTTACTAAGGGATATGATGTAGCGAGTTAAGCTCAGATTGATGGTTGCAGAATAGAGCAATGAATCAGAATTGGCGCAATCGAAGCAGCAGAGTTGTGAAGCCTGAGTTATGATGATGGCCGTGTGTTGCAGTGATTGAATGAATGAGTGTACTGAATAAAAAATGATGTAATGGTGATGGTGTCGAGTTGCAAATTTGGTATTGTTGGTGGTAATATGAGAGTTTGAAGCTACAACACTGAGGCCAAGCTGCAGTTGCTGTGAAGTGCCAATACAGGGAAGCTATAGGATTAAGGAGCTGCAACTGGTGGATGTAGTGGAGGCTTGGATGAATGAGCAGGGATTAATTGGAAATGGGTTCTGGTGTTTTACTGAAGTTACAGAAGCAGCCCAGGCTAGTGAAGGTGTTGATGCTTGAGAAATGAAGCCTGGTGGTAATGATGCTTCTGGTGGATTGAATCGACTCGGGGAATGCGCGCTGAGAGAAGGACCACAGCTGGGAATGAAGTTACAGGTGCAAAAGGAGCTGGAATTACGGTAAGGCGGTTGTGGAAGTAATAATGAATTGCAGGAGATGAGTCCTGAGCAACTGGTATTGGTGGTGGAGTTGTGTGTAGCTTAGAAAGCAAGTGTTGGTAGCTGCTTTTGCTCCAACTATTGGCTGTGTAGGCTTGTGGATGAACTCAGAACTGAAATTGCAGGGAACTACAAGTGATGGCAGGATGGGATGTGTTGGCAAAGCTGTGAAGATCAAGGAATGGATGGAGAAGGTGCAGGCCAAGAGTCCGATGCACAATGATAGTGCGGACCGGGAAGCCACGAGAATGGCTGGGACCGAGGCGTGGTACAATCATTGTGCAAACAGCTCAGGTCTCTGACTGGCCTGGAAGGCTAACCACTCAGCTGACCATGAATCAGCCTGACTCACACTGACTAAACCTGACTCGGTCTGACCGAGTTGACCCGAGCTAACCCGTTGACCCGCCGATCCGACCCGTTGACCGGTGACCGGGCGGACTTTGCCGGTCACCTGGGATGTTTTCCGGCGACTTTTCCGGCCGATTTCCGGCCACAATACCAGACTTCCGGCGAACGTTTTTTGGTCATATTTTCTACATGGGTTTCTTCTTCTTATGGGCTTGGTGGATTTTCATCTAATGGACTTTGAAGACTAGACCTAATTTTAGAAGTTGGAGAAAAGCTATAAAGGGAAGGTCTTCTACAACTTATAAAATATCTTATCTTATTCTTGGAATTTTGGAGAGCCGTTTTTGTTTACGCTTCTAGGGTTTGGTTTTGTTCTTCTTCTTCATTATTATTTTATTGAATATTGATTATGATGAATTCAAAAGCTATGAGTATCTAAACATCTTATTGGTTATGGGATAAAAGTTGATTTCTCAACATGCTTTTGATTCAATGATTTAGTTTTGTCTCGATAATTATTGTTGGTGATTCACAATTAATAGTGTTATAAGATTTGAAAACTTGTTAGGTTGAGTCCGGAATCAATCCGATTTGTGTTCATCTCTAGAGCTATATTAGGGTTTTCAATACGAAACCGTTGTTTATCCCTGATTCTAAGTAGCATAATTGTGGTTAGTGCTTGTAGTGATATATCCTACTAGTCACAAGTGAATCATAACTTTTGTTAAAACGTCTAGTGCTTTTACACATTCGTTTGCATTGATGAGTCTTATTCCATAAAACTTAATGCTTTAGGGAGTTAAACTTAATTGTGCTTTTACACTTTAGGTTGCTTTCTACGAAGAATTCACATATGCATCTTTTAATGTGGTTGTGATGAAAACAGGGAATTAACGGGTTATACTTGCGATCAAGATATCCTAGGACTTTTAATAAATACGAGATTAAAATACAATTCTAATCATTGATGAAAATACATGTTTGTGAATGATACTATCCCGTGACCAATATCTTCTCCTTATTGATAATTCGAATTACTTACTTTGCTTTCAATTACTTTTATTTGCTTAGATACAACAAACATACCCTGGGTTATTTTAGAAACTGAAATTTTATAACAACGAAAGCCTCTCTGTGGATACGAACTCTTTCTTATCGCTTACTATATTTATATCTAGTTGATTGAGAAAGTGAAATTATATTTGACGGATTGACAACCGACCAAATTTTTGGCCCGTTGCCGGGAGGCATACGGCTTGTTATTGAGTTTTTAGTTTCTTTTTACAATTTACGCTTTTATCTTTGCTTTTTGTTTGTCGTCTTGTTCTCACTTGGTTGCTAGAATTGTTTTCAGGTATCAATCCCTGGCTACTAAAGATTGGAATTATCCAAGGTGCGGGATAGCTACTCGAAGAGGCACAATACTCCAACCAAGTCAAGGCGCAACGGACGAGCAAGAGTTATAAGTGGACGAAGAGTTACACTTAGAAAGAGAACAAGAGGTTCCAATCGTAAACGTACCACAAGTTGAAGTAACAATGGGTGATGCAAATCGTACACTCAAGGACTTGGCGTCTCATAAGCTTGATACACAACGGGGTTGTATTCAAACGGACTCTACTTTTGAGATCAAGCCGGGGTTGCTTAGAGAATTACCAAAATTCCAGGGCATGGTGAATGAAGACCCAAACAAACATCTTATGGACTTCCACTTTGTCATGGCCATGCTTCCAGCGGATGTAGAGGCGGATGGTGCAATGTTGAAAGTTTTCCGTTTCTCTTTGATGGATAGTGCTAAGGATTGGTTATACTATTTACCTCCGGAAGTGTCACAACATGGAATGGGTGAAGAAACTCTTTTTAGAGAGATATTTTCCCGCATCCAAGGCTACTCAAATTCGCAAGGAGATTTGTGGGATGAAGCAAAACATGGGAGAATCCTTATATGAATGTTGGGAACGATACAAGAGATTGGTTGGAAGCTGTCCTCACCACCAATTCGGATGACGCGATGATTATCCAATACTTCTATGAAGGACTCCAATCAAGTGATAGGAATCTTCTTGACGCTGCGGGTGGTGGTTCACTAGTGAACAAGACGGTGGCACAAGCTAGAAAGTTGATTGAAAACATGGCAGCGAACTCACAACAATTCTTGAGTCGTGGTTCGGATGTGATTCTAAGAAGGGTGAGTGAAGTGAGCGAGGTGGAGGAACTTCGTCAACAAATGGGTAACATGACAGCAATGTTGCAACAAGTTGCATCCGCGGTTATACCAACTTCTCCTCAATCTTATGAAGACGAGCAAGCTAATGCGATCTTTCCAAATCAACCAAGACGGTATGATCCCTACTCCAACACTTACAATCCGGGATGGAGAGATCACCCCAATTTTAGCTATGCCAACAAGCAAGGTGCCGTTCAACAACCTACTTTCAACCGTCCAAGTGGATTTCAACCACAACAACAACAATTTCAAAGAACCTCAAGCACAACAATCAATGCAAACTCAAGGTGCTGATATTGATTCAAAGCTTCAAACAATGATGCAAGGCATTTCCACCATGTTCAAAGAAAGTCAACAAGAGACTAAGAGTGCTATTAAGGAGTTGCAAACACAAATGGGCTCCATGGCTATTGAGTTGAACCAATTGAAGGCGCAAAATAGTGGGAAACTCCCTTCTCAACCTATTAACCCAAAAGAGGGTGTCAATGCTATTACGTTGAGAAGCGGTACACAACTTGTGCAACCCGAAGTTCTTGATTCGGGCAAGGTGGAGACACCCAAGGAACCTGTTTTGGAGGAGAATAATGAGGATTCTCCCCAAACTTCGAGGTACCTATTTCTAACTCTAAAACTCCGGTTTCTACTTATGTTCCTCCTCTACCTTTTCCTCGCAGATTTGCAAGTTCTAAGAAGGCGGAACTAGAAAAGGAGATTTTAGACGTTCTAAAAAGATCCATGTGAACATACCACTCATTGATGCTATCAAGCAAGTTCCAAAGTATGCAAAGGTGTTGAAGGACTTGTGTACCAACAAACAAAGGCTCAAAGGTAATGAAGTGCTTAGTGTGGGGGAGAATGCTTCGGCAATCTTACAACACAAACTCCCACTTAAGTGCAAGGATCCGGGTAGTTTTGACATTCCCGTCACAATTGGTAACACAACTTTTAACAAAGCTATGTTGGACTTAGGCGCATCCGTTAATGTTATGCCTGCGTCAATGTATAATTCACTTGATCTTGGTCCTCTTAAAAAGGCTGAAATTGTATTGCAATTAGCCGATCGCTCTAATGTCTACCCAATGGGTATTGTTGAGGATGTTCTTGTGCAGGTTAATCAACTTGTATTTCCAGCGGACTTTTGTGTGTTAGAGATGGATGAAGGTTCACCGGATTCGTCTCTTCCATTGCTACTTGGGCGTCCCTTCATGAAAACGGCGAAAACCATAATTGATGTGGATAAGGGAACGCTAACTATGGAGTTTGATGGAGAAATAATACGTTTCAACATTTTCGAGACGATGAGATATCCTAGCGATGTCCACTCTTGTTTCTCCATTGATGTGATGGATACATTGGCACAACAAATGTTTGAATTAAACGGTGATGATGCTTTGGAAACCGTGTTAACTACATCCATAGATAATGGTGTAGAGTGTGGTAATGAAGTCAAGGAAGCTCTTGGTGATCTTAATTCACTACAAGAATGCCCGAAAACTCATAATATCTCTTTTATTTCTTTACCATGCAGTGATGAAAAGCTTGTACCTTCAATTATTAAATCTCCGGTTTTAGAATTGAAACCTCTTCCCGACCACCTTAAGTACTTGTACTTGGGTGATAATGAAGAGTTACCGGTGATTGTTTCTAACAAGCTTAGTGATTTACAGGAGCAAAAACTTCTAAGGGTGCTAAGGAAGTACAAGACGGCCATAGGATGGACAATTGCCGATATCAAGGGTATTAGCCCTGTCGTTTGTATGCACAAAATTCGTTTGGAGGATGATGCAAAGCCTAAAAGAGACGCGCAACGTCGGTTGAATCCTCCCATGATGGAAGTTGTGAAAAAGGAGATACTCAAGCTTTTGGAAGTGGGTGTTATCTACCCCATATCCGATAGCAAGTGGGTAAGCCCGTACAAGTAGTACCAAAGAAATCAGGTGTGACAGTGGTGGAGAATGATAAGAATGAACTTGTCCCAACTCGTGTGCAAACCGGTTGGAGGGTTTGTATTGATTATAGAAAATTGAATGCCACCACTAGAAAATATCACTTTCCCTTACCTTTTATTGATCAAATGCTTGAACGTTTAGCTGGACACTCTTACTATTGCTTTCTTGATGGCTATTCAGGTTATAATCAGATTGTGATAGCACCGGAGGACCAAGAGAAAACCACTTTCACTTGTCCTTTCGGTACTTTTTCGTATAGAAGGATGCCTTTTGGCTTATGCAATGCTCCAGCTACCTTTCAAAGGTGTATGGTAAGTATCTTTTCGGAATATGTTGAAAACATAATCGAAGTGTTCATGGACGATTTTAGTGTCTTTGGTGATTCATTTGACCTTTGCTTGAACAATTTGTCCCTAATCCTTGAACGATGTGTTGAAACAAATCTTGTGCTAAATTGGGAGAAGTGCCATTTCATGGTAACTTATGGCATAGTTTTAGGCCATATAATATCTTCTAAAGGCTTGGAAGTCGATAAATCTAAGATAGGCCTTATTCGTGCTCTAACCCCTCCCACTACGGTGAGGGAGATACGCTCTTTTCTTGGTCATGCAGGTTTTTATCGTAGATTCATCAAGGACTTTTCCAAGATAGCATCGCCGCTTTGTAACTTATTGCAAAAAGATGTGGTTTTTAACTTTGATGAGAAATGTATGGCGACATTCAATCGTTTGAAAGAACTTTTGATTTCAGCCCCTATCATTAAACCACCGGATTGGAGTAAGCCGTTTGAACTCATGTGTGATGCTAGTGATTATGCGGTTGGTGCGGTGCTTGGGCAACGTGTGGGGAAGCTTCCTCATGCTATTTATTATGCTTCTAGAACGTTAAATGAGGCCCAACAAAACTACACAACCACTGAAAAAGAGTTATTAGCTATTGTTTTTGCTTTGGAAAAGTTTCGCTCTTATCTAATTGGTACAAAAGTTGTTGTCTTTTCTGATCATGCAGCACTTAGATACTTGCTTACAAAGAAAGAGGCGAAACCGAGGCTCATACGATGGATATTACTCTTGCAAGAGTTTGATATTGAAATCAAAGACGAGAAAGGAATTGAGAACACCGTTGCGGATCATTTGAGCCGACTTGCTATGGACAAGGAGACTATCCCGTTGCGTGAAAGTTTCCCGGACGAGCAACTTTTCTCAATTGCCTTTGGAGAACCATGGTAGGCCGATATTGTCAATTACTTAGTTTCTAAACAAATCCCAAAGAACTTGTCTCGTGCTGAGAGGGACAAACTTAAGAGGTTAGGGAACCAATACATATGGGATGATCCATACTTGTGGAAACATGGTAGTGACCAAGTAATACGAAGGTGCGTGCCCGAATCTGAATTTAACTCTATCTTGTCTTTTTGTCACTCTTATGCTTGCGGAGGACATTTTGGGAGTAAGAGAACCGCGCACAAGGTACTTGAAAGTGGTTTTTATTGGCCAACTTTGTTTAAGGATGCACATATATTTTGTACAACTTGTGATAGGTGCCAAAGAACCGGCAATCTAGGTGCCCGAAATCAAATGCCACAAACTTATATTCAATTTATTGAAGTTTTTGATGTGTGGGGTATTGATTTTATGGGGCCTTTTTTCAACTCCCATGGGAATTTTTATATCTTACTTGCGGTTGATTATGTCTCGAAATGGGTGGAAGCTAAAGCCACCCCTACTAATGATTCTAAAGTGGTTTTGATTTTGTGCAAGCTAATATTTTTGCAAGGTTTGGAATTCCAAGAGCCATAATTAGCGATGGGGGTTCTCACTTCAAAAACAGGATTTTACAAAGCTTGTTGTCGAAGTACAATGTGTCGCACAAGATTGCAACACCTTATCATCCCCAAACCAATGGACAAGCCGAGGTGTCTAATCGAGAGGTGAAATCCATTCTAGAAAAGACGGTGAACCCGACAAGGAAGGATTGGAGCATGCGACTTAATGATGCTTTGTGGGCGTATAGAACCGCATATAAAACACCTATTGGAATGTCTCCTTTTAGGCTTGTGTATGGTAAACCTTGTCACTTACCCGTGGAAATTGAGCATAAGGCGTTTTGGGCTATTAAACAATGCAACATGGAGATGGATGGGGCAGGAAAGCAAAGGAAGTTACAACTCCAAGAACTAGAGGAGCTCCGCAATGATGCATTTGAAAGCTCACGGATTTACAAAGAAAAGACGAAAGCATTCCATGATAACATGATTTCTAGGAAACAATTTTGCATTGGGCAGAAAGTGCTTTTGTTTAATTCTCGCTTGCAATTATTTCCGGGTAAACTAAGGTCACGATGGATCGGACCTTTTATTGTTACTAATGTGTTTTCTCATGGTGCAGTGGAAATTCGTAGCATAGCTACAGGGAAAGAACTTAAAGTTAATGGGCACCGGTTGAAACCATATTATGAGAATTTCACTTCCGAAGTGGTGGAAGGAGTTAACTTTGTGGATGTACTCCTCCGGAGGAGTCATAGAAAGCAAGGAGATAGTCGGGTGACGACTTTAAACCAAGCGCTACTTGGGAGGCAACCCAACGGATGAGTATTTCTTGTCTTGTATTTATTTCTTTTCTTGTTTTTAGTTTTTCTTGTTTTGTTTTTACTTTGTTTTTGCTGATTTTTTGTTAGGATTTCCCACCTTGACTTACTTTGGGCGATTCAATTTACATTGAGGACAATGTAAAGTTTAAGTGTGGGGGAGTGGTTTATGTTGTAAGTTTTTGCAATTTTTCAACTTTTTTGTGAACTAGTGAATAAGAAAACTCCAACTTGTAGTTATTTAGAGTCACATAGTATACATGTCGCTAAGATTACATCGAGAATCTCATAATAGTGACTGAACTTAGAGATGACAGAGAGAACATGATCGGGTTTCTTAATTGTATGAGAGTTAAAGTTGGATTTAACCATGCCAGTGGCAAATAAGGTGCAGACTGAATTCGGTATTAGAACAGTGATCCCCTATAGTGGAGACTACCCATGTTACATAATGTGAGGCACCAACCTTCAATTCTTTGTACCTGTCTAAATTTGTGCTTTTAGAGTGTGTGTCACCGTACGTAAATTCCGGGCAGAATGGTGAGCTGTCCAACTTCCAACCATAGAAGCACTATTTTGATCTCTTGAGTGCTATTTTTATCAACCATGTTGGTGACATCGAATTGCTAACTTACATACCACTTGTGATCTTGTTCGCAGTTAGCACCATCCACCTTATATCTCTCTACACCAACAGGTCCATAGAAACACCATCATCATCAACAAGAGGAGCATCACAAATTCGAAGGAAAGTTGAATACGTTCGAGGTTTACAAGCAACAATACAGTAATGGGCATATTTTAGATTTGAGTAAAGCAGCAAAACAGGGAGTAGAATTTTTATAAGTTGAAGACTATTATACAAGAGTGGAAATTATCAAGGATGAAAATTCGAGAAGTTTATGATATCAAGACATATAAGTTGTGAAGATTCAAGCGGTAAAGTACTTACACCATGGCATTGTACTTACTTTTTTATTTTTTATTTTATTTGTATTTTACTTTCTCTTGTTTAAAAAAAAAAAAAAAAAAAAAAAAAAGAAAAAAAAAAGAGACAAGAGAAAATGTTTAGGTTTGTTAATAGTTTTTATTATTTTGTTTTATTTTATTTTTATTTTGTATTTGTTTTATTTCTTATTATTAAAAAAAAAAATTAATTTTGGGTTTGTATAGTTTGTTTTTATTTTTGTATTCTTTCAATAAAGCCTATGGAAAGAAGGAATATCTATAATGAAGTTTCAAGCGACAAGGAATTTGAGGAAAGAATCATATTGTCAAGATTCTACGAAGTTCAATAGTTATCATCAAGAGTTGAAGACCGAAGACGAAGATGAAGACACCGATAGAAGATCGAAGACGTTTCTATGGATGCTGTGAGAGTGGTGCTAGTTGCACGCCGAACGGATACACTGTAAGTAAGCATATTCCCACCTTCGTTAAATGGTTGATTTCCTTTCAAAGAGATCGTCAGAAAAATGGGTTTTCAAAAATATATAAAAGATGTGGGTTTTCAAAATATTTCGGAGGGTTAAGCCTTCCTACCATTCAACGTGTCTCAGATTCTCTCTTCATTCCAACCTGGACACATGTGTGACCCATAAAAAGTTGTTTATTATTGAGAGCAATATCATAAAACCCTTTCTTGTGAGGCGAGTCGAGACTTTTGATCACTCCGAACCCGAATTTTAGTCGAGAAGGGATGGTTATCTCTCTCAACTTTTAAGAATGAGATTGTGTTCATTTATGTGTCTAACTTCTTATGACTAGTGTGCAGTAATCCCTATGTCTTCTTAGCGCGTTGGATACTATCATTACGGAGAACTAGTAAGTTGGAAAAATAGGTTTTGTGGGTATATCTCTAGTAAACCCTCACGAGACTATAACTCCTCCACTAGGGACACTTAGTGGTTTAAAGGCTTGTTATTTATGCTAAAAGTGACCGTAGTCTCGACGACATGGAGTTGTTGTATTTTATTGTTTTGTTTGATTTGCTCGAGGACTAGCAAAGTCTAAGTGTGGGGGAATCTGATAGGTGTAGAATACACCGTATTTACCATTTAGTAGTTACGCTTTCTTTGCTATTTTTCTTGTGAATTATGCACTTTACGTGTGTTTTTGAGTTATTAGGTGTTTTGGAGTCGCACGGAGGAAAAGAAGAATAAATGATCCAAATTGAGCAAAAAGGGCAGGCTTGTCATTTCACAGGAAAACATTATCGGGAGACGAGCCAATTTGGTTAAAGGGCCTCTCTCAGAGGAGTATTAAAAGTAGCCAGCGACATGTTAAGGGGCAACCCATGAAAAATTACTAAATGCACCCGACTTGCGCATTCAGGGCACCCATCCTAAAACTCGAGAGGCGTTTCTCTCAATCATTTACACATCTGAAATTGGGAAGGAAAACAGCGGCTGCTGCTGTTGAAACCGAGAGAAGAGAGTATGATGAGAGATCGAGAAATTAAGGCAGGGGGAGAAGAATTAATGAACCTGGTAATCGAGAAGTACACAGAGTTCATGTTTGAATCTTTGCAATTGAAGAGTTGAAGCTCAGGGAGATTGAGATGAATCGAGATCTCAAGAAATTAATGGGTCTGTTATGGGTTCAAATATGCAATGAATTAAGTTTGTTGTTGTCTGAATCGATCAGGGTTTGTTGGTCTAAAAGACGAGGTTGTTCTTTCTTTGTTCAATCGATTCGCTGGTGCTTGAGAGGAGATCGAAATGGATTAATAATGGTTGTTGATAGTGTTTACTGTGAGAAGTAGAACATAGAGAGATGGGTTATCAATTCTTGATCTCAATGTGGTTTTGATGGAGGAATTCAAGAGAGAAGATTGAGTCCATGGGACTCTCGTAGTCAATTAAAGAATTAGGGTATGGATTCAAATGGGTTTATGGAGCTGTTATCAGGATGGAAGTGATTTGAGCAGTGAACTCAGTGATGAAGGAGCTGTTGGAGCAGATGGAGCTAATGGGTGTCTTGTATGTCTGATTGAATTCGAGGAAGAGATGGAGATGAAGCTGCTGTCATGAGTTGAATGGAGCTACAGAGCAAGGGTGACATGTCAAGAATCTCAGGGAGATTATGACAAGGAATTGCAGGTGTAGGTTGATACTGATGGTTTGAATGAGCAAATGGGTGTGAGCTAAGGGAAACAGATGGAGTGAAGTTGGAAATGTTGCAGGGATTTAGCTGTGCATTTTTTGGCATTACAATGAACTGAGTTGCAGGCAGCAAGAGTAGGCGGAGATGAAGGTTCAGGTGCAGATGTTGTGATTGCCTGTGGAGCTGGAGTAGCAGCTGGAGTTGGAGCCGCAAGCTGCAATGCAGTGCAAGAAGTTGATGTGGTTCAAGAACAAATAGATGTATGTCTAGGTTGTGTGACAGGGGAAAACTCAGTGGAAATGGCTGGGTGGTCTTGAGTCTGTGCTGTGGTGTTACAGGGAAGTCAGTGAGGCAAATTGGAGCTAACATTGCAGGTTGTGTTGTTGCCATACAAGGAGAAAAGGGTTGTTCTCTGATCAGTGTTACTAAGGGATATGATGTAGCGAGTTAAGCTCAGATTGATGGTTGCAGAATAGAGCAATGAATCAGAATTGGCGCAATCGAAGCAGCAGAGTTGTGAAGCCTGAGTTATGATGATGGCCGTGTGTTGCAGTGATTGAATGAATGAGTGTACTGAATAAAAAATGATGTAATGGTGATGGTGTCGAGTTGCAGCTGGTATTGTTGGTGGTAATATGAGAGTTTGAAGCTACAACACTGAGGCCAAGCTGCAGTTGCTGTGAAGTGCCAATACAGGGAAGCTATAGGATTAAGGAGCTGCAACTGGTGGATGTAGTGGAGGCTTGGATGAATGAGCAGGGATTAATTGGAAATGGGTTCTGGTGTTTTACTGAAGTTACAGAAGCAGCCCAGGCTAGTGAAGGTGTTGATGCTTGAGAAATGAAGCCTGGTGGTAATGATGCTTCTGGTGGCTTGAACTGACTCAGGGAATGCGGCTACAGAGAAGGACCACAGCTGGGAATGAAGTTACAGGTGCAAAAGGAGCTGGAATTACAGAAGCTGGTTGTGGCTGGTACTAATGAATTGCAGGAGATGAGTCCTGAGCAACTGGTATTGGTGGTGGAGTTGTGTGTAGCTTAGAAAGCAAGTGTTGGTAGCTGCTTTTGCTCCAACTATTGGTTGTGTAGGCTTGTGGATGAACTCAGAACTGAAATTGCAGGGAACTACAAGTGATGGCAGGATGGGATGTGTTGGCAAAGCTGTGAAGATCAAGGAATGGATGGAGAAGGTGCAGGCCAAGAGTGCTGATGCACAATGATAATGCAGCACTGGAAGCCACAGAATGGCTGGACTGAGACTGTGGTACAATCATTGTGCAAACAGCTCAGGTCTCTGACTGGCCTGGAAGGCTAACCACTCAGCTGACCATGAATCAGCCTGACTCACACTGACTAAACCTGACTCGGTCTGACCGAGTTGACCCGAGCTAACCCGTTGACCCGCCGATCCGACCCGTTGTTGGTGGCCGGCGGACTTTGCCGGTCACCGGGATGTTTTAGCGACTTTTCCCGGCCGATTTCCGGCCACAATACCAGACTTCCGGCGACCGTTTTTGGGTCGTATTTTCTACATGGGTTTCTTCTTCTTATGGGCTTGGTGGATTTTCATCTAATGGACTTTGAAGACTAGACCTAATTTTAGAAGTTGGAGAAAAGCTATAAAGGGAAGGTCTTCTACAACTTATAAAATATCTTATCTTATTCTTGGAATTTTGGAGAGCCGTTTTTGTTTACGCTTCTAGGGTTTGGTTTTGTTCTTCTTCTTCATTATTATTTTATTGAATATTGATTATGATGAATTCAAAAGCTATGAGTATCTAAACATCTTATTGGTTATGGGATAAAAGTTGATTTCTCAACATGCTTTTGATTCAATGATTTAGTTTTGTCTCAGTAATTATTGTTGGTGATTCACAATTAATAGTGTTATAAGATTTGAAAACTTGTTAGGTTGAGTCCGGAATCAATCCGATTTGTGTTCATCTCTAGAGCTATATTAGGGTTTTCAATACGAAACCGTTGTTTATCCCTGATTCTAAGTAGCATAATTGTGGTTAGTGCTTGTAGTGATATATCCTACTAGTCACAAGTGAATCATAACTTTTGTTAAAACGTCTAGTGCTTTTACACATTCGTTTGCATTGATGAGTCTTATTCCATAAAACTTAATGCTTTTAGGGAGTTAAACTTAATTGTGCTTTTACACTTTAGGTTGCTTTCTACGAAGAATTCACATATGCATCTTTTAATGTGGTTGTGATGAAAACAGGAATTAACGGGTTATACTTGCGATCAAGATATCCTAGGACTTTTAATAAATACGAGATTAAAATACCAATTCTAATCATTGATGAAAATACATGTTTGTGAATGATACTATCCCGTGACCAATATCTTCTCCTTATTGATAATTCGAATTACTTACTTTGCTTTCAATTACTTTTATTTGCTTAGATACAACAAACATACCCGGGTTATTTTAGAAATCGAAATTTTATAACAACGAAAGCCTCTCTGTGGATACGAACTCTTTCTTATCGCTTACTATATTTATATCTAGTTGATTGAGAAAGTGAAATTATATTTGACGGATTGACAACCGACCAGGTGTCTTGAGGATCGAGTGTATCTCATAGTCAGGACTTGCCAAGAATGGCGAGGTACGCTCCTGACGCCCCCGGCACTCTTGACTCAACCGTGTACCGCGGCGCCATGATCGAGTTTCTACACTCCTCGATAGAGAACTTAGTACCTTAGTCTTTCAACTAAGGAGTCTCTACCGGATAGGCTTTCATTTCGCCCCCAATATCCATAACTCGAGTCCCATGGATGGTATAGCTTTCGCCCGAGTTATGCATTACTAGGTTTTCCCCAATTATGACGCGTTAGGGCTTATTTATATTGCCTCTTGCACAATTGCGAACTAGGGTGCACGCCACAATTTGGATACCTAGCCTCCCTAGTTACAGGTTTTAAGTTTTGTTGCCCCTATTGAGGTCTTATTTTAAGGTCTTATTTTTGCCTCATTCTCCCTTTGTATGTTAGAAATATGCATTGTAGAAGAAATATAATTTTTTTTTTTAAGAATTTTTTCTCGTACACATCTGATTTTTCTTTCTCTTCTTTATTCGCACACATAGAAATATCCTACTAATACTTTATAATAACCTACTTGCTGCTTCAAACTCTTTAGCTCTTCAAGCGCTTCGCACGTAGGTAGCATCTTAACCATAATACTGCTTCAGATATTTCTTGTTGTAAAGCCTACTCTCCATTTTCTCCATGTTTCTTCCATCTCTTTCCATTAGTTGGTACATCCCATCACCAACATGTTTTTTTCACCACATAAGTCCAGCCCATATTATTTTCCCTTTCCTTGTTCTTCCTTGTTTTTGATATGGTGGTATTTCGCTCATAACTAACTCTCCTGGTTGAAATTCTTCACTTTTAGATTGCTTCGCATATTTATGTATTTTTGCTCCTTCGACTCCCTTGTGAATTAGATCAGTGTTATTCCCTTCTTCATTTTCCATTTTTATCCCAGCAGCTTCTCTCTTTGATGGTTATCCACTTTTATCATCTTCTCCTTCTTTTGTTATGAAATTAATCATCAATCTTTCGCACCTCTTGCTCTCTTCTGCGTCACGCTTCCAAATGTTTCTTCTTTTAATCGCACGCGCTTCACTTTTCTCTACATCGATTTCATTGCATGTTTTCGCTTTATTGGCGTCTCCTCTGATGATTCCAACACCTTGGGGTAATGGGAACTTAATGCACTGATGATATGTGGAAGTCACACCCAGAGTGATATGTAACCACGACCTTCCAATTAAAGCGTTGTACGGAGATTCGATGTCCACGACACAAAAGGTTATTTCTGTGGAGATTGTCTTGAGAGGGATTCACATAGTAATTTCTCCTTTTGGCTTGTTGGACGTTCCATTGAAGCCGTATATTTTATAGGTTGGCGGAATCAAATCTTCATCTTTTCCTCCCATTGTCTTATATGTATGATAGAATATAATATCCACCGAGCTCCCAGAGTCAATTAGTATCCTATTTATCACCCATGTGACGTCCTCCTCATCTTCTCCTTTGTCCAGTTTTTTTTTTTTGTATTATATCCCGATTGACCACTAATGGACTCTCATGAAGTTCGCCTCCTCCTGATACTTCATCTGCGCTAAATTTTATTGGCTGCTTCTGCCATTCCTTGAGCTTTGGTATCTTTGCTAGATTCAGTATCTCTTTTCCTTCAGCATCTCTCGCATATACCCGGCTCAGCACATTGTCATGGAAGTCCTCTATACTTTTGAATGAATGTATTATTGAATTGCAGTGTAAGTACTTGGCATTCGCTCCCACTTCTATTAGAAAGGTGTTTTTACCTTTATCTGCGCCTGACGATTGGCCTCCTGTTATTGGTTGTGTTGGTGGTGGTGGTGGTAGTGGTGTAGATAGGAAGTGATTAAGCTTTCCTTGTCCAATCATTCTTAATATGATTCGTTGAATGTTCTTGCAGTTATTTGTTGTGTGGCCATGGAAACGATGATAAGCACAAAATTCATTGCTTCCTTTTCCAGATGGTGGTTCTTTCCCAAGATTAGGTGGTGGTATTGTCTCCTCCATGAATATAACAGCTTCCCAAACTTTTTCCACTGTTGTGTTAAGAGTTGGCATCCTGACCTCCTCATGGACTCTGTAATTCGTACCTTGATTGTAATATCTCCTATTTCCTCCATATCCGTCACCATGATTGTCGAATCTCGTAACCTTGTTGTTTCCTCCTGTTGATGGTGGTTTTTAGCTTAGGGTTAAAATCGTAAAACTATGCACCTGGCATGACGTCACCATGACCTCTAGCGCGATTATTGACCATTAACACATTTATCGAATCAACCAGCATGCTTACGTAAGAATTACCAGGGTACCTTTTTATTTATATGTATCATGTTCCACGGCAGAACCCCTAACATTGATTGACATCACCTTTACAAAACCCTAAAATTCTCATGCTACTGCGTCAAGGCATGCCAGCCATGCCAGCCGCACCTCCGTGCCCAGCAGCACCACCGCGCCAAGGCATGCCATCCATGCCAGCCGCACCTCCATGCCCAGTAGCACCACCGCGCCAAGGCTTGCCAACCGCACTTTCGTGCCCAGCAGCACCACCGCTCCAAGGCATGCCAGCCAAGCCGCACCTCCATGCCCAGCAGCACCACCGCGCCAAGGCATGCCAGCCATGCCAGCCTCACCATGTGCCAAACGAAATGCCTAGCCATTGGCCCCACATACCAAGCCAAGCCGCACCTTGCCTTAGCCCTAGCCATGCTAGCCTCACCATGTGCCAAACGGCATGCCTAGCCATTGGCCACACATACCAAGCCAAGCCGCACCTTACCTTGGCCCTAGCCATGCTAGCCTCACCATGTGCCAAACGGCATGCCTAGCCACTGGCCCCACATGCCAATCCAAGCCAAACCTTGCCTTGGCCCTAGCCATGCCCACGGCATACCAACTTAGCCGCGCCACCACGCTGGCCTTCCATATGCGGCCACTAAAACGAAGGCGTGCAACAATGAACGGTCACCCTTCCACCTTAGATGCAAATCTTAGCCGTCCAAGGTCGCCAGCCAACGCATGGTAACCTTTGGCCCGAAATTCTAAGTTTGGCCACGCCCAAACCGCGCTAAGGCATGCCAACCTAACCGCGCCACCATGTTGGCCTTCCTTATGCGGCTAATAAAACGAAGGCGTGCGACAATCAACAGTCCTCCTTCAATCCCAGAATCAAATCCTAGCCATCCAAGGTTACCAGACAACGCATGGTAACCTTTGGCCCGAAATCCTAAGTTTGGTCACGCGCAAACCGCGCCAAGGCATGCCAACCTAGCCGCGCCACCATGCTGGCCTTCCCTATGCGGCTACTAAAAGGCGTGTGACAATCAACGGTCCCCCTTCAATCCCAGGATCAAATCCTAGCCGTCCAAGGTTACCAGACAACGCATGGTAACCTTTGACCTGAAATCCTAAGTTTGACCACGCCCAAACCACGCCACGCCCAAACCACGCCAAGGCATGCCATGACAATGGCATGCCAAACTTGTCGTGCCTTCATACTAGCCTTCCCTATGCAACCAACGGAAGCGTGCGACAATCAACGGCCACCTCTTCTCTTAAGATGCAAAATCTCGACCATCGAAGGTCACCAAGCCAGCAAGTCTCTTAAGCTCGACTTGCCAGATGAACAACAACATGCTACATGTTTTCCACAAAAAAATTCGAGACATCAACACATATCACAAACTGGTGGATCCACTTTGGGTATTGGTTTGGCGGTTTACAGTGTGCGACGTACACTACGCCCTTCATAAGGAAGTGTCATAAGGATAAGGCGGTTAGTAAATACAGGGAATAATGGTGAAACACTCTTTTTTATGGAACATCAATTCCATGCGTTAACGGTTACCACCTCCTCCTATTTACTCACCCATTATTCCATTCCTTAATGAGACCAGAGTACGTTTCACTCCGACTTGTATAAATAGGTATTACCTATTTCCACCGAACAACAAGTTCAAGCAGGAGCAATACAACACTCAGAAAAATTTGCTAGCTTTCCATCCGTTAGCTTCCCATTTTCTGATACAAGTCGTAGAAACAACTACTCTTCCAGAATCAACCTGGTCTCAACACTTTCTTCGCTTCCCTCCCCAAAACCAACCCATTCTCCTTCACTTTGTGACCGAAGCAAGTCTGGAACGGCCATTTCTTGGTTTAGGCCGGATTTGTACAGATTGATCTCTCGAATCTAAAGTACTCACGTGCAATACATTGTTTAGGGTTTAAATTCGTTTCTCACCCACACACCCGAAATTACCGAAATCAGCAGAAGCCATTTTCACCCTCAAACAATTGGCGACCACAGTGGGAGATTGATCTTTCGGTTACAATGTAAAATTTTCAATCCTCGATCTCATACTTCGACGCAGACATCAGGACGGTATAGGAAAACAATCCGCTCATGGATCGACTCAGCTACCAGACGACCCTATACGATCCGCTCCGGGATCGACGACTCAGTTACCAGACGACCCGATTACCAGTCATGACACCGCAAGGGGAGACTGGGGACTTCCCAGAGGTTAAAATTAAACGATCCACCTAGGGATCAACGACTCGATTATCAAGTGACTCAGAGACGACTGGGGACTTTCCACATCACGGCGGTGCTTCCCACAAAACTCGGACTTACACCCGGAAGATTTATTTTTCGTCAGGAGATCCAGAAAACCGAGTAAGTCTTGCCTAGACAAAATACATGGTCTACTACTTCAAATCCTTAAAGAGATAATAAAAACCGATAGCCATATTGTTCCCATGCTTTCCATCATCATGCAATATTCACGGTTTCACAACTTTCCCAGATGATTTGTTATTTACACTTCCAATTCAGATTTTAGCATATTCAAAAAAAAAAAAAAAAAAAAAAAAAAAACCATTATTCCAAAATAATAAAAAACTCTTATAAAAAGCAATCATCTATCAATCCAAAAAAAAAAAAAAAAAAAAAAAAAACACGAACCATGAACCAGCGCTTTGTTTGCCTTTCAAAAATAAAAAGAACGTTCACCTACACGTACGTGCCTACTTTGCATAATAATGATTACCCGTTACTATTCATGAGGTAGCCGACGTTACTACGGTGGTATTCAAAGAGGAATTGTTTATGATGAAGTATTTCCACAAGTTTATGAAAGGCATACCCATGGCTAGGGTTTACATCCGTTTAAGAAAAATATTTCTCAGATTTATGGAAGGCATACCTATGGCTAGGGTTTGCACCAACAAGAAAACAAATTGAAAGAGAAACGCTGGAGTACATAGCTGGAATATGCTTGCCCACTTTATTGCTACCACGTTACCGCTAACACCAGCATTCCGTGATCCACCCTACAAGCCTTTCAAGTACCATTTCCACCGTCCTACAGACTGAAGCCACCAGCGCTATCATCACCGCTTGGTATCCAAAGTTCCAGCGCCAACAGTCCGCGTCCAAGACAATATCAGACGTGCATGCCAGGCGCGCTTACCAGACGTGCATGCCAGACGTGCTTACCAGACACGCATGCCAGACGCGCTTACTAGACGCGCATGCCAGACGCGCTTACTAGACGCGCATGCCAGACGCGCTTACCAGACGCACATGCTAGGCACACATGTTGCACGCGCATGCCAGCCACAATGCCACACCCTGGTCAGCACCAACAACTTGCATCCCTCCAAAGTGCTAGCTTCTCTGCTCGATGGCTAGCACCAACAACGTGCATCCTTTCCGGCGCTAACAGCTTGCTCCCTTCCAGCGCCATCTTCTCCGCTCCACAACCAGCCAAAGTAGCGCCATCCTCACCCTTCGAAGAAGCGCCATGGCTCCAGCACTCCGTGACCAAAATCGTGCCATCTCTACACGATACACCCACCAGAACCAGAGCCGCTTCCGCCATCCCAACGTTTCTTCAAGCATGATAGCTCCAACCGTCACTAGAGACGCTGCTACCCCACTATCAGGGCAAGATACTGGAAGAGCCGGAAAAAGCCGTCCTCCTTTACCACTGTTGATTTAATGAAAAGACAAAAGATACTTCAGAAGGACGTGAGTTTATAGATCAAGAGGCTCGCGTTGCTCTTGAACACCCAGTAGAAAATATCAGCAATCTAATTTCATCACGCGTAAAGATCAGTAACGACTTCTCCAAAATCGAAAGCAAAGGGGATCAGCAACCCTCCTGAGTTCATAGAGACCCTGTTCCCGTCAGGACCCGCACGATGGGGACTTCGCCCACAAAGTCGCGTAATCTGTGATAAAACAGTTATGTGAGATTCTATATTTCTCCAAGGCGTAGCGTCAAGACATATTTCCATCCCTCAACCGCACTGCATCAAGAAAGGCAAGTATTTCCAGCCAGGAAGTCGTTCCAAAACCCCAACCTCTCCTGGAAAAGTACGATTGATAAATAAAACTGGGGACTCCTAACCACTGTTCATGTGAAGGGTGTTCAATTTCACAGAGACGCCGGATTGACACAGCCGCTCCTTCCACATCCTCAAGAATCGCTCCGCTTCAACGTTCGCTCCGAGGTAGCTCCACTTGATGTTCTCTCCATAAGTTGCTCCAGGATCCGAAACCGAAGCTTCAAGGTTTGGCTCTTTAAGTCTCAACGCCCTCTCCAAGAGCCAAAGCCGCTTCAACGCCACTCCTTCCAGCAAAGGGTCGTGCCAGCACACTCACCATCTCAAGGATTATGGTCAAATCCAGACAATCTTCGTAGTCATGGCCACCTTTTGCTCTATCCCCCCAAAACTCGTGATCATGGGCGGTTTGCTCGCTTACGCATCCAACCAATCCTTTTACTCCCATGGATGCCCATGCAATTCCGTCCACCCTACTTTGTTCCAACGACAATGTAATCTCATCTGATTACATCTACTACCAAGAACTGTTACCGCTCATTTGTGGACACCGGGCAAAGCTTCACCTCAGCAACAATCACTACAAAGCCATACTTGGGGGCTGAGGATTTACACGGAATCCCTTCAATATCAAAGACTCATCAGAAAACTCCAGAGACGCGGATGAAACATTTTTATGAAGAAACAGAGGGAGCCACGCGTGTCATCCAGAAAAGTACAATAAGCTTGCATCAAATCCCGTGGACGTGGATTCAAGGCAATGCAATGAAAGTATGCTACACATTGGGACTACCAACATGGGACGCTTTCACTCCCCTCAACCAAGTTGTTTCTAATTTCAACATCATCACTGTCGAAGTTTTAGGCAAGAATTTCTCAACATGAAGCCCTACATATGCACCGAAGACTCCAAAAGCACGCCGTAGAGATACATTCACATATTCGGCCATGACCATCGGATCAAACTGAAGTATAACTGAGGACTGTTCACCGCGTCCCATTCCATATGATAGTCCAAGATTCAGAAGCTGGTTCGAAGGATGTCTCTTGGAACAAAGTCCTTGAAGACCTGATAGCAAAGACAACGACGACCAAATGTCTCCCAACTCATCTATTTCAAATTGTATCTTCGGAATATTTCTACCATACAATCATCCACAACATATCATCATCGCGATCAGAAGATCCAGACACTAAACAACTTAAAGTAAAGGATGGCCAACAACGCAACAAAAATATCCAAGATTAGCGCTGACATGATCGTCGCCGAGCATGTATTTCATCCATTCATCCCAGGAATGCAGTGGAGTTTTGGTAAATTTTGGAATCCACTGGAGAGACACTACAGACGAAAACACGGATCCAGACGAACAACAAAAGAGGGTTGATACCTCTTTTCATGCGGACAGGGTTTCTATAGTTTGAACAGAATTAAGACTCCTTCTTGCTCCATGAACGAGAATAGATGACTGGGCGTGACTATACCCCTCGGGCCCGCAACTTCCCTCCTGAATTCTTCCTGAGTTTCACCGTCGGGCCGTTTTCACCTCCTAGACAAGCTCAAAACATAAATATTCCCTCGGTAGGGGATAAGAAATTCTTTTCCGGTCAGATGGAGGGGTGGACCGTCAAAATCCGAGTTCGTACGAGAATTCTACAACAATTCTACTAAGGAGCGCTAATTAGGGTTTCATAATGCCAAACCCTAATTTAGACAAAGTTGTGTGCCATCACCATGATAGACACATTTTTGGTGTTTGATTTAATCCCAATTGTATATTTTGTTAGTGCTCGATTTTGTATTTATTATGGCTTTTTGTGTCTTTGTAGGTATTTTTGGCCAATAAACATTTTTGGAAAAATCGGCTCGAAAAGTTGTCAAAAGCGCCCCAGAGAAATTTGCTAAACGGATCCCCAGTTTGGATAAGGGGCAACCTAAGGGGAACCCCCAAAGACACCTGTTATCGGCACCTCCTCAGTGGATAAGGGGCACCATCATCTTCACGATTTAAAGAAATCCGTTTTGGCGGGAAAACAGACAAGACATCTGTGTGTTTCTCAGGAGCAAATTTGGACGTGTTTTTGGTGGATTTTCTCATGGGTTTGGATTCTTTTGGACCTGTTAGAGCAAAACAGGGTTTATGTGTGCGTTTGGATCGACCAGTTTGGGCTTAATAACTGTGTTGAAGCGAACAGAGGTGGGAAGTTATTCTCGGGAATTTTCCGAGTTTTATAAGGAAGGTACGTGTAAATTTGGGAGGATATAGCCCTGTTAGATTCGACTCTATCCCATACGAAGAGTTTCAGTTGAAACAGAGGCCGCGTGAAACAAAAGAAGGGAAAAAATCCCGAGACTTGTGGTGGAGGAAAAGAGAAAATAAAGGGAAGATTAACGTGAGTTTTGGGTCTGCCGGGTATAAAGAGGAGTTGTGAGAGTTCCAGCAGGGTTACGAATACTTTGGGAAGGTTTAGAAGAGAACAGGAGGCTGAAATCACGAGTTGAACATCTTCTGCTGCTGCTGCAAAAACTAAGAACACGAAGAACAATAGACCATCAACAACAGTCGTTTTTGGGGTCGTAGATTCAACGACAACTCAACAGTGCATAAGTCTGTCTCTGTAACGGTCCATTGTAACAGCTTGTTTGTAACGCCATTACAGCGTTGCAAACAGTCTGTTTTATTGTTTTTCATCCTTTTAATCAACTTTTGAGCTATGAACCGATATTTTGAGCAAGTGATTAATATGAGGAGCTAAACCCCTTTGCTGAGGCGACGGAGGAAGCTATTTTTTCCAACAAATATGTGGTAATATTTATTTAATTAATTTCTGCAATTCTTTTTATGATTATTTGCATTGAATCGAAATTGAAATAAAGATTTTTGC
Source organism: Papaver armeniacum (assembly GCA_023531295.1). Taxonomy (NCBI): domain Eukaryota; kingdom Viridiplantae; phylum Streptophyta; class Magnoliopsida; order Ranunculales; family Papaveraceae; genus Papaver; species Papaver armeniacum. Next base: position 2,618,198 of record JAJJWW010010882.1, read on the forward strand.
TAACTCTTTGTATTTTCACTTGATGGTGCATGCTTAGCTTAGGGCTTTTGATGTTCCATGCTTGAGATTAACAACCAGTATTTCGAAAATCTACTATTGGCAATATTTAAGAATCAATTGAACGTATGAATTGCATGATAATTATTAATATTGAATCACATAAAAATTGGAAAATAGTGGAATCCTGAGTCTCGGTGCTTTCTAAAATCTTGATACAACCTTCTTTGAGTTTTCTAGTTATATTTGAGTCTAAAAATCCTTCACAAGTCTGAGAGGAACGACATCTTTATTACCACTTTACTACAACTTGTTAATATCACATCAATTTTTGGCGCCGCCGACGCGGACTTGTTTTTAGGGTTTTAGATTTGTTTTTCTTTTATTTTTTATTTTTTATTATTTTTGTTCTTTTTTACGTTTTTGGGTATTTGTTTTTTTTTTCTACAGGTTCTGGATCATAAAGAAAATTGAGCCAAGGAGTTTGGTGATTGCGTAAAGACTTGGAGCGAAAGATTAAAGCGAAAAGAACGGAAAGAAGACGATTTTTTTTTAGATTTTTTTTTTTTTTTTTTAGGGTTTGTTTATTTTTAGAAAAAAAAAAGAAAAAAAATTGTATTAGGGTTTATTATTTTTGTAATTTTTCTTTTTTTTGGACTTTGGACTTTTGGACTTTGGACATTATTTTTATTTTTACCCTACGGAAGGGTACCTTTAAATATAAACTGTTTGCAGAGAAGGAGGACAATTACGATATTGTCTCTGCACCTTGGGTTCGTACACTGACATAGGAGTCAGTGGCCCGAGTCGACTACAACCGATTCATCCCCGTCCGGGAACGGGAGGTAAGATTCTGAACACTCGCGAATCCCCCGTCGCCGAGTTCTTGGACTCCTTCGTATGCTTATATGTTGAGGACTGAATACGGACATTTATTTTTCTAGTAAAGGGCAAGGCCTGGCCATACAAGATAAGGGTTCGGATTTCATCACCGTTCTCTTCTTGCCCGCCTTAGGAACACGTAACCTACGCGAACCTAAGCCTTAAAATTTTGACTAGAACAAGACCGATAGGGTAACGAGCTTAATAGGAAAGTTATTCGAAAGATATTGGTTACTCTTTTAAGCACACTTCGAAGTTCATGAAGGTTTCTGTGAGTTGAATGCGTGACTGCGCCGCATTGTAATTCCGGTGAGGCCTTGGGTATCAAAGCTCCACCGAGCTTCCCTAGCCTCTATTCAACTTACTTTGACTCGGATTGATTCCAGAGGGGTCTGCTTAAATTGTAACGAATTCCCTTTCGAAGGATTAGAAGCTGGTCTAGAAACAATCTAAGTGGAGCCATCATGCTTTTTGTTTGCTAGAAATCAATAGGTTTGATTTGGTTGAGTCGGCCTTGTTTTGTGATTGCATAGAATCCCCTTCCTTATTCGTTTGCATGCCGGAACGTAAAAGAGACGCCCTAGGTAGATTTGTTAAAGAGAAACCTAGTAGTTCTAAGCGTCTCGATTACCTCAATTTAGAAAGTCCGATTTTTGAAGAGTCCAATTTTGAACGTCCGTCTTTTACTGAGGAGACAATCCCTGATATTCCGATAGTGCCAGAAATGGCAACTTTGAAAGCTTTGTTGAACCCGACTAGGACTACTCGTCCCTCGTGTATCAGGTTAGCTGAAACAGAAGCAAATTTTGAACTTAAACCTGGAACTTTACAGTTGCTCCCAATCTTTTTAGGGAAAGAAAATGAAAACCCCTATTTTCATGTTAGGGACTTTGAGGAAATTTGTAGTACCCTAAAGATTAGAAACCTTGATGATGATGCTTTGAAACTCAGGTTATTCCCTTTTTCCTTGAAAGATAAGGCCAAATCGTGGCTATATAGTTTGGCTTCTGGTTCAATCGAAACATATGAACAACTTACATCTGCCTTTTTGAACAAGTTTTTCCCTAGGCACAAAACATCGTCTATTAGGACGCAAATCTGCACGTTTTCTCAACAGGAGGGAGAATCTTTGTATAGGTATTTGGAAAGGTTTAATGATCTATTAGCCCAATGTCCTCATCATGGTTTAGAAAAGGTTAGGTTAGTTCAGATCCTTTATGAGGGTTTAGATTATTCCACTACGACCACTGTAGAATCTATGTGTACAGGTGGGTTTGAAAACCAAACAGTTGATGCGGCGATGACATTTTTGAATGAAATCGCCGAAAAGACCGAACAATGGGAAAATAGTAGGGCACCCCAGAAAACAATTCTTCTAAGCAGAGGAAACGTTAATAGGGTAGAAGGAGGCTATGAATCAGATGCCAAAATTACAGCAATAGCTAAAAGGTTAGAATCTATAGAATTGGGTCACACTAGTGGTAGAGTGGAGCCTTTTTGGGAAGGCCAGAATAATGAAGAGCAAGCCAATGCTCTATATAATAACACTAGATTCGACAACCGTCAGAAATTTGACCCATATTCAGAAACCTATAATCCTGGTTGGAAAAACCATCCGAACCTTTCGTGGTCTAAGGGCCAGAGTCAAGGTCAGCTTAGTAATTCGAATGTTCCCCTAGGTTTTGGTTATAATAAGAACTCTCTAGGTCAAGCTCAGTTTCAGAACCCTTCAGAGAATAAAATATCTAGCTTAGAGGAATCTCTTAGTATATTAAGAAAGAGCCAAGATATGTTAACACAGAGCCAGGAAATGTTAATAAAGAGCCAAGTTAGTTTTGAACAGGAAACCAAGCAGAATTTTCAAACTAATGCTCAGACTCTTGCTAAGTTGGAACTTCAAATAGGTCAAATAGCTAAGACTTTAAGTGAAAGAGATAATGGAAGGTTCCCTGGTCAAACTAATCCCAACCCTAGAGGAGTTCATGAAGTAGGTGAAAAACCATCACATCAGTTGAATTCAATTAGAACCCTTAGGAGTGGTAGAGTAGTAGACAATCAGGTAACCATGCCCGATAGTGAGCATACTGTAGTTCACCCCTCAGGACCATCCATAGCTGAGGGGACTGATAAAATCTCTGATAATGTCAATTCGGTTCCTGAGAGGCCCTATTTTATGCCTAGAGCCCCATTTCCACATGACTATTAGTACCAACAAAGAGTGAATCCAACTTTAATGACATAATGGAGGTTTTAAGAAAGTTACCATAAACCTTCCGTTACTAGAAGCAATTAGGCAACTTCCGCTTATGCCAAATTCCTTAAAGATATGTGTACGCGAAAGCGAAAGCTTAGTGTCCCTAAAAAGCCTTTTTAGCTAGTCATGTAAGTTCGATCATTCGAACAACACAACTCCTAAGTATAAAGACCAGGTGCCCCTACCATTGCTTGCACGATAGGAAAACACGGGGTAGAGAAAGCTTTACTTGACTTAGGAGCTAGTGTGAACTTACTTCCGTAACATGTGTACTTACTGACTAGGACTTGGTGAATTGAAACCTACCAAGATAACACTCAGTTAGGCTGATAGGTCCGTTAAAATTCCTCGTGGTGTGATAGAGGATGTTCTTATTGAGGTCGACAAGTTTATTTATCCTGTGGATTTCGTAGTCCTAGATACACAACCTGTCCCCGACCCGAAAAATCGGATAGGTAATTTTAGGTCGCCCATTTTTAGCCACGTCTAATGTTGTTATCAATCGTAGGACAGGACTTATGAACTTATCCTTTGGTAATATGACCACTTTGAACTAAATGTCTTTAATGTTACTAGACAACCTTCGATGATTTAGAGGAAGTGAATATGATTAGCACTTTAGTTCATGATCTAGTTCAGGATAATTGGGACGACACTTCATTGGATGAATTTGATGAGACAATTCTCTTAGGTCAAATAGATGACCAGACTTTGGACCTAGAAGAAGCTCTCGAACATTTTAAAGACTCTAAGGATCTAGAAATTCAAGCCATAGTGCTAGGTCTTACGGAGAGTAGTGATTACCCTAAGTTTGGGGTATTGATCGTCAAGTATCCCCATTAGAAGTCCCTAACTTGGGACTCGAGCTTAGTACATCTGAGCTATTAATTGAGTCTATTCAGACTCCACAACCCGATCCTCCCGATACTTTCCAAGAGGAAATTAAGCTATTAGAAACCCGTTATTCGGATGAATCTGTTTGTCAAGACACTCATATGAAGCCCAATTGGTCGTCCCAGGTAGATCCAGTTGTCTTGCAGGAAACCTTGGATGAGGATGTCCTCTGTCTGTTCATTTTTCTGATTTGGTGCAGTTGTCTCATTTTAGTGGCAGTATTATTTGGTTTTGATGATCCACAGTTGTTTCGACTATTGATATACAATTTGAAAGGGTAATTAGCCATTTTATGGGTACGTAATGTCTGGCTGAAGACTTTAAACTTAGCACTTCTTGGGAGGTAACCCAATATTCATGCGACACGGTAATATCTTTCCTTAACTCTTTTACTTCAAATGGTAACAGTTTCTCCTTGTTCATGCTTTTAATTTTATCTTTAGAACATTGAGGACAATGTTAGATTTAAGTTTGGGGGTATGGGAGAAATTTTTAGTTGCATTGTTAAACTCCAGAGCCTAGAAATTTATGCTTATTAAGGATGGCACTAACCAATCTAAGTGGATGGAAGCATTTTGGTTGTAGGAGTTGAGGAACCAATCTGATTAGATTGAAACATCTAAAGAGTCTATTCATAAAAGCACAGAGCTCAGGTGTTAGAAATAACATGATAGTTTCACCAATCTCGTTGAGTCCTTTTCACTTCTGTTTTTATTTTTATTTTGTTTTTAAACTATGTTTCTCTAAGTGATTAGGTGGGGCCCACGAATCAAGTTGTTACCGATGCTAGGGTGAATTAGAGTGATTGAGATACCAAAAAAAAAAAAAAAAAAAAAAAAATAGACTAGACCAATTAGACCAAACGGAATAAAATTAACACTTGGGAATAGCAATATGTGTGTGTTTTCCCTGTCTCCGTCGCCTAAACAAGCGTGGAATGCAGGATCCACGGGAACTATCATGTAATCTGCTGACAAGAAGCATGCGCTTGGATCCAAAAGATCTAATCATGCAGTTAAAAAAAAAATAAAAAATAAAAAAAAAATTAATGTTCAGTGAATAAATCGACCACTGGAACCCTTGTATATGCCAGTTGTGTTGACCTAGAGTTAGGATTATCGACCACTGGTTCCCTTGTATATGCCAGTGTGTTGATATTAGTCAGACTAGTATCCTAGTCCATTAGGATAGGTTCATTTTGGCGGAGGCCTTGAGACGAGATATGGGAAACATCGATCACTTAGTAAACATCAAAACCATCTATGTTTTTCTCTATATTCATCTTCTTGAACTATCCATGTGATTAGTTTTGACTCGGTATTGATGTCCATAGTGTGACTATCTCGAGTAGAGCTCGTGACTTATATATGAATTTTAGTATGCTTGAGTGCAAACTCGTATACAAAGAATTGGAATTTCGCATTAGGGTACTTCCTCCGTAGTCAATGAGTATGCCAACCAAGGAGATTCTTTAGTGCCTTCCAAGGTTTTGCGTAGATAGCTAGGGTCTGGAGAGTAAAGGTTTTGTGGGTACACCTCTGGTAAACCCTCCCGAGACTATAACTCGGCCACTAGGGCCACCTAGGGGTTTAAAGGCATATTGCATACGCTAAATGCAATCGACGATGCCCTGATAGTGAGTTAGGATTTTATTTTGTTTTTATTTTTGCTCGAGGACTAGCAAATAATAAGTTTGGGGGTATTTGATAGACACATTTTTGTGTTTGATTTAATCCCAATTGTATATTTTGTTAGTGCTCGATTTTGTATTTATTATGGCTTTTTGTGTCTTTGTAGGTATTTTTGGCCAATAAACATTTTTGGAAAAATCGGCTCGAAAAAGTTGTCAAAAGCGCCCCGAGAGAAATTTGCTAAACGGATCCCCGGTTTGGATAAGGGGCAACCTAAGGGGAAACCCCAAAGACACTGTTATCGGCACCTCCTCGGTGGATAAGGGGCACCATCATCTTCACGATTTAAAGAAATCCGTTTTGGCGGGAAAACAGACAAGACATCTGTGTGTTTCTCGGGAGCAAATTTGGACGTGTTTTTGGTGGATTTTCTCATGGGTTTGGATTCTTTTGGACTGTTAGAGCAAAACAGGGTTTATGTGTGCGTTTGGATCGACCAGTTTGGGCTTAATAAGCGTGTTGAAGCGAACAGAGGTGGGAAGTTATTCTCTGGAATTTTCCGAGTTTTATAAGGAAGGTACGTGTAAATTTGGGAGGATATAGCCCCGTTAGATTCGACTCTATCCCATACGAAGAGTTTCGGTTGAAACAGAGGCCGCGTGAAACAAAAGAAGGGAAAAATCCCGAGACTTGTGGTGGAGGAAAAGAGAAAATAAAGGGAAGATTAACGTGAGTTTTGGGTCTGCAGGGTATAAAGAGGAGTTGTGAGAGTTCCAGCAGGTTACGAATACTTTGGGAAGGTTTAGAAGAGAACAGAGGCTGAAATCACGAGTTGAACATCTTCTGCTTCGCTGCAAAAAACTAAGAACACGAAGAACAATAGACCATCAACAACAGATCGTTTTTGGGGTCGTAGATTCAACGACAACTCAACAGTGCATAAGTCTGTCTCAGTAACGGTCCATTGTAACAGCTTGTTTGTAACGCCATTACAAGCGTTGCAAACGATCTGCTTTATTGTTTTTCATCCTTTTAATCAACTTTTGAGCTATGAACCGATATTTTGAGCAAGTGATTAATATGAGGAGCTAAACCCCTTTCTTTGAGGCGACGGAGGAAGCTATTTTTTCCAACAAATATGTGGTAATATTTATTTAATTAATTTCAAGTAATTCTTTTTATGATTATTTGCATTGAATCGAAATTGAAATAAAGATTTTTGCTAACTCTTTGTATTTTCACTTGATGGTGCATGCTTAGCTTAGGGCTTTTGATGTTCCATGCTTGAGATTAACAACCAGTATTTCGAAAATCTACTATTGGCAATATTTAAGAATCAATTGAACGTATGAATTGCATGATAATTATTAATATTGAATCACATAAAAATTGGAAAATAGTGGAATCCTGAGTCTCGGTGCTTTCTAAAATCTTGATACAACCTTCTTTGAGTTTTCTAGTTATATTTGAGTCTAAAAATCCTTGACAAGTCTGAGAGGAACGACATCTTTATTACCACTTTACTACAACTTGTTAATATCACATCACACCACCATTCAATAGCCAAAGTTCCAGCATCATCACCATTTCCACCATTCCAATCCGACCAATGCTGACGGCTCCATTCCAAGCCGACCAACGCGTGCGGCTCCATTCCAAGCCGACCAACGCGTGCGGCTCCCATTCCAAGCCGACTGACGCCTGCAGCTCCCATTCCAAGCCGACCAATGCGTGTGTCTCCCATTCCAAGCCGACTGACGCCCGAGGCTCCCATTCCAAGCCGACCAACGTGTGCAGCTCATATTCCAAGCTGACTGACGCTTGCGACTCCCATTCCAAGCCGACCAATGCGTGCGACTCCCATTCCAAGCCGACAATTTTCATCTCACCACTCCACGGTCTGCACCACCAGTATGATTTATGAAAATCCGCCAACACGGGAAGCACAAACTCTCTTTACCTCTCAAAAAGGTTAGCCGGACTTTCCTGACCATCCTTTCATGACCTATTGTTTCGATCTCTGTCCTAGCCTGTCACCATCTTATGCTTACCTCACAATGCGGCTCCCGTTCTGAGCTAAGCAGAGGACTTAATGTTGATGGTGGTGTTTAGCTTAGGGGTAAATCGTAAAACTATGCACCTGGCATGACGTCACCATGATCTCTAGCGCATTTATTGACCATTAACACATTTATCAAATCAACCAGCATGCTTACGTAATAATTACCAGGGTACCTTTTTCTTTCTATGTATCATGTTCCATGTGAGAACCCCCTAACATTGATTGACATCACCTGCACAAAACCTTAAAATTCTCATGCTCTTTCGCGCCAAGGCATGCTACCCATGCCACCGCACCTCCGTGCCCAAGAAGACCACCGCGCCAAGGCATGCCCCATGCCACCGCACCTCCGTGCCCAAAGCAGACCACCGTGACAAGGCATGCCAGCCATGCCAGCCCGCACCTCCGTGCCCAAGCAAGCACCACCGCGCCAAGGCATGCCAGCCGCACCTCCGTGCCCAGCAGCGCCAAGGCACGCCAACCATGCCAGCCGCACCTTCATGCCCAGCAGCACCACCGCGGCAAGCCATGCCAGCCGCACCATGTGCCAAACGACATGCCTAGCCATTGGCCCCACATACCAAGCCAAGCCGCACCTTGCCTTGGCCCTAGCCATGCTACCTCACCAGGTGCCAAACGACATGCCTAGCCATTGGCCCCACATACCAAGCCAAGACGCACCTTAGCTTGGCCCTAGCCATGCTAGCCTCACCATGTGCCAAACGACATGCCTAGCCACTGGCCCCACATGCCAAGCCAAGCCACACCTTGCCTTGGCCCTAGCCATGGCACGGCATGCCAACTTAGCCGCGCCACCACGATGGCCTTCCCTATGCGGCCACTAAAACGAAGGCGTGCAACAATCAACGGTCACCCTTCCACCTTAGATGCAAATCTTAGCCGTCCAAGGTCGCCAACCAACGCATGGTAACCTTTGGCCCAATATCCTAAGTTTGGCCATGCCCAAACCACGCTAAGGCATGCCATGCCCACGGTATGCCAACCTAGCTGCGCCACCATGCTGGCCTTCCCTATGCGGCTACTAAAACAGAAGCGTGCGACAATCAACGGCCCCCTTCAATCCCGGGATCAAATCCTAGCCATCCAAGGTTACCAGACAACGCATGGTAACCTTTGGCCCGAAATCCTAAGTTTGGCCACGCCCAAACCGCGCCAAGCATGCCATGCCCACGGCATGCCAACATAGTCGTGCCACCTTATTGGCCTTCCCTATTGGGCTACTAAAACGAAGGCGTGCAACAATCAACGGTCCCCCTTCAATCCCAGAATCAAATCCTAGCCATCCAAGGTTACTAGACAACACATGGTAACCTTTGGCCCGAATCCTAAGTTTGGCCACGCCCAAACCGCGCCAAGGAATGCCATGCCCACGCATGCCAACCTAGTCGCGCCACCATGCCGGCCTTCCTTATGCGGCTACTAAAACGAAGGCGTGTGACAATCAACGGTCCCCTTCAATCAAGGATCAAATCCTAGCCATCCAAGGTTACCAGACAACGATGGTAACCTTTGGCCCGAATCCTAAGTTTGGCCACGCCCAAACCGCGCCAAGGCATGCCATTCCCACGACATGCCAACCTAGCCGCGCCACCATGCTGGCCTTCCCTATGCGGCTACTAAAACGAAGGCGTGTGACAATAAACGGTCCCTCTTCAATCCCAGGATCAAATCCTAGCCGTCCAAGGTTACTAGACAACGCATGGTAACCTTTGACCCAAAATCTAGTTTGGCCACGCCCAAACCACGCCAAGGCATGCTAACCTTGTCGTGCCTTCATACTAGCCTTCTCTATGCAACCAACGGAAGCGTGTGACAATCAACGACCACCTCTTCTCTTAAGATGCAAAATCTCGACCGTTGAAGGTCACCAAGTCTCTCAAGCTCGACTTGCTAGACGAACAACAACATGCTACATGTTTTCCACAAAAACATTCGAGACATCAACACATATCACAAACGGGGGATCCACTTTGGGTATTGGTTTGGCGGTTTTACGCAGTGTGTACACACTACGCCCGTCATAAGGAAGTGTCATAAGGATGAGGCGGTTAGTAAATACAGGGAATAATGTTGAAACGCTCTTTTTTATGGAACATCAGTTCCATGTGTTAACGGTTACCACCTCCTCCCATTTACTCACCCATTATTCCATTCCTTAATGAGACCAGAGTACGTTTCACTCTGACTTGTATAAATAGGTCTTACCTATTTCCACCGAACAACAAGTTCAAGCAGGAGCAATACAACACTCAGAAACATTTGCTAGCTTTCCATATTTTAGCTTCCCATTTTCTGATACAAGTCGTAGAAACAACTACTCTTCCAGAATCAACCTGGTGTCAACACTTTCTTCGCTTCCCTCCCCAAAACCAACCCATCTCCTTCACTTTGTGACCAAAGCAAGTCTGGAACGGCCATTTCTTAGTTTAGGCCGGATTTGTACGGATTGATCTCTCGAATCTAAAGTACTCACGTGCAGTACATTGTTTAGGGTTTAAATTCGTTTCTCACCCACACACCCGAAATTACCGAAATCAGCAAGCCATTTTCACCCTCAAACACCTCCATAATTATTGTATTGCCTCTCTCTGTATTCTTGCTCATATATTCTTGGTCTCTGCTGCTCATGGCTACCTCGCTTTGGTTGATCTTCTACGATTAATTTCTCTTTGCTTCCTTGCGAAGTGCTCGCAACATCATTTGCCATCCTTGGTAATAGACTTGCATTTCCTATCTTTTCGCTCGCGAGTGCAACCAGGTAGGACTCCATATCTCTCTGCTTTTCTTCTAGAGCAATATACTCCTCTTGGTATTCGCGCAGCTCTGCCATCGTTATTTTGTCTTTCATCCTGAATATATGTGTAAACAATAAATCAGTTAGAAATAGTGCATTGATGAATGCTAAGATGAGATTCCTTTCATCTACTAGTCCTGCCATTTCGCTACTCGTTGTCCCCCATCTATTGGTCATATCTCGCATACTTTTGTTCGTTCTCCTTCGTAGGCTGAATGCTTTTTCAATTCCTGGTCTTTGCATATTGCTACTGATGTACTGTCCCAAGAAAAAACTCTGCCAAGTGATCGAATGATTTTATTGTTCCCACTGGCAATCCTTCGAACCACTTCAAGACTTCTCCTGCGAGGCTGGCCGGAAAATATTTGCATAAGACTGCGTCGTTATCCTCATATTGTAACAAAGCTAAGTTGTATGTCTTTATATGTCGGATCGCGCATGTAGATCCATCAAAGATGCTAGGAAATTTGGGTAAGTGCACTTTCTTGGTATTGTTACTAATTATATCCGCCGTGTGAAGGGTGTCCTTGCTGCTTCTTCTATTGCTTCCTCTAGCTGCCTTCTTCCTCTATCTTTTCATTTTGTTACTAATTCTCTTAACTCTGCTATTTCTCTTAAAATTTCGCCGTTTGGGAATATGTCTTCTTGTTGTTGCCTGGGTATTTTCAACCGGGCTTGCCTCAATCTGTTTTCGTGCCTGCTTTGTCGTATGGCTTCTTCTAGTTCTTGTCGTTCTTCATCGTCTCTTCTTTCTCTTCGCATTTCCCTTTCATTTATCATGTGCCCTTGTGCAGCTATATCCCTCTCGTTTTGCTGACTCATCATCTCTCTTCCATGAAGTATCACCCTTGCCTGTTCTGCATCATTCTCTCGCTGTTCATCATCATGCATGCGGTTCTGTTCTCCATTTCGCTCCAATCTACCTTCTCTACGATGTCCTTGCCTGGGTTCATCCTCACCCACTTGGATATACATGTCTTCTATTTGATTGCCTTCGCGCTGCTCCTGCGAGTTTCCGTTCACCTGAAAAGTGTTATCCAAAAATTATCCTTGTGTATTATCTCCGTGCTCAGATCTACTCCTCCTAGTGGTACTTCTACTTGTTCTTGATCTCGAACTCGCACGTGTTGTTCTGGACCGTGATTGTGACCTTTGCTCTTGTAATCGCTGATTTTCCTCTCTTAGTTCATCAAGTTCACACGCAGTTCCTCTTCTCTTCTTCTTTCCTCTGCCAATCGCTATCGTAGTTCTGCAATGGTCATGTTGTCTTCGATTTCTCCTACTGCTCCTTCTTCATGTATCCTCTCTTCATTTTCTTCTGCAGTATCTGTATCCGTAGTGTGAACACTAACTTCATCATAATTTATTTAATCGTTCTCCCTTGGTTTCTGCTGGATCTGAGATCCGATCGGCTGAGATCTGTTGTTCCTCTCTCATATTCTTGATGTCTGCGATTTCGCCTCTTCTTCTACCTGCAATTCTTCTACTCCTCCTAATAGGTGTTGCTTTTTCTCCTGTAGATTCTTGTCTCACCATTTTGTGTTCCTGAAATAACACTTTTCTCACAAACTTATGCAAACCGAAATTTCTTTCCTAAAAGTAAACTGCGTTATCAGTTAGTAAATCTAACTACTTAGAACTTTTCGAGGATAACCAAAATCTTTCACGAAAACAAGAATAACAAGAATTTTTTTGAAAAGTAAGTTTTAAAGCTTTCACAAACAGGTGTAATCCCTTCTCCGAGCTGTATTCTAGCGCCAAAATGTAGTAGTAGAAAATCCCACTACTACGCCCCTTTGAAAATCTATATAACAAACTAGGAAATCATTGTGAATAGCACTTAGAAGAATTTTATTAAGTTTAGAAATCAATACAAAGGAAGGAGATGAAACCCTAACTTGGGAAGTAAATAACTCTCTCTCTATCTCTTAAAGTTCTATCTCAACTCTCAAAAAGATCTCTCCCCACCACAAGGGTGGCTGGTCCTATATATAGGATTTTTACATAGTGGAGGACAGCTAATAAAGCCCCTATTTTCGTATTTGTAGTGCGATGTCTTCGCACCCGTATACTGAGTCCTCTCGCACGTATTCTTTAACTTCGTACAGATTCCACACCTTACTCGTGATCTTATGACGTCATCCGCTTCGTCATCCGGAATGTGATATGTGCGAGTACGTTCGCCCCCTTATAGTAGTACTGCTTCACATGATTCCTTCGTGTGCAATATTTAACTCCTACACATAATATTCCAAACATGGTAAATTATGCTTTCATTTTAGGTTTGTAATTTTTAAACCAATCATACGGTTGCCAAGTGTCCTCACCTAAATATTGTCACTTCATGAATTCCAAATTTAATTTGGTTTCCTTTTTTTAATCTTTTCCTATTCTTTTTAAACCAATCATACGTTGGAAAGTGTCCTCACCAAAACCCTCATTTCACAAAACTCAAAAAAGGCCTTTTGACCAATAGGGAACGAGGGTTTCCTCACCATTCAACATGGGAGCTTAATTTGTCTAGGCCTTTAAGTCTTTGGATTGAGAGTGTTTTTTTACTATATTATATGTATATCAAAGATGGGTTAGAGCAATTCCTATGGGAATGTTCAAATGAACTTGTTTGTTGAGCCACGTGGATGGTTAAACAGGATTCTCCACTATGGAAAAGAAGTGGGCGTTAGATGGTTAGACGCGCGACCCAACGTCTGGCGCTGGCGTCGGCGCGACAAGCGCTGGCGTCGTTCGGAATGGCGCCAGCGCCGGCCTTTGCGACGCCAACGTTTGTGACACGACCGCCAACGAAAACTTTTTTACGTTCACCAGAACGGCTAGCTTCCGTTTCCATTCTATAAATACGACTCGAAGAAGATCTCACAAATACACAACAAACCTTCATCCGATCAATCTTTTCTTAATTTCAATTATTTTCAATTTCCAACCATGAATTCTGATTTTGATTCTTCTGAGGAGGATATGGAGATGGATAACATGTTGTACAAAGAAGGTGAAGAAATGTGTATGGGGTTTTTGCATCAAATGGATGAAGATGCAGACCAAGATAGAAGAAGACGAAATTTTATGTTGCAATTACAAACCGGGATCATACCAAAGCCTTTAGAGTCATATGAAGTTGCGACTAGAAGATGGACGTGGCGGAATCGACATTTTTACCACGAAAAGCTGATGCATGATTATTTTAATCATGACTGTGTGTATTCCTATAAGGATTTTCAGCGTCGATTCCACATGGGCCGTAACTTGATGCAAAGGATTATTGTCGAGCTTTGTCAGGTACAACCTTTATTTAATTATCAGTATGATGCACGACATATACGAGGCTTTAGTACCGAACAAAAGTTCATTGCGACCCTCCGTATACTATGTTACGGGGTGCCAGCGGATTCCACGGACGATTACATCCGTATTGGGAAAACAACCGCCTTTAGGTATCTCAAACTGTTTTGCGAAACAATAGTCGAGCATTTTGGTCCAACCTTTTTAAGAAAGCCTACTCAGGAAGATGTTCAAAGAATAACTGCAGAAAACACCGAGAGGGGTTTTCCCAGGAATGCTAGGTAGTCTTGACTGCATGCACTGGACATGGCATGCGTGTCCGGTAGAATAGGCAGGCCAATATAAGGGTCATTATCCAAAACCAAATGTAATTTTGGAAGCTTCATCTACTTATGATTGTTGGTTTTGGCATGCTTATTTTGGACTCTCGGGTTCAAATAACGATCTCAATGTTTTATATAAGTCACCATTGTTTGAAGATCTTAAGAATGGGGTCGCGCAGCACTGTAATTTCACCATCAACGGTAATCACTACACTCAGGGTTATTATCTAGCATACGGAATCTATCCGTCAACTATGGTTCAAGCTTATAAACAGGTAGGCTTTGGTCCGACGACTTCGAAGGATATGCAGTACTTTAACATCCAACAAATGGCATGCAGAAAGGATGTTGAACGTGCTTTTGGCATATTGAAAAGGAAGTTTGCCATCATAGTGGGCTTGGCGCGCTTTTTTGATATTCAAGAAATGAACAAAAATATGTTGACTTGTATTATTCTGCATAACATGGTCATTGAAGAAACCAGGCGTGACCCAACTTGGACTAGTTTTCAAGATGAAGATTTAACCAAGGATCTTGTGGTAGAGCGTGGGCGTCCGGCAAGAGAATATAGACTTGCCACTGACAGACTCCACAATCGGGAAATCTATGCACAATTAAGATAAGATTTAACAAAGCACCTCTGGCTTTAAAAGGATCAGCAAATGATGCGGGAGGACGAGGCAGAGGCAGGGGGACAGGGAGAGGAAGAGGGAGATAATTAATATGTTTTTTAATTTAAAAGTTGTTGTTTATTTTAATTAATATATTGTTTAATTTAAAGTTGTTTGTTAAAATTGAGGCAATTATAAAAGTAATTTTAATTAAACTAAACTGAATTAAATTAAAACGACTACACTAAATTAAACTTGACTACACTGAATTAAATTAAACTTAACTATTAACTAAACGCGTTCATTCATTAGCAAAACTGAATTCCTCTTCGTTTTCTTCTGAGGCATCATCTTCCTCTTCCACATTCATATACGGGCCAGTTTGTTGAGGGGGTGCTCCAGTTTGTTGGTGGGGGGCTTGTTGGGCCTGGACTTGATTGGCCTAGACTTGTTCGGCCTGGACTTGATCCATTTGCGTATTCCATATACCATATTGTCTTTCATTCATTTTGCCAACGTCCAAGGAGAGTAAGTTGTTTAGCCTACAATCACTGTAGTATTGTTCTCGCGAAAGACGACTTTTCTTTTGATTTTCTAAAGCAATTGCACGGTCCTTGACTCTATCTGCCTCCATCTGCATCTCCATTACCTTGTGATCAGCATAGTTAAAATCGCTTGAACCTCCTTCTGTTGTTCGTTGGGCTGTGTCTTTCGCTGCTTTTGCATCTTTCACACCACCTCATCTTCTTTTCTTGCAGATGGTGTTAACGTCTAGATTACTATTGTGTTGATCCTGACTACCTGGAGTTCCATCAGGCGAGGAAGCAGGCCCTCCATTCTAAAAATCCTGCGAGATTGAACCATGTCGTGATCTTACGGGCACTTGATGACCTTCCAGCAAGTATGGATTAAACTTGTTAAGCACCCTCAAAATGGTGAAACAACTTTCATGTTAGAATCTTGAACCTTTGTGGGATCTTTGCCACTCTTCCCGACATCTTCGTTCCACATCCGGTTCGCTTTCACCACTTATTTTGTTGTTCCATATTAGAGTGATAATAGCTACATATTTACTAACGGCTCTTGTAATTGTGCAAAAACGATGACATAACCCATCGACATCACGACCATGAACATTACCGGTTTCTTCATAAAATTTTTGTAAAATCTTACCGTAAAAAGTTTTTTTCTTGATTAATACCGTTGATATCATCTAATGTATATAATACAAAATTTCTGCAAAGTGACTCGTCTTCATCCATCGTATACTTCGGACCACGAATTCTTGTGTTCCTTTGCTGTGATTGTTGTGTTTCTTGTTGTGTTTGTTGTGGTGTTTGTTGTGGTGTTTGTTGTGGTGTTTGTGGTGGTGTTTGTTGTGGTGTTCGTTGTTGTGATCGTTGTTGTGAGGATGCCATATTTGTTAAAGATGAAATTTTTCTGAAAGATTGAATTGATATGAATAGTTTTGTTTGAAAAGAAAAAGAGAAGTTAGAGACGGTATGGAAATTGTGTAATGTTGAGGAAGGCGTGAGTCTAAGTCTATAGACGAACTGAATTTATAGGGAAAGGAAATTAGCGATGACGGGATGGGAATACCAGTTGGCGCTCATAGGAAGAACACGGATGCATTCCCGAAAACGCTAGCATTATCATTGAGGGCGCGCGTTGGTAGGAAGAATGCTGACGTTCTCTCTTCTGACGCCAGCATTAGTGGAGATAACACGCGTCCTTACAATAGACGCGCGCCTGATGTTCCGACTCGATGTTCAAATGAACATATCTGTTCATTTGAACATCCATTTTCTATGTTTGTTCATTCCATAGTGGGAGCAAAATGAACAAACTCTGAGTTTGTTCATTCATAGGAATTGCTCGGGTAAAAACTGTTTCTGCTGGTTTTGGTAATTTTGGGTGTGTGTGTGGATGAGAAAGGAATCTAAACCCTAAACAAATGCACTGCACAGGAGTGCTTTTGATTCGAGAGATCAATCTATACAATTCTGGCCTAAACCTAGAAATGGTCGTTCAGACTTGCTTCGGTCACAAAGTGAAGGAGATGGGGTTGATCTTAGGGAGGGAAGCGAAGAAGTTGTTGAGATTGTGAAGGTGTTGGCTGTTTATGACTTGTATCAGAATGATGAACTGGATTGCACAATGAAAGCTATCAGTTCCGGTGTTTTCTGGATACGAATGACAACACTTGGTTTTTCTGTGTCTGTATTGGAAATAGGTTGGAGAACCTATTTATACAAGTCATTGAGCGCAACCCCCATCTCGTAGGAAGTGGAGGAGGTGAAGTTATGGAGTAGTGGGGTCGTGTAGGAGTGGTGATTGTCACACGATCACACCTTTGCCCACTTCCCTCGTCATTGTTAACTGTCCACCTTTTCCTGACACGTTCTTGTAATGGCGCGTTGCACGCTGTAAACCGCCAGACCAATACCCCAGTCAGTATCCCCCAGTTTGTGACATGCTTGATGTCTCGAATGAGTGGATCGTGGGATCCACCGTAGGAAGTAGCATACAGTTCTAAGTTAAATAACTAGGTTAAAGAATTTGATATTCGTGAAATATCATGTATGTTCGATGCAGGTAATGTATTGCAAACAATCAACATGTATGAAGCATCGATGTTTTAAAGCTTGACCGAATAAGTCGCGATCAAGCGTCTTAAAATAGCATCACGTCCAACCATCTTCGATTGATCGTTTGGAGGCTGCATGGGCGAGCAATGCTCTGGTCGATCACTCCCTATGGGAGAGTGGCGGATAGTGATCATCGGGATGCTTCATTGGTCGTCTAGCTTTTAACCTAGGCTGTCCGACTAAGCTAACAAAGTTGGATGGACGAGATGGATTATGACGCTTATTTGCGAATGGAACTTTAGGATTTTTAAGAGGTGCGCAAGCATCACTCTTTTGCTTGACCGAATTCAATCATGGACACCATTTTTGGTGGGACCGATCGGGCATGCGTGTAGACGGCCTGTCGGTGTACATGTCCATACCGCTTTGTCTCACGAAGGTGCAATCTAGGCCACTCAATTTGACCAGCAAAGATGAGTGGTCGTGATTAGTTTGCGACATGAATCCATTGCCGCAAAGGATTTAGAAGCCGCGTGACATGCTACCTTTGTGCGCGCGTTTCGAGTTTGTCGAGTCCTAGTCTACCTAGGACGACCGCGTGATCATGTTGACGCTCTCGGGACCTCTTGAGTCTATATCTACACCCTTCATCCAAGCTTGCGAATAAGGATGGTCGCGATCGAACTACGGCAGTTATGCAATGCCGCAAACCCTAATTAGGGTTTTAAAGCAGTCACGCATACATGACTTTGGCCAATCGGTTTGGAAAGTCATGCTTCCCCTTTGGAGAAACCGACCATGTGGGGCCATGTTGGGATGGAGGTGAACATATGTGCACCTCCCTGATGGTCCTAGGCGCGATCTAAGCCATCCAAACATGCTGGCTAAGTTGGATGGTTGTGATCGTTCTAAGACACTAGTGGAATTTCCGCAACCTTTAAAGCATCACGCCAACCATGTTTCGAGCAAACGTTCATTGCTCCATGGCTTTGCCGTGAGAAAACCGATCGGGCAGGGATAGAGTGGGCCCGCCAATGTGCGTGTTGGCGCCTCCTTCATCTTTCCCGGTGCGATCTAAGCCGTCCAATCAGGCTAGTTAAGTTGGACGGTCACGATCGTTTTGAGACTGTCTTAAGCAGTCTTGCTCGTTCGAGCTTCTTCCAAAGCAGGGCAGCCACCCTACTTTAGGGCTGGCGTTTTGGCAAGTGGGAAGTAAAGTGTAATGTTAAATAGGCTAGGGCATAAATAGGCCTGGTTGGTGGTCATCACGGTGATAGCCTCTGCTCCTGCTAGGGTTCGTCAGGTTTGGTTAAATCATGCGGTCAACCTGTGTGGCCGTGATCATTTCTGAAACTGATACGGTCAGTCCAGATTAAATATGCTCAATCGGGCTAATATAAGCACACCGAGATATGTTGCCTGTACGGGTATTTCGTTCATGCCTCACTATTGATACTTGGATATTCGTGTTACTCCATTAAGAGCAACACTCGGTCATCATGCCGCACCAATGGTGAGAGTTCAGAGGAACAAGACACAGAAATACTAGGCGAATCATTCATTAATTAATAATGCTAAAAATTCACAGAATATTCGGGATTGTTGCTACATGCTCCGTTCTGGGTGAATTTTGTGTTTTTAATTCACAGAATATTTGGGATTGTTGCCACATGCTCCATTCTAGGTGAATTAATAAAGCGAAGAGGTACTCATCACTTATTGAACATATTTATCCTCTGAAGGATGTCAGCGTATTAAATTTGGCTTTACAATTTTAGCCTTGAACAAAAATCCACCATCAACATTAAGTCCCTGCCTAGCACACAATGGTTACACTATTGTGGGGTAGGCATTAGATGGTGACAATTTAAACATTTGAACGATTAAGCTAAAGTAAATAAATATTTACCGTAGAGGAAAACACCACCTTACGCCTTAAACTCCCCAGAGATGGCTGAATCGCTCCCCATAATCACACAACAGCTTTTCCGACTTTGATTAGGGTTAGGAAAAAGCACGACTTGGTCGATATTTAATCCTTATTCATCGGATAAAATTCGCCGCAACCGATTCGGTCTTCCTTTAAGGTTTTATCTACATGTATGCAGGGGTTTAAAAACGCCCTTTATCGATAGGATTTTCCTGCAGAAACTCCATTTCTTCACCATGTCGAACAGCAGTTGATCATCTTCTTCATATTATCCAGGTTCTTCTGCTAAACGCGCACGACCTACATCAGAGGTATGATCCCGAGCCATTTGTTGATTTCAAAGACGCTACCTTTCCCTTTATTTTACTTCTGCTACTTTTGTTTCAGGAAGAACAAATCCCCGTGCTTCGCGATGACTCTCCCGCCCGTATTCTCCGAAATAAGAAGACTGTACCGGTTCGTTATTTTTTTTTATTTAAAAAAAATAATTGTTTGTTCTTCATGATCGTGTGAATAAACTCCCCCCCCCCACCCTTTTTTACAAAGATGTCCTACTGGAGCATGTGTGACAGTGATCGATGATGACGACTTAACCAGTCCTCTTCCTTCAAAATCGAACACGCCTACCCCCACAGACCTCGAAGATGCTGATCTAGGTATCTCATCTCATGAATATCCCTATGCAGGTCTTCCATTTGATATCCATATGAGATGTGTATCTTCCAGTTACCGAACCGTCGGTGGATTCTTGGTGCGGAAAGAATTTGTGTCTTTATACACAAAAGTATGGAAGAAGTATGGCCACATCGCAACCAGGAATGTGGTTCGACACTATGCACCCGCTTTGTTTACCACGGTAAACTACCTTCTTCCCATGATTGCTGAAATGGAGAATATCTCCATCCACAATGTTGCTGAATCAAACTTTGAAGAGTGGGAGAACATGGTGTCTACCTGCGAATCGATGGGATTCAATGTGAGCTGGTTGCGGCAGCGTCTTGACATCATCAAGGTTGATCAAGCTGGTATCCTTGTGAACGTAGTTCATGCTGCGAAGGCTATCTTGGAAGAAGAAAAGTCTCTGGCCGCGGAATCAGAGAAGGTGGAACAGGCAGATCAAAACTTGAAGAATAGGACAGAGAGATACCAAACTAGGTTGAAGATGATGCTCTCAATGAATTATAATTTGCTGGACGACCTCTTCTAAGTTGTGTTCAAATGTACCTTCTTGTTATCAAAGTCGTCATTATTATTTTTTTGAACATTCTTGAGAAATGAATTGCATCGGTTTTGTAGTGGATGGATGAAGTTTTTACATTGACGTATTTTTTGAATAAATTGACAATTCAAAGATGCAATGAAAAATACCTGTATTGCCATGTCATGGGAAAGTAGTGGGACAATGATCAAGCATGATATGCCTTGAGCCATTTTCCGTTAATGACTGCTTCTAACTTGCCTCCATCCACCTTAATGACCTTGTAGTAGCCGGTAGTGTAAGCCTTGGTAATCACGTAGGGACATTCCCATTTCGGAGAGAACTTTGGTGCAGACATGTCTTGTTGAATGTGCTTGGCCGTCTTCAAGACTAAATCTCGTACTTTAAAAACACGTGGCTTCACAGTCTTGTCATACACCCTGGAGATCCTGTTTCTGTACACCTGAGTACGTTCCTATGCTTTGCTTCTTCTGGAATCCAAAGTGTCTAACTCAGAGATTCTCGAATTAGATGTTTCAGCCTCGTTCCAGTGGACCCCACTTGTTGCTGCAATCTGTCATGTACCAAATTACAATGACAAGAGGGGGTGGATAGATTGAGGATAAACCTCTCCCAATTCCGAAGAATCAAGCCTTCTAATTCCGAAGAACTAGCCTAATCGATTGAATCGACAATTTGATTAATAATTTCATAACCCTCATTACAGGACTCATTCTGCTTATAAGCTACCCCTTCCTTCCCTAGCATCAACAACTCACAACGCTCCAGGTGGTTACATCGCAGCCACCCGTTCACTTATAATTAACTACTAATTATCACTACTAATTACACTAAATACCATTATTACTAAAGACAGATACAATTATGATATGGGGTATCCAGGAACATGACATTCCACTCCCCTTGAAAACATCCTTGTCCTCAAGGATGAGAGTTAAGTGAAACACCCAAAAGTTGGAGAGCCAGCGCCTGGTAGACGATATAAATAGTAGTTGTCGCACACCCCCAGACACATGAGAAGCCTAATTCACTCAACGCCATTAAAAACCTGCGTGAGGCCCATAAAGTTCCTATACCAAGCCCATATGTCCATTGCCCACCTGATAGACTACATGTGAGTCGCACATTCATAATTCTTCTTGCAAAATGAACCATCGGAGTTAACTCTTTAGTGTTCAGTTCCCCAAAGTAAACCGGTCCCTTGACTTCATGACATCTTGTAGAGTAGGCATCCATATAAGTACCACTTGTATTGACTTTGTTTACCTTTAGGTGCTTGAAAACTTCAGTATGAATTGAACTTGGGACCCTCCCATAAAAAAGATAAGTTTGTCCAGGAATTCTCATCAGTAAACAGTCGATATTACTATCAGAATGTGCTTGAATTGTCCATCTCGAGGAGACCCCCAACTGTAATGCAATTTGAAGTTTCACCATCTCATCTAGGTAGTTGGTTATGCTAAGAACAGTTCGGCTAGATACGTCCATCAAGTATGTGGAGGTGTTTGAAGCTAAGAACAACAATTCCATTCCGGCAAGCATAACCACAGTGCTCGAGTTCCAACCCTGATCATACCTAAGAATGATTTTACAGGGCGCTTTCCCATAGTACCTGAATGTTTTCATGAGACACACCACTGATGTAAGATTCATCATACCCCACCATTCGTTGGCACTCCATAGACCTGTCGAGAATGATTTCCATTTCAAGAAGTGAACCATTTCCAACACATTTCGAGTGTATAACAAGGTGAGTAAGGCCTCAGTATCCACAACTCTTCCATAAAACACTAGTTTGAATAACCAGCTCATTGGTTGATAAGATCGACTCGAGAATCGATAAAGGCCATATAAATCATGTAGAGCATAGTGTAGGTAGTAGAGAACGATACTCTTAAGAATTTTAAGCAGCTCCCTGGAAGTATGGGCATCAACACAGAACTATATTCTTGGAAGCAAGAAAAATCGCCTATTATTTTGAAGATTTTAGTCCCTTTGGTGGAAAACATATTTGCTAACATGAAAACTTCATGAAGCAATCCATAAAAATAAACTCCACCTTCAGTAAAATTCCACACAACACTGTCAACACTTTCCGTACCCATTCTGATACTTCTTGCAACAATATAAACAAACCCATGATTATTCATTTCTGTGTAATTATCAAGATTCTGAAAGACAACCGCACATGTAGTATCTAACATCATAGAATGAGAATTCCACAACATGGTTTCACCAACTTTACCTCGATCAAACAACATTCGACAACAAGCAGAATTGGGAGAAACACGGGCATCCAAGGGTAGCAGCGCATGATAAGAAGAAACTCGAAGTTGCGCTTTACAGACCCCATGATAGACTGTAGTTGGAAGCCACAAACGTAAGAAATCTGCACTTCTACTAAAAATGCACCAAATACTATCATGTAGTCTACCGAATCCTTCTTGTGCCTTCTGGACCGCATAATCCTGTATGACCTGAATGAGGATTGAATTCGAGGATGCAGTATCCCACTTAAGCCCTGAACACAACACTGAGATGAAATTTTTATCAACCCAACTAACAATTCTTACACTCCACAAACCAGGTGGAACCCATCTGAACTTCCACCTCAAGTAGCCTACCCACAACAACATTTTAAGAATCTTAAGTACCTCGACTAAGATCTGAGTTCCCATTATAATACCTACTTGCATCATACTACTGCTGTAAACATTAGGTGCAGGTAATAAGTAACCAAATCTCAAGAATTGTAAACAAACTCTCACACTTCTAGGGACTGCAAAAACGAGCATCGACAGATAATGAAACTTTTGGAAAATATTTGGGAGAGTAATTGCATGCCCATGTCCAACTGCACTAACCCCCAACAATTCACCAAGTAGGACATCATTTCCTCGTCTAGCAACAATAAGATGGAAAACCATTTCAAAGTGAAGGTAAAATTAAATTGTACGCACCACAAGTCAAACTCCACCGTGGGATACGACAAGAAAATTTCGAGCACTATCTGAATTCAAGACTGGTATGCGAGCTCCCTCACTCTCGACGACACATATTAAGCACAGAAGATGAACTGCAAGCACCGTAAGCAATTCCCATGGTAGCTGTAAGAAAAAAAAAATCTGCACTCTTCCTACCAAGCACTTGTCATAAAAGAACAGTGCATCTTCTAAAATAAGTGAGAATTTCCATAAAAGAACAGTCATGAAATCCCCTTCCCATGAGTTCAATTCCTATCCCACGATCATATACACTACCAGTAAGGTTGACACCAATGTAAGAAGATTGTTCACCCGCTACTTGGTGACTGATAACCCCTTGAATAAACAGAAATTCTTTTCCACGATCAAATACTTTATCCGCATATTTGAAAGAATGGTAACAATTTAACCTAGTAGGAAGTATGTGGTTAAAAATAAAATTGTGCTCACAACACACGTATCCATTAAAAGCATTTTAACAAATAACTTCCCGGTGGAACTAGAAACACTACCATTAGCCAACATACAAGCAATTTGATCTTGAAACCATGAGTCTGACCAGTACCCATGTCTGTAAATCAACTCGTGAACAAGTTGTCTATAGTAGCCATCCAACAATTTTAAGAACACACCCAATTGAGACCGAAATTCAGAATAACAATTTGTAAAACAAGAATTCTCTAAACTGAGCTCGATCTTCTTTCCTCGATCGAATAACGAACGAGTAAAATCAAAAAGAAGAGAAAAGAAATCCTTACAATTCAACTCGCTGTGGATCATGATTAGCTTTCTTAAGCTCTCAAGGTTCTCATAACTAATCTCTTTTATTTGCACGGGGTTCTCATTTATCGACATCGTTCACTTGATTTGGCGATTTCGTGTCCGAGAATCATCCTTTTCGTCGCCGAATAAAAAAGAAGGAATAACCAATTCATCTACAGATTCATCTGGTGTTGCTTCAGATGGAAGTGAAGAGTCTTGGCTATAATCTGTAACTTCCTCTGATTTGAAGGAATCCATAATAGACTCAAAGATTGACTCTAAGATTGAATCAATTACAATTTCTTCAGTGAAAATTTCTTCCTGAATCTGCTTAGCTTCTCTAACCCCAAGGAGTGACTCTAATCGCTTCTCTTTCCTGGCGATGAGCTTCAACATCCGAAGAAGATTATACTCTCGAGTTGGGAGTCATCTTCTCGTTTGTGAGTATCATACAACCATCGGAGATTAAGTAAATCATCCTTGAGTTTCTCGCTCCTTCTCCATCGCAAACATCAAGCGTCGCCATGGATCGAAACAAATCTGATACCAATTGTCATGTACCAAAGTACAATGACAAGAGGGGGTGGATAGATTGAGGATAAACCTCTCCCAATTCCGAAAAATCAAGCCTTCTAATTCCGAAGAACTAGCCTAATCGATTGAATCGACAATTTGATTAATAATTTCATAACCCTCATTACAGGACTCATTCTGCTTATAAGCTACCCCTTCCTTCCCTAGCATCAACAACTCACAACGCTCGGGTGGTTACATCGCAGCTACCCGTTCACTTATAATTAACTACTAATTATCACTACTAATTACACTAAATACCATTATTACTAAAGACAGATACAATTATGATATGGGGTATCCAGGAACATGACACAATCCTGACTGATGGGATTTTGATTTCTGCTGGGACCGCGTCCGCGCCGTAAACAAGTGAATATGGAGAACCCCAATGGAGCTTCTAGGTGTCGTCCGATACGCCCATAGCGCCATCGGCAAGAATCGTTCGTGCCACTCTCTAGGATTGTCATGTATTGTTCGACTGAAAATCCAATTAATGTTTTGTTGGTGCTCTCGGCTTGTCCGTTTCCTTGAGGATAGTAGATGGTGGAGAAGACCCGTTTAATTCCATATTCTTCAAGAAACTCTCGTACTTGTTTGTTGGCGAAGGGGGTGCCGTTATCAGTGATAATATGCTTAGGCACACCAAAACGACAGATGATGTACTCTTTAATGAAAGCTGCAATCGTCCCGTAGTCCCTCGTAGAGGAATAGCTTCAACCCATTTGGTGAAGTACTCTGTCGCGGTTATGATATACTCGTGCTGCTTCGCTGACGGCGGATTGATCTTCCCAATAATGTCAAGTCCCCAGCTATAAAATGGCCATGGACTGCTTATCAAGTGTAAAGGAGTGGAAGGTGCGTGAACAAGGTTCCCATGAATTTGACATTTGTGGCAGCTTTGAACGAATGCAGCTGCATCATCCTCCATGGTCGACCAATAATATTTCTCGTGTATCTGGAGGAACAATTTCCTCTTCCCTTGATGTTCCCCTTCATGCATTTCCTTCAACATAATTGGAATCTCTATCTCAGCCAGGCATCATAACAGATCACCTCCAAAGGTTTTGCGATACAGGATCCCTTCGTGAAACACGAATCGTTTCGCCTTTTGTTTCACCTTGACAGCCTCCTTTTGACTAACAGGAATTACTCCATCACGGAGATAGCTAATATACGGCTCTCTCTAGTCCCCAGCGTGATTTGCTGAAAACCTCCAGTTGGTGTGGCGGCGCTTGACAATTTGAACAAGATTTTTGGAGTAGCTGGGATTGAGTCTCCATTTCTGGCCAGTAATAGCCCAGGCGTTGAAGACGTCGATAGAGCGTTACCACCAATGTTTGTCCACAAATTTCATTGTGAACGCGGTTAACCTGCAGCTGTGCTTCATCATCTCCGAGACATCTTGATAGGGAACCATCCGGGTTTCGATGATATAGCATACCATGAAGCATGAAGAATTTTTGCAAGGTTTTGAGACTGACCTTTCCTTGAGAAAGCGAGCTGCTAAGCTCCTGAATAATCGGAGTCCGCCAATCGCAGTTTCCAGTGTCCTTGCATTGTGAAAGCCATGTTGATTCTACCGTTCTCCTCTTCACCGTCAGGGTTTCTTATAAACCTTCGAACTGTAATTTAGAAGCTAGCGTTGCTAAACAACCGGCGTGCCTGTTGTTGCTGCGGCCAATATGGGTTATGGTTGCATCAGCAAAGTAGTTTAGTAACCTCTGCGCTTCTGATCGGTATGGTGCTAGCGTCAGCTCCTTCAATGCATATACTCCATTCATCTGATTAACTAGTAGCTTAGAGTCACCTCTTATTTCCATACGTGTGGCCCCTGCTTGTTTGTCTAACGACAGTCCTATGAGGAAGGATTCATACTCTGCTGAATTGTTAGTGCATTGAAAGTCCAGCTTGAAGGAGTGCGAGAAGACTTCACCGGTTGGAGATTCTAGGACTACTCTTTCCCCTCAAGTGTTATTGCTAGGAGTGGCAGAGCCGTCAAAATATAACAGCCACGCTTCTTCTTCGAGAACAGAGATGTCTGGAAATTCTCCAGGAAGATCCTCGCGTAGCGCGGTAGTGCCTTCCCCGGGGGAATCTTTGCTAGTAAATGCAAATCGCTTGCCCCTTGATAGCTCTAAGTGGTGCACACGTTATGTCTAACTCTGACATTTGGAGAAGCCACTTAGCCTACTTTCCCATCAGGATCGGTTTTGAAAGCATAAACTTCGCAGGATCATATTTAGATATGAGTACCACCTTATTGGATAGCGGGTAATGTCTGAACTTCTGAATGGAATAAATTAGGGCTAAGCATGCCTTCTCTCGCCTTGGGGTATCTGAGTTCAGTGTCTCTCAATATTCTGCTTAAATAGTATATGGGATGTTCGATTCCCTCGTCATCTTCTTGAGCGAGCAAAACCCCGACAGCGGTATCACTGAAAGCGGTGTAGAGACATAACGGTCTTCCTTGGATGGGAGACTTCATGATGGTTGGAGATGACAATATTCGTTGAATTTTTTGAAACGCCTCCT
The DNA here is from genome assembly GCA_023531295.1 of Papaver armeniacum. Taxonomy (NCBI): domain Eukaryota; kingdom Viridiplantae; phylum Streptophyta; class Magnoliopsida; order Ranunculales; family Papaveraceae; genus Papaver; species Papaver armeniacum. The sequence continues at coordinate 2,645,555 of JAJJWW010010882.1, forward strand.
GTTGCACTGCGGTCCAAACGAAACTTGTTCCTTTCTTCAGAAAGGGGGTGAATGAAGCAACAAGCTGGGCTAAGCCAGGTATAAAACGTCGAATGTAGTTCACCTTTCCCATGAATCTTTGGAGTTCCTTCACAGTTCGTGGTGGTGGCGGCATCGTGAGGATAGCTTGAGTCTTGGATGGATCCACCTTGATCCCCTCAGCAGTTACCTGGAATCCCAGAAATTTGCCCGAAGAAACGCCAAAAGCGCATTTCAAAGGATTCATCTTCAATTTGTATTCGCGACACCTTTCAAACACTTGCCGTAAGACTCCTATGTGGTCTGCCCGAGCTTTTGATTTGACTACTATATCATCCACGTAGTCTTCAACTTGCTTATGCATAATGTCATGGAAGATTGCCTTCATAGCGCATTGATACGTTATGTCGGCATTCTTTAAACCAAAAGGCATAACAGTATAGTAAAATTTCCGAGAGGAGTTCGGAAAGCTGTCTTACTTGCGTCATGCTCATACATCCTTATCTGATTGTAACCGCTATATCCATCCATGAAGGAAAACATGCCATGCCCACTGGTGGCATCTACTAGCATGTCAATGTTAGGTAGAGGAAAATCATCCTTGGGGCAGCACTTGTTCAAATCTCTGAAATCCACGCAGCACCGGATATGTCCGTTTTTTTTTTTTCACCGGAACCACATTAGCCAACCAGGTCGGATGATGAATGGGTTTAATGAAGCCAAAGAGCTAGTAACTTCGAATCTCGGTCTTGATTTGATCTTCCACCTCGTGCCCGAATCGCCTCGGAGGCTGTTTGATCGGCTTGGATCCGGGTATGACATGTAGATGATGGGTAACCAATTTTTCATCTAAACCGGGCATTTCGTCATACGTCCAAGCGAATATGTCCTGGTATTTCTTGAGAAGTTGCACGAGCTTTGTGCGCTCATCCGTTGACAAAGTTGAGCTGATGGAGATAGGCCTAGGAGATTCTTTATTCCCGATATTGACGATTTCGAGCTCATCAGTCGTGGAGATGGTGTCGTCCTGCAGTTTTCGTGGAGCATCCAGCACATCTTCTTGTGGCCCGTCATTTTTGTAGCATTCCACTGGGCGGGGAGACTGGGAATCAGTCTCCCCTGCTAATTGCTAACAGCGGCGTCGGTACACAGTTTTACCTTTCTGATCGCGGCTTGCCACAAAAGTTCACGTCCTCTTAGTGTGAACGTGGGTCGCTGCTTCGCCAGATGAAGAAGACCGCCTTGTCAGCGAAGATGCATTGTGGGGCTTAGCCCTCAATGATGCAAGTCGGTCCCCCTCCTGGATTGACGCCCACGTGGAGAGTGGGATGCAATGAACTTTGTCTGATTCTTCCCACGGAGCTTCTCTTGGTTCAAATAATTCCAATCCACATATCGGTACGTAAGGAGACAACGATGCAGGAATACGAACGATTTTTTTTTATATAGCATAGTCTTCAGGCATTGGTGATACGTCGGAGGACAATCCTATTATCGTGAAGCCACGGTCTCCCTAGTATCATATGGTAGTCCGGATCCTCCTCTATGACATAGAATTTCACCTTTGACTGAACGAGCCCTACAGATAAATTCAAATTGACATACCCGTACGTGTTGGTTTGGTTTCCTTCAAAGTCTGTCATCGTGGTAGGCTGTCGCACGATCTTGCTTGGGCGGACCTTAGCCGCCTTGAGTGTCTTGAGAGTAATCACATTCGAAGATGCTCCTGTGTCGATGAGGGCCCTCTTGAACTCTGAATCCTTGATGCGCGCAGTAACGTGTAGGGCCCGGTTGTGACCCTCTTCCGCCATCATGTCTTCCTCTGTAAATGTAACATTATTCACATACGTCTCTAATGTGTTTGAGACTTCTGGACGTGAAGGAGTTAGATGCACGTCCAGGGCTATCTGGTTAATTGCAACAAACGTCTCCGCTCGCTGATTCTTCGAGAGGTGTAAAAGTTTACACAAACTTTCCACTAGAGAAGCCGCTTCCTGATCCACTGGCCTCCGGTTCATAGTGAAACTGTTGATTTGAGGAGGATCAGTCCCCAGTGTATAAGTCTCCGTGATAGGACCGCTCATCTCTGATGTCATCTTGACGATGAGATCGAGTATGCCGTTTATCGCTTCTTTGATCAGTTCCATGTTCTTCGTGTGAATCTCATGCACCCGTGCTAACTCGATCAATGTTGGGATTCTTCCGGCTACACCATCAGATACACCGTTGGGAAGAGGGGTATCTCCGTTGGAGGAACTTCGACCAGGATTTGAAGTTGTTGGGGGAGTCCTAAGACCAACCATTTTGAAATCAACCAAATGGGATTGGGCATTGAAGATATTGACTTCACAACCGAGAGATTAATCTCCCACTGTGGTCGCCAATTGTTTATGGGTGAAAACTGTTTCTGCTGGTTTTGGTAATTTTGGGTGTGTGTGGATGAAAAATGAATCTAAACCCTAAACAAATGCACTGCACGGGAATGCTTTTGATTCGAGAGATCAATCTATACAATCCTGGCCTAAACCGAGAAATGGTCGTTCCAGACTTGCTTCGGTCACAAAGTGAAGGAGATGGGGTTGATCTTAGGGAGGGAAGCGAAGAAGGTGTTGAGATTATGAAGGTGTTGGCTGTTTATGACTTGTATCAGAATGGTGAACTGGCTTGCACAATGAAAGCTATCGGTTCTGGTATTTTCTGGATATGAATGACAACACTTGGTGTTTTTGTGTCTGTGTTGGAAATAGGTTGGAGAACCTATTTATACAAGTCATTGAGCGCAACCCTCATCTCGTAGGAAGTGGAGGAGGTGAAGTGATGGAGTAGTGGGGTCATGTAGGAGTGGTGATTTTCACACAATCACACCTTTGCCCACTTCCCTCATCACTGTTAACCGTCCACCTTTTCCTGACACGTTCTTGTAATGGCGCGTTGCACGCTGCACGCTTTAAACCGCCAGACCAATACCCCAGTAAGTATCCCCCAGTTTGTGACATCCTTGATGTCTCGAATGAGTGGATCATGGGATCCACCGTAGGAAGTATTATATGGTGCTAAGTTAAATAACTAGGTTAAAGAATTTGATATTCGTGAAATATCATGTATGTTCGATGCAGGTAATGTATTGCAAACAATCAACATGTTTGAAGCATCGATATTTTAAAGCTTGACCGAATAAGTCGCGATCAAGCGTCTTAAAATAGCATCACGTCCAACCATCTTCGAGTGATTGTTTGGAGGCTGCATGGGCAAGCCATGCTCTGATCGATCACTCCCTATGAAAGAGTGGCGGACGGTGATCATCGGGATGCTTCATTGGTCGTCTAGCTTTTAACCTAGGCTGTCCGACCAAGCTAGCAAAGTTGGATGGACGAGATGGCTTATGACGCTTATTTGCGAATGGAACTTTAGGATTTTTAAGAGGTGCGCAAGCATCACTCTTTTGCTTGACCGAATTTAAGCATGGGCACCATTTTTGGTGGGACCGACCGGGCATGCGTGTAGACGGCCTGCCGGTGTACATGTCCATACCGCTTTGTCTCACGAAGGTGCAATCTAGGCCACTCAATTTGACCAAAGATGAGTTGTCGTGATTAGTTTGCGACATGAATCCATTGCCGTAAAGGATTTGGAAGCCGCGTGACATGCTATCTTTGGGAGCGCGTTTCGAGGTTGCCGAGTCCTAGTCTACCTAGGCCGACCTCTCACACGCACAGGTGGGCTCACGGTGATCATGTTGACGCTCTCGGGACCTCTTAAATCTGTATCTACACCCTCCATCCAAGCTTGCGAAGATGAATGGTCGTGATCGAACTACGACAGTTATGCAATGGCGCAAACCCTAATTAGGGTTTTGAAGCAGTCACGCATACATGACTTTGGCCAATCGGTTTGGCAAGTCATGCTTCCCCTTTGGAGAAACCGACCATGTGGGGCCCACGTTGTGCTGGCGGTGAACATATGTGCACCTCCCTAATGGTACTAGGCGATCTAAGCCATCCAAACATGCTGGCTAAGTTTCATGGTTGTGATCGTTCTAAGACACTAGTGGAATTTCCGCGACTCTTAAAGCATCACGCCAGCCATGTTTCGAGCAAACGTTCATTGCTCCATGGCTTTGCCGTGAGAAAACCGACCAGGCAGGGATAGAGTGGTCCCGCCAATGTGCGTGTTGGCGCCTCCTCCATCTTTCATAGTGCGATCTAAGCCGTCCAATCAGGCTAATGAAGTTGGATGGTCACGATCGTTTTGAGACTGTCTTAAGCAGTCTTGCTCGTTCGAGCTTCTTCCAAAGCAGCGCGGCCACCCTACTTTAGGGCTGGCGTTTTGGCACGCTGAGAAGTAAAGTGTAATGTTCGACCGACTAGGGCATAAATAGGCCCGCTGGTGGTCATCACGGTGATAGCCTGCTCCTGCTAGGATTCGTCTAGGTTTGGTTAAATCATGCGATCAACCTGCGTGGCCGTGATCATTTCTGAGACTGATACGGCCAGTCCATATTAAATATGCTCAAACGGGCTAATATAAGCACACCGAGAGATGTTGCATGTACGGGTATTTCGTGCATGCCTTACTATTGATACTTGGATATTCGTGTTACTCCATTAATAGCAACACTCAGTCATCATGCCGCACCAATGGTAAGAGTTCCCGGGAACAACACAGGAAATACTAGGCAAATCATGCATTAATTAATGATGCTAAAAATTCACAGAATATTCGGGATTGTTGCTACATGCTCCCTTCTGGGTGAGTTTTGTGTTTTTGATTCACAGAATATTTGGGATTGTTGCCACATGCTCCATTCTAGGTGAATTAATAAAGCGAAGAGGTACTCATCACTTATTGAACAACTTTATCCTCTGCAGAATATCAGCGTATTAAATTTGGGTTTACAATTTTAGCCTTGAATAAAAATCTACCATCAACAACCTTAAAAAATAAAATAAAAATAATAGATAGACATTGGATCTCTTTTCCCGCCTTAGGCCTCTAGAACTTTTGAACTTCTCTGTTGATTGGCCATTTGCGAGAATTGAAAAATGCGTAGTTTTCAAGTCTGTCATACGTTTTCTTGATATTAATCTTACAAACCGAACCCCTTTTCCACTTCTTAGTCTCGAATCAAGTAGCTTATAGCATGTTTGTTTTTTCCTCTACGTGGTGGGTCCCATTTATATTGGTGTTTGTTTTTTCCACTACCTCTACATAGATAGAGGCAAATCTCTATCTATATAGAGGAAATCAAATAACACCAATTAGGTGCTATCTTTGAGCATCTACCTCTATTAAACCTTCAAATGATTAATATACCCTCGAACAAACTTATAATGTCCAAAAATAATTCCTTAATTCAAAATATAAATTTTCCCTGTTTTAGAAAAGTGATACTTTTGCATGTTTCATAAAAAGTGATACTTTCGTCCCGTTTCAGAAAAAATGATATTTTTGTTCCGTTTCAGAAAAAAGATTTTTTCGCCCCGTTTCAGAAAAAGTGATTTTTCACCCATTTCAGAAAAAGTGATACTTTTACCCTTTTTTAGAAAAGGTGATATTTTGCTCCGTTTCTGAAAAATTGATTTTTTGCCCCGTTTCATAAAAAATGATTTTTTTCCCCGTTTCAGAAAAAGTGATACTTTCGCCCGTTTCAGAAATGTGATATTTTTGCCCCGTTTCAGAAAAAGTGATTTTTTGCCCCGTTTCAGAAAAAGTGATACTTTCGCCCGTTTCAGAAAAAGTGATATTTTTGCTCTGTTTCAAAAAAAAAATGATATTTTGCCCCGTTTCAGAAAAAATGATACTTTTGTCCTTTTTCAGAAAAAATGATACTTTCGTCCCGTTTCACAAAAAGTGAACATCTTTGGTTGTATTTTACTAATACATTTTTTTTTTGGAATTTTTGAACATCTTTGGTTGTAATGAATCTTCATGGATTTTTTGAATTATATAAGGGTAAAATGAGAAACATATAAAATTGGCTACACAATATAGAGTTATTAGATAGTGGTCAAACAAACATGATTTTAAGAGACATTATATAGTGATATTTATATAGATGTAGAGGTAAACCTCTATGTAGAACCTTTTATTTATATAGAGGAAAAAACAAACATGTTGTTAGTTACTAAACTAATTGGTCTAAAAGTAAAACCTTAGTAATTAAGCAAATGAAAGTGCAATTTAACCTCCGGTCCAATTTACCCCCATAAAACCATGGGGGTTAGCCCAGTTGGCCAGGAGCATGAATCTCAAATAGGAGGTCAGAGGATCGAGTCTCCGCTCACGAGTTTGGAGATCTCATGAAATACTCCCGTTATGTAAAATTTAGTTTAAGTTCTTAATATAATGTATCTTCTTTCCTAGTAAAAAAAAAATTACCCCGATGAATCTCTTCCTATTTTATTTTATTGTATTTTAATTTCTGATAGTATAACTTAGAGTTGATCAAGAAGCTTTGAAGAATTCAATTGGAAAACATTTGCCGTTAAAAATCCCTTGATATCCTTTTGTACGAAGCAGAAGCGTTTTTCCATCAAAAAAAAAAAAAAAAAAAAACAGAAGCGTTTTCGGAAACAGAGCTCGTGCTTTAGTGGGTGTCAGAGAGACTGAATTTCCAAAGTGAGGTGAATAGGACATTTGCCGTCGTCAGTAGTAACTTTTCGACCTAATTTAAAAAGGAGAGAGGATCCATGGACCCTCTTAAGAAGGCGAGTCTAGATAAAAGTTAATTTCAATGCATTTTTGGACTTAAGAAGGCGAGTGTAGATAAAAGTAGTTTTTCGACTTTTAGAAATTAAAAAATAAGAATCTAGTTTGGATACCAACAAAAAAGAATCAAATTTTGCGATGTAAAAAAAAAAGAATTAGTTTGGTACCACCGGAATTTTTTGACTTTTAAAAAATAATATTAAAAATCAATTTAGGTATATATTTTCAAAATGACTTGTAAAAGCAAAAATAATTAAATTTTCGCTTATGGCTTCTACATACAGAATTGCATGAAAATTAATTCTGCAAAATTAAACAAAAGATAATGACTGTGTCCGGGGCTGGAGTCTAGTGGTAGAAGAGATACCGGCAAGTAGTAGTAGTATCAGCGAACATAACTGGGCAATAGATTGTCTCTAGAATTTTTATAGGGGGTTAGTCGGGCTTCATTTTCAAGCTTGAAAGCAGTTTTGTGCATACAAGCACATTTTGCCACCATTTTCAAGCTTCATTACTAAGCTGATGGACCAAGGGGCCACCAGATTATGCTGACATGATCGTCGATGGATGTAAAACATATTGAAACTGCTTGAGAAGTTATTTTTCAAGCCGACAATATTGGGATGGATAAAAATAACTTGAGAATTACTTTTCTTTGGTTGTTTAAGAATTAAGAAAATTACATAAAAAGAATGCTTTTACTACTGGATTAATATTATGGAATATGGATTGGAAGTTTGGAACCATTTTTACTTCCATAAATTACTTCTCAGGAGTTGGAAGCCATCAGTCAAGTACACTGATTGCATGACACCCTCTCTGTAGAGACCTAGGACTTCTAGTTCTAGATAACTAGTTTAGTGTACTTCATTACCCAGGAACAAATGGAAAAAGAAGAAGTTATTTTTGGTTTGATCAAAAGCAAAAAGAAACAACTTGCTTGACACTGACAAGACTGAAGAGACAGTTGAGTTTGTGTACTTACGAAAATGATAGTTATCCCACATTCATGCCCCCCCCCCCCCAGCCATTTTCACCATTAGTTCCTTCTATTACAACTATTTCTGCATATGCTAGTTATCCCACATTCATGTCCCCAACCATTTTCACCATTAGTTCCTTCTATTACAACTATTTCCGCATGATCATGTGGAAGCAATTATCAATATTTATATCCCACAGGATGATCAAGTGATGGATAAATTAGTTTGGCTAAAAGCCCCTTCAGGCAATTTTACCACAAAGTCTTGTTACAAGCTTCAGGCATACAATGTTACAACAACCTCTTTGATATCAGCTTTTCCGTGGAAACTTTTTTGGAAAACAAATGAAGACCCAACCTAAAATTCATATATTTCTATGGAAGGTGCTTCATAATTGTTAGAGCACTGCTCGGTCGAACCAGCAAGCATTGCTATCTCAAGCTTGTTCGTCAATGTTAGTGATCAAAACTATAAGTCTTGATTTCTAGTATACTTATAGATGTCTCGGACTAGGATAAATTGTGTAGTTGAGCATTAGACTTCACGGCGTTCATCATTTGAAGACGGCGAACTACTAAGGAGAGCTTGTGGAACTTCATCAACAAAAGGTATGTGGAGATTGAAACTCATCTATCACTTGGAAAGTCTATTTCTACTCTATCTCCTATATTGAGACATAAGTCGTAGTGCTATATAGTTTTCTATTATGCACATTTGATATTTCGAACTAATTTTAAGTCGCTTACATATTTCTCAAAATATGTGTTGGTAAGCTTTCGCTTCAACCAAGCTCATCTTATATTCTTGACGAAAGTCAAAGATGATCATGTGAAAATTTCCGAGGTACATCTTACATGGTTTGTGTGATACAATCATTTGGTGTAGACTTGAAATGTTTCATTATGATTATTTCAATAACTTGAAAATTGCTTTGATGCTAATAGTGTGTCAAAATGGCTATTTTCATCCTCTAAGAAAGTTTCAATGATTGAAATAGAGTTTAGAACACTTAACCAACATTGGATTATAAACATGTTATGCATTCTTGCATATATGTAATCCATGTCCGGGAATCATAGTATGCATACCCGTATACGTACCTTTTGGTTTGAGAAGTCCAGGGAACCTAAGTACACGTGCCTGCCCGTATGCGTCACCGGCGTAAGGTTCATATCCTAGAATTTCTCATGGGTTTGGAGGTGTGCGTACCCGTTCGCATACTGGCGAAAACCAAACTTGGTCCGGCTACTTAAGTATGCATACATGTTTGCATACTTGAGTGGTTAAAGTTCTAAAACGTTTGTGACATGAACTAATACATTTATATAATAAGGAATGCAATCTTTGCAAACCGTGGCTATTGAAAAAGCGGGGGTCTAACAACCTCACCCAATATTTCGCTTAGCAATCTGTATGGACTAACTTCAATATACTTTCAAGAGAATCAACTAGACAATTAGACTCAATCTTAGGAAGAGTATCAAAGAGTTAATATCTATATTTCTCAATTCAATCTGCAATCAACAATAGGAATTTGCAAGCCTGATTGAATATAAGAGATATAACTTGAACGGTACCAAAGACCAATGTTCAAGGATCAATCAATTTTAATCAACAACCAAAGGTTGGATTTACCAATTAATCTATTCAACGCACAACCTGTGATATTTAAATTATATAAAAAATATAATGTGGAAAAGAAATAACACAGACACCAGAAGTGATGTTAACAAGGAAACCGCAAATGCATAAAAACCCTGGGACCTAGTCCAGTTTTGAACACCACACTATATTAAGCCGCTACAGACACTAGCCTACTACAAAGCTAACTTCGGTCTGGAATATAGTTGAACCCTAATCAATCTCACATCGATTCAAGGTACAGTCGTGCTCCTTACGTCGATGATCCCAACAGGATACTACACGCTTGATTCCCTTAGATGATCTCACCCACAACTAAGAGTTGTTACGACCCAAAGTCGAAGACTTGATAAACAAATTTGTCTCACACAGAAAGGTCTATAAGAATAGATAGATCTGTCTCCCACATAAATACCTACGAGTTTTTGTTCCGTCTTTTGATAAATCAAGGTGAACAGGAACCAATTGATAACCTGAACTTATATTCCTGAAGAACAACCTAGTATTATCAATCACCTCGCAATAATCTTAATCGATTAACGAAACAAGATATTGTGGAATCACAAACGATGAGACGAAGATGTTTGTGACTACTTTTCTATCTTTCCTATCGGAGATATAAATCTCAAGCCAATCTTAGGATTGTACTCAATCACGATAGAAAACAGCAAGATCAGATTACGCAACTATAGATAAAATAGTTGGTCTGGCTTCATCCCAATGAAGTCTTCAAGTCGTTAACCTACAGTGATTCGTGAAAAACATAAGGTTAAAGGAGAATCGACTCTAGCTTATCCAACTAGTATCACACAGGAGGTGTAGGGATTAGGTTTCCCAGTTGCTAGAGTTCTCCTTTATATAGATTTCAAATCAGGGTTTGTAATCTAAGTTACCTTGGTAACAAAGCATTCAATATTCACCGATTGATGAAAACCTGATTAAATTCAAGCTAATATATTTCAACCGTTAGATCAAACTTAGCTTGTTATAGACAAATGAAATTCGACTTCATTTAGGTTTGAGTAACCGTACCTAAACGTGTACACTTAGTTGGTTCAACAATAGTTAACCAATGGTTAGACATATGAGCAAGTCTCATATTAACCTTATTCATCTTCACCTTAACGAGTTCAAATGAGTCGAATGAAACTAGTTAGAGAGTTGTTCAATTGCTTAGATCTCATAGAAGTATGCAAGACACAATCGAAGCAAAATCGATTTTGATTCACTTGAATCAATTCGTGAACTTTATAGCCAAGTTCATGAACAAACCGATTTTAGAAAGTAACCACCTTAAGTATGCAAACGTGTACGCATACTTAAGTATCCGGATTGAGTTTTTTTTCAACTTCCAAACTCAAGTAGAAATTCACGGACGTGAACTTTCCGCCAGTATGCGTACGGGTAAGCATACTTACCCGGATTTCCAACAAATCCGTCGATGACGCGTACGGGTACGCATACTTTAGGTTCACGGTTTTGGACTTTTACACAAATGTGAGAACACACTATGTTTATATCGAAACATGGTTACATGTTCTAAACTCTCATTTCAATCATTGGAACTTTCTTAGAGGATGTTAAAATAGTTGTTATCCACAAACTATTTTCATCAAAGCGATTTTCAAGTTATTGAAATATCAACATGACTTTCGTCATGAGTAAAGATGAACATGGATAAAGCGAAATCTTACCAACACATATTTTGAGAAATAGATAAGCGAGATAAACTCGGCTCGAAATAGAAAATGTGTATAATTAAAGTCTATATAGCAATACGACTTTTTGTCTCAAATAGGAGATAAAGTAGATAGACTTTTGAGTGATAGATGAGTTCAAGTCTCCACATACCTTTTGTTGATGAAGTTCCACAAGATCCCTTCAGTAGTTCTTCGTCTTCATTCGATGAACGCCATGGAGTCTAGAGCTCAACTACACTTACTATCCTAATCCGAGACTTAGCTACAAGTAGACTAGAAATCAAGACTTATAGTTTTGGTATCTGTATATTAAGATAGTCTAGAGCTCAACGACACTTACTATCCTAATCCGAGACTTAGCTATAAGTAGACTAGAAATCAAGACTTATTGTTTTGGTATCTGTATATTAAGATAGTATCTAAATGCCTGTTAAATTCAACCTGATTTAATTCCCCACTTCAACGTAAGATTTGAAAATATTATCAATGATATCAATGTGCATAAGTACTATATATCCTTTTATATTTGTGATTTCAACTTTTCATGAAATAGTTATCTGGAGGGAACTGTTATGTTTAAACTTCCCTAGTCATGTTCCTTTTTGCGGGTCATTGTTTTTGTTTTCTTGTCGGTAATTACGGGTTGTTTTTGTTCCGGCGGTTGGCTGATTTTTATGCATGCTCTCCTTTTTGTAATATTATTTCTTTTCTTTACGGAGAAAAAGAAAAAAAAGATTTTGAGTAAAATCATTGGCAGTAAATTTTGGTAGATCAATGACACTTTCAATTATTCACACCAAGTTAATCAGTTCAACTCATTCTTTTTTTCCCCAAATTACAATTATGTTGAAACTGTAAAATAACGCACACCAAATTTTTTCGAGCAAAATAGTGCATAATTATTTAATTTTTTCTTCAATTTAATTAACTTACGAAATTCTGCCTAGTCTATATACTAAGAAAAACAGTATGCTAAATGTAGCTTTTATACAAATTCATGATTTATTCCTACGAATATCGCAGGGACGGGCCTAACAAGGGGCAAAAGGAGGCTATAGCCCGTCCCTGATTTTGTGGTAAAAAAAATTTAGCATAGAAAATTAGGTTAAATTTTATGTTTAGCCCACATATTAGTTGTAGTTAGCTAATCGTATGTGATTTTTAGCCCATACTATGAGGCGATCAAAATTTAAGTCATGTAAAAAGTAAATAATCTTCTCCCACTCAATATATTTCTACTCCGATTTTTTTCTATATAAAAATATTTTTTGGTAATCACTTTGTTTTTGCTGTTAGTTTTTTTCGTTTTAACTTTTTCCCCCCTAGCTATCTGGTATTTTATGGGTGGATCACTATTTGGCCACTAAGTATATGATGTGTTCCAAAAAAAATTTCTCTACATTATCAACTATTACATTCCAGCCCTACCCAATGGAAAATCCTGGGTCTGTCCCTGGAATATCGTGTAGACCATCCTCTTGCAATGTATCATAAGCTATAACAATAATTTAATGAATCAGGTTGAAAGATGCAGATCGAAGCTTCGTTCTAGGTTCCCATTCTGATTATTGACTAAACTTGCAAAAGAAATCATGAATTTTTCATTTCAAATATTATTAAAATGTCTGTCACAGTATAAGACATCCCCACCAAAATTGCAAAACAAATCATGAACTTATCACTATTTTGCTCTGAATCCTTGCATGATATACATCTTGAAATACACTGATCAGCATAAATACTCTCATCATTTGTCTACATTACCTCTACATGCTTCCTTAATGTGTAGATGGGGCTTACAACCTATCATTTACTATCCGTATCCCAAATACACAATTTTCAAAACTGTAGATGAATGTAATTGCTAAATTACTGATGAATTCACGAAGAAAAAATAATTAATTAAATGTATCATGTCTCAGTAACATTAAATATACTCAATTATAAGAAAAAAAACATATGTGCGTCATTTTCGTAAATGTACCTACATCCTAAAAATAAATAGTCATTAAAGATAATAACTACAGGCCCCAGATAATATGCCTAAGCCCCAAAATGGGTAGGTTTTGCTCGAGGATTGATATTATGCCTTCACGCAAACAACAACTACTCAAAACTAACTAGTCGAGGGTAAGACACACCTCGACAATCATTTGATAACAAACTTATTATTTCTTGAGGTGGAAAATTGATCCAGACTCCCGCCATATTTCTCTTTGAGGCTTCTTTTGAGAGGAAATCCGCAACAAAATTAGCTTCTCTATAATCATGGGTAAAAGATATGCCATCAAACTCATTCTTCAAACACTGAATGTATGAATTCAATCCATGTAAGTAACATGGAGCTTCGACTTCATCTTTGCATATTTAAGCTGCATATGTTGAGTCGCATTCGATTTCCAGTCTATTAATCCCAAATCGTCTCGCAGGGAGTAGACCATCCCTAACAGCCCACACTCCAGCCATGTTGCTGCCATTTTGGAAGATAAGCTGCAAAAGCAAGCCATAAAACTACTATTAGTATCTCTAATGACACCTCCAATTCCTGTAAATAAACCATCAACAGATGCACCATCAGTAATCAACTTATAGTAATTACTTCTTGGGAACCTCCGACTAACCATTATCTCATATTTGGCCTCCCTTCTCCTGCTATTGTTAAGATTATGAAAGTAAAACTCTCTACATCTTTTAATAGCAACAACAAGTTGTTTAAGTGGATGAAAATTCACTTTATGGTGGATCAAATAGGGCACCGTTGGTTCTTAGTTATAGTTTAGTTCTTAGTCATAATTTTAGTAGCTTTTGTAATAGAATTATAGCTTTGGCACTTGTTCACTTCAAGGGCAGTGAGTAAATACTACTTCAAGACTCGATCAAAGCTACAGACTCTTTTGAAGTTATGGATGAAGCCAAAAAATAAAGGAGTAACACATATCATTCGGGCAGTTAACCGCAACATCAAGATATAAAGGCATGATTGGCAACTTGAATCAATTGCATCAGACACTTCTATCTCCACCCGAGTTTCTATGGACACTGCCGTGTTCATCAAAAATACAGCTTTTCTTGTGGAAAACATTGAACGAGGGCTTTTCGACCTTTGAAACCAACATTCTCCACCGATGCAACTATGATTCGAAAACCGTTGTTGTGCTCCAATATCATGTTACTATAGCTTCCCGCAGTGACGGATGTGGGGGTGGCTTAGGTAGCCCCCACCCCCACCCCCCCACCAAAGTTTGGAAAAGCTTGCTTAGGCAAGCCTAATTGTCCAAAAGTTATTGATTAGCCCAGGATAAAATTTCTGATTAGCCCATTAGTACGACATATTCACATGATTTCTTCTGATTTTGATTAATTCTTTTGAAGTATCTCATTATATGTGTAGGTTAGTACTTAGAAATTAAAGTCAACAATGTAATTTACCCCTACTCCACCACAACCTGATCAATTTAGGTCATTTTGTTTCCAAATATTTACCCAAATTTGGCCCATGTATAAATTAAAAATTAGCCCAATATCAAAATATATGTTAACATGATGTTTTCTTTCCATCTCTTTTTTTTTTCTTTTTGTAATAACAAAAAATTGATGTTTAAATGGAACCCACAATTGGGGGATATGAAAACTAATTGGGGGATATGAATTACTTCCCCCAACCCATGATTTCGGCTAAGGGGTGACCATTGGTTATGAAAATACTAAAATACCCTTCCCACAAAATAAAAATCAAAAACTTAAAATCAAAAAACAAAATCATATCCCCATTTCCATCTCCACTTCTTATTAATCTTATTTAGGGGTGGAGCTTTGAAACCCAAATATTTCTCATTCCCTTTCTGTAAGGCCCGTCCAATTCCAAGGGTATTCTCGTCTTTTGCAAGAGGATATTTTTTAAGGGTATTTTGGTAATTTTCATTTTGATAACCATGGTCGTTCTCCTCTTGCCAATTAAAAAGGAACAAATACTTAATATTAGGTAAAAACTAAATAAATATTGGTTACCAAATATTGACACTTGGCATTATATTAATGGTTAAGCCTATCTTAGTTAAGTAAGTGTTTTGTTGTACTAGGAACAGAAAGAAAAGCAAATTTAGTCAAACTATTAATTTGGCCACGTATGAGTCCACTGGTGGGATAAGTCCCTACGGGTTAATTACGTAGAATTTAGAATAAGTGAATTAGGATTGATCAGACGTTATTAGCATCTAGGTGAGCTCGGTCAATTGGCACGTAACAAATTTGGTGTACGCGTGGAGATCTAATTGACTAAACGTTTTGGAACGTGATGACTAGGAATGCTCCCACCCGGGATATATATATAGGCTTGTATTGTTCTTAGGGTTAAGAAAACTTTTGTTTTATTTTTCCTAGCCGCATACAGGGAGAAAAGAAATAGAATAGGTCACCTAAATACATCTGAGATTATAAGAGGAAGAATTTTAGTTGACTCAATTATTGGGGTTCTTGGCATCGGTTCTTTGCATCAATTCTTTTTAGGATTATTTGCTATCGAGGTAGGCGCAACACAATCAAAAACCTTCTTTTTATTTAAGTTTGTTTTAATTAAATTTATTTTGCAAGTTTTCATTAATATATGAAATGATAATCGATGTTGTGAGTATGATTATGAATGTTGGGCTGCGGTCCATAGATTGTGATTCTTAAAAACAACTTTGATGGGATACGAAATATCCTTGGGAACGGTTTTGTTTCCCTAAACCCACGTGGGGCTCCCTGGGGCGAGCGGATTGATTGATTTGATTGTTTTATGGATGTGGTGTTTCCATGTGTTTATGATGTTGTTAATCATGCTAGTTGTTTTTAAAAGAAATTGAAAATGTTGCTTAAAATGTTTTGTTGCTTCTTCTCCTACTGGGTGTCACAACTCACGTCGTTTCATGACAAAAAATTCCAGATTTTATGGCACCACAAGGAGCTAATGGCGGAAAAGCATAGAGATCGGTTTTGGTGCTTTAATTAGTAATTTGCATAGGATTTATGGTTGAAAAATTGTAATAAGATATCATCAAACTCTTTTAGATGATTTATTGAGTATTTATTGATTAGTAATACTTTGGAGATTATTGGGTTAATGTTTAACCAATGAAACAATGCTTTGTTAAGGAAAATTCTATTTGATTAGATAATGAGAATTTCTGAGTCATGTCAGTTTGACTATTAATGATAATTATTATATAATAGATATGTGCTTGAATATTTTATGGTATGCGTAAAACTCACGTTAAATGAAGTTTTTAAAATATTAGAATTTTCTGAGTCCCAGAAGTATTTTTAAAACAATTCTTTATCACTGTGCGAAATTCAAGAACTTTCTGACAGATCCAACTATATAGAAGTTTTATTACTTTCAAACTATTCTATGTTATGTTTTAGGTTTTAGTGTCTTCTGTAAACTTGAAGATATTCTTTTTTACTTTCTAAATTGGTAAACTAAACCTGTTTTAGAGTTGTGAGCGATTTTATACGATTTTTATAAAATGGACTATCTCTGTTCTGCTTTTCTGCAGTTCTGGTCAACTACGAGTTTGACTGTGGTCAAAAGGTCTTTAAGATAAACTAAAAATTATAGAAAATTCATGAATAGAACTATTCTCAGTTAGGATTCTGAATGTATAATAATAATAATTTTTGGATTTGATTTGAGTTCAGTAAATTTCTTGGAGTGAACTGGTGTCTGTTTCTGTTTTATGATTCTTTCTTAAACATGTAACTCTTTTGGATTAAATCTGGAACCTTTAATGGTGAAATTAATTTTTATGGTAAACTATAGTTCTTTAGGGTTCATCTGGATTGAAAATCATGTCAAAGTAACGGTTAGATCTTTCTAGAATAATTTTTATATATCCATTTGTGACAGAATTTGAATTAAACATAAATAAAGATTAGACAAAGAAGTAGTCGTTTGGACTTGGGCCAAGTTTGTAAGTATGGGCCTGATATTAAATGTAGCATTCTGGATTTTGGGTTTGGATTTGGGTTGGAATCCGGGCCCAAAATTTGGGGTGTTACAGTTTGGTATCAGAGCTAGTCTGATCCTTTGGGCAGACTAGTTTCTGGATAATTCAATGCGTGTATGTGCTTGTATATGAATTGATTGCAGCAATTGTTGATTGTATTTTCAAAGAATGTGTAATAGGTTGTACTTCTTTTGCATAGAGAAATTCTCTCTGTGATACTTATGTTTTAATGTCCTTCACTCAGGACATGTCTCGTCGTACTAATGGTTCAACCGGCCCACAAGATGAGGGTTTCGGTGATGTTGTTCGTGCTTTGAATGTTGTTGCTCAAGTGATGCAACAACAAGTGAATCTTAATCAGAATGCACCTCCTCCTCCTCCACCAACTAATCAACGTGCCTTGTTGGTTAGAAGGTTTATTGAACAAAAGCCGATTCCTTCAAGGTAGTCCCGATCCACTAGTTCTTCAAGATTGGATAGATAAGATTGAGAAAATATTCACTCTATTAGACGTGAATGATGAGGATAAGCTGAATCTTGCAGTTTATAAGCTTGAGGGTGAAGCCACTGCCGGTGGGAGTTGACTCGTCGTTCCAGGAATGACGGTCCGTTTACCCGGGTGGAATTTCGACCGCCTTCCTAAATAAGTACTTTCCACAACCGCACGAAACCAACGCATGATCGAGTTTATGCAGTTGACCCGCAGAAATATGACCGTAGCGCAAAGATCAAGCCAAGTTTGAAGAACTTTTCGCTTTGCTCCTCATTTGGTTGAGAATGAAGAACCGAAGGCTTTCAAGTTTCAGGAGGGACTTAGGCCTTCAATTAAGAGTAAGTTGTCGGTTTTAAAGATTACCTCTTATAATGAGATAGTGGAAAGAGCGATGATTGCTGAGAGAGATTTTGAGGAGGCAGCTAATCCGAGAACGTCACATCTGGTGACAAGAACAATAAGAACAAAAATAACAACCATCCATACCAAGAAAGGAAATGGACCGAACTGAGCTTCCTTCACCTACATGTTATCATTTTGCAAGCAACCTTGGACATTTTAAGAGGAATTGTCTGTACTTGTTTCTCAAAGGAACCAACAAACTTTTGCACCTCGTAACTGGCGTCAAGGTTATCAACATGTAACCGTCCTTAACAATCCACCACAAGCACAAGCTCGACAGCCCCCTCAAAGAACCTAAGGCCTTCAATATTGCTCATGTTGGACAGGATCCGGATAACTCAGTTGTTGAAGGTACATTCTTAGTTTACAATTCTTGGGCTAAGATATTGTTTGATACTGGTGCTACTCATTCGTTTATTGATTCTTCGTTTGTTTTGTCATTGGGTTTGAAAACTGAATTACTTGATGGGTACCTAGGCGTAGCTAGTGTTGTAGGAGGTAGTGCACGTGTTGACCGCGTGGCACGAATGTGTGTAGTGCGTATAGCTAAGCATGAGTTTTTGATTGACCTTTTTGTGATGAATATGTGCGGTTATGATGTAATCCACGGGTATGGATTGGTTATCTCGCTCATCATGTCGTTTTTTATTGTTTTCACAAACGTGTGACTCGCACTCAGGTGAAGGTTGATTGTCCACTTTACAGAACTCGTAGTTTTGCGGCTCCCTTATTTTGTTTGAAAGACATTTTCGGCTGACTCATTCTAGAGGTTTTCTTTATCACTTAGAGATGATAGAAGACGGGAGCAATGTTCGTGTCTCTACTATGGGTATTCCAGTGGTAGAAGAGTTTGAAGATGTTTTCCCTGAAGAATTACCAGGTTTGCCCCCTAAAAGAGAAATGGACTTCACCATTGAAGTTCAACCTGGTACTTCACCAATTTCGATGGCTCCTTATCGAATGGCACCAACGGAGTTGAAAGAACTAGACAAACAACTACTCGAGTTGGAAGCTAAGGGTTTTATTCGAGGTAGTACATCACCTTGGGGTGCACCAGTACTTTTTGTAAAGAAGAAGGATAACTCGTTAAGATTGTGCATCGATTATAGAAAACTCAACGAAGTTATAGTGAAAAATAAGTATCCCTTACCTAGGATCGAGGATTTGTTTGATCAGTTGAAGGATTCTCAGTTTTTCTCGAAGATTGATATGCGATCAGCTTATCATCAACTCCGAATCAAGGAAGAGGATATTTCGAAGACTGCTTTTCGAACTCGATTTGGACACTTCGAGTTTGTGGTGATGCCATTTGGACTCACAAATGCTCCGAAGCAAAGCATTCATGGATCTTATGCATCGAATCTTCCGACCGTACCTAGATAAATTTGTAGTGGTATTTGTAGATGACATTCTTATCTATTCACGGTCACGAGAAGAGCACGAGGAGCACCTGAGATTAGCATTGCAGTTGTTGAGATCTCACCAGTTGTATGCTAAGTTGAGTAAATGTGATTTCTGGCTTTCTGAAGTTCAGTTTTGGGACACGTAAATCAGAGAAGGAATCAAAGTGGACCCAAACTAAGGTTGGAAGCGAGTTACCAAATGGGAAAGGCCAAAGAACGTGTTTGAGGTTCGTAGCTTTCTGGGCTTAGCGGGTTACTATAGACGATTTATTCAAGATTTTTCAAGGCTTGCTTCACCATTGACAAGATTGACTCAAAAGGATTCCAAGTTCGAGTGGAAAAATGATTGTGAGAAATCTTTCTCCATTCTCAAGGAGAAATTAACTATCGCACGCTTTTGACAACGCCGAAGAAGTGGAATTGGTTATGTGATCTTTTCATGCATCATTGAAGGGTTTAGGATGTGTTCTTATGCAAGAAGGAAAAGTGGTAGCCTATGCCTCAAAACAATTAAAGACACATGAGTTGAATTACTGCAACTCATGACCTCGAGTTGGCAGCTATTGTGTTCGCTCCGAAGTTGTGGAGACATTATCTCGTATGGTGAGAAGATAGACATATTTTGTGACCATAAGAGCTTGCAGATATTTTTACCCAACGAGATTTGAACCCGAGACAGAGGCGTTGGGTGGAATTTCTTAAGGATTACACATATACTTTCCATTACCATCCAGGAAAGGCAAATGTTGTAATAGATGCTCTTAGCAGAAAATCGAGGGCCAGGTGTAGCAAGTATGACTCTTCATACTTGGGATTTGTCTTGACTTATGGAGGAATGTGACTTGGGCCCTAACAAAATGATTTACAATACTGTAGTTGTCCCGAAGTTACAACAAAGGATTTTAGAAGCTCAACAGATTGATAGAGAGATGATTTCGATTCGTGCTCAAATAGTGAAAGGTCAAATACCAGAGGGTTGGACCCAATCCGATGGTGGACTTCGCTTTATGGAAACTATTTGTGCCAAGAAATTAAGGATGGAGGTACTAGAACAGGCCCACAATTCTAAGTTTACCGTTCATCCGGAGGATCGAAGATGTACCATGACATGAAAAGACAATATTGGTGGAAAGGGATGAAGAAAGATGTTGCCTTGTATGTGTCGAGATGTCTCACTTGCCAGACAAGTGAAGATTGATCATCGGAAACCAGGAGGGTTACTTCAACCATTGCCCATCTCGTAAATGGAAATGGGAACACATCATTATGGATTTTGTCATGGGATTACCTAGAACTCGCACATGGCAAGGATACTATATGGGTTATCGTTGATAGACTTACCAAGTCGGCACACTTCTTAGCAATCAAGAAGACCGATACGTTAGCCACGTTAAGCCGAGATGTATATCCATGAGATAATAAGGTTACAGTGATACGCCGGTATCAATTATATCCATGCAGATCCTCGTTTTACCTCTCGTTCTAAGCAGAGTCTGCTGTAAGGCGTAGGTACACGTGTTTTGCTTAGTATCGCTTCTTTCATCCCTGCATCGACGGGCCCGAGCCGGTAATTGGGATTGTGGAGGATATGCTACGAGCTTGTGCCTTGGATTTCAAGGGAAGTTGGAGTGAGCACTTACCATTAGTAGAGTTTGCTTATAACAATAGCCATCAGGCTAGTATCGGTATGGCACCTTTTGAAGCATTGTATGGACGACCTTGTAGATCTCCAGTGTGTTGGACCGAGATCGGCGAAAGAAGCATTTTTGGACCTGATTTGGTACGAGAGACAACTGAGAAGGTTCAATTAATCCGGCAGAGGTTAATGACAGCTCAGAGTCGTCAGAAGAGTTATGCAGACAAGAGACGTCGGCCTTTGGAATTCTCTGTAGGTGACTTGGTATTACTCAAAGTTAGCCCGAAGAGAGGTGTTAAGCGTTTTGGCAAGAAAGGAAAGTTATCACCACGATACATTGGGCCTTTCCAGATTATTAGACGTGTTGGTGCAGCAACTTATCGCTTGGAGTTACCCCAAATGGATTGGGCATGTCCATGACACATTCCATGTGTCAATATTGCGGAAATACGAGAGGGATCCATCTTATGCTATCGACCCTTCACATATTATTGCTTTGGAAGATTTGGAGATCCAAGAGGATGCTACGTACGTGGAGAGACCGGTTCGAATCTTGGACTTTAAGGAGCATGTACTTCGCACTAAGACCATCCCTATGGTTAAGGTGCAGTGGCAGCGTCGCCAGGTCGAGGAAGCGACGTGGGAGTTAGAGTCCGAGATGCGGAGCAAATACCCCGAGCTTTTCTAAGGTAACCTCTAAATTTCGTGACGAAATTTCATTTAAGGGGATAGGATTGTAAGGCTTGGTCCAATTCCAAGGGTATTCTCGTCTTTTGCAAGAGGATATTTTTAAGGGTATTTTGATAATTTTCATTTTGATAACCATGGTCGTTCTCTCCTTCCAATTAAAAAGGAACAAATACTTAATATTAGGTAAAAACTAAATAAATATTGGTTACCAAATATTGACACTTGGCATTATATTAATGGTTAAGCCTATCTTAGTTAAGTAAGTGTTTTGTTGTACTAGGAACAAAAAGAAAAGCAAATTTAGTCAAACTATTAATTTGTCCACGTATGAGTCCACTGGTGGGATAAGTCCCTACGGGTTAATTACGTAGAATTTAGAATAAGTGAATTAGGATTGATCAGCGTTATTAGCATCTAGGTGAGCTCGGTCAATTGGCACGTAACAAATTTGGTGTACGCGTGGAGATCTAATTGACTAAACGTTTTGGAACGTGATGACTAGGAATGCTCCCACCCGGGATATATATATAGGCTTGTATTGTTCTTAGGGTTAAGAAAACTTTTGTTTTATTTTTCCTAGCCGCATACTGAGGAGAAAAGAAATAGAATAGGTCACCTAAATACATCTGAGATTATAAGAGGAAGAATTTTAGTTGACTCAATTATTGGGGTTCTTGGCATCGGTTCTTTGCATCAATTCTTTTTAGGATTATTCGCTAGCGATCGAGGTAGGCGCAACACAATCAAAAACCTTCTTTTTATTTAAGTTTGTTTTAATTAAATTTATTTTGCAAGTTTTCATTAATATATGAATGATAATCGATGTTGTGAGTATGATTATGAATGTTGGGCTGCGGTCCATAGATTGTGATTCTTAAAAACAACTTTGATGGGATACGAAATATCCTTGGGAACGGTTTTGTTTCCCTAATTTATGGATGTGGTGTTTCCATGTGTTTATGATGTTGTTAATCATGCTAGTTGTTTTTAAAAGAAATTGAAAATGTTGCTTAAAATGTTTTGTTGCTTCTTCTCCTACTGGGTGTCACAACTCACGTCGTTTCATGACAAAAAATTCCAGATTTTATGGCACCACAAGGAGCTAATGGCGGAAAAGCATAGAGATCGGTTTTGGTGCTTTAATTAGTAATTTGCATAGGATTTATGGTTGAAAAATTGTAATAAGATATCATCAAACTCTTTTAGATGATTTATTGAGTATTTATTGATTAGTAATACTTTGGAGATTATTGGGTTAATGTTTAACCAATGAAACAATGCTTTGTTAAGGAAAATTCTATTTGATTAGATAATGAGAATTTCTGAGTCATGTCAGTTTGACTATTAATGATAATTATTATATAATAGATATGTGCTTGAATATTTTATGGTATGCGTAAAACTCACGCTAAATGAAGTTTTTAAAATATTAGAATTTTCTGAGTCCCAGAAGTATTTTTAAAACAATTCTTTATCACTGTGCGAAATTCAGGAACTTTCTGACAGATCCAACTATATAGAAGTTTTATTACTTTCAAACTATTCTATGTTATGTTTTAGGTTTTAGTGTCTTCTGTAAACTTGAAGATATTCTTTTTACTTTCTAAATTGGTAAACTAAACCTGTTTTAGAGTTGTGAGCGATTTTATACGATTTTTATAAAATGGACTATCTCTGTTCTTCTTTTCTGCAGTTCTGGTCAACTACGAGTTTGACTGTGGTCAAAAGGTCTTTAAGATAAACTAAAAATTATAGAAAATTCATGAATAGAACTATTCTCAGTTAGGATTCTGAATGTATAATAATAATAATTTTTGGATTTGATTTGAGTTCAGTAAAATTCTTGGAGTGAACTGGTGTCTGTTTCTGTTTTATGATTCTTTTTTAAACATGTAACTTTTTGGATTAAATCTGGAACCTTTAATGGTGAAATTAATTTTTATGGTAAACTATAGTTCTTTAGGGTTCATCTGGATTGAAAATCATGTCAAAGTAACGGTTAGATCTTTCTAAAATAATTTTTATATATCCGCTGCGACAGAATTTCTGAATTAAACATAAATAAAGATTAGACAAAGAAGTAGTCGTTTGGACTTGGGCCAAGTTTGTAAGTCTGGGCCTGATATTAAATGTAGCATTCTGGATTTTGGGTTTGGATTTGGGTTGGAATCCGGGCCCAAAATTTGGGGTGTTACACTTTCAAATTCTAAACTCTCCCCACTCTATATCAAATTCTCTTCTCCTCACTTTGGAAACCAATTTTTTTTTATTCTGGAAATGATGAAGATCATGTTTGAAAGTGATGATGACCATGCCGGAATTGATGAAGACCATGCAGGTATCATGAGCATGATAGTCTTCATATCAACTGATCAAGTAGGGACCGATTAATACCATAAAAATTCAAAACGGAAGTGATGAAGACCATCATTTAATTGATGAAGACCATATGCCGGAACATGATACCGGCATGCTCGAGAATTTCCTATCAATGCCGGTAGTCAAGTGAAAAAAAAATCAACATTCTGGATACTTTTCATCCTGTTCCGGCATAGAAATTTAAGCAAAATACTATGCCGAACATGTACCGGCATGCTCGAATCCATGATTACCATGCCTGGCATTCTGCTCAAAACCAAAAAAATCAACATTCACCTGTTCAAAACAAAAAATCGTAACGAGTGGGCGTAGCTCTCGCCAGCTACGCCTCCCGAACCCCGGGATAGTGGCAAACAATTTATGAACATTTCCAACAATTGCCCGCATGGGTTTTGGTTGAATACCATGTCGGCACCAAGCTTTTCAACAGCTGCAACAATGGTGGATTCAAAGAAAAAAAAAATCAATTTTTCAACCTCTTATTAGCGGTAATTCTCTCATCACAATCATCTTCCATTTTCAAAAAAAAAATTCCACTCAAATTTTTTTTTTCTCTCCTTCTACTCCTCACTCACACAAATTAAAATAAAAACACACACTAATCTATCCCCCAAATACTTAAGTTTTTTACTAATTATTATTAACCACTAAACATGATTAGTGAGGGGTATATTAGGATTTAAAAAAATACTTAGATAAGGGGTGACCCATCTTTGCTATTTGGATCCCTATTTTGTCTTGTAGCTATATCCCCCAATTAGTTTTCATATCCCCAATTAATCATTCTTTAAATGTCCTGATGCTCATGATTTGATTTGAGAACCATACAAATATATAGAAATAACATTTAAAAATTTCGGGTGGCCTTCGGCCGCAATTTCATATAATAATACTAATTTTAATATACACGTTGTTTGCGTAATTTAAAATATTGTTAAGTAGCGTGTAGCGTATTTCTCATTGTAAATAATTTTCAGGTATTTAGACTAGTACAATCTTGGTGTACGAGAAAAAAAATAGCCCACCCAGACACAAAATCCTGGATCCGTCGCTGGCTTCCCGGGTTACTACTATGAGTGTAATCGATGAATCTTAGGATAATGTATACCCTCGTGTAATAATCCTTTAGTAGCTTAATAAATTTCATGCTTCAAAAAAAAAAAAAAATTCTCCCTACAGGACAAAAAAAGGTGTCCCAATAGCAATTCTGGGTGACCCCCATGTAATTATTTTTTTAATTCCTAATCCATCCCCCACTAATCAGGATTATTGATTAATTATAATTAGTAAAATGTTAAGTATTTGGGGGATAAATTAGTGTGTATTTATTTTTATTTGAATTTGTGTGGGTTAGTTGGAGAGTAAAAGGAGGGAAAATGGTTTTGAAGTGGAATTTTTTTTTGGAAAATGGAAGATGATTGTGATGAGAGAATTGTCGCTAAGAGGTTGAAAATTTGATTTTTTTTTCTTTGAATCCACCATTGTTGGGTAATTTAAAAAGCTTGGTGTGCCGTGATGGTATTCAACCAAAACCCATGCCAGTGTTTGGCCGGGAATTTTCATAAATTGTTTGCCACTATCCTGGGGGGCGTAGCACCAAAATTCTTTTCAGGTTTTGATCAGTCTACTTCCGGCATGGTTTTTGCTTAAATTTCTATGCCAGGAACATGATGAAAAGTATCCGTAAAATTGATTTTTTTTTCACTTAACTATGCATTGCTAGATTTACATCGAGCATGCCTAGGCATTTAGTTCGAAGCATTGAATTTCATCACTTAGGCGTGGTCTTCATCCTAAATAACCATGTTGGAACTCACTCCTACAAAGTGGTCTTCATCCTAAATAACCATCTTGGAACTCACTTCCCCGTGGTCTTCATCCTAAATTCTATCTTAGGAACATGATGAAAAGTATCCAGAAAATTGATTTTTTTCACTTGACTACCCAAGATTGATAGATTTATATCGAGCATGCCTAAGATTGAGTTTCGCATTGAATTTCATCACTCCCGCATGGTCTTCATCACTAGGGCGTGACCTTCATCATTTCCGACATGTTCTTCATCACTTAGGCGTGGTCTTCATCATTTCCGGCATGTTCTTTATCATTTCCGACATGTTCTTCATCACTTCCGGCAGAGAAGGAGAAGAGAATTTGAAAGGAAATTGGGAAAATTTAGAATTTGAAAGAGAATGGGGAACATTTGGGTTTCAAAGTTTTAACCCTAAAAAGATTAATAAGAAGTGGAGATGGAAATGGTGAATATGATTTTGTTTTTTGTTTTTTGATTTTTATTTTGAGGAAAGGGTGTTTTAGTATTTTCGCCCCCAAAAATCACCCTTTAGCACACATCATGGGTTGGGGGTAATAATTCATATCCCCAGTTAATTCCCATATCCCCAATTACTTATTCAATTAAATTGCTGGAGGATTGATTTCTCGTGTAGAAACGCTTTTTTATTTCTATCCAAACACCGGACCCTTTTTAAGTCACAACAGTCCTACTTACCATTTCAAAAAGTGCGGGCCAACTTTCCAAGACATGGACTTTCGTTTTCCCCGTTTTGCTCAATCGAATCTCCTTCCACAGGAACACCGTCAATCCAAAATCTTTCCTATCTTCTTCTTCTCAACTATTATCGCAAATAAAACCCTAGAATAAACCTCTTCCTCAACTTCTTCTCCGAGTTTACGATGCTTCCATCCACTGCTTCGAATCAAATACGATTCTTACTTGACACCTTCACCGATTTCAGTTTCGACTCTGTATTTTCTCAGTTATCTCAGGTATGTGTACACCTAGATCCTTCAATCAAACTTAATTTCTTTTGGAATTGATTAAATCATGTTCATTTGTTTATTTTTGTTTATTTTGTGGTTGCAGTTTGTTATTATGGAGGTGGACTGAAGGAAGTATATTATTACTTGAAAGTGGAAACCTGGTTTAGATCTCATGAATTTTTATGGAGAAGATGATCAGACGAGTCATTATTCCACAAAACCTCAACTACTAGCTGCTATAATCAGATAAACCCAACTTCAGTATTAAGGAGTATGACTGTTTTTATGACTTTATTCTTGGAGATGTACTGAATGAGTTGAAATTCTCAGTTTCTGAGAAAATTGCATTTGGACTTGCTTTATCTGATTCTGAAGAGCTTGACGTCAGAATTATAGGTAATTTTGTTGGGTTTTTTTAAGTAATTTGTTTTGAGTATGGGTATTGATTGTTATTGGGATTCAGTTGTAGGGCAAAACTTCTGCATGAGTCAGATTGAGGAATTATGTCCGATTGATTCTAAGGAGTAGATTCAGAACATTGTTTTGGTTCTTTCTCGGTCAGAGGGAGTTGCGAAACCTTTGGATTCGTTTATTCAAATCAAATGGTGTCATGGTTGGGGATGCAAAATAGGACTCGATCAACATTACCTCCATTGCATAATTTGGATGGTTGTGTGAAGTCAACTCTTTAAGGTTTACGTGCTACCAATTAAGCAACTGGATTAATTAGCATTTCTTTCGAATTTCAATCATAGTTACATTAGTATTGACTTATTGCTTGCTGCATTTGCTTGTTGGCAGGCAATTGGATTTATTCTATGAGAGCAGCGAAAATGACTTTGATGGCATTTTGGCAGAGATAGAGAAGGAGATGCGCATGGCTGATATCGTCAAGTAACTGGGTTATGGCAGCACAATCGACGCATCCCACTGCAAAGATATTTTGTCTTCTTTTACCTCTCAGTAAAGTCACAATCTGTAGGATACTGAGCACGACTACGCAAGTGGAGGCCAGGTATTGGTTCTATAATGTCTACTACTGGTGATTTGGTAAAGCTGTAATCCTGGCATTAGTATTGACCAGAACACAATTTGTCGCAGGATCCCTTCCCTCTTCATGCTATATATGGGGTTCTGTGGAACGATGCCGAAGGTTAGATATCTATTCTAAGATATGCTGTATCACGTTTTTGCACTACACCAGATAGCTGGTATGACTTTCATGGATCACTGAGCCGTAGACTTAGATGTACATTATATTTAATGGATTCATTTGATTGCTGATCTGTTGTTCAGGTGTATGTTGATGCACTTCATGTTCATAAGCTGTTGACTGGAAATGGAAATCAGTCTTGATTATGTCTTGACCTGTTTGATGTTATATGCCAACTTGCCGAGACGGGTGATGCTGGCTCCGTCCATTCTATGCTCGGGTATCCACTGAAACACTGTCCTAAAGTCTCGCTGCTTGGATTATCCCAGAATAATGTACGTATTTCCTTTTCAGCACCTTCGACTGTCCCCTTTGTTGATGCTTAGTATTTGATAACGTACACTTTGTCATTGTTGGCAGCTAATAACTTACTTTAATATGAAGTTCTTTCGAGTTTTTTTTCCCCTTGATGCTCGGGAACTTCTCCATAGCTGTTGTTCTTGGTCTATTAAAAGTTCAGAAATGGATCATAGTCATTGTTTAAAGAAATGAGATTCTCCACCTATGGAAGTTAATCCTAATGTCATCTTGCGGGGACTTTTAGATGTCCAGAACTTCGATTCAGAGAGCATGATGAGAACTTTTGGCATTTGCCAAGAGCCTCTATAGTTGAATCCTAGAAATGAAGATTACTTATCCAAATTGTGGTTAATCATTTCAAGCAAACCCTGAAACATATATTTACAGATTGACTAACTACGCATGGTATATGTAGCATGGTGATTAGACCCACACGTGTACAGTTAACAAAGACCCACATTAATAAACCTTCTCGTTTTTCACATTCTATCACTGAGGAGAAGATAATACTTATTTTATTACATTTGTACTGGATTGCTGCTATATCATGATTGTGTTATTAACTAATGAGTAATAAAGGTTTCTTGAGCGTTATTCTTACGACTAAATTTGCAATCGTTCAACTTCGAGTTACTTTATTAGCCTCAGTACCATAAAATGAGTGAATTCTCATTGAAGTTCAGTGTGGTTCTTATGAGTTATGAGAAAAGGTTTACACTACAAAGATCGATGGATTAGTAAATTTTGATTTTGTTTAAATAGTTAAAATCTGAATTAAATTTTTGTTATTGTTGCTTTTTAGTTCATCTATTTTGATTTTTCCCTATTGTCTTGTATTTTTGATAATTGAAATACTGGATGTAACTTCTATTTCTATTGTCTCGCCTAATTATTTGGTCGAAGAATCCATCTCATTGTAATGCACTTTGCATCAATACTAAAGTAGTTTGTATCTTTGGAATATATTATTCTATTTATACCCGTGACTTATATTAACTGCAGGATCACTAATAAAGCACCAACTTCTGATTCATCTGACCCTAGGTATTGCTCTTCGTGGTGTTTTGGTTACTTTGCATAAATCAGCTGATTTGGAAGTTGGTGTTCTTTTTATCAGAAAAGAAAGAAAGTTAGTGTTCTCTTTTCAACAAGTCATGTATTCTTTGTTGGTGTTGTTATTTATGTGTATGTCTGATTATCTGTTACCTTCAGATGTTTGTATTTCGGGCGAAGGCGCTAGAGCAGTTTGTGGATCCTTTGATAGAGTGGTATTGCAATCATATTCTGCAATTTTCTCATTTACATGCGACACATTTAGAGCTGGTTACGTTCATCGAGCGTGCCCCAATTTCATCCAGCCACTCCGAATCAAAGGGAGGCAGCATTGTTTCTAAAGATCACCACCAAGGACAAATTCGGTTTCCTTGGAAAATATCGAGGTACTACCTTTTGTTCATCTGTATCTCCATCACTGAGCTCTTTAGCAGTTTCTTCAAACATAAGCTTTGTTTAACATTGAAACTAAAAGAACCAATAGCTGAAGAGGGTCACATCGCGTCAGACAAACTTAAAAATGGCTCACCTGTTATTAGAACCCTTGTTGGTGTTTTCCGGTTTCAAGTTTCACCCACGCTTCTGGACTTGTTTTTTGTTTGTTTGTTTGTTTGTGCTCTTGGTATGTGAATATAGAGGAATGCATGTCTTCAATTAGAACATCTTGTCTGGTAGTAACCATTTAAAAAACAGCATTTTTTTCGGGAAACTTAAAAAGTCATTCACTTAATGCCTCTTCCACTACAGCTTCATTGCCCTATCGCGTGAGACGAACTGATCTTATCCTAGTAATAAAAGTGTTAGCTGTTGCTACTTTGGTTTTGAGATTGAACTTAGTTAATTCCATTCTTTGATCAAACTTCTTATGTTATTTAGTATTTTTTCAAACCACCGTGGTTATTTGCAGCAGGAAGTTTGTTTTCATGCTGTTTTCTGGCAACTGCAGTGTTCAGGTTATTATACATTGTGCAAGTTTTTCTGTTTAGTAATAACATCCCATGGGGTTTGTTGGTGGTCAGAATGTACATAGATATACTGTTCCATTTTTCTCTTTTTGACAATTGTTGTACTCCCTCCGTCCCACTATTTAGTTGTGGGACGGAGGGAGTATATTAATGCTTTAGCTGCACTCATTTTCTTTCTCATTTCTGTACTACCTCATTGCAGGCAAGTGTTGCACAGCCATTGGCTACTGTACTGTCTCAGAATGCACCCAGTGGGCCTCCCACTATGTCATCCTCCCCAGGTATTCTGCGTCCTTCCCAAGGAGTAGCATCTACCAGTAATTTTCTATGACTTCTTTTAATCATTATATACGCGTATTTACATTAATCGATGATAAATCTCTATGTTAACATATTCGTGGTGAAGCACACTGCTCAACTACATAGTCAACATGTGCTTCAGGTTTTTAACACTTCCTCTCCCCCTTTTCTTCAGGCATGCCTAGACATCAGTCTTACAGCACTGGCTTTGGCACATTGAAACACTTGTTGCAGCTACTGAAAAAAAGGAATAATACAAGACTGTTATCTAAATTATGTGCTGGTATTATTCCTCATGTCGGTTCGACAGAGTTATGAGGTATATTATCAAGTCTACAAAAATATGGAGCAAGTCTTTTTCCACTTAGCCAGTAATGAGAATCTGAGATCTAATGGGTGTCATCTGAGATAGAAAATAATGGTCTTATTCCCCAACGTTGACAAAAAAATATTTCTGCATTCCCAAGTCAGATATAGGTTTTACAGTTGGATGTATAGGCGACACTCCTATACACAGGTCAAATAACATATTGTGAACATAGCCCAATTAGCTCAAGCTAGCATAGAGTAGGCGGATATAGTTGGACACAGATGTAAACGTTATGTGAATATATTATCGTTAGGCATAATTATGTGGCCAAAATTGTTAGGATTTGGGAGATAGGCCTACTGGCTTACTCTGCTTTTCACTTAGAAAGAGTATGTACCCTATACAAATTTGTTATCCTTGTTTGAATGTTTCCCCTACAACTCTGCCTTAACATGAACTAGCTCAGCTTCTTTTGGGAATTTGGTTTTTTATTTTTGCAATACGTTGCTGTTGTAGCTTGCCTTTGATTCCATTAACCATGTTTGTATCTCGTGGGAACAGGTTCCTGCACAAGAGACTCAAGATAGAATATCATTTATGATCTTCAGTAGCAAATTATATCAGTTAGGATGTAGGACATCAGTTTTAGCAAAATACTTAGCAGTTGCCCTCAGAGAATTAGGATTCTCCACAGGCATGATCATGGCTAGATGATTTATGTGGGAATGTTATTTATGCCCCTACTATCCATGGGTCATGCACAAACACCCTTATGAGTCTTTACAAATACCCCTAATGGCAGAATTGAAATTATTAACAAAAAAATAAATAACATAATTCCATTTTTAACCTTTAACTCTTATATTCCAGCTTCTTTTTTATTTCTTCTTCTTCTTTATTTCTTCTTCTTCTTATAAAACTCCATCTTCGTCGCCACCACCATTTCCGTCGCCACCACCATCTCCGTCGCCACCGCAACCACCGTCATAAACACCACCTCATCACCGTCATAAACTCCATCGTCTCTATCATCACCATCTCAGTGAGTTATCATTTATCTCTCTTCTCTTTCTCTCTGGCAATCACCACCACAAACAACAACAACCCCATCGTTTCACCTCTGATTCCACCGCCACCTCAAAATCCACCGAATCTATCACCAGATCCATCAAAAATCTGAACTGTTAGCCAATACACCACCGATGACAGAGATCGAGAAGAAGCTAGGGTTTGCATTTGAGTACATCAGTTGAAGAATCTTGTGATAATTATGACGGATTTCAGAGATTGGTATTTGTAGAGATTTAAGAGAAGGACATGGATCTGAAAGTGGAGGAGGTAATGGAATTGATGTTGTTGAAATAATTTATTCACTGCAAATTCCATCAGATGCAGAAATTAAATGTTATTCTTCTTAATTTAAACTTGTTTATCACTAAATTTATTTAGGAGTTGCAGAAATTAATACCAGTTGAAGATTTAGGAGATGGATCTGATTTTAGATTTCAATTTCTGGTAATTTTTGGTTTAGATTTGTTGCAAGAGTTAGAAATGGAAACTGGTGAAACTGCAGATTGTTGATGATTGAAAGAGAAATTAGTGTTTTGATGTTTATAGATGTCTAGGTATGTATGAAATTGCAGGAGGATCTACAAGATGGAGTTATGGGTCTGGTAGGTGTATGAAGAAATGGGTTGGTCTTTGTTGCAAGAGTTAGAAATGGAATTATGTTGCTTGTCAGGTATGGTTTATGAAGCTGCAGAAGATGGTTGTACTGGTGAAGATGCAATTGCAGGTGGTTGTCACTAGTGGTTGTACTGGTGAAGATGCAATTGCAGGTGGTTGTCAATGGTGGTACAGGCAATGGTAGGTTTTTATGATAATGTAAATGAACTGGTATAGGATATGGAGTCTTGGGTATGGTGGTCTTGAACTGCAACATATAGTGACATGAAGTTGCATATTGTTTGTGGTACTGGAAATGGTGGAACTGAAATTGCAATACTGCAGGGTTAGTGTTTGAATGAAGTGGAGGTGGTTTGTTGTGTTAGTAGTAGTGTTTGTTGCAGTGGACTTGTGTTGGATGCCTCAAACTATGGGAGACAAGTTGACCAAGTTGCTTCCGCTTATTGGAGACAACTTGAGCTAGTTGCTTCCTTTTTTAGAGACAACTTGAGAAAGTTGCTTTCACTTTTGGAGGCAACTTCGCCTAGTTGATTCCATATTGAGGCAACTTGAGCTAGTTGATTCTCGCCCGAGGCAACTTGGTTATGTTTTTGGGTCCATTCATTCATCTAAATTATCTTATACCTATATCTTAGAGTATTTGTGACAAATTTTTGGTGCAATGGTAACACAGGGTTGTGTTGAGTTGCTGACGATGGTTGTGCTGCTGGTGCTCATGCTTTAAAGTCAAGAGAGTAGATGAATGCTTAAGAAGATGAGAAGGAACTCAATATGAATCCGGCATTGAAGTTGCACGCTTGTGTGTTGCCTTGATGGTGTTTGAGTAGGGGCATGGAAGTGACTCAGTTATTGGCTCATGTTATGGATGGTGTGGTGTTGCTCAATGGTGTTTGGAGTTGCGAGAGAGAGATGGATGGTGTGGTGTTGTATGGTGGTCGTTTGAATTGTTGGTTGAACACTCGATGGGGTGGCGAACCTGTGGTGCAATGGTAGCACAACTGACTATATGTCGATGATGTGTGTTCGATTCACACTAGGTTCACTTATTTGTGTATAATTTTTATTTTTTTTGGAGACAACTAGCCTAAGTTGTCTCCATATATGGAGGCAACTTAGGCTAGTTGATTTCACTTTTGAAAGACAACTTTGTGCTAGTTGCCTTTTATTGTTGAAGACAACTTGAGCTAGTTGCCTCCGATATGGACACAACTTCAAAGAAGTTGACTCCACATGGTGGTGGTGGTTGCGCGGCGATGGTGGTTGGCTACAGCGATGGTTGGCGGCACGGTGGGTGTCGGTTGTTGGCGGCGGTGGTAGTGGACAGTGGTGGTGTTAAGCATTCGGGCTGGCGGTGGTTTTGGTGGTGGTGGTGGACAGTGGTGGCGGTGGTGGTGGTGTGGTGGTGGTCGTCGGTGGTGGTGGTGGTCGGTGGTGGTGGTGGTCGGTGGTGGTGGTCGGTGGTGTTGGTCGTCGGTGGTGGTTGTTAGTTGTGGTGGTGGTCGTTGGTGGTGGTTGGTGGTGGTGGTGGTCGTTGGTGGTGGTGGTAGGCGGTGGACAGTGGTGGTGGTTGGCGGTGGACAGTGGTGTGGGCATTAAAATATTTTTTTTTTTTTTTTTTTTGTTGAATAGTGGTTGTGGTGGTTTTGTATATTCACTATATAAAAAGGGTATTTTAGTAATGTATTAGACTTAGGGGTATTTGTAAAGTTGATAAGGGTATATTTCAAGGGGCCTCATAGTAGGGGTATTTAGATAATGTTCCCATGATTTATTTTACTATTTCCGAAGCCTTAACCTCCTTCCTTCTTTGTTCTGCAGATATTTTCCCAAGCCAGAAGATGGAGTTTCCTCTTATTTGACTTTGGATCCTCTCCCCCACCAATATCTATTAAGGTGAGAATCAATTTATGACAATTGACAAAGACTCTTAGGAATTAGAAAGGTAGCCATCTGGTCTGGTGACATAGCTTGCTCCACATGTTTAACCGATGTTGTTCTTTTCGGCCGAGAGAGAAATTGAGTTAGCCAAACTACTCACCCTTTTGTCAACAAAAGTAAGAAGAAAGGCGAGTTTCACTTTTGGATTAAGAGATATGGTCGAGAAAATTAGAACGAAAATGTATTGGTGTAATATTAGGCTCAAGGTTACGTGACTGTTGTGTTGATGAAGTAAAGAGGCGTTTTCCTGGCCATCCAGCCGTGCTACAATGCTTTTCCGTTTTAGTTTTCATTTGATTTACTTTATCTCGATGAGTTTGGATTGGACCATTTAACACATCAATCTGTTGAAAATTTGCAGGAAGGTCTAGCTATGATTGATGGTGGTCACAGGGACTGTAAGCACCAGTATGAGAAAATCAACAACAGCATGGGGACACAAACTTTCAGCATGTATTTTTATTTCGTTAATTTAATAAAATTGTATTATACCGGAATAAATACAGCATGTGAGTGGAGGAATCCTGTTTTAAGTTTGGCAGATTTTAGATCTCTCTGCAAACTTGGACAAACAAAATCTTCAAGCCAGGAAATACATTGCATAATTTGCAGCATTTTCCGGGTGTTCAGAGACTTGCCTGACATGTAGTTTTCATCATATTTTCTCACCTTTTCAAAATTCACAGCAGAATGGAAAATTTCAAACTCAAAGTAATCTCAAAACTTCCAAACACATTTATGAGGTTGCTTCCAGGAAGTTCCTCAATGAATAATCTTCTGACACGTGTTAAATCGTTTTCAAACTTAGCTAATTTGGAGTGTTTTTTTCCCGCTTGTGGAAAATTTTCCTCTCTCTTGAGTCTGAAATTAGCACCACTCCCTGCTCTCTGTAAAACCCCCTATTTCTTCAGTCTCACTCCCTGCTCTCTGTAAAACCCCCTATTTCTTCAGTCTCATTCTCTCTATAGATCCAGAAACAAGGGTTTACAAATCTAAACTCAATTTTTTCTCCTCCCTAGTTTCATAGTTCTGGTTTACAATGGTTAGTAAGAGCAATTGTGAATCCTATCAACACCGTTTTTGGTAAGACTTTTCAAAGTTTTTAGTTCAATTTTTATGTCTAATTTCATCATCATGTTGACTGATTTCGTAAAAAAATTTTCTTCAATTTGCATAATCATTTTTGTGTTGTTTGTATTATAAATTTATGATATACTTGAGTTTGGTTGTCAAGGAGATTTAGACACTCAGATCTTGATTTTGGGAAGAGGAGAGAGCGAGCAACAATGTGTTGTTTTAATCGTGTACTGGAATTTGATCAACTGTGTTTTGTTCTCTTAATTGCTAGATAATTGGGATAAGAGTGAGCATATCAATATGATCTCCTGAGTTTGTTTTCTTCTATGTAGATGCAAAACGTTTAATTGGTAGGAAAATCAGCGATACCATTGTTCAGAATGATATCAAATTATGGCCTTTCAAAGTCATTGCTGGAGAAGGCAACAGACCAATGATTCTAGTCAGTTACAAGGGCGAGGTTAAAATTTTATCAGCTGAGGAAATCTCATCCATGGTTCTCATCAAGATGCGAAAAACTGCGGAAGATTATCTTGGTTCAATTGTTAAGGATGTTGTTATCACAGTTCCTGCTTACTTTAGTGATTCTCAGCGTCAAGCTACTAAAGATGCTGGTAAAATTGCTGGCCTTAATATACTTAGAATCATCAATGAACCAACGGCGGCCGGAATTGCTTACCGTCTTGATAACAAGGTGAATGATGTAACTGATAAAACGAAGAAGAATGTTCTTATCTTTGATCTTGGTGGTGGTACTTTTGATGTTTCTATACTCACCATTAGCGGGGGCAACTTTGATGTCAAGGCTACAGCTGGAGATACCCATCTCGGAGGAGAGGATTTCAATAACAGATTGGTGAGCCACTTTGTTAAAAAATTCAAGAGGAAGCACAACAAGGATATTAGTGGAAACCCAAAGGCACTTAGGATGTTAAGAACATCATGCGAGAGGGCAAAGAGAATTCTCTCATCTACTACTCAGACAATTGTTGAGGTTGATGCTTTGTATCAAGGAGTTGATTTTCAAGCATCCATCACTCGGGATAAATTCGAAGAGTTGAACATGGATTTATTCGAGAAATGCATGGAACCTGTTAAGATGTGTTTGACAAATGCTGAGATGGACAAGAACTGCATCCACGAAATTGTGCTCGTAGGTGGTTCCACTAGAATTCCAATGGTTCAATCTCTATTGCAGGATTTCTTTAATGGAAAGAAAATGTGCAAGAACATCAACCCTGATGAAGCCGTGGCTTATGGTGCTGCAATACAAGCTGCTATTTTGAGTGGCGAGGGCGGTGAGAAGGTGCAGGACTTGGTGTTGTCGGATGTCACCCCTCTTTCTCTTGGTTTTAATATACATGGTGGTAGTATGAGCGTGGTGTTCCCAAGGAACACAACCATTCCCACCAAGAAACAACAGGTCTACACTACCAGCTGGGACAATGAAACTGAAGTGGATATTCCAATATATGAAGGTGAGAGAATTAGAAGTAGTGACAACTACTTGTTGGGTTCCTTCACGTTAAAAGAAATTCCCCCAGCACCCCGTGGTGTTGCTAGGATTACAGTATGCTTCGATATCGATGCGGACGGTATATTGACTGTGACAAAAGGGAACACAACGATTATAATTGACAAGGGGAGGCTGTCGCACGCTGAGATTGAGAGGTTGGTTCTAGAGGCTCAGAAATACAATTCTGAAGATGAGAAACACAGGAAGAAGTTAGAGTTAAGGAACTCCTTTGAGAGTTATCCACACAAGATGAGTCACACGATCAATAATGTTGGAGGCAAGCTATCATCAGACGATAAAGTGAAGATCGAGGATGCAGTCAACAGATCCATTCAATGGTTGGATAACAATAAACTTGCTAACATGGACGATATAAATGACGAGATGAAGGTATTACAGAATGTATGCAACCCTATCATACCTAATTTGTACCAGCCTTTCTTGAGAAAGAAGCGTTTCTTCTGACCAACCTTTCTATATCATCATTTCTAGATGCACTTACGACATATTTCTCGGATTTACTTGTTCAAACTATGACCACTTTGTTATTCTCTCGGATGATTGATTCCTTATCTTTGTCAGAAAACTTGTCAACTGGAATGCGTTGCATAATTTATAAAATCTTAGACTTGCACCAGATTTCGCCGTCTCCAAAGCTCCAATTACGAGAAACGAACTTAAATGCACAAAAGTTATTATCATAAAAGGAGGACCGAAAATCCAGCATCACACAGCTATCTAGAGAACAGACTAAGATATTGATCGGAATGTGTGGTTTTAGTCGTTCAAAAGAGAAGACAAAGAACAGCTGACAGTATCATGCTCCAGAAACTGTGCTTTTAATTCACATCCTTGGTGCGTTTATTTTAAAAGGCTATATGCAAGTTGCAAACTACAAAGAAAGTCTGACAGCAACCAACCAAACAAACAATTACATGATATCCAGCATTTTCCTAGTGTTTAGACTTGACTGACGTGCTACGTACCCATGGATCATTACAAACACTTACGAAACTTCCTCTGCCAATAAGCCAAATAACTCCTCTAAGCAAAGGTCTTGCACTCAGCATTGCTGACCAAGTCGATTAACAGTTTTGTGGCCTTTTAGCTGCCCAAAAAGAAATCTCTCTCATGTACTTGGCCTTCAAAACTTTGCACCTCAAGGCATCAGGATTCTGCAAAAACCTCCATGCCAGTTTTCCATTAGTGCCTTATTAAGATCTTCTAGATATCTTCCACCCTTATCCTTAGATGTAGTAAACCAGTCCCGCTTAGATAATGCATGTTCCTCTGCTTCTGAGAATGTACCCACCATAAATTCCTGTCAAGTTGATTCATCTAGTTAATAACACTTTTAGGAAGGAGAGAAGCAGCCGTGTAGTAAATTGGTATGAGAGCAAGGACCGATCCAATTAAGGTAGTTCTTCCTGCATGGTTCAAATTATGTCGCTTCCAGCCTGACATTTTCTTCTCCATCTTTTCCAACAAATAGTTCTATGAAGCGCAGCTTTTACCGTGTTGTAAGATTTTAACACCTAAGTATCTTTCCTGGCTCTCCATTTGCCTGACCCCAAAGTGGCTTTCACTTCATTTTTTCTGGCTTGAGAAACCTTCTTGCTAAAATGGATGGAGGACTTACTGTAGTTAACTTGCTGGCCTGAAATAGTATAGCATTGATGCAGTATCGCCTTCACAGCATCAATTTTGGTTGTGTTCAAGGTACCATAAAGTATTACATCATCGGGAAACAGTGTACGAGTCACCGAGGAAGCCCATCTGTTGAGCTTGTAGCCTGGATAAATTCCTTGTCTTTCCGTGCTGTGCATAAGACTAGACACTATGAGAGCAGATGATGAATAAGTAGGGTGAGAGCGCGCATCCTTGCCGAGTACCTCTTTCACCAGCAAAGAAACCTTCAGGAGAATAACTTACTACCTCATCAAAAAAAGAATCCCAGCACAGCATCACCACTAGGTTTGGAAAATTGCTCAGGGTTCCACATCAATCAGTAAACATGCTCCACCATTTGTTCTCCCGCATCCGAAAGTTTCTTGGGTGTAATGCCGTCACTTAGGATTCTGCAATTCGATTCCTAATAATGTAAAGACTTCTTTTGTCAAGGTGAAAAGACTAATCAATCAAACAGCATACCGTTCAGCAATCATTTTAAACTAATCAGTGCATAAAAACACACAGTAACGAGCGGCATCTTGCATCTCTACAGTATACAGACCTGGATTACAAGATAAGGTCACTAAAACAAACAAATGAGAGATATTGTTTCTAAATCTAAAGGCAGGCAATCTTGATTACAATATCATAGATAAGCTTAAAATCTTTCAGTAAGTATGTACTTATTCAATTTATCATTGTAAAAAGTCTAGTTTCCAGATTTCGCAACACATTTCGAAAGTGAAGTATGTATGTCCGTGTTGTCATTGTTATACACCAGTGTTTCGAGACCACGCCCATAAATGTGCTTCAACGTTTTTGTGCGACCACTAAACTGATATTTTAAACTAGAGAGACTAATTTTAAACTAGAGAGACTAATTCTAAACTAGAGAGACCCCTGTAATGTGTTCATGTGGGCTGATCATATAATATACAAGTACAACTGAAACCAGGAAAGATGTCTCAGTAATGAATGAATGTGGAAGTAACATACAACTGAGAAGCTTGAGACTAATAAGCCCCGCAGGTTTCTTAATGTGATTTAAGTAATGGTCTACAAAATCCACAAATAAAAATAGGCATGAGTGATCACTTTTGGACTGCAGTTCCATTTCACCATCTCTCTCTCTGCAACTCCACAGCAAGCATGACTGACTTTCCTAGTTCTAAAATGCACGCGTGTAAGTGTTCCACATGTAGCGGAAATCGAGTTGAATTCTCTTTCTCAGTAAAAATCTTGCACACAGAGTTCCTTGATTAGTGAGTGTTATTGGAAGTAATCGTCTTACCAGTGAGGATCATAACCTGTAGAAAGCTGAAAAGTTGTTGCACTGGTTTGCAAAATTGCTCAGAGTTCACAAATTAATCTGTAAAACATGCTCAGAGTTCACAGATTAAACATGCTCAGAGTTCACAAATTAACCTGTAAACATGCTCAGAGTTGCACTGGTTTGAAAAATTGCTCAGAGTTCACAAATTAATCTGTAATAAACATGCTCCATCATTTGTTCTCACGCTCCTTAATACTATGTCAAGTTGGTGACATCCAAATTTGTCGACTGAGGTTATTCGCAGACTGGCCGCAGGTAAGGGAGTACCCACCGCTGACTGCCACAGCTTACAGCTACTGCATCACCCAAGTCCCAACATTAACGAACGTTGTGCTGGACTAAACATTTGCGGCCTCTGGTACCGGCTGCTGGTAAGCTAGTATCCACTGCTCGCTGGTAGTCTTTGTTTACTCTATGACCGCCTCGGTTGTTAGATCTGCAGCAGAAAAGAACGTTACAAACAAAATCGCCAAACCTAACTGTTCTACTATCACCGAGTACCATCAAAACAACAAGCAGAAAAGATCAAGAAAGTGCACCAGTATGAAACTAGACACAGGTACATCATCCAAAACTAAAACCTTTTACTAAAACAACAAAGTGCTAAACCAGTAGCAGACCAAGCCTTAAATTAAAAGGTATCCATATAGCAGCATACCAGATTTAAAGGCATCTGTCATCTTATTTTCGTGTGTGATACCGGATTTTCATTAAAATCCTCTCACGGCTTTTGCACTTTTGTGGTGAACGGGGAACCAAATGTACCCAGACGTGATCTATAAAATTGGCTTTACTACAATTGACACTAACATTTTAGAGGTGAAACCAAAACCAATGTGTAATACTACCTCCGTCCCACTATTAGTTGACCTAGTTTATAACTAAATTTAGTTATAAACTAGTTTATAACTAGTCAACTAGTTTATAACTAAATTTAGTTATAAACTAGGTCAACTAATAGTGGGACGGAGGTAGTACAAAATTAGGTTCATTACTACAAAATCGATCACCAACCCCAATTGAAAACTTATAGTGGACCTAAATGCTTAAAATAAACACACGTTCATGCAAGCAAAGAAACCCTAAGTTATCAAACAAACAATAAGCACATGTCGCACCTCTAAAAGCAATATCACCAAGATCATAATGTCCCCCCTCCAACTGTTGCAATACCTTTAGAGACTGGACTAGGTAGCAATTATCACCAGGATGATAATGTTGGAACATATAATTTGTAATTGTGCAAATTAAGCAAATAATCCTCTAGACAAGAACAAGTTGTCTAAAATTATCTAGACAAGTGCAGAGAACAAATTTATTAATCAGTCCGTTCAGAAATATCTAGAGCAAACTAGAGTAAGTCAAGTTTAGAAAGTTCTAATGTAAACTAAAGCTTAGGTCAGTCAAATAGTGTATGTAAAGAAAAGAACTCTAGATTAATTTGTGTCAGTCGCGAACTTAGCTTGAGAAAAATGTAAAGAATTATCTAGAGAAAGTAAAGTCAGTCTTGTAGCCTATAAATAGGCACTTGCAAGAAGTGAATTAATAAGAAGAAAGTCTTAGAGATTTAAGTCTTGCTTCACAACCAATACTACTAGAATTTTAGGAGCTCTATACGAGCAACACTAATGCAATACGAAGCTCGTATATCTCCAAAGTAGTATTGAGTGTTTTTAAGTTTCTATCTAACTTTCAATTTCAGCATCATGGTATCAAAGCTTTCAATATCTATATTCCAACAGATAAAACTAGAAGAACCAAATAGTAAGAAGAAAACATTACCTATATTCTCAGAATGGTACATAATTTTGGATGAAACCCCATTTCAAATACACTGAAGGCAGCATTCCAGACTCCATTATCGCCTTTCTAGTGCTCAGCCTCTTGTGCATTCTTTTCAGAAATTGACTGAGTCCTCTTGCTATCCCCTTTGTTCTGCAATTCAAATGATTCCTGATAATGTTAGACTTGTTTTGTTTTGCCAAGGAGAAAAAACCAATTAAACAACAACACAAACATAACAACCTAATCTTAAGCTCAAGAGACTCTACAAGGCAGCAATTATCATCTGGATGACAAAACTAGTAGAAAGGATACCAGTTACAAAAATTTGTTACCTGTAATCAAGGTAAATCCACTCGTTTGGTACAGAAATTTTGGCGAAATTTGGGAGGAAAAATCCACAATCAAGTTCAACCGA
Source organism: Papaver armeniacum (assembly GCA_023531295.1). Taxonomy (NCBI): domain Eukaryota; kingdom Viridiplantae; phylum Streptophyta; class Magnoliopsida; order Ranunculales; family Papaveraceae; genus Papaver; species Papaver armeniacum. Next base: position 2,687,938 of record JAJJWW010010882.1, read on the forward strand.
CACACGGAAATCTTGAGATGACAAGCGCCTTAACAAACTTAAGTTTTGAGAAGAAAAATGATATGGATCATCATCATCAAAAACAGGACAAGGATTTCATCTTCTTCCTCTAGCAGTTCCAGAGGAGAGTAAGTAGGAATAAAAAATGGTGGCGTTAACATCAGTGCGAGATAAAAAAAGAATTTTTGAGATCCAACAGGGAGGGAGAAAAATATAAAGAACCAAGAGAACCTGAACCCGGGCTTTTGATGATGCTGATGTAAGGCAAAGTTGATGCAAAGTAAGGCAAAGTTGCCAAAGTGGCTGCAGCCAACACTACCTATGTTCCAAAAACAAATGTAAGTGGGCGTCTTCAAAGTAGTATGCTTTAGGACTCTAGTTTATTCAAATTGAAATGAAAAGAAATGTATTCAGCAAGAAAAGAAATTGTAATAATGGGTGACAGAAAAACATGCCGAAAATTGCAGCATTATCAAATTCATGCACCGTGTTTTCTCCAAATATCATGTACTAGCTTCCATAGCCATAGTGTTGTACCATTATTATTTAAATTTTTGTATTAATTCCTCGCAACAGGTCATCATCGAAAAAAGGAACATATCCGCAACATAATAGGCCAACCTGTTTTCCAAACGGTCTTGCACTTCGACCAGCTCCGTTGACTTCAAATGGTGTACAATCAAACAACTCTTCTACAAAGCATCATCAAAAAGAATCAAGATCACAAACTATCTAGCTTCTCCATCGGAAACAGTAGAGGAGAGAAACTCTGAAAAAATCGTTGTTCTACCCGATACAATGTCATACTCAATACAAACAAGCAAACCCTACAAACTGTGTAGGAAAACTGCTTTATATATATCCTACCCGCAGAGATAGAAATCCCATCTGCAAGAGTGGCAATGGCTAGCCATACAACGCCAGATGAAGTGAGCCGCTTTGCCCATTTAGACACAATAGAAGAAAAAGAGCACTAAGCGTAAAGGTTCGCGGAAGCTTATAGGAAGCGTGCGACTAACTACTACAACCCGAGTGTAAAGGAGAGGACCTTCAAGGTTGATGAGCTAGTCTTAAAAATCGCCCGCACGTACAGAGAAATGCCATGCTTTGGCAAATTCAGCAAATTGGGAAGGCCCGTTCACAATAAGGAAAGTGGCAGAAAGCGGATACTACAAGCTTCGGCGCATGAATAAGACCAAGGTCAAAACACCCATCAATGGCAAGTGGTTCAAAAAAAATTTACGCTTGAGTCCTACCTTGTAAATGCCCGCTTTAAGCAACAAAGTAAGTTGGAAAAATGGCGTATGCACAAAAGGTCTTAGGGCAGCCAAAGGCGCCTGATCGACCGACAAAATTCACAAAAGGTCTCAGGAATGCTAATGGCACCTGATTGACTGACAAGTTCACAAAAGGTCTCAGCGCAGCCAAAGGCGCCTTATCGACTGGCAAAATTCGCAAAAGGTCTCAGGAATGCTAATGGCGCTTAATTGACTGAAAAGTTCATAAAAGGTCCCAGGGCAGCCAAAGGCGCCTAATCGACTGACAAAATTCACAAAAGGTTTCAGGAATGCTAATTGCGCCTGATTGACTGACAAGTTCACAAAAGGTCTCAGGGCAGCCAAAGGCGCCTGATTGACTGACAAGTTCACAAAGGTCTCAGGAATGCCAAATGCGCCTGATCGACTGACTTTCACGAAAGGTCTCAAGTCAACCAAAGGCGCCTGATTGACCGAGAAGTTTCACAAAAGGTCTCGGGAACGCCAAGGGCGCCTGATTGACTGACAAGTCTCATCAAAAGATGCTGGGAACGCCAAGGGCGCCCGATTGCTCGACAATTTCATAAAAGGTCTCGGGAATGTCAAAGGCGCCTGATTGACTGATATTTGTAAAAACCTCAGGAACGCCCAAGGCGCCTAATGAACTGACAAGACCACAAAGGTTACAGGAATGCCAAAAGCATCCGAACGACCAACGAGCACGAAAAGAAAAAGCGGAATAAACGCGTTTAACCAACATCCGCCCCGTCCAACTCCTTTGGGAAAAAGGGGGGGGTTAAACAACGGCCACCCCACCCAAAAAATCCAAAAAACAAGTATTATGGTCTCCCACATCCCAGATTGTTGAGCTTAAACATGGCCCAGCCCATCATCATCCCCTCTCCGTAGGGTACGTGGGCAGCCACAATTAGTTGCAGCATTGATGGTCCATCACCTTGTTGCTCATATCATATAATTGTGAGGTGATTGCCACACTACGCTAATTCATATAATCTAGCTCGGAATTGCGATGCAAGAGATGATTATTTTCATACTTGATAAGGCAAGTTGCAGCTCATTCATTGAATTCTGATATCTCATATCAAGTTGTTCGTTTCATATCTGCTGGCTCGGCATTGTGATGCAAAAGATGATTATTTTCATACTTGATAAGGCAAGTTGCATCTCATTCATTGGAGTCTCATATCTCCTATCAAGTTGTTCAATATAGGCATACACCAATTACACATTGGGAATAGCCTAGAAAGTAACCTAAACCGGGATGCAATTTCCTTACTTGAGGTTTACCATTTGAGTAATTCACTATCACAAATTTCCAAGTATTATGGTCTCCCACAAATATTTTCCGGCTCCCTTGAAAATAAAAAAGGGGGACAGTAGGCGCATTTAACCAACGCCCGCCCCACCTGGTTCCCTTGAAAATAAAGAGGGGGGAGTAGGCGTGTTTAAACAACGCCCACCCCACCCAGCTCCCTTGAAAATAAAGAGGGGGGAATACGCGCGTTTAAACAATGCCCGCGGCCCGCCCTACCCTTCTCCCTTGAAAATAAAAAAGGGGGGAGTAGGCGCGTTTAACCAACGCCCGCCCCGTCCAACTCCCTTAAGAAAATGGTGGGGGGAGTAGATACATTAGTCAAAAAAAAGGGGGGGGGGGAGACATAAGAGAGAGAAAGGGAGGAATAACCGCGCTCAACTAACGAAAAACCTTACCCAACAAACCCACAAGAGAAGAACAGGTCACAGACGGACCGAAGGCACGATATACTCGTATACAAGCAAATAACATCACCCTCGAAATTGAAAGCAAAGACTTTATTCACACCAATCTAGCACAAAAGACGTTTAAACTAAAAAGACATTCCACAGTGATAAACTTAACCATCCATCAGTGCTCGACACCTAGCAATATCAGTGACTAAGGCTTCCACCATCAAGCGACCATCTGCACATTGTGCAGTAGCCAAACGAAGATCTTGATCGCCTTCATGCACCAACCTGAGGATGTCCTGGATCACGTTATCTTCAACACCGGCCTCACAAGCAATCGAAAGAGTATCTTCATGCTCATCGTACTCCTTGCGCGCCTTATCTTGACGAATTATCCTAAGCGTCCACAACAGACCCTCCTCTTCCTTCAAAATCAATAAACGAGTCGACTCGTCCTCAAGGTAATGTCGAGGTACAAGTGTGGACGCGGTCGCTAAAGTCAGATTATAACCGAGAAGCGGTAAGACCCCCTGATGAGGGACCCAAAGATCACAATCAGAGATGGCACGATCCATAGTAGCCACCATCATCAAAGAGTCCGCGAATAACTGATTGGCTACGTCGCGAGCGGTGACAGCTTCGTCCAGCGCCTGTTGGATCTCCAATGATACCCGACCGGGGGACTCGGCTTGAGCAGTTTGATACGCCTCGTACCGGGCTCGAAATTGCGCATTTAGCATCCCGCTTATCTTTCTCTGTGTCCGAAGTTCCTCAACCTCGGTCTTCACGAACAGAAGCCGCTTCAACTCGTCTTGTTTGAAAGAAGTCAAGACTAACATGGAAATGGGTGCTAAGGACAATACATACCCGTGAAGAGAGTTAGCCATAATGGGGACTTACCAAGTAATATATATATATATATATATATATATATATGATAGTAGATGTAACGATAACCAAGATTAAGAAACGAGAATAGCATGGGGGTATTTATATACACACACGAAGGAAGAGGGTGTGGAATACGAAGCAATTGCTCATACCCCTTCTGCACACTGAGAAAAGTGTCAAAACAAGGTTAAGAGACAGGATAACCTCGACATAAATATTAAAGACTCAAGAACCAAGGACTAAGACCAATGTGGCAACGTCGATGAGGTTGGGTAAAAGTGAATCAATCAAAGAGGAAAATTCGATAACATAACGGAAAGAAAAGGAGAGAGATTGAAATATATATAAACTGAGAAGGAAAAAACCAACAAGCGAAGTGCATGAAATAAAAAAGTAAATAAAGGAAACTGTCCCCGAAGCTAGCACCTAATCTAACCAGCTACCAACAGGCGACAACGAACAATATCTACGTCCACGACCTCCGCCATAAGCCTACTTTCGTCACACTGAACGTTGTCTTGGGACAGCCACCAATTGGCATCAATTATCAGTTTGTAGATGTCTCGAATAATTTTCCCTTTAGCCTTCGCCCCTTGGGCCAACGCTAGAGTATCTTCGTGTTCATCGCGATCTTGGCGTGCCTTATCCCGACGGGCTTGCCTGAAATCCCGCAGTATACTTATCTCCTCCCTTAAAACCAATAAGCGCGCGAGCTCGTCCCTAGGATAGGACGGGTTCACAAGTGCATAAACAACAATCAAAGATAGAGTGTGCCCGAGAAGGCGTGAAGCTGCATGGCCAGAGATATGTGAACGACAGTCAGCGATATCATACTCAATGTTTGCCTTCATCGTCAAGGATTCGGTGACTAACGAAAAGAAGCGGCGTTGCAGGCCGTGGCGGCATCATCAAAGCATGTTGAATTGCAGATCTTAGTCGACCAGCCTCCTCAGCAGCCTGACGCGCGCTTCAAAGCGCTCTGTAAGGTGAGCGCGCACAAATCCCTTTTAGATAACCTATGCTCGTAAAACACCTCAACCTCGGCCTCCACCGATGAGTAGCGCGTCTAGTTCCAATTTCTTGAACATCGAGACTAACGCGGGGACTGGCACCAGAGTTAGCGCGTACCCGTGAAGGGAGTGAGCCATCTACGTAAAGTGCTTGACAAGAAACCAGAAATGAAGATAAGGACTAAAATTGACCGGGCTGGAAGATTGGTACTGCTATATAAAGGAGAGAACGCCATAAATGCTCCGACAACCGTCCTGCTCTCAATGACACGCGGTACATAGGAGTATGAAAGGATTTGGCTATTGGATCATCTGATAATCGACCCAATAACCAGGGGACTAATGTTGATACATGAAAAATAATACCCCTTAACGAGTTGGAGATTCCCCTTAGAATAGAGGTGAACTTGGGTTAAGATGTAGGACTTGGGTACTAAACCCAAGCCCAAATACAAGATACCTATGAAAGATGGGAGGATAAAGGAGGAATTAATGAAGAAGGAAGGGGTTATGTTAAAGAATGACATTAAGGGTAATTAAGAGGTATTAGGGCATCTGTCATGAAGTAGTAAAAAGATGGGCTTTTAGGAAAGCCTATAAAAGAAAGGACAAGGTACAATGGAAAGACAACTCCCTCTCTTACTATTATTGGAATTGGGAGGTCATGCGTAATAGCTAGGATGGGTAGAACCTAAACTGAAATTCACCCCTCAACACCAATCAAGCATGAGTGAATAGTTTCCTCCTTTGCCCCAGTCACGGGAGAATTAGCTCATCATCATGTTGGAAACACGCTCAAAATTCATTTTTATTGCTTAAAAGGGTGTTCACAATAATGAAATGGGAGAAAAAACAATAAAACCGGGTCTATAACACTTATATTTGTTACAAACCTCACTGTTACAGAGAACGATATATATGAAGTGTCGTTGGCACTGTAGCACTATGACTGTCTCCTACGGTCAATGTTCTTCGTGTTCTTGGACAACAGCAGAAATGGCGATTCTCTGCAACTCCAATTTTTCGCCTCTGTGATGTTCTAAATTCTCGCCAAACTCTCCGTCCCTCTCTGTGACATCCTAACAACTTAAATAACTCCCACAGGGCCTTCAATCCCGCAACAATTAATCCAAATAATTCTCATGCAGTCACGGGAATAAAAATAAATCTTTTCCTTTTTTATCTCTGATTTTTATTCACACACCTCTGTTGTAGTTGACTTAATCCAATCACGTAACCAACACCTTCCGGATCGCAGCCAACTCCCTCTACCCACGCGCAAACCATCCAAAAATAGCCTGGAAGAATCCCGAGCATAGTTATCTCCTCTGAGTCACGAGAAATCGCGTGTCTAACCCAATTCTGTCGAATCCAATGGACTTACTAGTTCTGCTTAATTGTTACCAGGCACGATAAAACTCATTTGGGCGATTGAGTCTCGCTGTAAAACTTCCAAAATCGAGCACGGCCAATTCTCGGGTTTTCACAAACCAGTTTCCTGCCAAAATTCAGTTTCAAATGAAGGGGACGACCCCCCCCCCCAACCAGTGATGGGGTGCGTTAAGCAGGTGACGCATTGGGGTGCAAATAACCATGGGGTACCCTTTATCAGTTGGGTGCCCCTTATCCAAACCGAGAGTCCGAATAGTAGGTGTTCTCCGTAGTAGTTTTTCGAGCCGATTTTTCCAACAATGTTTATTTTCAAAAAATACCTACAGACACACAAAATACCATAATAAGTACAAAATCAGTACCAACAATACAGAAAATTGAGGACAATTTAGACACAAAATTGTGTCTATCAGAGCTAGCACTATGGTGCCCTCCATCCCTTCCATATCCCTCAAAAAATCCAAAAAAACAAGTATTATGGTCTCCCACATCCCAGTTGTTGAGCTTAAACATGGCCTGACCCATCATCATCCCCTCTCCGTAGGGCACGTGGGCAGCCACAATTAGTTGCAGCATTGATGGTCCATCACCTTGTTGCTCATATCATATAATTGTGAGGTGATTGCCACACTACGCTAATTCATATAATCTAGCTCGGAATTGCGATGCAAGAGATGATTATTTTCATACTTGATAAGGCAAGTTGCAGCTCATTCATTGAATTCTGATATCTCATATCAAGTTGTTCGTTTCATATCTTCTGGCTCGGCATTGTGATGCAAAAGATGATTATTTTCATACTTGATAAGGCAAGTTGCATCTCATTCATTGGAGTCTCAGATCTCCTATCAAGTTGTTCAATATAGGCATACACCAATTACACATTGGGAATAGCCTAGAAAGTAACCTAAACCGGGATGCAATTTCCTTACTTGAGGTTTACCATTTGAGTAATTCACTATCACAAATTTCCAAGTATTATGGTCTCCCACAAATATTTTCCGGCTCCCTTGAAAATAATAAAGGGGGAGAGTAGGCGCGTCTAACCAACGCCCGCCCCACCTGGTTCCCTTGAAAATAAAGAGGGGGGAGTAGGCGTGTTTAAACAACGCCCACCCCACCCAGCTCCCTTGAAAATAAAGAGGGCTGAATACGCGCGTTTAAACAATGCCCGCGGCCCGCCCTACCCTTCTCCCTTGAAAATAAAAAAGGGGGGAGTAGGCGCGTTAAACCAACACCCGCCCCGTACAACTCCCTTAAGAAAATGGTGGGGGGAGTAGATACATTAGTCAAAAAAAAGGGGGGGGGACAGAAGAGAGAGAAAGGGAGGAATAACCGCTCAACTAACGAAAAACTTTACCCAACAACCCCACAAGAGAAGAACAGGTCACAGACGGACCGAAGGCACGATATACTCGTATACAAGCAAATAACATCACCCTCGAAATTGAAAGCAAAGACTTTATTCACACCAATCTAGCACAAAAGACATTTAAACTAAAAAGACATTCCACAGTGATAAACTTAACCATCCATCAGTGCTCGACACCTAGCAATATCAGTGTCTAAGGCTTCCACCATCAAGCGACCATCTGCACATTGTGCAATAGCCAAACGAAGATCTTGATCGCCTTCATGCACCAACCTGAGGATGTCCTGGATCACGTTATCTTCAACACCAGCCTCGCGAGCAATCGAAAGAGTATCTTCATGCTCATCGTACTCCTTGCGCGCCTTATCTTGACGAATTAGCCTAAGCGTCCACAACAGACCCTCCTCTTCCTTCAAAATCAATAAACGAGTCGACTCGTCCTCAAGGTAATGTCGAGGTACAAGTGTGGACGCGGCCGCTAAAGTCAGATTATGACAGAGAAGCGGTAAGACCCCCTGATGAGGGACCCAAAGATGAAAATCAGAGATGGCACGATCCATAGTAGCCACCATCATCAAAGAGTCCGCGAATAACTGATTGGCTGCGTCGCGAGCGGTGACAGCTTCGTCCAGCGCCTGTTGGATCTCCAATGATACCCGACCGGGGGACTCGGCTTGAGCAGTTTGATACGCCTCGTACCGGGATCTAAAATTCGCGCATTTAGCATCCCTGCTTATCTTTCTCTGTGTCCAAAGTTCCTCAACCTCGGTCTTCACGAACAGAAGCCGCTTCAACTCGTCTTGTTTGAACGAAGTCAAAACTAACATGGAAATGGGCGCTAAAGACAATACATACCCGTGAAGAGAGTTAGCCATAATGGGGACTTACCAAGTAATATATATATATATATATATGATAGTAGATGTAACGATAACCAAGATTAAGAAACGAGAATAGCATGGGGGTATTATATACACACACGAAGGAAGAGGGTGTGGAATACGAAGCAATTGCTCATACCCCTTCTGCACACTGAGAAACGTGTCAAAACAAGGTTAAGAGACAGGATAACCTCGACATAAATATTAAAGACTCAAGAACCAAGGACTAAGACCAATGTGGCAACGTCGATGAGGTTGGGTAAAAGGGAATCAATCAAAGAGGAAAATTCGATAACATGACGGAAAGAAAAGGAGAGAGTTTGAAATATATATAAACTGAGAAGGAAAAAACCAACAAGCGAAGTGCATGAAATAAATAAGTAAATAAAGGAAACTGTCCCCGAAGCTAGCACCTAATCTAACCAGCTACCAACAGGCGACAACGAACAATATCTACGTCCACGACCTCCGCCATAAGCCTACTTTCGTCACACTGGACGTTGTCTTGGGACAGCCACCAATTGGCATCAATTATCAGTTTGTAGATGTCTCGAATAATTTTCCCTTTAGCCTTCGCCCCTTGGGCCAACGCTAGAGTATCTTCGTGTTCATCGCGGTCTTGGCGTGCCTTATCCCGACGGGCTTGCCTGAAATCTCGTAGTACACTTATCTCCTCCCTTAACACCAATAAGCGCGCGAGCTCGTCCCTAGGATAAGACGGGTTCACAAGTGCATAAACAACAATCAAAGATAGAGTGTGCCTAGAAGGCGTGAAAGCAAAGCATGGCTGAGATATGTGAACGACAGTCAGCGATATCATACTCAATGGTTTCCTTCATCGTCAAGGATTCGGTGACTAACGAAGCAGCAGCGTTGCGGGCCGTGGCGGCATCATCCAAAGCATGTTGAATTGCAGATGTTAGTCGACCAGCCTCCTCAGCAGCCTGACGCGCTTCAAAGCGCTCTGCAAATTGAGCGCGCGCGAAATCCCTTTTAGATAACCTATGCTCGTAAAACACCTCAACCTCGGCCTCCACCCGTAGTAGGCGCGTCGGTTCAATTTCTTGAACATCGAGACTAACGCGGGGGTGGCGCCAGAGTTAGCGCGCACCGTGAAGGAGTGAGCCATCTACGTAAAGTGCTTGACAAGAAAACAAAAAATGAAGATAAGGACTAAAATTGACCTGGGCTGGAAGATTGGTGCTGCTATATAAAGGAGAGAACGCCATAAATGCTCCGACAACTGTCCTGCTCTCAATGACACGCGGTACATAGGAGTACGAAAGGATTTGGCTATTGGATCATCTGATAATCGACCCAATAGCCAGGGGACTAATGTTGATACATGAAAAATAATACCCCTTAACGAGTTGGAGATGCCCCTTAGAATAGAGGTGAACTTGGGTTAAGATGTAGGACTTGGGGACTAAACCCAAGCCCAAATAGAAGATACCTATGAAAGATGGGAGGATAAAGGAGGAATTAATGAAGAAGGAAGGGCTTATGTTAAAGAATGGCATTAAGGGTAATTAAGAGGTATTAGGGCATCTGTCATGAAGTAGTAAAAAGATGGGCTTTTAGGAAAGCCTATAAAAGAAAGGACAAGGTACAATGGAAAGACAACTCCCTCTCTTACTATTATTGGAATTGGGAGGTCATGTGTAATACCTAGGACGGGTAGAACCTAAATTGAAATTCACTCCACAACACCAATCAAGCATGAGTGAATAGTTTCCTCCTTTGCCCAGTCACAGGAGAATTAGCTCATCATCATGTTGGAAAATAGCTCAAAATTCATTTTTATTGCTTAAAAGGGTGTTCACAATAATGAAAAGGGAGAAAAAACAATAAAACCGGGTTTATAACACTTATATTTGTTACAAACCTCACCGTTACAGAGAACGATATATATGAAGTGTCGTTGGCACTGTAGCACTACGAATGTCTCCTACGGTCAATGTTCTTCGTGTTCTTGGACAACAGCAGAAATGGCGATTCTCTGCAACTCCAATTTTTCGCCTCTGTGATGTTCTAAATTCTCGCCAAACTCTCCGTCCCTCTCTGTGACATCCTAACAACTTAAATAACTCCCACAGGGCCTTCAATCCCGCAACAATTAATCCAAATAATTCTCATGCAGTCACGGGAATAAAAATAAATCTTTTCCTTTTTTATCTCTGATTTTTATTCACACACCTCTGTTGTAGTTGACTTAATCCAATCACGTAACCAACACCTTCCGGATCGCAGCCAACTCCCTCTACCCACGCACAAACCATCCAAAAATAGCCTGGAAGAATCCCGAGCATAGTTATATCCTCTGAGTCACGAGAAATCGCGTGTCTAACCCAATTCTGTCGAATCCAATGGACTTACTAGTTCTACTTAATGGTAACAGGCACGATAAAACTCATTTGGGCAATTGAGTCTCGCTGGAAAACTTCCAAAATCGAGCACGGCCAATTCTCGGGTTTTCACAAACCAGTTTCCTGCCAAAATTCAGGTTCAAATGAAGGGGACGACCCCCCCCCCCAACCCAGTGATGGGGTGCGTTAAGCAGGTGATGCCTTGGGGTGCAAATAACCATGGGGTACCCTTTATCAGTTGGGTGCTCCTTATCCAAACCGAGAGTCCGAATAGTAGGTGTTCTCCGTAGTAGTTTTTCGAGCCGATTTTTCCAACAATGTTTATTTTCAAAAAATACCTACAGACACACAAAACACCATAATAAGTACAAAATCAGTACCAACAATACAGAAAATTGAGGACAATTTAGACACAAAATTGTGTCTATCAGAGCTAGCACTATGGTGCCCTCCATCCCTTCCATATCCCTCAAAAAATCCAAAAAACAAGTATTATGGTCTCCCACATCCCAGATTGTTGAGCTTAAACATGGCCCATCCCATCATCATCCCCTCTCCGTAGGGTACGTGGGCAGCCGCAATTAGTTGCAGCATTGATGGTCCATCACCTTGTTGATCATATCATATAATTGTGAGGTGATTGCCACACTACGCTAATTCATATAATCTAGCTCGGAATTGCGATGCAAGAGATGATTATTTTCATACTTGATAAGGCAAGTTGCAGCTCATTCATTGAATTCTGATATCTCATATCAAGTTGTTCGTTTCATATCTGCTGGCTCGACATTGTGATGCAAAAGATGATTATTTTTATACTTGATAAGGCAAGTTGCATCTCATTCATTGGAGTCTCATATCTCCTATCAAGTTGTTCAATATAGGCATACACCAATTACACATTGAGAATAGCCTAGAAAATAACCTAAACCGGGATGCAATTTCCTTACTTGAGGTTTACCATTTGAGTAATTCACTATCACAAATTTCCAAGTATTATGGTCTCCCACAAATATTTTTCGGCTCCCTTGAAAATAAAAAAGGGGGAGAGTAGGCGCGTTTAACCAACGCCCGCCCCACCTGGTTCCCTTGAAAATAAAGAGGGGGGAGTAGGCGTGTATAAACAACGCCCACCCCACCCAGCTCCCTTGAAAATAAAGAGGGGGGAATACGCGCGTTTAAACAATGCCCGCGGCCCGCCCTACCCTTCTCCCTTGAAAATAAAAAAGGGGGGAGTAGGCGCGTTTAACCAACGCCCGCCCGTCCAACTCCCTTAAGAAAATGGTGGGGGAGTAGATACATTAGTCAAAAAAAAGGGGGGACAGAAGAGAGAGAAAAGGAGGAATAACCGCGCTCAACTAACGAAAAACCTTACCCAACAACCCCACAAGAGAAGAACAGGTCACAGACGGACCGAAGGCACGATATACTCGTATACAAGCAAATAACATCACCCTCGAAATTGAAAGCAAAGACTTTATTCACACCAATCTAGCACAAAAGACATTTAAACTAAAAAGACATTCCACAGTGATAAACTTAACCATCCATCAGTGCTTGACACCTAGCAATATCAGTGCCTAAGGCTTCCACCATCAAGCGACCATCTGCACATTGTGCAGTATCCAAACGAAGATCTTGATCGCCTTCATGCACCAACCTGAGGATGTCCTGGATCACGTTATCTTCAACACCAGCCTCGCGAGCAATCGAAAGAGTATCTTCATGCTCATTGTACTCCTTGCGCGCCTTATCTTGACGAATTAGCCTAAGCGTCCACAACAGACCCTCCTCTTCCTTCAAAATCAATAAACGAGTCGACTCGTCCTCAAGGTAATGTCGAGGTACAAGTGTGGACGCGGCCGCTAAAGTCAGATTATGACCGAGAAGCGGTAAGACCCCCTGATGAGGGACCCAAAGATGAAAATCAGAGATGGCACGATCCATAGTAGCCACGTCATCAAAGATTCCGCGAATAACTGATTGGCTGCGTCGCGAGCGGTGCCGGCCAAATCGGTCCGCGCTGTTGGATCTCCAATGATACCCGACCGGGGGACTCGGTTTGAGCGATTTGATACGCCTCGCACGGGCTCAAATTCGCGCATTTAGCATCCCCGCTTATCTTCTCTCGTGTCCGAAGTTCCTCAACCTCGGCCTTCACGAACAGAAGCCGCTTCAACTCGTCTTGTTTGAACGAAGTCAAGACTAACATGGAAATGGGCGCTAAGGACGATACATACCCGTGAAGAGAGTTAGCCATAATGGGGACTTATCAAGTAATATATATATATATACATATATATATATGATAGTAGAGGTAACGATAACCAAGATTAAGAAACGAGAATAGCATGGGGGTATTTATATACACACACGAAGGAAGAGGGTGTGGAATACGAAGCAATTGCTCATACCCCTGCTGCACACTGAGAAACGTGTCATAACAAGGTTAAGAGACAGGATAACCTCGACATAAATATTAAAGACTCAAGAACCAAGGACTAAGACCAATGTGGCAACGTCGATGAGGTTGGGTAAAAGGGAATCAATCAAAGAGGAAAATTCGATAACATAACGGAAAGAAAAGGAGAGAGATTGAAATATATATAAACTGAGAAGGAAAAAACCAACAAGCGAAGTGCATGAAATAAATAAGTAAATAAAGGAAACCGTCCCCGAAGTTAGCACCTAATCTAACCAGCTACCAACAGGCGACAACGAACAATATCTACGTCCACGACCTCCGCCATAAGCCTACTTTCGTCACACTGGACGTTGTCTTGGGACACCACCAATTGGCATCAATTATCGGTTTGTAGATGTCTCGAATAATTTTCCTTTAGCCTTCGCCCTTGAGCCAACGCTAGAGTATCTTCGTGTTCATCGCGGTCTTGGCGTGCCTTATCCCGACGGGCTTGCTCCGAAATCCCGCAAAGACACTTATCTCCTCCCATAACACCAATAAGCGCGCGAGCTCGTCCCTAGGATAGGACGGGTTCACAAGTGCATAAACAATAATCAAAGATAGAGTGTGCCCGAGAAGGCGTGAAGCAGCATGGCCAGAGATATGTGAACGACAGTCAGCGATATCATACTCAATGGTTGCCTTCATCGTCAAGAATTCGGTGACTAACGAAGCAGCAGCGTTGCGGGCCGTGGCGGCATCATCCAAAGCATGTTGAATTGCAGATGTTAGTCGACCAGCCTCCTCAGCAACCTGACGCGCTTCAAAGCGCTCTGCAAATTGAGCACGCGCGAAATCCCTTTTAGATAACCTATGCTCGTAAAACACCTCAACCTCATCCTCCACCAGTAGTAGGCGCGTCAGTTCCAATTTCTTGAACATCGAGACTAATGCGGGGACTGGCGCCAGAGTTAGCGCGTACCCGTGAAGGGAGTGAGCCATCTACGTAAAGTGCTTGACAAGAAAACAAAAATGAAGATAAGGACTAAAATTGACCGGGCTGGAAGATTGGTGCTGCTATATAAAGGAGAGAATGCCATAAATGCTCCGACAACTGTCCTGCTCTCAATGACACGCGGTACATAGGAGTACGAAAGGATTTGGCTATTGGATCATCTGATAATCGACCCAATAGCCAGGGGACTAATGTTGATACAAGAAAAATAATACCCCTTAACGAGTGGGAGATGCCCCTTAGAATATAGGTGAACTTGGGTTAAGATGTAGGACTTGGGGACTAAACCCAAGCCCAAATAGAAGATACCTATGAAACATGGGAGGATAAAGGAGGAATTAATGAAGAAGGAAGGGGTTATGTTAAAGAATGGCATTAAGGGTAATTAAGAGGTATTAGGGCATCTGTCATGAAGTAGTAAAAAGATGGGCTTTTAGGAAAGCCTATAAAAGAAAGGACAAGGTACAATGGAAAGACAACTCTCTATCTTACTATTATTGGAATTGGGAGGTCATGTGTAATAGCTAGGGACGGGTAGAACCTAAACGAAATTCACCCTCAACACCAATCAAGCATGAGTGAATAGTTTCCTCCTTTGCCCAGATCCAGGAGAATTAGCTCATCATCATGTTGGAAACACGCTCAAAATTCATTTTTATTGCTTAAAAGGGTCACAATAATGAAATGGGAGAAAAAACAATAAAATAGGGTTTATAACACTTATATTTGTTACAAACCTCATCATTACAGAGAGAACGATATATATGAAGTGTCGTTGGCACTGTAGCACTACGACTGTCTCCTACGGTCAATGTTCTTCGTGTTCTTGGACAACAGCAGAAATGGCGATTCTCTGCAACTCCAATTTTCGCCTCTGTGATGTTCTAAATTCTCGCCAAACTCTCCGTCCCTCTCTGTGACATCATAACAACTTAAATAACTCCCACAGGGCCTTCAATCGCGCAACAATTAATCCAAATAATTCTCATGCAGTCACGGGAATAAAAATAAATCTTTTCCTTTTTTATCTCTGATTTTTATTCACACACCTCTGTTGTAGTTGACTTAATCCAATCACGTAACCAACACCTTCTGGATCGCAGCCAACTCCTTCTACCCACGCGCAAACCATCCAAAAATAGCCTGGAAGAATCCCGAGCATAGTTATCTCCTCTGAGTCACGAGAAATCGCGTGTCTAACCCAATTCTGTCGAATCCAATGGACTTACTAGTTCTGCTTAATTGTAACAGGCACGATAAAACTCATTTGGGCGATTGAGTCTCGCTGGAAAACTTCCAAAATCGAGCACGGCCAATTCTCGGGTTTTCACAAACCAGTTTCCTGCCAAAATTCAGTTTCAAATGAAGGGGACGACCCCCCCCCCCCCCAACCAGTGATGGGGTGCGTTAAGCAGGTGACGCATTGGGGTGCAAATAACCATGGGGTACCCTTTATCAGTTGGGTGCCCCTTATCCAAACCGAGAGTCCGAATAGTAGGTGTTCTCCGTAGTAGTTTTTCGAGCCGATTTTTCCAACAATGTTTATTTTCAAAAAATACCTACAGACACACAAAACACCATAATAAGTACAAAATCAGTACCAACAATACAGAAAATTGAGGACAATTTGGACACAAAATTGTGTCTATCAGAGCTAGCACTATGGTGCCCTCCATCCATTCCATATCCCTCAAAAAATCCAAAAAACAAGTATTATGGTCTCCCACATCCCAGATTTTTGAGCTTAAACATGGTTGGCCCATCATCATCCCTCTCCTAGTAGGTACGTGGCGGCCGCAATTAGTTGCGACATTGATGGTCCATCACCTTGTTGCTCATATCATATAATTGTGAGGTGATTTCCACACTACGCTAATTCATATAATCTAGCTCGGAATTGCGATGCAAGAGATGATTATTTTCATACTTGATAAGGCAAGTTGCAGCTCATTCATTGAATTCTGATATCTCATATCAAGTTGTTCGTTTCATATCTGATGGCTCGGCATTGTGATGCAAAAGATGATTATTTTCATACTTGATAAGGCAAGTTGCATCTCATTCATTGGAGTCTCATATCTCCAATCAAGTTGTTCAATATAGGCATACACCAATTACACATTGGGAATAGCCTAGAAAGTAACCTAAACCGGGATGCAATTTCCTTACTTGAGGTTTACCATTTGAGTAATTCACTATCACAAATTTCCAAGTATTATGGTCTCCCACAAATATTTTCCGGCTCCCTTGAAAATAAAAAAGGGGGAGAGTAGGCGCGTTTAACCAACGCCCGCCCCACCTGGTTCCCTTGAAAATAAAGAGGGGGGAGTAGGCGTGTTTAAACAACGCCCACCCCAACCAGCTCCCTTGAAAATAAAGAGGGGGGAATACGCGTGTTTAAACAATGCCCGCGGCCCGCCCTACCCTTCTCCCTTGAAAATAAAAAAGGGGGGAGTAGGCGCGTTTAACCAACGCCCGCCCCGTCCAACTCCCTTAAGAAAATGGTGGGGGGAGTAGATACATTAGTCAAAAAAGGGGGGGAGAGAGAGAGAGAAAGGTAGGAATAACCGCGCTCAACTAACCAAAAACCTTACCCAACAAACCCCCAAGAGAAGAACAGGTCACAGACGGACCGAAGGCACGATATACTCGTATACAAGCAAATAACATCACCCTTGAAATTGAAAGCAAAGACTTTATTCACACCAATCTAGCACAAAAGACATTTAAACTAAAAAGACATTCCACAGTGATAAACTTAACCATCCATCAGTGCTCGACACCTAGCAATATCAGTGTCTAAGGCTTCCACCATCAAGCGACCATCTGCACATTGTGCAGTAGCCAAACGAAGATCTTGATCGCCTTCATGCACCAACCTGAGGATGTCCTGGATCATGTTATCTTCAACACCGGCCTCGCGAGCAATCGAAAGAGTATCTTCATGCTCATCGTACTCATTGCGCGCCTTATCTTGACGAATTAGCCTAAGCGTCCACAACAGACCCTCCTCTTCCTTCAAAATCAATAAACGAGTCGACTCGTCCTCAAGGTAATGTCGAGGTACAAGTGTGGACGCGGCCGCTAAAGTCATATTATGACCGAGAAGCGGTAAGACCCCCTGATGAGGGACCCAAAGATCACAATCAGAGATGGCACGATCCATAGTAGCCACCATCATCAAAGAGTCCGCGAATAACTAATTGGCTGCGTCGCGGCCCGGTGATGACTTCGTCCAGCGCTGTTGGATCTCCAATGATACCCGACCGGGGGACTCGTCTTGAACAGTTTGATACGCCTCGTACCGGGCTCTGAAATTCGCGCATTTAGCATCCCTGCTTATCTTTCTCTGTGTCCGAAGTTCCTCAACCTCGGCCTTCACGAACAGAAGCCGCTTCAACTCGTCTTGTTTGAACGAAGTCAAGACTAACATGGAAATGGGCGCTAAGGACAATACATACCCGTGAAGAGAGTTAGCCATAATGGGGACTTACCAAGTAATATATATATATGATAGTAGATGTAACGATAACCAAGATTAAGAAACGAGAATAGCATGGGGGTATTTATATACACACACGAAGGAAGAGGGTGTGGAATACGAAGCAATTGCTCATACCCCTTCTGCACACTGAGAAACGTGTCAAAACAAGGTTAAGAGACAGGATAACCTCGACATAAATATTAAAGACTCAAGAACCAAGGACTAAGACCAATGTGGCAATGTCGATGAGGTTGGGTAAAAGGGAATCAATCAAAGAGGAAAATTCGATAACATGACGGAAAGAAAAGGAGAGAGTTTGAAATATATATAAACTGAGAAGGAAAAAACCAACAAGCGAAGTGCATGAAATAAATAAGTAAATAAAGGAAACTGTCCCCGAAGCTAGCACCTAATCTGTGACTACCAACAAAGCGACAACGAACAATATCTACGTCCACGACCTCCGCCATAAGCCTACTTTCGTCACACTGGACGTTGTCTTGGGACAGCCACCAATTGGCATCAATTATCAGTTTGTAGATGTCTCGAATAATTTTCCCTTTAGCCTTCGTCCCTTGGGCCAACACTAGAGTATCTTCGTGTTCATCGCGGTCTTGGCGTGCCTTATCCCGACGGGCTTGCCTGAAATCCCGCAGTACACTTATCTCCTCCCTTAACACCAATAGCGCGCGAGCTCGTCCCTAGGATAAGACGGGTTCACAAGTGCATAAACAACAATCAAAGATAGAGTGTGCCCGAGAAGGCGTGAAGCAGCATGGCCAGAGATATGTGAACGACAGTCAGCGATATCATACTCAATGGTTGCCTTCATCGTCAAGGATTCGGTGACTAACGAAGCAGCAACGTTGCGGGCCGTGGCGGCATCATCCAAAGCATGTTGAATTGCAGATGTTAGTCGACCAGCCTCCTCAGCAGCCTGACGCGCTTCAAAGCGCTCTGCAAATTGAGCGCGCGCGAAATCCCTTTTAGATAACCTATGCTCGTAAAACACCTCAACCTCAGCCTCCACCAGTAGTAGGCGCGTCAGTTCCAATTTCTTGAACATCGAGACTAACGCGGGGACTGGCGCCAGAGTTAGCGCGTACCCGTGAAGGGAGTGAGCCATCTACGTAAAGTGCTTGACAAGAAAACAAAAATGAAGATAAGGACTAAAATTGACCGGGCTGGAAGATTGGTGCTGCTATATAAAGGAGAGAACGCCATAAATGCTCCGAAAACTGTCCTGCTCTCAATGACACGTGGTACATAGGAGTACGAAAGGATTTGGCTATTGGATCATCTGATAATCGACCCAATAGCCAGGGGACTAATGTTGATACATGAAAAATAATACCCCTTAACGAGTTGGAGATGCCCCTTAGAATAGAGGTGAACTTGGGTTAAGATGTAGGACTTGGGGACTAAACCCAAGCCCAAATAGAAGATACCTATGAAAGATGGGAGGATAAAGGAGGAATTAATGAAGAAGGAAGGGCTTATGTTAAAGAATGGCATTAAGGGTAATTAAGAGGTATTAGGGCATCTGTCATGAAGTAGTAAAAAGATGGGCTTTTAGGAAAGCCTATAAAAGAAAGGACAAGGTACAATGGAAAGACAACTCCCTCTCTTACTATTATTGGAATTGGGAGGTCATGTGTAATACCTAGGACGGGTAGAACCTAAACTGAAATTCACTCCACAACACCAATCAAGCATGAGTGAATAGTTTCCTCCTTTGCCCCAGTCACAGGAGAATTAGCTCATCATCATGTTGGAAACACGCTCAAAATTCATTTTTATTGCTTAAAAGGGTGTTCACAATAATGAAATGGGAGAAAAAACAATAAAACCGGGTTTATAACACTTATATTTGTTACAAACCTCACTGTTACACTGTAGCACTACGACTGTCTCCTACGGTCAATGTTCTTCGTGTTCTTGGACAACAGCAGAAATGACGATTCTCTGCAACTCCAATTGTTCGCCTCTGTGATGTTCTAAATTCTCGCCAAACTCTCCGTCCCTCTCTGTGACATCCTAACAACTTAAATAACTCCCTTTGGGGCCTTCAATCCCCCAACAATTAATCCAAATAATTCTCATGCAGTCACGGGAATAAAAATAAATCTTTTCCTTTTTTATCTCTGATTTTTATTCACACACCTCTGTTGTAGTTGACTTAATCCAATCACGTAACCAACACCTTCCGGATCGCAGCCAACTCCCTCTACCCACTCGCAAACCATCCAAAAATAGCACGGAAGAATCCAGAGCATAGTTATCTCCCTCGAGTCACGAGAAATCGCATGTCTAACCCAATTCTGTCGAATCCAATGGACTTACTAGTTATGCTTAATTGTAACAGGCACGATAAAACTCATTTGGGCGATTGAGTCTCATTTGGAAAACTTCCAAAATCGAGCACGGCCAATTCTCGGGTTTTCACAAACCAGTTTCCTACCAAAATTCAGGTTCAAATGAAGGGGACGCCCCCCCCCCCCCCCCCCCAACCAGTGATGGGGTACGTTAAGCAGGTGAAGCCTTGGGGTGCAAATAACCATGGGGTACCCTTTATCAGTTGGGTGCCCCTTATCCAAACCGAGAGTCCGAATAGTAGGTGTTCTCCGTAGTAGTTTTTCGAGCCGATTTTTCCAACAATGTTTATTTTCAAAAAATACCTACAGACACACAAAGCACCATAATAAGTACAAAATCAGTACTAACAATACAGAAAATTGAGGACAATTTAGACACAAAATTGTGTCTATTTAACTAGCACTATGGTGCCCTCCATCCTTTCCATATCCCTCAAAAAATCCAAAAAACAAGTGTTATGGTCTCCCACATCCCTACATGAGTAGGGATATCCCTCACTTTCCCTACATGGAGGATCACATCTGATCCGCCTTGTAGGGAAGGGAAATCATACAACTACTCGATTTAGTATTTTTACGCTTTACGGATACCGAGTAGCCGTAACATTTTACACGGCTACTGAGTAGCCGTTTCTTGTTTTTAAAGTTTTACCTTAAAACTTTCCTTGTTCCCTTTTTTTTTTACTAAAACTCTTTTATTACCTGTTATATCTCCTTTTTACCTATTTATCTTTTTTTACCTAGACAAATATATTCTCATAGAAAAAAAAACTGGAAAAAAAATACGGCTACTCAGTTTCCGTATCATGTAGGGAAGGGATGAAAGGGCACCATAGTGAGGTTGCCTTCCTTGTGCTATCCGTTCCCTACATATGAGGGATAGGGAAGGGATACCAAACATCACAGTGCTTGGCCTCAGTACGTACTTAATAAACGATGAAATGTTTAAACTAGAGTGACCTATAATATTTTTTCATTTTGTCCCTAGAGGAACTTGATATCTAACCTAGATACTAACCTTCTAGTTAAATTCCTAAATATTTTCTCAGTGTAGTATGGAGGAATTTTTGGAATAGTATTTCTCTTGTATCATGAAAAAACAAATTCTCTCTTTACTTGAAAGACATATAAAGCCCTAAAAATACATGGTAGATTTTAAGCCAAATGGCCGTTTCACATTTTAAATTTGTAGCGTATTGTAGATTTTGAGATAAAGAACATGTGTATAGGCTCGTACAATTTTTGAGTCATCATATAGATTTTTGGCCATATTATAAGTTTTGGTTGCAAAGAAAAATTTGGAAAAACTAGGGTCAGGAGGAAAAATTTGTCATTTTGAACTGCGAGACCCAATCTTGGTCGCTTGGCAAAGTTTTGATGTGAATCCACGAGCTTATTTTACGTCACCGTCATATTTTAATATATTTGGATTAAAGTGCAAATTTTGGAACGGTATAGGACCGGTTCATGTTTGAACCAAGTAGTGTTGGTGAGTACCATCAATGCTGAAATACCTACCTCCGTAAGTCCTTAATGCTCATACAGACACATTTGTTCTTCTCCTCAGTCCTCACCAAAGAAACCAACCTCACATCTGAAAATCTAAAATTTCTTCTTCAACTGGGGTTTGCACTATCGGTGATGTAAGTTGATTTTTACATCTCACCACCATTTTAAGCACCTAATACTGCTCTTTTACTGATCGTTCTTATCGTTCTTTTGTTTGATTTTCATTTTTGTTTTTGTTTTGAAGTTTCATTCAATCTAGTAAGGAGAGGGAAAGAAGAGTAAGCTGCGGCGGTAGAAAAGCTTGAGATGGATACCTTTGAGGCACCAGCTGCTAACAATTCAAGGTAGGGAATTTTCCAATTTTTCAAATTTTGTTGATCGATTTCATGAGAAAGGAAAAAAAAATGCAGATTCGTATGCTTAGTTTTTAATTTCAAAAATGACATGGTTAATTGTTAAACAAATTAGAGAGTTCTTGCATCTTTTATGTATTATTCACTATATCAGTAGGGCTTAGCAACAATTATATTCATGCTTTATTTGTGGTGGTTTATCGCTTCAATATCATGAATTGTTTCACCAAACCATGAAAATTGTCTTATCCAAAACAAAACAAAAACCATGAAAATTAATAAACCCATCAAATTCTACTAACAGTTATGCCCACATTCATTTAGGCAGAAAGCCAGAAACCAATACCATGGGGAAATTCATGGCATAATACCATATAATTGTTTAAATTGTTCAGTATAATATTAAAATATCTAAACAGGGATTTGTAAGCTAGGAGAATTGCTAAGAAACTGGAAAGAAACCAGATTTCATCTTTCCCTGTTTTTGAATGTTGTTTTTTTCCATTTTACAGGGTGCTTTCCATGTGGACTAAAGAGAGGTGGTGTCAACAGTTTAGTGATTTGCAGTTATATGCTACTTGTGCTGCATTCATCGCAGAGGTGATTTCCTTTCTTGGTTCATCCGGGGATATTATCAACCCGTCTTCACGGAGCTGTCGTGTAGGAACTGATCATAAGAATATGTTGTTCTTGAAAGGAATTACGTCATTGGGATTTTTTATTTTCACCATCGCTATTGTGGCTTGCATAAAGATATTTGTCATAGCATTACCAACATTCCAGCTAGAGCGAGAAAAGTATGTGTTCAACATCAGATATGCTCTTTGCAGTATTTGCCTTGTCATCGGTTCTACACTCCTGGGTCTAGCCATGATGGACACTGTCGAGGTCTTTTTGGATTGTGGATGTGTGGTTCTTCATATACCATTGCGTTGATGGTTATGGTTTGTGCTCTGACAGTGTATGTCGATGGTTATTTTCTTCTTTGTATTCATTATGTGGTTTTTACCTCGTAGATACTCCATCATTGCAGTTTAAATCATTTATCTTTTAATGTTGAACAAAGACAAATATTTATTAACCAAGTATAATAGCTAGTTTAAATCATTGACAGTAAAAAAGAAAAACTTCACTTTTGCAAATGTGTGTATATAAATCTCGTAGATTCTATACTGATTTTTGTACAGCTTCAGTTGTTGCTTTTGTTGTGCCTGGCATATTGCCTTAAGTATTATTCTTCGGTATATGGGAGCTATAGAAATGGTGAAGGAAATGGAGAAGATTATTATTGTTTGAATCAGGAAAGTACAAGCCTTTATATGAAGGAAAATATTGTTACAAGATACAAGTTATCAAAGCTGATTGTAATAATCTACCAGAACGGAATATAAACGAATGTTACAAATTGTAATAGCTAACAGAAAAATAAACTAAGCTAAGCTAAGTACAAGCACTGAAAAGAAAAAAAGCAGACCGGAGTGATAAACACACCCTTATTATCCCCCTCAAGCTGAGCATGTGGAAGAACACTCAGCTTGTCACGCAAAAAGTCAAATTCACAGTTGAAAGACCCTTTGTAAAGACACCATCCACCAGAGAAGTTGTAGAAACATAATGAATCTTCAACACTTTTGACTGAATAAGCTCTCTAATGAAATGAAAGTCGATGGCAACATGCTTCATGAGACTATGAAGTAAAAAATCAGAAGTCAAATAAATGGAATTGTTATCACAACCAAGTGTAGGAGAAGGGGAGAGAAAAACATTGAGTTCCTTGGGAATCTAACAGACCCAAAGAACCTCTACTACAGTATGAGTCAACGATTTGTATTCGCCCTTTGTTGAAATTCTGGCAATTGTTGGTTGTGTCTCTAAGGACCAAGAAATAAGACTTGGGCCAAAAACACACGAAATGCATTTGTGGATTTTCTATCATCTGGATTCACAGCCCAATCAGAATAAGAGAAAGATGATAATGCAGTCATGCCTTGTTAGAGAACAGTACCAAAATCCAGAATACCCTTTAACTACCTCAATATCCTCTTAGCTGTCATTAAATCAACAGTAATAGGGTTTCTCATGTGCTGGCACACTTGATTCACTACATGACATATATCACGTCTAGTCCAAGTAATATAATGTGAAGCGCCGAGGTGATCTATAATCTACTGCATCGTCCAAAGGTTCACCATTAAATTTGCTCATTTTTGTATCTACAATAGCTGGAGTAGAACATGGCTTGGCATCTAACATGTTAGTTATCTCTAAGAGATCTAGAGCATACTTTGTTTGACATGGCTGAATAATTTTTTTTTGTTGCTTAATCATGAATTTTATTACTAAAACTTTCAATTTACAAACACAGAAAGCCCAATTCAGGCAATAACAAAACTAGAAACTGAGCCCATGACATAAGCCCAACTACACAAGAACTAAAAACAGTCTAGGCCTGCAAACAAAATCAAAGGAAAAAACCGATTTTTCTAAAACCTGAAATATACATCATGTTCATTCTCCAGGTTCCTTAGCCACCGAGGCTTTTCTTCATAGTAATGCACCTCTCCCTTACTGAGCAATACCCCCTTCTTGGTCATTGTGTCAACAGAGAAATTAACCTCTTGTTGATGGTGGTTTTTAGACAAAGGGTAAAATCGTAAAACCCCGAATAACCTAATGTCACCGGTAACACATTTATTAGAACATTCAATGCATGTAGTCAGTAATTAATAGGGGTATTTTTTTCAAATTAGGGTTACAACGAACAAAACCCTAATTCACCTCTGTGCCAATGGGAAATCATGCCAGCCACACCTAGCCCAAGCTAGCCGCGCCATGCCAAACGCACTCTGCCTTGGCCCTAGCTATGCTAGTCACACCAAACGCGCCAAAGCATGCCAACCATGGTAGCCGCACCTCCGTGCCAATGGCAAATCATGCCAGCCACACCTAGCCCAAGCTAGCCACACCTCCGTGCCAATGGCAAATCATGCCAGCCACACCTAGCCCAAGCTAGCCGCACCTCCGTGCCAATGGCAAATCATGCCAGCCACACCTAGCCCAAGCTATCCGCGCCATGCCAAACGCACTTCTGCCTTGGCCCTAGCTATGCTAGTAATAAGACCAAACGCGCCAAAGCATGCCAACCATGCTAGCCGCACCTCCGTGCCAATGGAAAATCATGCCAGCACACCTAGCCCAAGCTAGCCGCACCTCCGTGCCAATGGCAAATCATGCAAGCCACACCTAGCCCAAGCTAGCCGCGCCATGCCTTGGCCCTAGCTATGCTAGTCACACCAAACGCGCCAAAGCATGCCAACCATGCTAGCCGCACCTCCGTGCCAATGGCAAATCATGCCAGACACACCTAGCCCAAGCAAGCCGCGCCATGCCGAACGCACTCTGCCTTGGCCCTAGCTACGCTGGTCACACCACGCGAAGCCAAACACCCTTACCTTGGTCCTAACCGCGCCATGCCAAAGTAGCGCCCACGCCTAGGCTTGCAAACCGTGCAACCTAGGCCAAATTGGACACACATGCCAACACGCATCGCCGGTAGCTTTTCTTACTGGCCGTGGCCCTAATGGCCGAGCGTGCCATTGGCACATGCCAACACGCTCGTTGGTAGCTTTTCTCACCAGGACGTGGCCCTAATGGCCGAGCATGCCATTGGCACATGCCAACACGCTCGCTGGTAGCTTTTCTTACCAAGCCGTGGTCCTAATGGCCAAGCATGCCATTGGCACATGCCAACACGCTCGCTGGTAGCTTTTCTTACCAAGCCGTGGCCCTAATGGCCGAGCATGCCATTGGCACATGCCAACACGCATCGCTGGTAGCTTTTTTACCAGGCCGTGGTCCTAATGGCCGAGCATGCCATTGGCACATGCCAACACGCTCGCTGGTAGATTTTCTTACCAGGCCGCGGCCCTAATGGCCGAGCATGCCATCGGCACATGCCAACACGCTCGCTGATAGTTTCATTACCTAGTTGTGTCCCTAATGGCCGTGCGTGCCATTGACACATGCTAAACATGCACGCTGGTAGCCCAACTTGCAAGCCGTGCAACCTAGGCCAACTTGGCCGTACGCGCCATTGGCACATGCCAAAACCCACGCTGGTAGCCTAACTTGCAAACTGTGCAACCTACCACCAAGGCATTCCGCACATGCCATTGGCACATGCCACACACGCCACTAGCAGCTCTGGCATTGCCACTTACACTCAACGTGCAACCTACTACCAAGGCATTCCACACATGGCATTGGCACATGCCACACACGCCACTAGCAGCTCTGGCATTGCCACTTGCGCTCGAGGTGCAACCCGCAACAAAGGCATTACGCACATGCCATTGGCACATGCCACACGCGCCCCTAGCAGCGCCACTTGCACTCAAGGTGCAACCAACACTCGAGACATCAACACAAACCGGGGATGCTTTCCGGTCTTGGTTTGACGGTCACGGCTTGCGGCGTACACTACGCTCACATTAAGAAAGCGTGAATAGGAATAAAGCGGTCAAATAAATGAGGAAATAATGGTGAAAAAGTTTTCACCCATAAACACCATGCGGTTACCACCTCCTCCCATTATTTCACCCTTTACTCTCTTCCTTCATGGAGGCCGGTACGTTTCAATATCGACTTGTATAAATAGGTCTTACCTATTTCCACCAGACAACAAGTCTCGGTCAAGAGAAAAATAAAACACTCTCAGAAAAGACAACTTTGCAAGCTCTCCAAAAAAGCTTTCATCTCTTGCAAGCTTCCGAAGCTTTCACTTTCTGATACAAGTCGAGACACTACTCTCCCAGAATTATTCTGGTCTCAACACCTTTCTTTGCTTCCCTCCCCAAATCAACCCTTCTCCTCCACTTTGTGACCGAAGCAAGTCTGGAACGGCCATTTATTGGTTTAGGCCGGACTTGTACAGATTGATCTCTCGAATCTAGAAAGTGCTCACGTGCATCACATTTGTTTAGGGTTTAAACCAGTTTCTCACTCACCTACCGAATTTACCAAAATCGGCGGAAACGATTTTTACCCATAAACACCTCTCTATATGAATGCCTGAATGATATTGTAGGAATGCACATCTTAATCTTGATCCATCTGTTCAAAACTATCCAAGGAATCTTGTTGTTCATGAATGCTAGCATCACAACTTTTGAATCCAAACTAAAGCACACATCCACCCATTGTTTTGTGATAGCCCACTCACCTGCAACAATCAATGACATGACTTCTGCCAAATAATTTGTTGCAATCCCTAATCCACCTGAAGCAGCTCCCATGTAATCCCCATCATGATTTCTTGCAATAAATCCTATTCCTGCTAGCCCTGGATTCCCTTCGGAAGCACCATCACAGCATATTAAAATTTGATGTTGAACAGGGTATTTAAAGAATACTTGTTTAACTCTGGTATCATGGACTTGAATTTCTGAGATTCCAAAGAATAATAATATATGTAGATCATACATTGTACCCCATCTTTTGCCTTTCATTCTAAATTTACCATCTTTTGCTATTCTTGTAATTCTCACTTTAAACTTTTCCATTGATGGAGTTGCATCTTCATAAATAACTGAGTTTCTTGTAAACCACAACTCAACCATGACATTGAAACCACAGATGTACCATACCTCTTTGATTGCAGGACTTTTCTTTTTAACAAAAGATAAAATTTCTTCAAAGTTTATGGGAACTGGACAATGAAAGATACCACACATCCAATGCCATACAGCTTCACTGAATTCACAATGCCATAAGATATGGTCCATTGTATCCTGATCTTTACCACACAAATAACATTTAGAAACTGTGGAGAAGCCTTTTTTTCTTACTGTTTCTTCAGTTGCACATGCACCCCTTAGTATTTTTCATAGATTTGTAGATGTGTAAGGGTGAATATAAGGTTGCCATACCTGTTTAGTCCATGAAACAATGTCATAATTTTTCCTGATCATTTGAGAAGCATTTGCAACAGAGAATTTCCAAACTCTATCCTTGGCCCATATCCTTCTATCTCCCCCCCCCACACACACACACCAGAACTGGTAAATCTTCAAGATCAAAATAATGCCACATTTCTGCTGGTATGCACCATTCACCATTTTAAATGACTTTCATTTCACTATGTTGCAGAACATATGCATCTTCAGTATGCAACTTAATCAAAGCAGATTCTTTCACCCATTTGTCTTTTCATCTTTGAAATGCTAGTTCCATCTCCAACAGTCCACCTACTACCTTCTTGTATTTCAGTAATTACCCATTTAAGTCCTTGCCAAACTGAGGATTGCTTGTGATACTTTATCCATTCACCTTTTTTGTCTTTATATTTTGCTCTCATAAACTTTGTCCATTTAACATCTTCATTTTCTATTTTCCAGAGCATCTTCATTAACAGTGCTTTATTGATAACTTCAAGTCTTCTTAGTCCCAATCCTACTTCTTCAAATGGTGCATTCACTTCATCCCATTTCACAGTAACAAGCTTCTTCATAGATGGATCACCAGACCATAGAAAATTCCTTATAATCCTTTCACGCTCTTTTATAACATTCTTGGTCCATTTATACACTGACATGGCTGAGTCATTGAGTCATTATTTTTTATTTCCAATCCCAAAAAAAAAATGTATTGGGGCCAAGTCTTTAACATGAAAAGAAGAAGAGAGACGATAAATTACTTTGGCACATACATTTGAGGAACACCATGTGATAAGTATATCATCAACATATATTAGAATCATGATAATAATGGAGTCATTCTTAAAAGTGAACAGAGAAGTATCAATATGAGAGGCCTCAAAACCAAGAGCAAGTAAATTCATAAGCTTTCCATATCAAGCTTTAGGGTCTTGCTTCAAGCCATAAATTGCGTTATATAATATGCAAGCATAGTCAGGTTTGTATGGATCTTGAAAACCTAGAGGTTGGGCCATGTAAACAACCTCCTTAAGATCTCCATGTCAAGCTGTTTGACATGTCAATTATTATGCACAACAAGAAATAAATCACTTCTTATAGTTATAGTGTCTGCTATTGGACCTAGTGTCTTTGTATATCCAATATTGGCATCCGGGTTATGTTTAACTTTGAATATCCATTTACACCCAACAAGTTTTGAGAGGGATGTGGGCATTCAAGAGACTATGTACTGGTTGTCTTGAGAGTTGTACACTCATTTATCATAGACTAAAGCCATTTTGGATCATTCGTTGATTGAGAAACTAATATGGGAATAGTTTCAGCAGCATTATCAAGGAGAACAACTGAAATTGGTGGTGCATTTGGTTTAAAGGTACCTCTTTTGCCCCCGGTTTTCATAGAATGTGCACCCGTGACAGGTGTACTAGCTGAACTATTTATTGGCAATGCATCGTCAATAGGGAAAATTATTGGTTATGGCATTGATGCTGGAAGAATCATTATTGCATATGCAGAAGTGATAGAAGCAGTGTGTATGTCGGACTCAGGTGTAGTGTACATGTATGTCATATTAAGGTGTAAAAGTATAAGAATAAGGAGACTTGTCAGGAAAAGTTGATGCAGGAAGCGCATCAGAGTGCTGTTAAGACTTTTGACAAGTCAATTGGAAACTCTTGCCAATTTGAAAGACAGAGATGGAAACAAGTCTTTAGTAAAAGTAACTTGTCTGGAGATGAAAGTTCTGCCTGAACAAGGTTCAAGAAATCTATATCCCTCTTGAGTAGTAGAATACCCAACAGAGATGCACATTTTGCTTTTTGGCTCAGTTTTTAACTGAGTATATGGTTTGATCCATGGATAACATGCACAATCATAAGATCTTAGAGATCCATAGTTTGGAGGCTTCCATACATATTGTCATAAGGAGAGACAAAAGAAATAATAGAAGCAATGAAAAATCTGTTGACTAAGTATTTGGTTGTTTGAATAACATAAATCCAAAAACAATCTTCCAAATTTGATTGTATGAGTAAAGTTTTGCATAGACCAACTAAATGTTTGTGCTTACTCTCTGCAACTCCATTTTTTTCAGAGATATAAGCACAAGTATTCTGATGTAAAACTCCACTATTAGCTAGAAAAATACTAAGCTCATTATTGATAAACTTCCCTTCCTTCAGTTCTTATTACCTTATTTTTGAGACTAAAATAATTCACAACTTGTAATTCAAAAGAATTGAAAGTTGAAATTAAATATGATTTTCTTATTAGAGGAAAAAATCAATAATACTTGGTGTGATCATCGATGACATTACAGTAGTAGGAAAAACCATTACAAGAAATTACAGGGCATGTCCCTTATAAATCCATATGCAGAAGTTGCAATGGATTTTTAACACAGAGCTCGACATGGGAAAAGGAATATTATGAGCCCTTTCCAACTGACATTCACCACATACAAATGGTTTAGATGATAATTTAACAGGAAAAATATGGATAAGTATCTGCATGGACTGAAAAGATGGATGTCCAAGTCGCATATGAAGCAAATGAGAAGAAATATGCACAACAAACAAAGGAGTATAGGCAACATAAGCATCATCAGAAGTAAAAAGTTGGTGCAGATGCTAATTGGAGAGGTTATAAAGCATTTTTGCTCTGACCTTGGAAAAGTATCCTCCCAGATTTGAGATACTTTACAAAAAAGTTATCACCCTTAATTTTTATACTACACGAATTATCCTTTATAAACTTATGTACTGGTAACAATTTATGAGAAGTAGCAGAAATATGTAAAATTCGAGGCAAGCTAACTGAATTAGATAGTAAATATTTAGTAGATTTACCAATATCAGAGATTTGCATATGGTTACCATTTGCAGTGGTTACTTGTTCATACCAGTGTTAGAATGAAAATCTTGAAGATTAAAAGAACCATAAGTAATATGTGTTGTAGCAACAGAGTCACAATACTAGGGCTGGCAACGGATAGATATCCGGCGGATATTGGAAGTTCCGATAAGGCTAAGGTTAAGGCTTATCGGATATTCGATAACATCCGATGGATATCAAAAAATCCAATTCGATAAGGTTAAGGTTAAGCTATCGGATATCGGATTTTTATCCGTTAAAATCCGATAACTAGGAAAAGAACTAAAAGCTTGAAAAAACAGACTCTTTGTCTTTTCAAGTTCAAAATGTTCAGTGAAAAGTACAAACCCACACAAGCACAATGTTTAGGGTTAAAGAGTTTACTCCCAGTCTAGTGAATTCAAAAGAAAGTACACAACAGGCTACGACAAAGCCAAAAAAGAAAAAAACAATGTCTAACAGTCACAGAGGCTAACAATGTCAACATGCTAGTGAGTAGTGTAACTTAGTGTGATCTTGCTTGGATGCCTGGCATGTTATATCATTGCATCAACTTTACTTCAGTCAACGACTTCCATTTTTGCATTCACAAATCACAAAGAATCACTTGATAAGAAAATTCTTACATCCAACATTTCAGTTTCTCAAAGCTTTCACCACTATAAGCAATAGTACAACATAGAGGGGGGAGCGAATCAATACCTGATTAAGAGATTAATTATTGGAGAAGTGAGAACTGAGTGATTAATCGAGAGGGAGGAGCGAGACTGAGACTGAGAAGGGAAGAAAAAAAGAAAAGGGAAATCAGAAATGTCTTCTCTTCTCTCGACTCCTCAACTAGTATTGTATTGGTATGTTAAAGTTACTAGTACGCCCCTACCCTATCGGATATCGGATATTAACCAATCGTATATATCCCAATCCGATTCCGATAGGTTAAGAGGAAATATCCGACAAGTTATCGGATTCGGATATCTGGTATCCGATATAACGGATAAAATCCTATAGGATTTCGAATAATCGAAAACGGATCCCGGATCGGTTATCCATTGCCAGCCCTACACAATACCATGGATTTTTTCCAATAATATCATCTGAGCTAACATGGCATGGATATTTTGTGGATTTGGTCCCCCTTGATAAGAAAATTCCTTATGTTGATTACAGTCAATAGCTGAATGACCAAAATTGAAACATATTTGACAAGTCGGCTTAGGATTCCTCACATATGCAAGAGAATAAGATGCATCATTACTTTGAATGAATGGATTGGTAGTGGGGTTCCTAATAAGAAAAGTATATACAGATGAAGTACTAGAAATTAAATAAAGAAATATATTGATAATACAGATGAAATTGAGGTCTTGATGAATGATTATGAGGTGGGGCAGTTGATCTAGAGTGATTTGTTCGCTCGAAAAGTAGTAAAAGCTTATACTCCTATTACTGTTAGATAATATGATTACCCCGCTCAGTAAAAGGTTATATAACTCTAATAAAGTAACTGGAGGATTTTGAACTCGAATTGAAGTAGAGAAAGAATCAAAATATGATTCAATACCATTAAGAACACTCAAAATCATTTTAGAGTCCCTAATTGGGGATAACAACATATAATGAATCAGAGGTCTTTTTGATTTTATTAAGATGATTATAGAGGTGTTACCTTGGTTGAGAGATGTGAGATTTGTCCTTGCTTGAGTGATTATAGAGGTTTTACATTGTATGAGCAGAAGAAACAGCTGCAAATTTTTCTTCAATGGATATACACAAAGCATAAGATGTTGTTGGACCAACAACATAGGAGATTACATTTGTAGATAGTATCAGCGAGGTGAAATCTACGTCATTCCAGTAAATGAACTCAAGATTTATATTACCACTAGTTTCTCCATTACTAGTAACATACGTACGTTAGGTAGGACAATGTAGAGATCCATTTATGAAACTAGTAACCTTGAACTTCTTGAATAATGGAAGTAGTAAAGCCTTCAGGTTAACTAAATACGATCTTGTAGCTTCACATGAGCTATATTTGAGATTTTGTTGAGGGAAACTTTCGAAATATTAGATTCCATATCAAATTAACAGAAGAAAAAATCTTGAAAAACACAGAATTTTTAATGGCGTAAACGGAAAAGAAAAAAGAAAATTGGTTATTAGGACCAGATAGGCTCCGATACCATAGAGAAATGGTGAAGGAAATGGGAAATATTTTTATTGACCGAATCAAGAAAATACAAGCCTTTATAGGAAGGAAAACATTGTTACAAGATATAGGTTGTCAAACTAAGAAAAATAATATCCGATTGTTAAAACCTATAAGAGCTAATAGAAAATTAAGCTAAATATAACCAGTAAAAAGATATGAGCGGACTGAAGTGATAAACGTACACACCCTTATTACGAGCTATGATAATTGTGGTGTTTTCTTTCATGACAATATCTTTCGAAAAAATCAGTTTCCCGCTTGTTTTGATCTCTAATTTATTTGATGTAGGAATATGCTAACTGAACTGCTTCATCGTCCTAGGACAGATCTCCGATCTTTTCCCATGGGACTAGGATTTATTAGTTCGTATAAACTTTTACCGCCCATTTTTTTTCATTGAAAGTTTTATTATTCTATTTTATGTTAGATTGAAAATCTTTCAAGCTTTCATGGATTATCAAAGGAAAATCAATGGAGCTTAATGTGTTGGAAATATTCAAGGGATCAAATAATAATAACTTCTTACCAAGATATGGTTGATTGGGCTCATAAAACTGCAGCTGCAACTATCTGTTTCTTATCTAAACAACCTCAAAAATTGAATGCAGAGATTTAACCAGGTGGTTATTTTGATCGAGATGTGATACAACTCTTATGGATTTTTTCTTAGAAGTCTCTAGTTTTGAATCTTTTGAAAACCCGAGACAATATTGTATTCATTCTAGTAAAGATGGTTCGGTCTGGAAATTATTTTGACTTCAGTGATTTCTTCCCTAAGCATAATTTTGGATACGTTAATAAATTAAATGATATTCCAACGCTGAATTCATCTTCTGGTGCCTTAGAGGACTCTTTGGATTTTTATTCTTCTGGTATTATTTTTGCTCAGACTTTGAACTCGCATCATGGTGGAACCGAATTGCTTCTGACTGGATGAAAATATTTAAATGGTATGCTAACTTGGGATTATGGGGAATCGACGGAAAATTAGCTTTTTTCAATGCCAAATCAAAAGTTATCTATGAACATTTTAGTGAAAAACAAGTCTTCAAAATTGGAAAAGTTCATTTTTTTAAGGCATTGATAACCGAATGATTTTTGTTTAAAGACGGTTGTGATTACAGATCAAGCTCATTGGATTAGTATTAGGGGATTTCTTTTTCCTAAAAATCCATTTTTCCTTGGGCGAAGACGGCGGGGATACAAAAGTCATCTAATAACTTTTCCAAACTGAACAACTGTAATATTAAGGTTATATCTGATCTCAGCAAAATCCCAGCTGTTATATGTTTTTAAGGAATATGATTAAGCGTTGAAGCATTCAAGATCACATCATCGATTATATAGATTATATTTATATTCCAAAGAAGGTGGACATGATCTTTTATGATAACATGATGCCTCAATCTTCTCCTTCCTTGAATTCAGCATCCAAGCCAAATTTTTAACGTCGAAATATGCTCATAAACTAATTTTACGTCCAGGAAGAAATCTCAAACACATAAAACTCAAATTTAAACTCTTTCTATTTATATTCTTCAAGCTCGGTGCTAAAACTTCTAAAGCATGTATGGAGAAGGTTATCCAATTTTTAGCTAAGGGGTACCTATGTCATTATATGACATAGGTACCCCTTAGCTTCAATATAGGATTGACATAGGATTGTCATTATATGACATAGGATTGTCATTATATGACATAGGTACCCCTTAGTCTTTATTGAATCTATATTGAAGCTAAGGGGTACCTATGTCATTAGATTCAATAATGACATAGGTACCCCTTAGCTTCAATATAGATTCAATAAATGAATGCAGAGATTTAACCAACATCAAAAAATGAATGCAGAGATTTAACCAACCTCAATATAGATAAGAAAAGAGAAGGGTATCCAAATTTAGATTAAATATCCTTCTTACCATATAAACCATAGGCGGCATGGTTTATATGGTAAGAAGGATATTGAATCTGGCTCTAGCAGTGATATCCACATTCCCAATGTCACAGTAAGGCACATAAAATAAAAGTTGGGTTTTGAGTCACTATATGGGCTAGAAAGGAATAACTGACTCGATTTACTCGTCCCAATCTCCTGTAATCGATTTCATTCTTGTCCATGACCCCAAACCATTCGGGGGAGGCTGGGTTCTCTGATTCAAAGTGATGAATCAGTATTTGGTTCTACTCTTATCTATTGGTTAACTCAGTTTAACTTGCAAATATCCAATCCCTACCAGCATCTCCTTCACCCATATACTTACACTTTTTTTTTTTTTCTCTAGACCTTTAATATTCTAATCCAACTCCTCAGACCCACCCTTAATCAAATTACACGAATCTCCTATATTTATTTATATTAACTACAAAAACAACCTCTAATACTCTATCCTTGTATTCTTCCACAAAATTCAACCACAAATCAACTTCTTTCTCAAGATCTTTAATCCCGTTTTTTTATTTTCAAACGAATATTACATATAAAATTACCATCTTTATCGCAACTAAAGCATCAAATTTTTCTTAACTTGAAAATATTCTAACATTTTCTTATCAAACTGAAAACGTAACTCATTAAACATACCAATATTCTTTGAGCTGTTTCTCCAACTCAACATGTTGGTAATCCGTTAAACAAGTTTAGAGTTTTGTAGAAAGGAATTTTTTTGGTAATAACAGAGATTGTATAAAAGTAAAAATAAAGTACAACCAAAAGTATACTTGATATTTTTATCCTCTAGTTGTTTTTCTTTTTAATATGGTAATGTAATGGTTTAATAGTAGATTTTTTTAAGCAAATAATAGGAAACACACTAAATCTCCCAATGGTTGGAACTTAGGGAAGACACTAGCCATACATGTGGGACAGTCCACACCATATGGTCTAACTTTTTTCTTAGCCTACTGGGCGAGTTCATGTGCTACATTATTTGCCAAACGATTTACATAAACAAAAGAGAGAAACTGAAATTTCATACCCAGGGTTTTGATATCTTCAAAGAGGGGATATATGTGATGATCCCCTAAAAATTTCTTCTTGTTAATCTGATCAATAATTCCAGTTTCACCACCTTCCACAAAGCTTCTCATCCTTATCAAAACTATCCTTAGAGCTTCTCTGATTGTTTGCATCTCCGCTTTTTCTGCAGATAAACAAATTATTCAGTTAATTCAACCTGGATGAATGAGTGTATTGAGTTTCAGATAATCAAACCTATGTGTTAAATTTTATCCAACTTTCTGAATGAATCGCCCAAGGAGAGGATTATTGATGATTTGAATCAATCGTAGCGATTCGATTAACAGGAGCAGTCCCATGGAACGTCAATAACATTGATCTAGCTCTTGCCATTGTATTCGGTGGTTCTTCAGTTTTGCTATTATGAACAATCTCACTTGTATGAGCTCAAATTAGCTCTTAAGACGGCACTATTCATGGTGAATTTATTTGGTCCATAGAAAGTGCTTCATATTCTGTCTAGAAAAGGATCAACAACCAAAAACAATATAATGCGATATTTATCGGCTGAGAATGTAATTGTACGCGGTTATTAAGTCCAAAAAATACTTAATCTTGTGCAATTTTTTAATCAAATGGAGTGAGTGAGACATTAAAGAGGAATCCTATTACTGGGGCTTTAAAAGTCAATGGTCTTTTGGAGCTTTTTAGGGTCATGAAATAATAAATGGGGTTATCCCTTATCACATCATATTCCTAATGTCTATTATATTATACCCTTTCCCAAATTTCACTATTCATAAAAAAAAAAAAAAAAAAAAAAAAAAAAAAAAAAACTATAATCTTCTCCTTCTCCTTCTCATTTACAATCACGATGAAGATCATAAAAACATAAAAAACTAAACCTATTATCTTCTCCTCATCCTTCTCTTCTCATTCATAAATTGAGAAAAGATGATGAGCATAATCTCATCATGATGAGGATGATGATCATCAAGAAAACCCAAAACTATTTTCTTCTCCTTCTCATTCAAAGATCATGATAAAGATGATGATCATCATAGAAAGAAAAAACTAAGAAAACCCACTATTTATTTTTGTTTTAAATGGTTAAAAAAATCCAATTCGATGAATTTCGGGTAAAAAAAAAAAAACAATTTCCGAAAGTATTTACGTCTAGGAGTTCTTATATTCCCAACCGTGAATCAAGAATACGGCTGGGATAGTTTATCGACCCAACCGAAAGT
Source organism: Papaver armeniacum (assembly GCA_023531295.1). NCBI lineage: Eukaryota > Viridiplantae > Streptophyta > Magnoliopsida > Ranunculales > Papaveraceae > Papaver > Papaver armeniacum. Next base: position 2,725,196 of record JAJJWW010010882.1, read on the forward strand.
CCATGTTTCGGCTTGGTTTTTCCAACCGAAAGTTTTTTCGATTTGTTTTTTTTGGTTTTCAGAACCAGTTACGGCTAGGATTTCCCAGCCTTAACTGCACCTCGTCTTGGTTTTGAGCTGGGATAATTTGTCGACCCAACCGTAGAACGAAAACTGTTGGGAAATAATGGTGTTCCAATCTGTATTTTTTATTTACTGCGGGGAAATAAAGAACTTCTAGCCGAAATCATTTTTCTGATTATTTTTGTTTTCAGAACCAGTTAAGGCTGGGTTTTCCCAGCCGTAACAGCAATTTCGGCTGGGTTTCCCAGCCGTAACTAGTTCTGAATACCAAAAACATCAAAAAACTGATTTTGGTTGGGACAACCAAGCCGAAACATATACTTTAAATTTGGGAATCTAAGAACTCCCAGTAGTAAATACTTTGAAACTTTTTTTAACCCGAAATTCATAGAACCATAATTTTTTAACCATTTAAAAGCAAAAATAAATGGTGGGTTTTCTTAGTTTTTTATTTTTATGATGATCACCATCTTTATTATGATCTATGAATGAAAAGGAGAAAAGAATATAATAATTTTGGGTTTTCTTTATGATCATCGTTCTCATCATGATGAAACTATGATCATCATCTTTATCACAATTTATGAATAAGAAGAGATTGATGGGGAGAAGATAATAGATTTAGTTTTTTTTTTTTTTTAATGATCTTCATCATGATGAAATCATGAACATCATGATTTGTAAATGAGAAGGAGAAGATTATAAATTTTTTTTTTTAATTTATGAATAGTGAAATTTAGGTGAGGGTGTTTTTGACTTTTTCATATACCTTGAGTCCCCCTATACTTTTTAATGAAAGAGAAAGTAACATAGACTCACCAAGATGTAGGAATTACTGTTTAATCCAGTTTTTGATGACCCGGTTTTTGGACTAGATTATTTACTCGTTAGTCCAAAAACTTTGTGAAGATTATAAAGTGTGTTTTCTAAATGCCTAAAACACCCTTCCAAATCTAATTAGTATCAGCACAAGTAAATGTTACTAGTAGTATGCTACTACATACTAGTAGTATCAATATGGTGATACTACATATTAATATGTATTGTACTAGTAGTAACAAAAATATGTTACTAGTAAATTAGGTAACTACTTTACTATACTACTAGTAGTAATATATGTACTAGTTTACTATACTACTAGTAGTAATATGTAGTACTAATATTAATATGTAATATACCAGTAAACTAGTGGTAATATGTAGTACAATATTAATATGTAGTATACTGGTAAACTAGTTACTAGTTACTACTAGTATACTTGTAGTAATATGTAGTACTAATATTAATATGTAGTATAGAGTAGTATACTAGTAGTAATATGTAGTACTAATATTAATATGTAGAGTAGTATACTAGTAGTAATATGTAGTACTAATATTAATATGTAGTATACTAGTATACTATTGTTTGTACCCAAAATTACTTTTGGGCACGAAACACGATGAATGGATAGTTTTGGTGAGTATTTTGGGTTAGGGGTCGAATTGAAGAACAAATAAAGAAACGAAGGTTTAACGTGGTTCGGCATGGTTTGCCTACATCCACGGACGAATCCCCTTGGGGGTGATACTTTATTCATATGTAGAATTACAGTGTATGTTTTTCTCCTGCCCCCTTTCTGATTTCTGCTCTCCCTATTTATACAGTTCCATATCTAAATATAAACATAAATTACATTAACTGCTCATTCATGCCTCCATCATTAATTCTGTATGAAACAGCTGGAGTTAATTCTGCATGTATGAAACTGCTGCAATTAGTCTTGCATGGTCGAAAGCTATTTGCATTTAATCTTTGCATGCATTTGAAACCGCGCAATTAGTTCCCGCACTGGCCGAAACCGCCGCATTTAATCTTTGCATGGCCGAAACTGCTGGAATTAGTTCTGCACGGCTGAAACTGTTGGAATTCAATTCTGCATGAAACTGCACATTTATGCGTCCATGATAAATTCTGCATAAATGATGGCTGGCAGTATTGGTGGACACTTGCTGGTGGAACAGATGACTTCATGGGTAGGGACTGGCTTGATGGCTGACATGCATGATGGCTGGCAGTGTGGAAGAGTTTTTGGCTAGGAATTGGTTAGCAGCATTGCTGGCTACAAGACTGAAAGTTGGCTAGGGGTGCGACTAACTTCGATAGTTGACCAACGGTTGACTTTGATAGTTGACCGACTTTGACCATTGACCGGTCTGTGCAGACTGGTGGGCTGCCTAGGTTGACTGGTTAGCGGGCTTGGATGAGGACCAAAAGATGATTCACGTATCAATTTGGCCCATTAAGTGGTATTTTTACTTATGTTACAAACATCGCCCCCTCTTAACCTCCAACTTGTTGGGGGTTAAGAAAATTTTTGTGTTCCTTAGTCAATGACAAAACTCGCCCCCAAGTGTGGACTATTGATGTTGAGGTGATTGGCGAACTTACCTTGTTGTTTGCGGAAATCAAGACGCCCCCAAGAGTAAATTTCTGTTGCTGAAGCGTAAATAGAACCGCCTTCGTTGATTATGGAGATCGTAATCAAGTCGCCCCCAAGTGATGCTATTATGTTTGGCGGGAAACAGTTGAGTATGAACCATTGTTGTATGCAAAATTGGGACCGAAGGCTGAACTGCTCTGTAACGGAAGCGTGATGCTCGTGATGTAAAATTGAACTGCGGTAGTTGCGTTGGACTTGTCTGTGATGGCCACAAAAAAACTGTCTTCTACAATAATGAGCAAAACTGGGTAGTAACAACATTGAGCAAAAATGGTTTGCAACGGCTTTAATCAACTGGCCTGCAGCAGAAACGAGTAAAACTGTACTGCAGCAGCTTCGATCAGCTGGAATGCAGCAGCGACGAGCAAGACTGCACTGCAGCAGCTGCGATCAAGCGGATAGCGAGGGTTGCGACGTGAGCTGGAGTGCCGGCCGATCGGCTAGACTGCAGCAAACAACGAGCAAAGCGCACTACACTTGCGTTTGCGATCGGTGGACATGCGAGGAGTTGTGAGCAATTTGGACTACATCGCCTTTCGATCACTGGATCGCAAAGAAGAACGAACATAATCAGACTGGGCAAGTTTTGCGATCACCGATTGGATTGCAGGAGATGCGAACATAGTTGGATTGCAGCAGGCTTCGATCGTCTGGGCAGTGCAGCGGCGATGAGCAAAGTTGAACTGCAAAAGTTGCAGATCACTGGATTGCAGTAACGATTACCAACACTGCAAAGCAAATTTGTGGGAAGTCGGGATTTCTTGTAGGAACGATCTATCTCACCGGGCAGTTAGCGGACAGCGGATGCACAGGGAATTGCGAACGCAGCTGGACTGGCAGCAGCTGTGATCGCCTGGCCTGCAGCAAATGACGAACACGATTCTAAAGCCAGCTGCGATCGAAGACTGTAGGAATACAAACAGAGCTGGACTGCAGCAGCTTCGATCAGCTGGACTGCAGCAGCTGCTGAGGGACTGGATTTAAACAGTTCGATAAACCTAGGTGTAACCGTTACAAATAAAACTAGACAGCATCAGTTGCGTCCAACTGAGTGCAACCAGACTGCATCAGTTGCGTCCAACTGAGTACAGAATTCATAGGCAAAACTGGACTGCATCGGTCGCGTCCAACCGAGTGCAGCAGTTGCTTTTGAACTGGAATATAATAACATAACTATAGCAGTTTAACATTACTGATTGTAATAACTGCGTCAAAATATTAGGGTGTATGCTCGCCCCCTCTTAATCCTGTAACTCGTTGGAGGATTAAGAAGTTTGGGATACCTGAAGCTTCGATTTTCGGAAGCTGAATTTTGCATTGCAATTAGGTGCCATGTAACTTGCCCCCAAGTGTATGAAGTGTTACACATCTTGCCCCAAAAGAGTAACTTTAGACCATGAGGTGTTACATATCTTGCCCTCAAGTGATAGTCAGTCACGTTGAAGTGATATGAAACTCGCCCCCAGAATATAGTGATTGTCATGCTGCTCAATGCTCGCACAAGGATGCACTGCCTTGCAACATTTTGATCGCGCATGAAATTTTGAAGATGTCTGCCATCTAGAATTCGCGCGGGGGGGCCAGTCCCACTATTCCAGATGTGTGCAGAATTGAAATGTGTGCATCTCCTCGTGAGAAAATGCTCGCCACATTATAGGTGCCTCATTGAACAAAAGTATACATGATTAAATGAAAAGATGCAAAAATATGTAAATTGTATACTTACCTTATTGAAAATGCTACTGCGACTTCGTCTACAAAGTGATTAGGATGCCCACTGGCTATATCGGTGTTTTCCAGCGACGATGATTAGTATAATTGCCTTAGCGTCTCGTCTCGACTTAGTAATTGATTTGTCGGTGGGACTGGAATGCACCGATTAAGTCAAAGTGGATCGAAGACAGTTGCCACAGGCCGTATTTGAAGTTGTGATCATTGTAATGCAATGATTATGCACAAACTGGGGTGAGTCGGTTGTGAGAAAAGCTGCGTATTGAAACGATTTTGGGAGAATCGGACACAACAGTTCGACCCACTGGATTTGTAGGAATTAAAAAGGACTGCGGTACATTCGATCAACAGGCTAACTGTTATTCTTTGTGAAACCGGATTACAATAGTTCGATCAAGCGACTGTAATAGTTATGTGGAAAGTAGCTGCAGCGATTCGATCAATTGGCTATGATATTTTCGGTGGTGATTGAATGTGATCGTTTCTGGTGCTGTCATTTTACATTTCTAAAAATTTTAACTTTCTCCGAAAATTGGAATGTCGCCTTCACGACCTTGGTGATTGACATACGATCTCATCGGGCCGACAATCACTCAGTTTGGATGCACGAAGAAGAAGTTATCGAGGAAACAAAATTGGTTGGTCAGCGCCTTGCTCCAAACATGTTGATGACGTGATTGTACCCAAAAAATATTATTCTCCAATTGCAAAATTTTACCTTCATGTCGTAGGATATTGAAATGCGATCGCAACGAGCCAAAATTCATCCAATTCGGACGTGAGACGAAGAAGATATCAACGAAACAAATTTTTAGACCAAGCCCTAGTGGGGTGTACATACTCGCAAGGCAAGAGAAACGGGGCAGAATAATCCGAGGGCTACGGGATTAAGTTGCGTCGCGTCGCATTGAAACAGGGCTACGGAATTAAGTTGTAACGCGCCGCACAAAATCAGGCCCTTCAATTAATCGCGATTAATCGCAGCACCCGACTAATCGGCAATTGATCGCCGAGTAATCGCCGTTTGCCGCTCGATGGTGGCCGCCGGCTTTGCCGCCGCCGCCGGGTCTGGCCGCCGGGTCTTGCCGCCGGTTTTTTTTTTTTTTTTTTTAATGTTTTACAGAGCATCGAAAATGGATGTACTAGGGAGCATCAACGGTCTGTGTGTCCAGCGCATCGAAGATTGATGCACCACCGTTGCATCGAACTGTTGCTGAGAATGGAATTTTGATGTATCGCGGAGCATCGAAGTTTGATGTACCTAAAAAAATCCACGGTGGTCATTTGCTGCGCATCGAACTTTGATGTAACCTGAAGCATCGAAGAACTCTGACGTGGGTGATGGACACCTTTGACGTGGATTAGTGAAAACAAATGTAGGTGAACGAAACCTCTGAAGAGGGTGAACAGATCTGAGGTTGTTGCCGTTGCCGCCGTTCGTCGCCACCTCTCGCCGCCGTTGGCCGTCGCCGCTCGTATTGGCCGCCGGCTTTTTCCTGATTTTTTTTTTAAAAAAAAAACCTTTCGCAACACGTTTCTGGAACTGTGATCTTTGCCTTCGGAATTTTGGTGACAGGTTTCATCGACTCGTTGTGTTTTCTTTGAAAGCTTCTCGTAACAGCCCTATGGATTTTTAGCAACGGTTGTGTGGACTGTTGCTGTTTCTCCTGGAATTTTCACCATGATTTTGCTGCACTTTTGTGGCCCTTTCTGGAATTTTCTGAGATGCTTTTCTGGAGGTTTTCCCTTTGGTATTCAAGCACCTTGAGATGTAGAAAACTTGACAACTTTGCGATCATGACAGTATTGATTTTGTCATCTGACAAACTTGAGCAAGTGGATAATGTCGTTATTTGAGAAGCAATTTTTTCGGACTTTGGACTTGAACATGCTTTGGATCGAACATCCCGACAACAACCTTGGTGATTTTCACCGTGAGTCGGCTTTGGTGGCTTCCGATGCGATCTTTGGGCTATAGTAATTGTGATTAACTGAACTGCAGCAGCTGCGATCAGCTGGACGGCAGTTATAGAAATCGAAACTGGATCCATCCATGTTGTGGAGAATATCCTACAACAGTTTTGATGGTATTTCACTACATCTTTTTTCGCGGACCGAGCGTCCCAGCAACACTATCATCAGATTTGTAGTGATGTGATTTTCAGTGGTATCCGTAGGTAATAGCTTCAGCAAATATGAAACGGCGAATCTTGATTGCAGCAGTTGCGATAAACTGGACTGTAGTATGTGTGATTATACGGTCGTGGCAGCTGCGATCGGCTGATGCGACTGCTTATGATCAAAGCGGATTGCGACGATTGCGATCAATCGGATCGGCAAGCGATTGCGATCAACTGGACTGCAGCAGTGATTTTTCAAGATGCTCAGACTGCTTTTTCACGGTCACGATTTTGAAGCATTTTCTACAACTTTTCTCAATGGGAAAACACGATTTCTTTTCTCGTATTTCCCCTTAGTCGGCGCCAATGTTTGTACCCAAAATTACTTTTGGGCACGAAACACGATGAATGGATAGTTTTGGTGAGTATTTTGGGTTAGGGGTCGAATTGAAGAACAAATAAAGAAACGAAGGTTTAACGTGGTTCGGCATGGTTTGACTACATCCACGGACGAATCCCCTTGGGGGTGATACTTTATTCATATGTAGAATTACAGTGTATGTTTTTCTCCTGCCCCCTTTCTGATTTCTGCTCTCCCCTATTTATACAGTTTCATATCTAAATATAAACATAAATTACATTAACTGCTCATTCATGCCTCCATCATCAATTCTGTATTAAACAGCTGGAGTTAATTCCGCATGTATGAAACTGCTGCAATTAATCTTGCATGGTGGCTTCTTTGCATGGCCGAAAGCTATTTGGAATTAGTTATGCACCTGGTGAAACTGCTGGAATTCAATTCGCATGAAAGCGCACATTTATGCGTCCATGATAAATTTCGCATAAATGATGGCTGGCAGTATTGGTGGACACTTGCTGGCGGAACAGATGACTGCATGGGTAGGGACTGGCTTGATGGCTGGCAGTGTGGAAGAGTTTTTGGCTAGGAATTGGTTAGCAGCATTGCTGGCTACAAGACTGAAAGTTGGCTAGGGGTGCGACTAACTTCGATAGTTGACCAACGGTTGACTTTGATAGTTGACCGACTTTGACCATTGGCCAAGTGCATGCGGTGGTGGGCTGCTTGTAGTTGACTGGTTAGCGAGCTTGGATGAGGACCAAAAGATGATTCACGTATCAATTTGGCCCATTAAGTGGTATTTTTACTTATGGTACAAACAACTATTTTACTAGTAAACTAGTTACTACTAGTATACTAGTATAACATAAAAGTATTGATATGTAGTACAATACACATTGATACTATATATTAATATGTAATATCAATAAATAACATTTATTTATATGTAGTACATAACATATTGATACTACATATTGATATGTAGTGTCAACATAACAGTATTTATTTATATGTAGTACATAAATATTGATACTACATATTGATATGTAGTGTCAATATGTAGATACTACACATTGATGTGTAATATCAATACATAACATAACAGTATTTATATGTAGTAGTATCAATACATAACATAAGAGTATTTATATGTAGTAACATATGTAGCAACATATATACTACTAGTATGTAGTAACATACTAGTATACTATTAGTACTATAATAGTAACATATATATGTTACTAGAAACAAATGTAGTATGTATTAATATACGTAGTAACATACATAGTGTTATATGTTAGGGTTAGTAGATTAATATTACTCTTTTCAAAAAAAAATTGGACTAACGAGTAAATATATTTTCCTGCTGGACTAGTCATTAACCCGGGCCGGGTTTAGTGGACTAAACAGCAAAGTTCTCCACCAAGATCTTTGAGAAACGTTCCCGACCGAAGCCCAAATCAAGTGGAAGAATATCTGTTTGGTGACTAAAACCTTTGGTTCCTATTTGAAATTCTTCTTTCAAAAAAAAAAAAATCGAATTTGAAATTCCCTAGAGCTTTTAACAGTAACAACACATTATTAATAAGAGTACCAATTTACTCGAAGGTATCGTATCCAAATTCCAAACAAAGCACTTTTTTGTTTGTCTTATTTGAGATATGGTATCTTTACCAATTGATATGAGACGATAATCATTTTTGATTTTACTTTTGATATACTCAGGCCAAGTACTGGCTCCAGAGAAAAACTTTGGTGTGGTATGCTAAGGGCAAAGCACTTTTACGGCAAAAACAAGAACTCCTTGCATAGTTAAAAGAACCCCTCTAACTTGTCATTTGGAATTTGGAATTTTTCCTGAAATAATTACCAAAAAAATCCAGTTTTTTTCCTCGCGAGATTGGGGTATACCCATATTTAAATGGACATGTGCCCTTACTAAGGAGAGGTCAAAACAGGATAACGTTACTTTAGTACCCCTGCATTAATTAACCTAAAACTAAACCCTAAACTTAAAAACTAAAAACCGTTTAATCTTCTTCTAATTATCTTTTCTAATCCCTCTCCTCTTCTCCTTCCTTCATCTTATTCCATGAACCAAAAATCAACTAAAAATTTCAATTTTGATATTCTACCAAAAATGGTTTGATCCAGTAGCAAGAGAGATTCAATAGGCCAAATCAGAGGGAAAAGGTAAGGAAAAAGTTGGAACTAGTAAACCCGAAAATCCAATCCCTGAGAATATTGAAAAGAACCCTCCACCGGTGAAAAGAAGACTGTTAGTGATTTCTAAACTCATACTCATTATTCTGATGTGTTATATGATTGTTATATTAGGTTAGAAATCGAAAATGATGATTTTCAGGGTTTTTGGTCGGCAAGGTCGATAATTTAAAACCATGCCGACTATTGATGTTTTGTAAGAGCCGGCATGGTCTCGGTATGAATAACCTGCCGAATTTTCATAGCAGCCATGGCGACTGTTAGACAATAATCAGGGCCGGCAGGGTATAATAACAAACCCTGTCGACTTACATCTAGTCGGCATTGTCTTAGACTTGTACCATGCCGACTTTAGGTCACAAAAACTTGATTTTCATTAGTTACTAGTCGGCATCTTCCTTGAATAAGACCATGACGACTATGTATTAGTCGGCGTGGTATATGATTACAACCTCGCCGGCCATGATTTAGTCGGCAGTGTTTAGATTATCGACCTTGCCGGCTGTATTACCAGAACCATGTTTCAATGTTTATAATTTTCATATCTCTTATTTGTGTATTGTTTAGGTTCCCAGAGGAAAAAATAGAAGATACCCCTTGTATTATGAGCAATGCAGCAGAGCTATTGGAATTTATTGACAGGATTTATCCTGGTCTAGAAGATCCTAAAGATGAAACTGAAAATAATTGCCCTGTAAGAAAGTTACTTCTGATGGGTAAGGAAGATCCTGAAGAATTTCTAAGGTTTATGGATAGTCCTAGCAATGCACATCATCAGAGGAGGAAGAAGAGGAGGTTGATCCAAGAACTTTTTTCAGGGCATGTGATTTTTCTGGAGTGAACCCCTATTACAATGAGGCCGGTGTCTACATAGGTCCAGGTAAGGTAAAAGAAAAAGCTAGTGATGGTGAAAAATCTAGTGATGTGGAGGAAGATAACAACAACAAGAAGGATCCATGAAATTCTTAAATTTTATTATGTTTCACTTGGTTTAGAAACTTAGATTGTGGTTTGAACTATTAACTTATGTTTTAAACTGTTAGTTTTTGGTTTTAGACTTGTTAAACTTAAGTTAATTTTCAGTTTCAGTTGCTTTAGAAGATATTCTTTTTTGTGCAGTTTTAAAAAATATTAAAGTTGCAGTAAGTCGGCATAGTTTGTATTATCGACCTTGCCGACCATCCCATGCTATATGCTATAGTGCTGTCAGGGATAGGTAGTCGACATGGTTTGAAATCTCGACCCTGCCGACCTTATTCCCTAATCATAATCACTCATCACTCAAATCTATGGGAGGGAGTTCATTCAAATCTATTGAACATTCCCTAGACTCATCTAAAGCATTCCAATGGTGCATGTTGTCCTCATAAAGTTTCATCCATTCCCTGCTCCTGTTGATTATGAACTTTTCCCAAAAACTAAACCTACAAAGAGGAGGTAAAGGACATTCCTTATTGAGTTGTAGACCAATAAAATGATTATTATCCACCAAAGCCATAACAATTCTTTTATGCTTGAGCTTCTCCACACAAACCGCATTTTTCGGTGCAAATGCTACACTTAGTCCTTTACTAAAAAAATGTACCACGCATAACCACGTATCCGCGAATAGATGGCCACACTCCGGCATTCTCAACCAATGCTCCCGTTTGACCGGTGCATTTCCCTCTGGCCTATAACACTAGTTAGCAAATCTTTAAAAGTCGCTTCTTTATCCTCCATGGAACCTTTGTTGATGGTGGTTTTTAAACAAAGGGTGAAATCGTAAAACCCCGAATAACCTAATGTCACCAGTGACACATTTATTAAAACATTTAATGCATGTAGTCAGTAATTAATAGGGGGTATTTTTTAAAATTAGGATTACAACGAACAAACCCTAATTCCCCTCCGTGCCAATGGCAAATCATGCCAGCCACACCTAGCCCAAGCTAGCCGCACCTCTATGCCAATGGCAAATCATGTCAGGCATACCAAAACGCGCCGAAGCATGCCAACCATGCTAGCCGCACCTCCGTGCCAATGGCAAATCATGCCAACCGCACCTAGCCCAAGCTCGCCGCGCCATGCCAAATGCACTCTTCCTTGGCCCTAGCTACGCTAATTATACCACGCCAAGCCAAACACACTTACCTTGGCCCTAGCCGCACCTCCGTGCCAATGGCAAATCATGCCAGCCACGCCTAGCCCAAGCTGGCCGCACCTCTGTGCCGATGGCAAATCATGCCATCCACACCAAACGCGCCAAAGCATGCCAACCATGTTAGCCGCACCTCCGTGCCGATGGAAAATCATGCCAGCCACACTAAACGCGCCAAAGCATGCCAACCATGCTAGCCGAACCTCCGTGCCAATGGCAAATCATGCCAACCACGCCTAGCCCAAGCTAGCCGCGCCATGCCAACGCACCCGCCTTGGCCCTAGCTATGCTAGTCATACCAAACGCACCAAAGCATGCCAACCATGCTAGCCGCACCTCCGTGCCAATGGCAAATCATGCCAGCCACACCTAGCCCAAGCTAGCCGCGCCATGCCAAACGCACCCCGCCTTGGCCCTAGCTATTCTAGTTTCGCCACGCCAAGCCAAACACCCTTACCTTGGCCCTAGGCGCGCCATGCCAAAGTAGCGCCCGCACCTAGGCTTGCAAACCATGCAACCTAGGCAAAATTAGCCACGCATGCCATTGGCACATGCCAACACGCTCATTTGGTAGCTTTTCTACCAAGGCGCGACTCAAATTGGCCACGCATGCCATTAGCACATGCCAACACGCTCGCTGGTAGCTTTTCTACCAAGGCGCGACTCAAATTGGCCACGCATGCCATTGGCACATGCCAACACGCTCGCCGATAGCTTTTTCTACCAGCGCGACCAGTTGGCCACGCATGCCATTGGCACATGCCAACACGCTCATTGGTAGCTTTTTCTACCAAGGCGCGACCCAAATTGGCCACGCATGCCATTGGCACATGCCAACACGCTCATTGGTAGCTTTTTCTACCAAGGCGCGACCCAAATTGGCCACGCATGCCATTGGCACATGCCAACACGCTCGGTTGGTAGCTTTTTCTACCGGCGCGACCCAAATTGGCCACGCATGCCATTGGCACATGCCAACATGCTCATTGGTAGCTTTTTCTACCGGGCGCGACCCAAATTTGCCACGCATGCCATTGGCACATGCCAACACGCTCATTTGGTAGATTTTTTTTTACCAAGGCGCGACCCAAATTGCCACGCATGCCATTGGCACATGCCAACACGCTCGCTGGTAGCTTTTTTCTACCAGGGCGCGACCCAAATTGGCCACGCATGCCATTGGCACATGCCAACACGCTCGCTGGTAGCTTTTTCTTACCAAACCGCGGCCCTAATGGCCGAGCATGCCATCGGCACATGCCAACATGCGTCGCTGGTAGCTTTTCTTACCAGGCCGTGACCCTAATGGCGATGCATGCCATTGGCACATGCCAACACGCTCGCTGGTAGCTTTCATTGCCTAGCCGTGGCCCTAATACACGCTGGTAGCCTAACTTGCAAGACGTGCAACCTAGGCCAACTTGGCCGTACGCGCCATTGGCACATGCCAAAAACCACGCTGGTAGCCACTTACACCCAACGTGCAACCTACTACCAAGGCATTCCACACATGCCATTGGCACATTCCACACGCGCCACTAGCAGCTCTATGCATTGCCACTTACACCCAACGTACAACCTACCACCAAGGTATTCCACACATGCCATTGGCACATGCCACACATGCCACTAGCAGCTCTGGCATTGCTACTTGCGCTCGAGGTGCAACTCGCAACAAAGGCATTCCGCACATGCCACATGCGCCCCTAGCAGCACCACTTGCACTCAAGATGCAACCAACACTCGAGACATCAACACAAACGCGGGGATGCTTTCCGGGGTCTTGGTTTGGCGGTCCACGACTTGCGGCATACACTACGCTCACATTAAGAAAGCGTGAAAAGGAATAAAGCGGTCAAATAAATGAGGAAATAATGGTGAAAACGTTTTCACCCATTAACACCATGCGGTTACCACCTCCTACCATTATTTCACACTTTACTCTCTTCCTTCATGAGGCCAGGGTACATTTCAATCTCGACTTGTATAAATAGGTCTTACCTATTTCCACCAGACAACTAGTCTCGGTCAGGAGAAAAATACTACACTATCAGAAAAGGCAACTTTGCAAGCTCTTCAAAAAGCTTTCATCTCTTGCAAGCTTCCGAAGCTTTCACTTTATGATACAAGTCGAGACGCTACTCTCCCGGGTATTCGGTCTCAACACCTTTCTTTGCTTCCCTCCCCAAATCAACCCTTCTCCTCTACTTTGTGACCGAAGCAAGTCACGGAACGGCCATTTCTTGGTTTAGGTAGGACTTGTACAGATTGATCTCTCGAATCTATAAAGTGCTCACGTGCAACACATTTGTTTAGGGTTTGAACCAGTTTCTCACTCACCTACCGAATTTACCGAAATCGGCAGAAACGATTTTTACCCATAAACAACCTTCTAGTATCATTGAGATATAAAACTCCTTGTCTTTTTCTAGTCGGGCGGCCATCTTATTTCTTATGTATTGACATTGGGTGAGATTCTCCTCAACCGCTCCACCTAGGTGTCCCAATTGTCGGGAGGCAACGTGAAACCCAAAATTTCCATCCTTTGGGACGTCGTCGGTACCAATAACGAAATCTTGAATAATTTGAGGGAGTTGTATGCGATACTCTTCCAATACCGGTTTTACTACCTTCCCCGGGCGACCTCTTTTCTTCCCAACATCTCTTTGACTTGCTTGACTCTCAAGAAGTGGAGTTTCATTTGGATTCAAGTTTGAAACGGTTAGTGTAGTTGTTTCTTTGCTCGGCCGACCCCTTTTCTTTACAACACTTGGTTGACTCTCAAGAGGTGGAGTGTTATCTCGTGCCAGGTCGCTTCAAAAGCGGTCTATTATGCCCAGGCTGTAGTAGCCGTCTGAGCCCATTAACAATATACAGTATTAATAAATGCCAACTCCTGAGAGGTGTATCTTCCGGTACTGGTGCTAGGTTATTAGGGTCATCTTTTTGTGTTAGAGGAATGTTGAATGATTTAAAGTGATGATTTCATTCTTTTGTCTGTAAATTATATTTTTCTTGATCTATCTATAAATTAATTCAGTTTTAAAAATTAAATTAGATTTTTCTTGTTCTATAAATTAATTCAATTAAAACCGGTAGTGTTTGTCCAGAGGAAATCAAACAGATTATTAATTGCTTGCTATTTTTATCAAACCTTGCCAGAAAAAATCTACATTATACATTTTGGCACCCAACAAGTATCTTGGCTCAAAGAGAACTAGAAAGCTGGAAAAAAAACCGTAATCTTTCTGTTTGAGATAAGTGTTGAAAATAAATAAAAAAGAGGGAAAATAATTAAACCGTAATTCTTAATTACTAAATTTTGTTTACCTAATCATATTTTGACGAGTGCGTATGCGAGACTGATGTTTCCGTGTATCTTTCCACCTCTAGGACACAAGCCGGAAGACCTGATCCAGAAGAGGAGCTCAGGTGGATGTCTCCAGAAGTGGCGAAACTGCTTTCTGTGCCCCGGATTTTTACACCATTTTTTTTACCCCGCCTACATGTGCAAAGGAGCTGGTACATGGTATTTAGAATAGGACCCGCCGCGGGACCCGAATGATCCACCATTATAGACCTATGGTCTGGATGCATGCCGCCACGTAGTGGACATGGAATAGAACGCGGTGCATTGAAATGGTGCATGTGTCACTCACACTGAAGTGCCATAAGCATCTTGCACCAATTGAGGCACAAGACACACAAGCTTGTAGAATTTGGTATCTTGCGGATTCGATTTGACACCCTTGGCAATTCCATTCGTTATGAAATCTCCATAGCCACTTTGAGAGTACTGCTATGTGTTCATAGCCTCCAGATACTTCAAGTCGACCTCGCACCGTGCTTAATTATTAAACCAAACCATGATTGATGCATTGTGGTTGTACCGCAGAAGATTTCTGCTATTTCTTGGTGTGAAATAGTAGCTAATTTATATGAATCAACAAGCTTTTGGCCTATACCATTTCATGAAGACAGATCAGAAATAAAAAAATACAGTGCATCAATTTGAAGTCCTCCTCCTTTCCTCTTAATTGACAATTAGGCAAATTCAAACAACCTGCTTTAGAGATAAAGGAATTGTTTCATGAACGCCCATGATCCGACAAGTGAAGTATACTAAATCGTACACGCATCGGCATTATTTTTTCTTCTCTATCGTTGGACGTACTTCCTATTTCATCCTGACGTCGACAATTTTTTTGAGTTTTTGTGCTAGTTCGCGATTAAATTGATACTCAAGCAAATATGTGGGACGTTACAGACATGGTGCTGCTAACTCAACCACTTGTAGCTTTCTTTTACAAGTCTCGTCTTCTTCCAAAATTTGAAGGAGATCCCAGAAAAAGCAACGAACTGTCTAAACCTTCCATTTCTTGTGCCGTTGGTCGGTTGGTGTTTGTGTTGAAGTTTCCATTTGGCATTTTCAATGAGATCACAGGTTTTCGTCTTTCTGTGCATTGCGATGTCGAAAGCTTGCTTGTGAGAGATGTCATCCTTCCATGGATCAATCCAAAATTCTTCATGACAGTAGTGCAATTTCTTGTTGTATTCCTCTCCAGTAACTCCTTCCATGATAAGCCAACAAATTTTGCTTGTCAGACTTTGTTTTCTCCTGAACAACCCTTCTCCACAATATCTTGTATTCGACATTGTATCTCCAGCTCCACAATATCTTGGATTATGTTTCCTCAATCATCTTCTTTCAACTGCCACAGGGATTTGCATGAAATTAAAGAAGTAACCTGTCACTAGATATGTACTTGGAAATAGTTACAGCTTCTTGTCTGAACAAAATCAGCTTTCATGTTTTCAATAAATGAGGAGAGGCTTTTCAAGTCATAAGAATTCTTCAACTGACGCCAGTACGTTAGATATCTTTAATCTTCCAAGGGATGTGCAGCAAAGAAAGACGGAAAAGTAGTCAAAACAGGACAACACGTTCTCTGGGTTCTTGAGTTTCATGTTATGATCTGCCTAATACAGTATCTCAACACTGAACCTACCGATGAACATAAAACCAATCATTGTCTGGCATTACCAGTAATCAAGTGCAGCATCATTACGTGGCACTTTTATTGCTATCATGTTATGTAGTAAAGTATACATTGAGTTTCACAGAGATTCATAAGCACCTCAAGTTGGGATCTACACACAAAGAAGCATGCATTCTCATTGCTTGGCACGTACCGGAAGGGGAACGAGTTGCAAAATCCAAAAAAAAAAATCAAATCACAGAATGCAAAACCATCTATAAGATAAGAGCTCCATAGAATAAGACATGGAATCAATGAGTTATAAAGGATGCAGAAAAACCTAACACTGTGCATGTAAACTGGCTCAAAAAGAAGTAAAAGCTTTTGAACAATAAAGACCCATAATTGCTTGCAAACATAAACCTAACAAAGTGCATAGTCTGCACCTGAAATAGTCTGGCTCTGCCAGTTACTTCAAGGGTTCAAGGTTTATACAAAATGCATTCAAATTCCCTTCAGCTATCATCTTTCCAAACTCTCCTACAAGCATTAAAATCCTATGATGTCTGCCATTCAGCTACATTATTAAGTTCAGAATTCTAAGTTTCTTTTCCTGACAATCATCACTCCATTCCTTACATCTTCCTGGAATTTCTTCCTCTGTTCCTGGTGTATTTCATAGCAAGGCCAGTACACACCACACAATCTTTAACTGATTCCTCAAGGAGCGGTAAGGACACGACGTACAGCACGAGCGATGTAGATGTCAACAAAGACCAACCAGCAGGCAAGAAAAATCATGGCAGCACGGGTGTAAATAGAAGAACAATACCAGACCCCAAGACGAATCTGGACAAAGTCAATCAGCGCCAAGCCCGTAAATGTGGAAGCAGACATTGCAAAGAGGCAGCAGATAGCATATTTCACATTCAGTCTTCGTCTTTTCTGTGCTAGTTCTAAGTCTGGAAGTCCCCTGATATGTGGCTTTTCAAAAACGCCCATGCAGATAACGAACAAGAGAGAAGCTAAAGCTGCTGCTGCTAGGAAGCTTGCTTTCCTAGTAAGGTCCACTGAAGGGTCACAGACTTCGCCAAAGTTGAAGGCTCTGGCTCCCAATAAGCCAAAGCCTGCTAGGATGGCAGGGAATGCAACCACAGCAGCGGAGTAGTTTTGCAAATCGGTGAAATGATCCACCCAGTTTTCTTGGTTCCATAACAGAGGTTGAGGAGGAGAATTATCAGCATTATGAGCAGCATTGTGAGCATTTGGAGAAGAATTCTGAGGCGAATTCCGCGCATTTGGAGAAGAATTGCGAGAATTGTGAGAAGCATTATGAGCATTGTGAGCAGAACTGCGAGCATTTGGAGAACTATTGCCAGCACCTTCAGGAGAAGAAGAAGAATATGGGGATTCAAATATATCACTGGCACTTTGGTAAGATGATGGGCTGCAAGAAAACAAGAAATCCCATGGTGTCATTCAGGTACATTATAAAATTCAAAATTCTAAGTGTTCCGTCCACACAATCATTAGAGTTTTAAAAAATCCTAGCAGGCAGGCAATCATGTACAGAATTGTGGAACGACAGAATGCAACTAATTACAATCATGAGCTCGTAAATATAGTCTAGACACAAACTTTTAGAAAAACCCAATTATAATTGATGAAACAGGCAGGCATTGTCAGACTTTGAATGCAACAACAGTACATACATGACATGATACAACAACAGCCAACTATAAAATTTTAAGATGGGGAAATATTCAGTCAAATGAAGATCGCATACAAACTTTCATGTACAAAATCAATCTAACCAGAGCATACATGAAATGATACGACAGGGAGGGTTTAAAGTTTAAACAAAGTGCATTTGAATTGCAGTCAGCTACAAGCATTAGAATCTTATGGTGTCAGGTACATAATAAAGTTGACAAAAGTTGAATTTCAAAAATCTTAGCAGGCAATCATCATAGTTCAGAGCTTCAATTTCCAATTTCTTGATTCATGCATGGAAGACTAATTTAAAACGATAGATATGCAACAAACCGGAATCATAAGCTCGTAAATACAACAACAGTCATAAGCTCAACTTGCAGGATTGAGTAAGAGGTTTAAACAAAATGCATTCAAATTGCAGTCAGGTATCATCTTTCCAAATTCTCAAACAAGCATTAAAATTGTATGGTGTCATTCTAAAGTTGAGAATTCAAAGTCTTTTGTTCACAGCTTGGATTCCATTTCATGTCATGCATAGAAGACTAATTAAAACGATAGAATGCAACTATACGCTCGTAAATACAATAGCAATCACAGGCTTGTAAATATAGTCTAGACACAAACTTTTAGAAAAACCCAATTATAATTGATGAAACGGGCAGGCATTTTTTAGACTTTGAATGCAACAACAGTACATACATGACATGATACATACAACAAGAGCCGATTATAAATTTTTAAGAAGGGAAAATACGTACCTTGAGAGATGAGATTTCCCCCCAGCCTCATTCATGCTGTCGATAAAGTTTGCCCGTGGAGGGGAAAACCGCCTTGAAGGTTTGTCCCGTTTAGATTTTCTTACAGGCTCAAAAGTGCTGTTGGCCAAACGGATGAATCGGAAAAAAGCATTGAGAAAGAAATAGTACAAGTTAGTGCAGCTGTTTGAGAAGAACTGACTAAATCAATCAAAGAATTGGAAGTTTTATACCGTGGACTTGTTTCTTCGGCCTTCTGCTTGCCCTTGTTGGTTTCCATATCAATCAAAACCTTTTAACAAAGAAATCAGAGTTCTCAACTAAATCAAAATTTCAGCCAAAATTTCAAATTCATTTTGGAACATAACATACAAGCCCTAATTTTCCCATTTTTGCATACAAAGACTATTTCTCAACTGAATCAAATGCCAGCATTTTGTGATCAGGAGGAGAAGATGTTCTGTATCTCTTAGCATGGAAATCATGTAAATCTATCAAAATCTCTTAACAGACAAACCAAAATATCTAATAAGCTGAAAAGAGAGAAGAATATCTCAAAAAATATACTACTAATCAAAAGATGGACCAAGGCCAAAATCCATAACAAAGCAGAACACTGCATGATGAATTCAACAATGGAAACTTGCAATTTTTAAGATGTCCCGCAGGAAATTTTCTTTTACAAAGACTTAAAAAATTCAATCCAAGTATTCTCCTTTAGAAGACAGCTTGAATCCATGAGTACATGTTTGGAAACAGATCCAAATGCCAGCATCAGGAGGAGAAGATTTTCTAAATCCCTTAACAACGAAATCATATATATCTATCAAAATCTCTGGACAGCGAAATCAGTATTGTCACCTAAATCAAATTTTCAGCCAAAACTTCAAAAAAATGAAGAAATTATCAAACCCATAACTCAAACTCATAAAAATGAAGAAATTAACAAACCCATAACAAAAGGACATACAATCAAGCAATGGTGATGATAATGAAAAGCAACAAACAATTCAATATTCAGAAAGCCAGACACACAGATAAACTTTAAAACAAAAACATAAAAGTGAAGAAGAAGTACGTTTACAAGTTACAGAGGAAACACACAAGAACAGGAATTTACCTTGGGTCGCTGCTTTTCTTGTCCGTTTCCGTGAAGAAAAAGAAGAAAACCAAATAAGTTGAAGAATAGAAGCACTTGAAGAAGAAGAAGAAGAAGAAAGTTTAGACAGATGATGAGACCTTAACTTAAGAAAGTAAATAAAGACTACACTTCACTTGGATATCAGATGTGGGATTCAATAGTGAGTGAGTCTAGACAGATGATGAGACCTTAACTTAAGAAAGTTTCTCCCTCTACACAGTACATTATAATTTCGCGTAATAATTTATATGCTTATTAATAAGTGGTCTCACACTCCATTTGTCAGACTGATATACTACTTTTTGACACCAGCTTCATATGAATTGGATGCCTCCTATATATGCTACTTTCAGTGCGATGATTGTTCTAGTACTAGGGACTCAAAACACGCAAAAGCCAGACAGAGTAAATAAAACAACTGGGTGGGACACACATTCTTCCTTCCATTTACAACGACAATAATGTGCTGTGCATTTGAACATAGACACTTAGTGGGAATCGAATAGCAGTAGCAAAGTTTGATCTCATAGATGTTGAGATTAGGTGTAACCGAAAATTGACAGCAAACATAATGGCTAATTTCCAAAATACTATTAAGGGCCGGGTTCAACAATTGAGATCAGATTAACATTAATGAGCTAGAATAAATGGTGGATGAAGTTTTGCATTTTGACAACACCCAAGTGATGCTTATGATGTTTCTGAACGTATGCGCTAGAGAGATACAAGGAGGGTTCTTCTTCCATTAATTACAGTTCTCAACGTCCAAGCTATACAGTTTACATCCCTAAACTTTGTTGGCGACCAAACACCTAATAGCTGTCAGAATGACGTATTTAGCCTCACAATTATACTAAATTACCTGACGAGGTGAACTTTTTTCGGAGTCATTCTGGTTAGAACTGTTGATTTCTGGGGTCAATGGAAAAAATCAGGGGTTTACAAGGTTGGTCGTAGAAAACTATACCAAAAACTGAGTTTTCAGTTTTAGGGGCTTTTGCGGCTAATTCAAATTCACAACGGCAGACCTTGGGTTGTGGTTTAAGTTCCGGTCAGATTTTAGCTTACATGACAAACGTTTATATCAAAGGGACAATTTCAGAACACGGTGACAGATTCTAGTCATATGACAAATTTGGTTCACGTAGCAACACATAGAGTTTATTTCGAGTCACCGTAAAGACTTTTCCGTTAAGAGATAGGGTCTGAGTTAAAATGAAACGTTTTTGTTTTTGGCTGGAGGTATTCGTACTTTTATGGGGGAAAAAAGTCAAGCGAAGAACTTAGCTTATGGTATTATGAGTGATAATTTGGTTACCGTGCATGTGTAAGGTGGATTTACGGAGGCTTTGAATCGTGACCTCATCTTGATATTATGGTGAATAAAGATTTTTGGTCAATTTTTTATACATGCAGTCCTTTTCCAAACAGGCGGGCAGGCTTTTGAGTGTTTTAAAGTAAAAATAAAAATCAATGCCAGGCAGAGAGTAAATAAAGCAACTGGTGAGAGTGAGACCCACACTAATTGAGTTGTTTAAGTAACACTGCATTTCAAAATGACAAATAGGTTCTTCATTTGGCAACATTTACAATGATGCATTGTGCATTTGAACATAGACACCTTAGTGGGAAAAGTTACAAAGTTTGATCTCAAGGATGTTGAGATCAGGTGCAGGTACAACCGGAAATTGACAGCAAACATACTGCTTTCCAAAATACTATCAAAATGATCTTATAGCCTGTTTGGATTGCACATCAAAAATAGTTTTTCGGTTTCTAGAAATCGAAAAGTTAGGAGTCCGTTTGGCTGTCAAAATTTCAAAATGGCTTCTTGATGTCGAAAAGTTAAGTTTTTGTGAAGCAAAACAGTTTTGCTTCTGACTTCTGACTTCTGCTTCTGACATCGACATCCGGAGAAACAGAAGTCAGAAGCATATTTGTATCCAAACGTGATATTAGGCTCTTACTAGTATGGGATAGAAGGTGTTTCAGTTATGCACAGTGCACACTATTTCCGATCCTAAAATGGTGCCCATAGTTTCATTTGGTGTAATAGGAAACTAATACAATGCGAGTTACCACAACACGTCCGGTGGGTGTGTGCAATTTGAAGATTATGAACTTAGTCGTGCTGGCTAAGTGGTGTTGGCGTTTTGGAGTAGAGAGAAACATGCTTCCGCTCAGGATCATCAAAGAAAAATATGGTGATAACTGATAGATGCATTTATGTGTCTACTTTGTCTCAATTTTCTATATTGTTAGTGCTCATTTTTGTACTTATTTTACTATTTTGTGTTTTTGTAGGTGTTTTTGGGAAATAAAGCTCTTTGGACTAAAATGTGGAATTCCGCTCGTAAAATGGAGGAAATGAAGTGATTTATTGTTTAATGGGATGGGCCCAAAAGGAAGAAAATGGAGAAGTATTTCCAGGGGGTTAGTCCTCGAGGGAGTTGGGAGAGTTCGGTGTAGTTCATTTTTTACCCGTTAGTCGCGGGGGAGTTCGAAGGAGTCTCTCAAAATCCATGTTAGTCGTGGGAGAGTTTAGAAGAGTCTCACAAACTCACTAGAAAACCCTGTTAGTCGTTAGAAGGCTAGAATGCATGCTCCTAGGTAGTTGTAGTTGTTGAACTCTACATTTAATGTGGAGGGATGGTGTTAAGTAATTCGTTTTTGTTTGAAAAGCCAACGGGAGGGTGTGAAGTTAGAAGGTCGCTTTCGCATATATTTTCTTCCTTGCTTCCTACAGAGATTTGGTCTTGGAACTTCAAGTGGTCCTCCTGTCCTGTGTAGCTAGCTAGACATGCATGGTCCAGTTGTTCAGTTGGACTGACCATGACCATAATTTGATGATCTAATTAAATC
This sequence comes from Papaver armeniacum, assembly GCA_023531295.1. Lineage (NCBI taxonomy): Eukaryota > Viridiplantae > Streptophyta > Magnoliopsida > Ranunculales > Papaveraceae > Papaver > Papaver armeniacum. The sequence goes on from JAJJWW010010882.1 coordinate 2,747,772, forward strand.
TTCTCTTTTGCTAATTAATCTATAACTGCAAAGACTACTTTATCAGATTGGCGGACATAATGTCATAATCCTTGCAAGATACTAATATAAGTTCCCCGGCCGACCGTTAGGAATTATTCGACAGTAAAATTAAGGCAATTCATGAAATAATTTTTTTTTTGGGTATTCTAGTTTTACCACTTTCCCCTCTTGTACCTCCAGGGCTTTGCAACTTTTGCAAAGTTTTCCACGTTGATTAATATCATTATCTTTGCGGATAAAAACATTTTTTGGTTTTTTGAATTAGTACCCAATTAATTTTGTCTTTGATAAAACTCGGAAATGCCACAAGCCAAAGTATATATGTCAACTAGTAATGACAAGGAAGAAATTAATATGACTTGACATCTAGGTTGTTTGCATGTCTAGAAATGAATTTCCTGGCATTTTTAGGGGCGACCCCAAAAGAATTAGGGGCGACTTTTTTATTCCCAACCCATATATACCGTTAAGGGATGTCCAAAAAACGCGGAGAATACGTTAATGCCCTTATATAATCGGAAGCTATTTTGTGCCCGATTATTATAAAGAAATCGGAAGCTTAGTAACGATATTATACTACCGATTAATATCGATTTTGTGCCATACGCGTATCTTGCTTCTATAACAATCGGAAGGAACAAGAACCTCACTAGACTACCGATTATAGTAGCTCCTAAATTCCCAAAATTGGTGATTTCGTCAAGGAAGAAATTTGGGCAACTTTATAATCGGAAGTCATATTAACTACCGATTATTCTAGTTCCCAAATTCGAAAGAAAATGACATTTATGCAAAAACAAAATTTGGGGCAACTGTATAATCGGAAGTCTTATTAACTACCGATTAATATAGTTCTCAAATTCGAAAAAATTGAGATTTCTGCAAAAACAAAATTTGGGGCAACTGTATAATCGGAAGTGAAAATACTTCATTTGACTACCGATTATACAGTTGCCCCATGACCGGTTGTCAGCCGACACAAATATAATTACACTTTCTTACTACTCAAAATATAAATATAGCAAGGGCAAGAAAGGATCGATCCCACAGAGAGGTCTAGGTTGTCAAATTGTTTCGGTTCCCTATAAATAACAGGGGTTTTGTGATTATAATAAACTAAATAGAACAAATAAAGAAATAAGCAAACAAATCGAATCAAGGATAAGAAGGTATTGGTCATGGATTTCGTCTTCAATCACAAACATGTTTTCAACACAATAACTAGAATTGATATTTTAATCTCAACTTTTATCAAAGACCCTAGAATACCTTGATCGCAAGAATATCCCGCTAATCTCCTCTTGTCATCAACAAACACATTAAAAGATGCGAATATGAATTCTACCTAAAGGAACAACCTAACGTGTAAAAGCACTAATCAAGTTTAATTCCCTAGATGCGTTAAGTTCTATGAAATCAGGCCAATCAAAGCAATCGAACGTGGAAAGCGCACTAATCCGATTTAACAAAGGTTATGGTTCACATATGATCATAAGAATATATCACTACAAACTATAATCATACTTATGCTACTTGCAATCCGGAATTATCACTTTTGCGTATAATAACCCTAATCTAGCAATAAAGATGAAAGCAAACTCAATCGATTCGCGACTCGACTAAACAAGCATTCAAATCATGTAACAGTATTAATTGTGAATCATAAACGATAATATGAGAGAAAACTAATTTATTGCACAAGAATTCATGTTTGGAAATCCAACTAATTCATAACCAAAAGAAAACTCTAGCTCATATTCATGGAGTTCATAACAAGAAGAAAGAGAAAAGACTTCATGGTTCTAAACCCTAAAACAAGAGTAGAGGCAAAAAGAATAGTGAAAAAGAATAAAAAGATAAAAGATATAAAGATCAGAGATCAAAAGTTGTAGAAGTCTTTCCTTTAAATAGCTCTCTTGTTTCCAAAATTAGGCCAAGCCCCAATGGTCCAAAATATAGAAGTCCACCAAGCCCATGTGTGAGAAAAACCCATGTGAAAACTTTGCCCAAAAACGGTCGCCGGAAAACTGGGATTGTGGCCGGAAATCGGCCGGAATAGTCGCCGGAAACTGTCTCAGGTGACCGGCAAAGTCAAACCGGTCACCAGTCAACCGGCTCAAATCGGTCAAGGTCCAACTTCTAGTAGGAGTCAAATCAGAGTCAGACCGAGTCAAAGTCTGAGTAGGGGCTGAGTCAGGACGAGTCAGACCTGAGTCACTTTGGCTAGGCCATTGCACTGGCCTGACTTGCTGCTGCACCATGATTGTGCATCGCCAATTTCTATCCAAAGAATGATGGTGCTCCATCTCGATCAAGATCTGCAATTCCTACTCAATCTCAATTCAACCGCCATTGCTCAAGCATCTCAATTTACACTTTGATTCCATCTCGAACCACTGCCATGCATTTTTAATCCACCTAGGTTCCGTTTTCATCGACTCGAGCTCAATTGTCATTCTCTTCGCGTCACCATCTGTCAACACCACTTCGCCAATAATGGCAAGCAATGACCTTGGTTCCCTGTCTTGTACTCAGTCCCCTCGATTACCACAAACTCCTTGTAACTCAACCACCTTGCAACTGTACCAGCCATTTTACAGAGATATCACACCTGCAATGCATAACTCACTTTCCATAGCTTCTGCACTACTTGAATTCACCAGCTCCCATTGCGACTCAGCTCACAAATCCATAAATCAGTCTTCATTTCTCTTAGTTGCAGCATCCTGTGTTTTCTGGCAAACCTGTTGTACCAACACCAGCAAAAATCAACTCTGAAACCAACCATTTATCACTGCCTTCAACCCTGCCATCACATTTGTAAGGCCCCCTAAATTGCTCTTAATCTCAACTGCCATGCTCTGTCTGTATTCTTCTCAAGCCTCGAACACCTCTCAAAAACCCCCTGTAACTCCAACTATTGCAATGACCAGCAGCTGCCCATCTACCTGCAATTGTATCAATCCTCGATGTTGCCTTCCAGCTCCACCAGTGCCAACTCGCACTCCCATCTTCTATTGCTTCACAATGGCACCAGCACTGCCTTCATTTCACGAACCCAAGTACATCCTTTCCCTACAGCTACAATATAGCACCGCAATTTCAGCTCCATCCTGCCTTCTTTACCACTTCCTGGCTCAGTCTTACAAACCCAGCTGCTGTAACAACAAGGCCATTTGAGCCACACTGTTATCTCAGGCCAACCAACACCACCTGAACCAACATTATCTCAGCTACCAGCTCTACACAACCAACAACATCCCTGCAACAGCTCTGCCTTAAAACCATTACCACCACCTGACACCACCTGCATCTGCATTTTCAATACCAGTCATTGCAGTGCCAATTCATACATTTTAAGCCTTCGGTTCCAGCTCATAGTCAGTCACAGCATCACCCATTAGCTTCGCTGCACTTTGACTCTCAACTCAGGTGCTGCGACTACCGCTCCGCAACCAGAGTCCAATCTCCAAAGCTCATCACTATCATCTCGGCTCTCTTATAATGCTACTGTTTTCGATTCTTCCCAGTAACAACACCCAAATTGCTAATGATTCAAACCACCATTCCACCTGCAACAACTTGAATTAAAGCATCAACAACATCTCATTTGAGCCTCAGTCATCATCACCCTTCCTCCAACTTCAATCTTCGAGCTCAATCTTCATCTCTGAGACCCATTTTAAGATTCAACCTCAATTTAAATTTATGTCTGCATCTGCTCTTACCAACAGTAAACCACCATGATCGATCTCTATAAACCATCATTAACTCATCTTCCCGAGAACCCATTCTTCATATTCTTCACAGAGAACCTTCAATCATCTCCTTCACCTGTTAGCCCTTCAAGCTTCAATTCCACCCTGTAAACATCAATTGGCCGCAAATTGAACCCATCCTTCCTTCAGATTTAAACCCATATGCTCGGATCTCTAATTTCTGAGTTAACAATTCATCACCATCTTTCCAATCATAGTCAGAACCCTAAATTTCCATCTCAAAATCGAACCCAGTAAACCCAGATCCGTCTTCAGTTCTTCCTCTCTTTACCAGCAAACCCTACTCTAGATCAACAACAGTGATACAATCATCTCTGTGACTACAATTCGATCTCCATTTAATTTTCAGATTTCAGAATTTGTGGTGCCGCCATCGGACAGAAACTGGTAATGATGAGAGAAATAAATTGCACTCTGAATTCTAAGTTTTCTGTAGGAATATGCAACTGGATATAGCCACCCCTGTGGAGTAGATAAGGGCCACCAAAACTGTTTGGCTTGTCGGTTTCAGGAAACCGACTGCCTATTCTGTTTCTTTGTTCAACTGTCAGTTCTAGGAGACTGACAGTTTAATTTCCAGCATAGCTCCTCTGGCACAATCTAACCTGCTCCAAATATCGCCCGTGACTTGACCTTCTCGCTCCAAGGACGTTTTCTTCTTCTTTTTCTCCGTGCGACTCCAGAGTACCTAATAACTCAAAAACACGCGTAAAGTACATAATTCACAAGAAAAATAGCGAAGAAAGCGTAACTACTAGATAGTAAATTAGGTGTTTTACGACACCTATCACCCCAACAAAATAGAGTCGTTGGAACTCTAAACTCTATATAAGGATTGTATCCTTTTACTCTCTATGGAACACAAATACCTTTAAACTCTCTCCAACATCATCTTCTACATAATGGCCCAACCATTCATTAATCCTACGGAGTTCACGATTGAAGAAGATTTATCTTTATGTAGGCGTTATGTTCAATTCTATCTGAGACGAGGAGAAGAACGTAGGAAAGGAGGCATAATGAGTATGAGTTATTTGGGGAAAATTCACGAAAAATTATGTGACGACACCGGTAACCCAAACAACCGTCACTCCGTTGATCTTTTCTGCCGAGTTGGTTCAATAAAGGAACACGTCGAAGAATTCCTCCATTTAACTGATCTTGTGAATAAATATCGATTGAGGGGTGAAACCAATGATGAGGTTATAGAACAATCTCTCGGGGAATGGCGGAGATGGAAAAGATCAAGCTTCCGTTATGAAGCTCATTTTAGAATCCTTAGGGCGATGGAAAGATTTAATCCGTTTAAGACTCGTCCAACACGTCCAAGATGCTAATCACAATACCTTGTAATAAAATTGCGGGAGTTCAATGTAAAATTATGATGGTGTGTAGGTAATATTGTTATGAATTTCAAAATATTTATTAAAATCGGAAGTTTTAATTGTTGATCTAACTACCGATTATACTCCAACGGCTAGTTCGTTCAAAAGAAACTAGTCGTATCTCGAAAACCACACACAATCGGTTGATAATACATATTGATAAACCTCCGATTATACTACTCTAATGAAACTGAGAACTCTGTTGACAAAACATCCTATAATCGGAAGTATATAACAACAAATATTTACCGATTATGGATAATCGGGTGCTTTGTTCAAACATTTCCTACCGATTGTGTGTAATAATTGTACGTAATTTCAGTACAGTCTTGTAAAAGTACGCATCAACGGCCATATTTTCAAAAACAAAAGACGTTGGGACTCTCATCTATATAAGGAGGGTAAACTCTTCTTATTTATGCACCAAACAACACATATATAGCATCGTGTATTCTACAAATAGATTTTCCATCTCTACTCTTGCGAATTCATTATATATCTCAACTTACAAGCATGGCAACGTTTGACGCAGCTGAAGATTTGGTCATTGTGAAAACATGGTATCGTGAAACAAGACGTGAAGATGTCATAGCAGAAAGGTTAACACCCGAAGTCTTTTGGGCGAGGTTATATAGCCAATTTGTGCGAGAGTATGGAAATCCAAAGAAAAGATCACTCCAACAAGTTCATGATCGTTTCCGACTTGTCTAAAAAGGGGTAAATGATTACATAACGATACAAAAGAGGATGTTTAACACTAGCCACTTAAGCTTGTCGATCCAACAATTTGTAAGTATAACGCTCGTTATTCTTTTAAATAACACCGGGTGTCTAATCTTTCTTACTAAAATAAAGTTGACATTATTTTATGTTTGTTTATGTAGGAGACACTCGCAAAAAGACAGTACTTAGCGGAAAAGGGTGAAGAATTCACTTATGATGGAAGTTATGAATTCCTGAAGTCCGTCACAACAGTATAAATGTTGATTGATGGTTACAATCGGAAATTATTATTTTATATTGTCTACCGATTCTGGGAAGATTTTCAGCTTTTTTGTCAGACTTTGGTGACAATCGGAAGTTTATGCAATATTTTGGCTACCGATTCTGGGAAAAAATTTCATTTTTTTTTTGGCAGAGTTTGTTGTCAATCGGAAGTTTATGCAATATGTTGTCCAGTGTCTGCGATTCAGGGAAAAATTTGCTTTTTTTTTTTTGTCGAGTTTGGTGACAATCGGATGCTTATGTAATATGTAATCTACCGATTCTGGGAAAAAAAATTCAGTTGTTTTGTCAGACTTACAATCGGAAGCTAAATTCCAAAAGTTAATAACCAATTATAATATTGATTGAGTCTGTTTACAAAATCTTGTATAATCGGTTGATATATTAAAAATATAACTACCGATTATAGCTTTATACTTCGCAGTATTTTCCAAAAAAAAACATGTACAAATAGGGCTCTTCAAAATACATCTTTCAAACATAACGATCATTCAGCTTCATCATCCGAGGGAACCAATTCCAATAGGCCTTCCGGGAAATCCTCCTTCATGACACGATCCCAATCCAACATGTTGGTTTCATATTGTTTCAACCAATCGTTACAATGATTAGTTGGGAAGTAATCACTCCAACCACCCAACGGAGGTAATGGGCAATTTCTCTTTACTCTTAAACCGATAAAATGCATCTCATTCACAAATGCCATAATAATTCTTCTATCTTTAACCGATTCATCGCAAACCGTCCTTGTAGGTGTAAACGTAAAAGAATGTCCATACTTAGGAGGAACAAATAAATGTACCACGCAATTCAAAGCGTCCGCTAAGAGATATCCACATTTAGGCATTGTCATCCAATACATGGATCTGATTGTCTTCAATACCTTTCGGCACTTTACACGCGCAACTAAGTATTTGAACTCTAGTTCTTTGTCATGCCTCTCCTTGCTTCATCATCTCCATATAGAAATCCTTGTCCTTTATTAGTTGTACCGCCATCTTAGTTCTTAAATTTTTCCATTGGGTGACATCTTCGTTCACCGCCTCTCCAAAGTAACCAATTTATTCCGTAGCGATGTGAAACCCACAATTGCCATCCCTATCAACCTCGTCGGTGGACAAAACAAATGGAACAATGAGTGGAGGGAGTTGTTTCATATACTCTTCTATAATCGTATACCTTGATCGTGTTGGTCTTCCATGAAAATCCCTAGGACAACGAAGAGTACCATACTTCTCTCTTATAGTCACCATTTCCATTGATTGTGTTTGTTGCGAGTCGCTCATTTGATCAATAACTACGGAGCTATTTTGGGTCTCCACTAACGCAACTTCTTCCACCGCCTCGGCTTGACTTACTTGAGAAGGCTTCGTAGAGACCTTTGGGCTCACTTGTCGGGTGGTTGTTCCACTTTGATCTTTTCTTGGACGACCTCTTTTCTTGGGTTGCGGCTCATCTTCAAATTCAGCTTCCGAACGCTCATGCCTACACAATATTCTTTTATTAGATAAATACTCCTTCAAATCTTTTCTTTCAATGGTCCTCGGCACTTCGGTGTTTGGCCTACCCACCCTTTTTGCTTAATAGGTTCATCAACCTCCCTTAAACGAGGGTGAAGAGCTTTCTCCAAATCATGCATCAATATTTGCTTCTTTGCGCCATTTGTTGTAGCATAAAGCTCGGTTATTCTTGCACACAATTCCGACTCCATGAACGATGGACCATCAACTACGGGGGTGCTTGGAGTGAAATTTAATTGCTTCCAAAATGGATGAATATCATTGATGTCAATCACATCGACGTACCTACCCATTTTACGACATGGGAGACCAATACCTATCATATCCTTGCAAACATAAACCGTATTCTCATCATCGTAAGCTTTATATAACTTCAATTGTTCCATCATGTGATTTATTGCCCATTTTGAAACTTTATGAACAATGCCCCTTAGAAGCAATCTTTACCTTTCATGTTCGTAGGGAATTTATGTACACTAAATTGCATAGAATCCTTAATCTTTACGAGATCACGATTCGTGAATTCATGGATTGCTTCTTGGATCGACACAACTCCATTTTGACTACCTAGAAGTATTTTCTTTAATCGGCCATGAGACCCCTCCGCAATGCTTTTCGCCTCGTTCTTGAAGTTACGATATTCATATGTCCATGCATACACAAACCTCTCCTTAATCGGTAACCATTGTGTTATACAATACTCAACGGGTTTTGGGTAGTCCTTGCCATATTCATCCTCAAATTTCTTCAAGTTTCTTTCATAAATTTCCTCGGTCATATTAACCAAACGATCTTGTCCCATGCTTTCATGAACGCTCTCCAAATCATTCCACCCTCCTTCCATTTTTCATCAAATAACCTCTTCTCTTCCTTTCGTTCTTCCACGGTTAATTTACTAATGCGCTCATCCTCTTCCTTCGACCTCTTGGTACCCTTCCTTGGTTTTTTAGCTTGGAAATGGTGATGGAAATTGTGTTTGAGGTTGCATTGAATGTGCCACGTACATTGAAAGTTTCGGGCTTCAGGAAACACTACCGCTATTGCATGCATTAAGGCTTGATCGTTATCCGTTACAATAACCCTTGGAAAATCATCGCCATTATAAATGGACCTAAACGTCTCCAACATCCAAATGAAACTCACGTTTCTCTCATGATCCATTAAACCCCATGCAATCGTAAACGTGTTTCTGTCCGAAGTGTGACAAGCAATGTTCAACAACGGCATGTTATATTTGTTTATCTTGTAAGTGGCATCTATAAACAAATTTGATGAAAACACTGAGCCAATTTTATCATTTCGGGATGTGCCAAGAAAATACGTACCACTTTATCATCATTTTCTTCCGTTCTCAACGTGTAGTTGTGTAACTCAGCTAACCACTGCGATTGTTGCATGACCGTTCTACCATCCCATTCCGTCCTTTTGATCGTATCTAGGGCCGACTTAATTGTAGACAAAAAAGACAAGTTGTCGGGGTCGTCCTTTATTCTCACTACACCATTTTAAGGGATTTGCAACCCAGTTTTGCAACGGCACTAGTGCCGTTGCGAAATATCTGTTGCTAATCCCCGTTGCTAATTTTTTGCAACGACGAATATCTGTTGCGAATTTCGCAACCACACTAGTAAGGTTGCGAATAGCAACTACAATGGGTTCAAGCGTGTGAAGCACGTGTGTGGTCGGGAACACTAGGGATACTAAATACACCCAAGTCAAACTTCGGAAAAGCCTTCCTTTTTTGTTTTCCACCCTTCAGCCAAGTTAACCTATAATGCCTTATCCATCGAGAAGAACGCCCATCTCATTTTTTTTTCCACATCTCCTCTCCTTCTTCATCTCCTCTCCATCTCTGCGTGAAGAACATCATCTCTAAAACTTCTTCATGCCGTCGATCAAAAAATCCAGTGAGATATATGGATCAAGTCTGATGATGAGAGTTTATAGATTTGATTTTGTTAGGATTTTTGATTGAAAGAAGAAAGATGATTCTATGAGAATCAGGGATAGGGTTTTGAGAGAGTTGATATAGTGACGAAGTTTACAAGACTCGGATCAAGATAAGAATAGTTGAATTTGGAATCGAGAAAATACGGAGATTGAAGAATAAGAATTGAGAAGTTCGGGTTTTATGTGAATAGGAATTAGGGTTTTGATTTGTTGATGATTAAGAAGAAATTAGTGGGTGGGTTTTGAAGATTATAACATGAAGAAGAAGATGGTCATGCCAATTTGAGAGTTCGATTACAAAGAAGAACAATTTGAAAAATTTAAAGAATTAGGGTTTCATAAGAACAGATTTTGAGATGATGTAGAAGACGAAATTGAAGGTCTAGAAGAATGATTCATAGTTGAGTTTAATGTGAATTAGATTATGAGGTTGAAGAACATCCTGAGTTTGATAGTTAGGGTTTTATTCATGCTAATGATGATGGTGAAGATTTGTTGGGATTTGGCTGTGATGAACTGATGGATTTGAGTTGAGATGGTGATGTATGGTTGAGTCAAATCATAATAAAGAAGCTGCATTTCTCTCTGTTGGATTTTTTTAACATGTTCACTGGGGAAGTTTTATTTTTTTTCAAAAGCATCTATATTACACACAGATAATACATGCATACACTATCATATAGTAACAAAGATATGCATGAATTTCATAAAGGATAGATTTGTAAAACAATAATGAGTACAAAAGAGTTCGTTATCGATTCCCACCTCTTTTGATGACAAGCCTTGCCTACCTCGAGATGTTCAATCCACTGTTCGTTCTTTAGATCGATCGTTGTTAATAAAGATAAACTGTTATTCACACAAGCACTCTAAAGATTAGCCAAAAGGCTCAAACAACGTTCATAAAACAACATCATACAAGCCTCCAGTTATAAGCTAAGTGAAACAACTAATGGTTCTAGTTTTATCAATGGTTCTATAAACCGGTAATAAGTAATTTGGGATAAAATAATATCTACTTTGATTTATATTATTTAACCTCTTCTGTTTTTCATTAACATGAACATGCATTTTAGGTTTACTAATGCACTTTGAGAAATGATTTACCCAATCTACGGCCAGGGCGAACTTCCACAAGCTTTTTGCCGTTATGCAACAATTAAATGTGCTCTTTATGTAAGGTTTTCTGACCCTTGTCTTCCAAATAATATGTTTGCTATCCTGAGGCGTTCAACATGAGTACTGGTAGCTTGTTATGGGAGCTTGTGCATTATGAGTACTGGTATCTTTTTTTGACAGATAAATCTCTTCTTTGTAGATATATGTTCTTTTCGTTCTGATATATGTTGAGAGACTAGCCTTCTCTGTAATTTGGCTATGTACTTCGATCTTTTTAGATTATGCAGGAGAGTTGTTGAATTAGAGACTTCGTAATCTTGAATAAGACTTTTCTCTCTCCAACGTATAACATATATGTATCCATATTTCCTCTAAATTCAGGAAATGACGTCTGAAGCCAAGATTATTTCTACTAGATACACAAAGAGTGTCATCAAGTCATGTGCTGAATTATCTTACATTGAAGCTCAAGCCAGGATGGATGATAGGTGCTTTAATTTATTACCATTTTCATTAGTTTTTCAAGTTTTTTTCTCCCTCATGTAAATGTGTGAATGACCATTTTCATATGCATACTATTCCCAGCCGCCTGATGGACTCACTAACTACGGACCTGCGAAATATGAATGCATTAGCGAAGGTATGCTTGTTTAAGTAGTATTTGATACAAAGTAACATACTTTATTGTCTGAGCTTCGACATCAGGTGTTTCAACATATCTAGATATGTCTGTGCAGATTATGAGGCTCGGATGTATTGAGAGAGGAGATTTAACTCTTGCTTCTCGTTGAAATTAAAATTCAGATTGACACTTTGAAACTCATGATCCTCTTGATATTGGTATGGGATCTTATATGCTAGTGCGAGTAAAATATGTCGGATTTTTTTTTTATATGTAGTTGAAATCCATATTTTTCTGCAGGAATGTATCAAATTCGGGAGGCAAATCAAATGGTTGAGGAATTTATCCTTGAAATATTTCAGTTGCAGAAAATTTTTTGAAACACTTTCCAGTATTCTCGCTACTAATGTAATCGCTACGCTGTGTCCTTCATATGAATGTTTTGTTCTCCTCGTGAAAAAGAGAAGTAGTATATGCTTCAAACCTAATTTGAGGTGCTGCTTACATCGGGAAGTTTCATAATAATCTGTCAACATACAATTGACGACTAGTGATTATTGTTGCAGGCACCATCCGAGTCCTACCAAATATATGCTTGAACCTTTGCTGCATATTACGGCTGCTCTTGTTCTGGGTTTGGATGTGTCTTCTTCAAAAACCCTGGCTGATTCACTTGACCAGGCTGTGGTAGGAATACTTATCTCTAGTCTACTTATTCACTTCCTTTTCATTTCCTTGAGCCATCATTGTGGCATTATCAAGATTAATACTCGTTGTTTGTAGAAAACACGAACTCACCAGTATTTGAAGTTAAGATTTTCTTTTATCATGTTATATGTAGTTGATTAAATACTCTTTACTTGACAGTCTAATGATCCATACTTCAATAAGATTATTCGTATACTGACAGGATGTAGTGGAGACCTCACCCCTCAAGAATTTCTGCATTACGGTCTTGCTGCAGCTCTATATTTTACCTCCCAAATTCGAAGATATGCAGGTCAATTATGAATGGATTAGAGAACCTGACCTGGTTTTGCTTCATTTTCATGCATCTGTCATTGTACACAGATTGCTTGCTGCAGCTTTGGGGATTTATAAGCTTCCACCAATATTCCAAGGTACTCTTTAACTTACTAGCATTGCTGATAGTAAGTACAATTTTCAAACTCACTGATGTCTTGTTTATTCTTGTAGTTGTTCTATTAAGCATTGGGGAAGGCACGGGCAAGGGCTCTAGTGGCAGTGACGCGGATCTGATTTTATTTTATGGTATTATTCATGTTCTAGTTGCATCTGTACTCTCGGGCTTCGCTTCTTCTCTCTGTCAGTGGGATTCTCAGGTTAGTCACTACTAACAAATACTACGTATTTTTCGAAGTTGAGACTCACTTCCTGATTTAAGGCACCTAAACCTCTCTTCCACTATGGGTTCTCTATGTTTCAGGTGAAAAAGCATAGTTCATACCTAATGACCGTAGAAATGTCAGTTGTTGGAAGCATGTGCTTGCTGGCAAGTACCTACAAGTCTCCTGATGGAGAACAGATCAGAAAGCATGGATTTTTTTATGGTTGGACCGCATTCACCCTGGTAATAGTCATCCAGAATCGTTCTAGCAAGTTATCATGAATTTTATGAAACACTCTTTCATAAGTGACATGTTTTTTAATCGATACTACAATTGTCATTCAAATCTATAAAAATGTTACATGGTCTCTAAATTTCTAGCTTGCGCATGTTCAACATTTATCATTTATTCATTTTCCCTAAAGACTTAACTGATGGCAATATCTTGATTACATAACTATAAGCCTAAGTGCTATTCTTAAGCTTATTGCTTATGTCGGAGATAGTTCACCTTATTCTTTAATCATCTGATGATCCTAAATTGAAACTAGGATGTATTGGGAAATTTTGGAAGTTTCGGCTTGAGTTGCATAAAATAAATTAGTCTCCATTTCTATCATCTTTTGCAACTGTTGAACGTAGGACATGGGATTTCGTAGTGGAATCATTAATGGTTTTTCAAAGTTTTGCACCGTCGAGTAGGTTGTATTAGTACGGTGCTATGTTATTTTTATTTATTATCTTATTTCTCTTTGTGTATGTTGTTTTAATTGGCTCAGATACCAGTCCTAACCAATGATATTGGTGGGATCCTTGTTGGACTTGTTACTACTCATACCGCTGGCGTCCACAAGGCAAGTAGAATACTCAGAAACTTTGTAAATATGTAGTCTTCAGGTTGTAGTATGGAAAATATTCTTGCATTCCCTTTGCTTTACCCAATCTGTCTGGACACTCTTCCTTACAATCCCAGAAGACTTCTTTAATTTAGTACTAAGTTTTAAAGTTTCCAAGAGACTCCGATAGAGACATCTGTCGAGGCACTTGTTAGAGCCTGTCGTAAATTCAAATGAGAAGTCAACAAAAAGCGTGGTCGTGCTTTTAAGGTTTCTTAAAAGATCATGATGATTGGGTGTGTTACTACAGTAAGGAGAGGTGATATCCTTCCTTCCCTCATAGATTGGTCTCTCATAATGGGAGATAATTTGATGCATTTTGTTTATCTTTTCATGTACTATGCATGGATTTGTCATTGTTTCAACATGACTGGTAACCGCTTTTCTTTGCGATTTATTTTTGATGGAAAACCACCATCTATATACTGTCTTTCGGCATTGCCACTTGTGATCGTATCATTTCTATTTACCATCTATATACTGTCTTTTGCATGATTGATGACTTGAACTTTTGAAGCGTCTATGAGATGCTGACAAGTTATGTTAATATGATGTTTTAGACTATGTGTGATGAAGTTGCAGAAGCCCTGATACCGCAAGGTCTGCACGTTGTTTCTCTTCATGGTGGTCGTAGCCAAAGTGAAAGAGAAGCAGCTCTTCTCAATTTTCAAAATAGCTCAGCTAATATTCTGGTATTTCCATGCTCTTTTGTATCTGAATTAAGTTAAATAAATGCGTAGTGTTTATATTGGCACACCCCTGCAACGACTTAACCTCCAAACTCACTGTCCATGTCGCCATAGATGTTGCATCTCGTGGTTTAATTTAGATGCCACTAGAGTTGCTCATGTGATCAACCTTGATCTTACCAAGGTATATTTTTCTTCTTCACTAAGTAATATTCAATTTATTCAGTTTCTTCCTTGTCTGGTTACAATAAATACCATATTTGATTTTGATTTATTTCCTTGTACAAAGATACTTCTGTTGTCTCAAAATTTTATAATTTTTTGCTCTTAGTAAACATTAAAGTGTTGCTGTTAATTGTTCGTTACCAGTATTAGTCATGTATGCAAGTAAGCCATGGCAGAGTTTGATAATTTATTAGTTCATCTATGATGGGTTTGCTGCAGATATTACCGAAACTTGAGTTTGCTAGCTGGCATGACTTTCCCAAAACTTGAGTAGTATTTCTGTTTTGCCTTCGGATGATGCTATAAGTGATTGTTATAACTTTCTAACCAATATTTTAATGCATTCATCAGAATTCAACCTGTGATAGTTTTGAATTTATTACGCTTTGTTATATTGAAATTATAACTACAAAAAAGCTCAGTCCTTACGCTTGTTATCCTGTGTTGCTTATAGCTTACACTTTCATTAAGATTTGGTCATCTACCAGGGGATATAGGAATATGTGACATTATAAGCATACTGGATATCTGATTAGAAGAATTTGTGATGCTTTGTTCGCAGGTTAATTGAATGATGCTTTTTTGTGAGATCATAAAGGTTGGAGAACAAAGAAAGCAAAGCAGCAGCCATTAGGTCCCTTAGCAGTTTGCAAGATTTGTAAGTTATAATGTAGTATCTCCTTGTGGAGATTTAAGTTAGAAGAACTTAGGAATTTCAGAACTTTATACAAACTGAACTTAGGAACTAAGTATGTTTATGTGTATGTCCATTAAATGAATGACATATTTTGTATCAAATACTCATACTTGTTGTTGTTAACTTCAATTGAAGAATTCTTTTTTCATAATGGTAAATGTGGAAATGAAAGTGAATGAATGTGTAAAAGTTTGTATATCCGTGGAATGTTGAATATGGGGAACTGGGTAACTGCAGTGGGGTAAATATGGGGGAATGGATTTTGACCAGGTCAATTGATCCCTGACCTTTTTTTTCTGTTGTAAAGATTAGCAACGTCGACGTTCTGTTGCTAAATTAGAACCAGAACTAGAACCATAGTTCCGGGTAGGGGTATTCCTGTAATTAGAAACAGCTTAGCAACGGTAGACCTTGGTTGCGAATAAACAAAGTCGCAACGGCACGGTACGTTGCGAATCTCCGTTGCTAACCAAGAATCGCAACGGAGCTTATGCCGTTCTAAAAACTGCAACACCGTGTTTTGAAACGTCAACCTGCCGTTGCGACCCCGGTCAGTAACGTCCAGGCTCCGTTGCTAATTCCTAAAAATGGTGTAGTGTCTACTTGGATGTCTAAATGGTTTTTCATTCCTTCTCGGCGAGCTTCTCTTGATCTTTTAACTCAACTCCTTCTCTTGAACGAATTTCTTAGCTTAAACACTTGGGATGATTTAATGGATTTCAATCTTCACTTCTTTTTGGTATACCTCGACGTAAGACCTTTAAGCCATTTTACTCCTTATGCGAGGGCTTGGGCAGTAAGTACATATATCTGCTATGAGAGTAAGTTGGATCCGATTTATGGTCACAAGGGGATTGTTTGGATGTGGAAAGAGTATGTGTTTGAAGTTCTTCTTTATATTAGCTATTTGTTCTTAGGTTTTTATCTATGAGGGTCTTTCATCAATTTCTCTTGGGGCTTGATTTTGTTGCTGATGTTTGTGTTCTTAGCTGTTATTTTTCGAAATCGCAACATTATTACTTATATTATTATTACTATCATTCTTCTGTTGAGAAATGTGACATTTTTCCTTTAAGCCAGAATTCCTCGGAGGGCTTGGGAGCGGTGTGTTGTGAGCAGTGTAGTCAAAATCGCTCTCCAAGGCCGATTACTCGCCGAGTAATCGCTACAGGCTATATGACCGAGGCGATTTCCGATTCCAAGGAATTTCCTATTTTTAGTGATTAAGGCGGCCGATTTGGACAAATTTTTGAGCAAAATGAGCTAACGTTTTTCCAAGTTGGCCTTGCAAGCACTAAAATAAGAAAAGAAATTTTTTGTAACCCCTCGGATGGGAGTTCTCAAATAGAAAAACCTCTAAACACTTGATAAATACGTTAAATATAACAATATTACAAACTTAATTACCTGGTAGTGTTAAAATTTTATTAATTAGGTACAAATCATGACTTATGAGCATCAATATATAAATTTTTAATAAGTAGATTCCAGTATTAGTCCGAGTTTTGGCGATTTCAAGTCCGAACTTATTGCTCCTCGCTCCAAGCTCCCCAACCGAGTAGGACCGAGGAACGATTTCGATTACTTTGGTTGTGAGTCGATGTTCCTGTTGGTTGTAATTTTTTGTTTCCTCCAAGTCGTTCGGGCATTCACCTATCTTGATAGAATTATTGCAAGGTTAAAGTTGTTCTCCCACAGTTGGTTTGTAGTGTTGGCAACCTTTTCTGTTGTGAATGAAGCCTCTATAGTCCTTGATAATTTATTCTATTGTCTAGTTGCAGTCCGGAGCAATAGTATCTTCCTAAATATCTCCTTTGGTTGTAAGTTTAGGTTCTTTAATTTTTATTTGTCTTTCTTACGATTCCCAGTAAGTCTATCTATACCAGTCTTGTTCTCCTGCTTGGCTAATTCCAACACTTGAGACAGACTGTTTGCCTTTTTTGAAGGCCTTCGATTATTTATTAAAAAAAAATAGAGGCAAAAAAATATAAGTTTACTATGCACTGGTCCGTACCTCCAATTCGGCTCATGCCAGTTGTTGAGGAATCATTGGCCTTGTTGAAAAAAAAAAAAAAACGTCAGGGCAAGAAGAGTGCACGGTTTTCGTGGACAAAACCAGAGGTAAAATACATAAAATCAAGAAGTGATGCCCAAATGTGCCAAATTAATAATGCTAGTGCCAAATTGACGGGAAAATGAGAACTACGTTGTTCTCAGCGGCTGGCCTCGCCCAATATGTGTACAATTCAAGAATGTCCAGAAGTGATAAAGCCATTCTAGAACCTAGAAACTATAGCGCGACGTTCAATAGCCGCTTTAAATTTTGTTTGCCTGCAAGGTTGTCCTAGGCAGAACAGCATACGAGTGGGTCCCAGTCTCACTATCTAAGCACAGAGTTACAATCATGACAATAAAAAAGAAAATTTTTGTTTGCCTGCAAGGTTGTCCTAGCCATCTTAAACTTCTGAATCATATCCTTGTGAACTGGACAGGATCATGCTTTATCGTAAACAGTCCAAATCTACACCGTTAAGATGCATGCAGATATATAGGAGGGGCCGGGTCTATAGTACTCAGTACAACATCTTACACGGAAGACGTAGGCACAGTTTCTTGCCATAAAAGATGCGGAGGGGTCCTTGTAGATAGTAATAGTAGTATTTAGCTGCCGCTGGTATTCAAATGCTATTTCTTAATTTATGAGCAATAAGAGTGTATTGGAAGAGAGTTTGTAAAGCTTTGAGCTCCATCCGCAACGACCTAATTTTCCAAGCATCATCTAAACAAATGCTCCAAGAAATTTCAATGTCACGAAGATTTGAACGAACTATTCCCTTACATTGAGTATAACCAGAATTAGATGATGAAAGCAGTAGGCTAGTAGCGCTAAAAAGCTTCTCTCTATTCTCTGTTCTCCAAGGCATTTGTTGATTAGGGGAGTTAAGCTCAAAAGATGAAGAAGAATATAGATATCCAGCTCCTGCACAATCTGGTTTTGTTTAATGTCAACCATGTAAATCTATTTCTATTTATAAAGCCAACCCCTTTACTGTTTACTATACAGTAATTGAAGCTGAAAAAATGAAAATCCAAGTTTACTCTCGTTTTCATGCTTTACGAATTACTCACAAAAAAATTATTTGAGGATGTCATGGTAATTTAACCGGCTATATGAATCATCACCTTTTTGGCCACGCGCAAATACGTTCTTGTATCCCAAGAAATGGAATTTCAATTTCGGGCAGCAAAAAGAAATGATTGGGCACTTTTGGGGGTACATACGACTCAGGAGGACAATAGAAATTAATGACATTCAGGGGACCACTGACTGAACCCGCAGGATTATGTACATTCATGGGAAGACCCAAGAGGATAGCAAAATATATGCTACAGTCTCCCACTCTCCCTTTAAGCAGTTCTCTCGAATCTCGGAAATGCTATTGGCCACTCTAAACAGCGCTCTATTTACCACTCGGTATGATGTGGCGAGCCCAGTTGGACTAGAAAACAAAACCCTTGCACACCACGTCGTATTTTTCTTCTCACAATTTTTTTCTCTCTCTAACTCTCCCTTTCCCTCACTGTCTCACGGTTCCCTTCTTTTTTTCACGAAGTAAACTTACTCTCCTTCTTCATCTTTTTTTTATCAGATCTTCTATTTTCTGAAATTAGGAAAAATAATTTTCAATTTCTGTATGCAACCTGTACTATCAATTCACTACAGCAATCATCATCAATAATCAATTGATTCTATTTCTAACCTTCTCCCTACTGACAGTGATTATCATATTAAAAATCCATTCACACCACCACTATTATCACCATCAGCAAGATTAAATCAAAACTCATCACCATCTTTACTCTAGAAATACTTCTACGAAACCCATCTTCTTCGATTCCAAGATATGAGATTAGTAATTTTAGATCTAATAATTGATTTCTAAATTCAAACAAAGTTTATATGTACTGTGCTCTTCTCAATCAATCGCGATTGGTCTTCTGTAAATAAAATATGAAGGGATAGCAGATTGATTTCAGAGGTTCTTGTTTATTAAACCTAAATTGTTGCCTTTCCATTGTTAGACTTGCAAGTAATAACAATCCATACACTATAGCAAGGATTTGATTAAACTAAGGGTTTTGTGATATGGTTTGAACTTTAAAACTGTTGTGATGGAGGTGATGGAGGTGTTTGGGTGCGGCAGTAACAGAGTGAAAGAAAAGTTAGGGGAAGGAGAAGAAGAAGAAAATAACATACTGTGATACAGAAAAGAAAAATAAATGAAGACACGGAAAACAAAAAAATCCACACGTCAATATTAGTCCAACTGGGCTCGCCACATCATACCGAGTGCTAAATAGAGCGCTGTTTAGAGTGGCCAATAGCATTTCCGTTTTTTTGTCCGCTTTTTAATTTCTGTGGGGGTCTCTTGTGGATCCCATCCCATCCCATCTTTTTGGCCACTGACACCTCTTGTGGACTTTCTGAACTAGGTATAATAACAATATATACAATAATAATGACGAGGACATAAAGTCAAGAGCTTGAAGGTGGGGATCACCATAAACTACAAAAATAGACTTTCTGTTGTAGGATATGCATGCATGTGATCGTCATGCAAACATTAGAAAAATATCATCTGAAAATCAAAAGTTTATGCTAATACGTAACACCACAAAGGAATGTCACAATGCTACACTGTTTATTATTTAACTACTCAATTGAAACACCACCAACAATGCATGCAATCTGGATCTGGGTTAGTAGCTGCAAATAATTACTGCTCCTGTATTTCAAAAGGTTTTCCCTATTTCCCATCCCTATTTTTCCTATTTCCCATCCCTTTAACAATTTCTAAAATCAATCTAATTTTCAAGTTTGGTTTTTCCTATGTACCACCTATAAAAGTCAAATTGAGTCTTACTATGACTATTACCATTTTATTTGTCTTCTTCTTCGTTAATCCCTCTTTCTCATTAAACAAAACCCAAAATTAAATCCCTCTTTCTCATTAAACAAAACCCAAAATTATAGTGCACCTATTTTTTTTTTATCTTTTAGAAGAACTAATCAGTGATTAACCGGTTATGGAAGATTCTATCATTGAAAATCAAGTAGAAACCAAACGAATTAGGTTAATTCTATTGAAAACCTATTACATAAACAAAGTTTAGATGCTAATAATTATCTTAATCAGTTACCGGTGGTCAGTCATTTTTAATCTTGGAATAATTGGGGAGCTGGACTTATTTTACCTAGAAACACATCGATCAAAGATGTTACTTAGATTTTGCATTAAGTGGTATCTCTTTTAAAAAAATATGTTGGATGAGTTTTGAGGGCTATCTTAAAAATAAGATCATCCAATTACAGTCGTGGCACCAATTGCACTTGAACTACCTGTCTCGTATCTACCAAAACAGGCTAATTAAATCACATAGACATAGTTAATAGTACCACCATATGCAATAGGTTCTATTTAGATGGACATGCTTTGTAAGATTCCTAATTAGCAAATAGTCTATCAAGTAATCCTTTGAAACAGTAATTGAAGGTGGTGATGAATTAGGAGATGGAGTTGGAGAGGCAGTGGTCGGGAGATGGAGATGCTAGGTTTTTTTTTTTTTTTTTTTTAAAGTTGTAAGGTGGTTTTATTGTTGGGTGTAAATAAAAAGTCAATAGATGGTATTTAGGATATATGAAATTTAATATAGGTAGTACTTAGGATAACTGGGGATGGGAATTAAGGAGGATAGGAAATAGGAAAAATGGGTATAGGAAATAGGGAAAACCTTTCAAAAACGGCACTACAAAGTGACAAAACTAGCTAGCTAGGGTGTGTTTGTTGCAAGGAAGCTAGACGGAAAAGTCGTTTACATTTTGATGCCACCAACGGTCGTACAAAGATGAAACAATGTACCTACTCAATGGTAAAAGTAAAATACAAATTGAAAAGTGGGCGAGCATAATTTTGGATCCTTCATTGCGATTATAATACTATCTCCATTTACGGTAGAAAAAAAAGATACAATTATTTTTCAAAATCTTATCTTATACTAATATAAAGAAAAGAGACATTTTTGATAAGAGACCTCCTAAATTACTTAGTTATCCCTATTTTTTACATATTTACATAAATACCATTGTTTTAAAAATAAAACAAAAATTTTAAAAACTTAATATCTTTAAAATGTACACCGGAATTTTTTAAAATTTATACATTTGAAAAGCAATTTCAATTATCTACGTAAAGAGTACAAATAAGAACGGTAAATTTTTATTTTAAGAAAAAAAATTCATGGCTTTCAAATTTATTATTGTTGGATTAGTAAAAATTCAAGCATGTGCATCGCTAGTTGGTTATAATGAAAAGATGATAATATCATTTCCTTGTAAAAAAAAAAAAAAGAAGGGAATATTTTCTTTTAATCTTCATAGTTGCAATGCAAATGCAAATAGTTAAATCATCACGGATCATTCATTGTGTCTTTGCTAAGCAGGTTTGGAATTATTTTGTTGAGAAGCTAAAATGGTTCTTCACTATGCCTTCAGACGTTGTTTCTTTGATGTTTGCTTGGCCTCTGCCGCAAGTTAACAAGATCCAGACTCAGGTATGGAATATCATTCCGGCTGTGATCCTTTGGAGTTTATGGAAAGAAAGAAATTCTAGAGTCTTTCAGGGGAAGGCACATTCGGTGGAGACGTAATCGTGCAAGGCTCAATATATAATGTTTACTTGGTGTCTAGTGTTTAAAGATTTTCTAATTTATCTTTTATGGATGTAATTGAGAGTTGGCCTAGAGCGTACTTCAACTCAGGAAGTGTGTTTAGTGGTCTAAGTTTTGTCTCTCTTTCTCTTTGGGTTTCTTTTGTTCTCTTCGCGGGTTGTACAAGCCTTTTGTACCCTCGTCTTTTTGATCAATAAAATTTCTTCTTTACCGATCAAAAAAAAAAAATCATCACGGATCACAATTTAGCTTATCTG
This sequence comes from Papaver armeniacum, assembly GCA_023531295.1. Classification (NCBI taxonomy): domain Eukaryota; kingdom Viridiplantae; phylum Streptophyta; class Magnoliopsida; order Ranunculales; family Papaveraceae; genus Papaver; species Papaver armeniacum. Next base: position 2,770,014 of record JAJJWW010010882.1, read on the forward strand.
TAAAATAAAACATCCACGTAATGTCATGTTTACATTTAAGAAAAGAAACGGTACTTGCATTTTTCTTCCAATTTGCTGGAAAAAGAGGAATCTTTTATTTCATTGTATTTGTTTTGTTAAAGAAAAAGAAAAATGACCCAGCCCCAGACAACAAAGACATACCAATGACAAGGAAATAAAGTAAAAGATTTTGAATTTCGGACATGTTGAAATCCCAACAAACCATGAAACAAACATCCCGTTATGTTTTTTATTGGATTTTTATATTCAGTTAGATGGTGGGATCAAGCTACGGTTCTAGTGGGACCCACTTGGATTCGGGTGCACTTTGTCAGAGAGAGTAAATGAGCGAGATAGTAACTCTAAATTACCGTATTAGCCTTGGATGAAAATAAATAGGAGTACTACTACTCGTTCGAACATACGTACAACATTTAGGGAGGAGATAAAGCCAAATAATAATTAATCAGGACTTGAGTCTCCATTCTGCAATTTTATTTAGTGTCGCAGGGATTTTTCCCGTCCCGCCCCGTCGCTTATGATTTTTTATTTGATGTGCTCGATGCATGCTTAGGATTTTTGATTTGGTGTGGTTTGGCTTTTCCTTGCCCGTCCCAATGCATTTTTTATTTGGTGTCGCCGGTTTTGCTCGCCCCGCAGCGATACATTTTTAATTTGATGTGGCTCGGCTTCTCCTCACCCCCATCGCCCCATCACTTAAGATTTGGTGTGGCTTGGCTTCGCCTCGTCCCCCTCCAGATGCATTTTAGATTTGTTATAGCGTGACGCCGTCATGATAAATTTTTGATTTGGTGTGGCGTGTATTCGCTCTGCCCCGTCGCGAGGTATTTTTGATGTGATGTGAGGTGGCTTCGCTTTCCATCATATCGCTCTCAAGTTATAGGTTAAATGTTCAATTTCCGTTGTTGATCAATTAAAGAAATTAAAAAATTTAGAAGTAACACAAATTATCTCAAAAGTAAGGGTTTGAACCTTCCACAGCAAATTACATCTCCGCGTTTAAGGCTGAGTTTGGTAATGCTTATTTGTTTTCAAATGCACTTTTAAAACCTATATATGTCAATAAATTTTGAAGTTGGTGTTTGGTAAAAAAAAAACTAAACTGTTTTTTATCCAAAGCACTTCCCAAATTCCTCAATTTTTAAAAGCTGGGGAGGAGGAGCTTTTAAAAGCTACAAAAGCATAAGTTGTGGTCCCACATAAATTTAATGCTTGATTTATCCTTTTTATCCCTACTTTATTTTATAAATGACAAAAGTTACCCTTAAATTTATATACAATCAATTTTTTACTATTTCTTATATTGCATTCTTTAAATATTATTATTTTTTATATTATAGATCATTAGTATTACATGAAACTAGTTGGAAGCCTAACAAGCTAAGCTCCAACGACATACTACTACATTAATTGAACAGTTGATGTGCTAGTCTACCAAATGGCCTCATGGGAAACTCCAGGGGAGCCGAAACGGCGGGAGGGGGGCGAGATTGTGTCACAAGGGGGCAAATTAACACTACCTTCCATGTTAAGTCCTGCAATATTACACCATTGGGGACTCGAACCTGGGACCTCCTGGAGCGCATTAAACTTTGGGGAACGGGGATGACCAGCTGAGCTAGGGGCCCGGACTTAATTACTTAATTTTTTTATTAATTTTTTATTATTTCGAACTATTTTATATACCATTTATTTAATTTGTCAACCGTAAAAATAAAAAATAAAATAAATAATTACTTAATTTTAGTTTCATTTTTTGCTTGAATAATTACTTAATTTGTCAACAGTAAAAATAAAAATAAATATTAAATAATTACTTAATTGTTAAGTAAAATAATTTCTTAACAATCTTAATGATAGTGGTAATTAGTATGAACATTAATATTATATAGTAAAAAAATTAATTATTTTTAAACCCAATAAAATTGAATAAAACTACCATGAGTGATATGTCTGTTTTTGTCATTTGTTACAACAACAATGGTTGAATCTGAAATTTTACCAAACACATTTTGATTGTTTTTTTAATCAGCTTCAACTTTAATTAATATTTTACCAAACGTCTAACTGCTTTTTTCTCACAGCAACGCACAGCAGAAAAGTGCTTTTACAAAAGCTGCAGCAATACCAAACTAAGCCTAAGGCTGGGTTTGGTAATGCTTTTATTTTTCCAAAAGCACTTTCAAAACCTATATATGTCAATAATTTTTGAAATTGGTGTTTGGTAAAAAAAAAATCAAAGTGCTTATTATCCAAAGCACTTCCAGCATTCCTCAATTTTTAAAAGTCCGGGGAGGAGGAGCTTTTAAAAGCTACAAAAGCATAAGTCAGTGGTCCCACCAAAATTTAGTGCTTGATTTATCTTTTTGTCCCTATTTTATTTTGTAAATGACAAAAATTACCCTTACATATATATATAATCAATTTTTATTTCTTATATTTTATTCTTTAAATATTCTTATATTTTATTTTCAAACTATTGTATGATACCATTTCATTTAATTTGTCAAAAATAAAAATAAAAACAAATTTTAAATAATTACTTAATTTTAGTTTATTTTTTGTTTGGAAATTATATATATTTAAAATTGGTTAAGTAAAAATAATTTTTCTTAACAATCATAATAATAGTAATAATTAGTAAAATTTAAAATTTAATCTATTTATATTTAATAGTAAAAAAAATTAATTATTTTTAACCCCAATAAAATTGAATAAAACTATTTTTAAAGATATGTCTGTTTTTGTCATTGCCACAACAACAATGGTTGAATCTAGTATTTTACCAAACACACTTTGATTGTTTTTTTAATCAGCTTTAACTTTAATTAATATTTTACCAAACGTCTAATCGCTTTTTTTTCTCACAAAGACAAAGACAAAGAACGCACAAAGAAAAGTGCTTTTACAAAAGCTGCAGCAATACCAAACTAAGCCTAAGTTCATGGCCTTTAACTTTTTCACAGCCATCTATGTGATAAATACTCGTGTTTCAAAATTGGAAATTATCTCAAGGCCCATTAAGATTGGAAATTATCTCAAGGCCCATTAAGATAGAATGCAACACATATTTCGCAAGATAAGTACACATTACAATCATTAAGTTTCGTGAATCATAGACAGATGGAAGTGGAGTTAACAACAGTATATGGCAAAATAAGTAAAAAAATGAGCATTCATGGTAATAGCAACGATCCTAGCACTTGTGAATGTATATACAACTACAATGGCTAAACCAAGTCTGGTCCTAATGTTGGGTGCAATAATCAAAAACAAGGAAAAATCAAATAAGCAAAAGTTATTGATACTCAGCTCCTTTATAGTGGAAGTGATCGATTTGACGAAACGGACGAGCTCCCCAAATCTCCGCAATAAAGAACAAGGAAAAACTTTGGAAAAACAGAGTGAGTCACGTGTTCAACACGTTGCCCTTAAAACATTAGCGCCCGGCTACACTCAAGAGTGATGCTATAGCCCTCACAGGACGGATATCTCCAGGATAAAACACCCTACTACACCTACTACTAGTATATGTAGTAGATGCTCAACTTGAGCTTGGCAACTCCGAAAAACCATAAAGAAAAATCGCGAACGCTGAGAAAACAATATAAAATATTTTTTCCCTTGGGGGTCCCTCTAAATATAGAGCAACCCCTTTCCCATGATTTTTACAAAAGTAGTGAATTTGTTTATATAATTGAACAAAACAACTTAAGAAGAAGAACTTCCCGATGTGGGACTAAAAAGCTTATATAGTCTCCTAAAACAACTAAAAAGTGGAAACTCCACAATATGGGACTAATAGGTTTTTTCATTCACAAAAGAAAACAATAAATTATAATTTTATTAAAACCTTAAAAATCCTTTTTTATTAATTGTTTTCCAACAATCCCCCACATGAATGAAAACTCAATAAAACACAAAAACACAGATAGATCTTGGTAAATCAACAACCCAATTATCCGAACTGACTGAACAGACAGACAAATCGTGTATGCTGAAGTCATACTAGCCATTCCAACGTCATCTCCCTCACACAACAATGTGATGACCCCAGGATCATACTATGGATTTCTAAAATCATATAGTATAGAGAGCTTTCATCTTTAGTTCCTCACAAGTGAGACTAAAGGTTCCTTTCACCAAAGTGAAAAAGCATGAACTAGTGAACCCTTAGTGACCCTTAGATCCTAAGTTCCAAAGTAATACCAAAACCATCAAAACGAAAATCACATAAAAAGCGCAGGAAATACCATTTTAGGCAGAGGTGTCCATGAGGTCTTGAACCTTTGCTTAGTGAGATATTACCGGAATTACTTTCTAGATACAAGTGAACTATGTCTTGAATCGCTAGCGTTTGATGTAATTCGCGATAACAACCACGGATGATATCTCCAAGGGTCTTGCTAAGCTCGTGCCGCTTTTGTCCAATTTGGCCTGGACATATCCTGTTTCTCGAGAATGCTCTAGAGAATCAAAGCTCATATTCTCATAGGAAGCGGCTCCACTTCCTCATTCAGATAGGTGAGTTTCCATAAAGAGTGTTACTGCTACACCCCACTTCAATCTTAAATTGAAACTATAGAACTCATTAAGACTTCTTAAAAGTCATCCTTCACATGCAAATCACACTATCACGTCTACACCATAGGAAGGGACAGAGAATGAAATTCTCCGATAGTGTTTACCTTTACCCACCACAAATTAGTTGTCTCATTCGAAACCTTGATCATGGGATATCCAATAAAAGCAAGGTTGAGTATCCTTCATGGCAAGTTTAATTTATGAGCTTAAGCCCCACCCCCTCGATGCATTTCTAACTATCTCTTTGGATAAACCTTTCGTCAAAGGTTGCGCGATATTCTCCTTGGACTTTATCCAATCAATGGAAATAACGCCGATTGAGATTAGTTATTTTTAGCTTTAGCTATTATAGCTTGGCTATCACAATGTATAGATATAGTTGGCACAGGCCTATGCCAGAGAGGAATGTCTTATAAAAAGCATCTTAGGCACTCGGTCCCCTCTCGTGCTTTATCTAATGCAATACTCTTAGATTCCATAATGAATTGAGCAATATATGTCTGTTTGGAAATCTTCCAAAAACAAACCCTCATGCTAGAGTGAAACCATATCCACTGTAGACTTAGACTCCTCCGAGTCAACTATCCAACTTTGCATCATAAAGTCCCTCAAGGAAAAGTAAGATACCTTTCATAAATAAAATAAAAGGTAATAGAGTATTTTAGGTACCATAATACTCTACTAAGTGCATCCCAATGCTCTTGCTCTGGACTACAAGTATATCTACTTAACTTACTCACAATATAGGCAATGTCTGGACTCTTACAGTTCATTAAATTCATCAGACATCATATAACTCTTGAGTATTCAAGTTAAGATACTCCATTTTCCATATTTTTCTTGAGTCTACAAGAAGAATCGTATGAAGTACAAGCAGGCTTAGAATCAGACTGATTGTATCTCTTAATCACAAATTAAACATAATGAGAATGACTAAGACTATAAATGTTTGATTATCTTTTAATCCTCATCCCTAAGATTACATCAAAAAGCTTTAGTCTTTCAAGTCAACGTTCTCATTCAGTGCATGGTTTTAGTGGAATTAATCACATCTATGTTTGTATCAAGTATAAACATATCATCAACATACAAGCATACAATCACACAGGCATCCTTAACAAGTTACTTATAAATATACTTGTCAGATTCATTAACTTAAATCCACTACACATTATCTCATGATCAAATTTTCCATGTCACTGTTTACGTGCTTATTTGAAAACCATACAAAGATTTGTTCAACTTACAAACTTTGTCTTCATAACCTTTCACTACAAAATCCCCAGGTTGGTCTATGTAAATTTCTTTATCTAATTTACAATTTTAGAAAAGTTTTCTTAACATCCATCTGATGTATCTCTAAGTTCTTTATGACAGCAATAGCAATTAGCATCTCAACGGAAGTAATTCTTGTCACATGTGAATACGAATCAAGTAAATATACAACTTCTTTTAGTTTATAGCCTTTAGCTACCAACTTAGCCTTATATTTTTTTCCACAGTTCCATCTACCTTACGTTTCCTCTTAAAGACTCATTTACATCATATGATCTTACTCCATAGAGGTAAATTAATAACTCTCAAATTTCGGTTATGATTGATCGAGTCCATTTCACTAAATGAATCTTCTTACCAGAATGGGGTTTCGGTAGATGTCAAGGCTTCTTTACAAGTCTGGAACTTAGACTTAGCTAGGCATATTATGAAGTCAGGTCTCTAATAAGTCTCAGTTCTAATCCTTTTACTTCTCCTAGGATCAACGCTACTTCATCTTCTTTTAAAGGTATATTCTGACTAGTTAAAAGACATCTAGGGGATCAACAACACATCCCTAAGAAGAGACATGTTTCAAGAATAAACATGTTCAAAGAACTCAGCATCCCTAGATTCCGTAATAATATTCACACCAAAGTCAAAAAAATCACACCAAAGTTTGAAAAATCAGAACACACAACCAAAAATATATATGCAGTAGAGGTACTCAAGAAACCTTATCTAAACACCCCCACACTTTGACGTATGCATAAAAAGGTTGTCTATCTTTCCATAATCATATGGATTTTTATCTGATCCTCTAAAGGTTGCTCTATTCAGGATATAACAAAATTAGAGAACGACCTCCCCCCACAAGTTTGTAGTTATCCTTTAAACAACATGGCATAAATCATCTCCTTAATAGTTTTGTTCTTACGTTCAACTATACCATTAGACTATGGTGAATAAGGAGGTGCGATCTCATGAATAATGCCATTTAACAAGTAAAGTTATCCTATATGAATTTCATACTTGCTATCACGTTCAGACCTAACCCTTTTAATGGTAACATATACTTCGCTTTCAATTTCAAGTTTATACTCTTAAGGCTTCTAAGGCATCATCCTTATCCCTAAAAAAGTATACAAGATAGTACCTCGTACAATTATCTACGAAAGTTATAAACCATCTTTTACCTTAGTGGCTTTGGGTTGAACTCATGTCAGCTAGGCCTAACTGAATTAATTCTAAGGGCTTAGAATTACTCTGAACATTTGTGCTAAAAGATGTTATAGCATATTTTGATTCTACATGTGATTTCACTTTTGTGTTCAAAATCCAACCTAAATTTGGGTATGCAGCTGACCTATCTTTGGCTAAATTTAAGCATTGACTTATAAGTTTACGATTCCAAGTCTATCATGCAAAACATTCAATTACACAAAAGAAAACACAAGAATCAACTATGTTCACTTCATCGCTTTTCCGTTGCTTATATAGACCCAAAGTCCTATAACTCTTGCCTAAAAAATCACTGCCTAGTTACAACAAGTTTTTCAGATTCAATTAAAATTTTAAATCTTTTACCATCTACAACAGAACAAGATACAAGATTATTGTATATGCTCGGAACATGAAATCTTCATTCAATGTGAGAATATTACGATGAGCTTCATTTCGACCTTTCCCTTTATGCAACCTCGTCGCAAATGAGTTACTCATACATAGTTTCTCAACATCCTCTATCCTCTGATAGAAGGTAAACAGGTCTCTGTTTCAAAAAAAATGCTTGGTGGCTCCAGAGTCCACCCACCAATCTCTCACATTGGTTATTAGAATAACTTCCGACATCATGCCACTGAAATCGTTCTAGTTTGTTTCAACTAAATTAGCATTAACTTTCTACTTATTAAGGTTTTTACGTTGTCTACAATTTACATCGCCATAAGGCCGGGAATTTACAAACATAAAAATCACCATTAATAAAAGTAATGCTAGATTCAGGTTTACGAAACATACCTTTCTTATGAAGACCACGCTTAGAGTTGCGTTCGATGTTCCCACCTTTGTCAGCTTTGGAAGATTTGTTTCCAACCACATGCGCCTATTAGCCATGTCCCTTGGAGATGACACCTTTATTCACAAACCACAATTCCAAATCGGAAAGTAAAATATGAGTTTCGAATATAACATTTAGATTTACAAACTTCGTTTGAATCACCGTTTCAAAAAACTCATGGTTACCCCACAAAAACTACTTTAGTTAATAACAAATTTCTGCTCGTCAGAATTTTTCAGGAATGTTTCTCTGTTTTGTAAAATATCAAAAAAATACTTTTACAACTCCAAAAATTCTGAAATTTTACGTGAGTAACTCTCTGGATGTCTACTATGTTGTGTCAAAAGGGTTCATTGAAATTCCTTCTAGGTTGAGAGATAAATGCGAAACTCTACAGCTGACCAAAATTCGTTTATATTTTTTCACTCCACAATTAACATCCATGATTATTACAAACTTCTAATGTCTTAAGATTGTTGGGTGCAATAATCAAAAACAAGGAAAAATCAAATAAACAAAAGTTATTGATACTTAGCTCCTTTATAGTGGAAGTGATCGATTTGACGAAACGGACGAGCTCCCCAAATCTCCGCAACAGCAACAAGGAAAAACTTTGGAAAAACAGAGTGAGTCACGTGCTCAACACGTTGCCCTTAAAACATTAGCGCCCGGCTACACTCAAGAGTGATGCTATAGCCCTCACAGGACGGATATCTCCAGGATAAAACACCCTACTACTAGCATATGTAGTAGATGCTCAACTTGAGCTTGGCAACTCCGAAAAACCATAAAGAAAAATCGCGAACGCTTGAGAAAACAATATAAAATATTTTTTCCCTTGGAGGTCCCTCTAAATATAGAGCAACCCCTTTCCCATGATTTTTACAAAAATAGTGAATTTGTTTATATAATTAAACAAAACAACTTAAGAAGAAGAACTTCCCGATGTGGGACTAAAAAGCTTATATAGTCTCCTAAAACAACTAAAAAGTGGAAACTCCACAATATGGGACTAATAGGTTTTTTCATTCACAAAAAAAAACAATAAATTATAATTTTATTAAAACCTTAAAAATCCTTTTTTTATTAATTGTTTTCCAACACCTAACACATATATACATGTGCAAGTACCAAAAGGACAATCAATATATCATTCAAAGTTTTCTTTCTTTAAAGAAGATAATGTTTCTGATCATATGTGAAATTCAAGTTAGGGGCTCAAACTCTAATTAATGTATGGTGTACGCATATGTTCATAAAAATTAACAATAGATATTTTTTAGCGCTGTATTGTTTTCAAAGGGTCCATACGATGACGGCATCTACATTTTTCGGTTTAAACAATTCATAATATTGGGTTGAATTTTCACAGACCGACTTGTGTTGTGGACGTTCTGCACGGTATGGAAGTCATTTTAAGAGTACAACAGCTCTTAATTTGTCTCATCATGTACCAACAATCATGAGATAACAGAATTTCTCCTTAGGAGAAGTACGGAAATTACCTGATCATAGTATTCTTGAATTTTAAGTTCAAATAAAGTGATCGTCCACCAACAATCAACATGTACTCCCAGCATTTTTTTTATCATCTCCAAATCAGAGCTAGCATCCAAGAAATTAATGGAAAACCTACCTTGTTACATATATATATGTTCGCTCCTTTAAAACTAATCTCTTGAATCTTTCCATGTTCATCAAAAAATTACAGGAAAAAAAAAAGCAATAGAAATTATAATAACATAAAATAGAAGTCGGAGCAAATTAAGTTGAGAAAATTTCACGCGCCCCAATTACGAACCTTAACCCAGCTTTTGTAATTTGTGAGAAAGAAAATCTCATAAAATAAACTGAATTTATGATACATATATGTAACATAAAAAACCTCGCGAGATTGGGGTATACCCAGATTAATATGGACATAGTGTCATTACTAAGGGAAGGCCAAATATGAGTGAAGTTACAATGCTATCCTTACCCTTTATAATTATAATTACCCTAAATCAGTTTTTTTTATACCATTTCATCTTCTTCTTCTCTTCTTCTTCTCCTCTCCCTCTACCTTACCGGCTCCTCCTCCCCCACCATTGAAAACTCGTCGATTAATTCGTCGTAATCGTCGATTCGAAAATTCCGATTAATCTTCAACCATGGAACCGCCGAGGGCTAGTAAGATGAAACAAGCAAATAGGCGCAATGAATTCAACCCTGGAATTCCAAGTTCAATTCAAAGGAAAGTGAAGAAAAAAACCGTCGAAGAAGAAGAGATCAACGCCGCTGAAACCGAAGAAATTGTGCGATTAAGAAAGTAAGGCTTACTTAAACTCACTCTAGTACTTCAATTTCATGTTTGCATGTCAAATTAGGTCAGAAAAATCGAATGTTTGAATTTGCAGTTATCTGGCCGGCAGGGTATTATGTTATCGAACTCGCCGACTTTTCATATTTAGGTTTAGCCGGCAAGCTATTAGGTTGAATAACTTGTCGGATGTTTAGTATCTGTAACTGCTACTTGCATGGTCGGCAAGTTATTCAACCCATGACTTTAGTTAACCGAATTGGTTATAAATTTTTACCCTGCCGGCTGTATATCATTTTTTTTTTTTGTATCTCCTGATGCCTTGAATTATGAAAGTCAGAATGGTATTTGGATAAAACCATGTTGGTTGTTTGTTAGCCGGCAATGTATGGGTAATGGATCTTGCCGACTGGTTTGGTGAAAAATCCTTGTATCTACTGTGTTCATATTTGTGATAAGCCGACAGGTTATTTGAATAATACCCTGCCGGTTAAAGTTTAGCCGGCATGCATTTTTTAGTCGACCCTTCCGAATGTTGTGTAGCCGGCAAGGTTGTATTTGTCGACCCTGCCGACCTATAATTTTTTTTCTTAATCATTCTTGTTCAGGTTGCAAAAGGCAAAGAAGAAAGCTCTGAAAACTCTTAGTCCTCCTTCAAAACCTCCTCGTGTTGGTGAGAACTCTTGACTTCATCACATTGAGGGGCATACGTTATGTCGGGAACGCTTTTGATCTGTGTACCGAATGATTCTGAACCACCATCGGAACCCAGTGATTCAGACGAGACTCAAGGTGAAGACCAATCAATTCCATATGGTAGAAGAGGTGATGATGATGATGTTGATGAAAGCACTTTGTCTGCTGGAGGAGGTAACAATGATGATGATGATGGTGATCAAGACATGCCTAATGTTGGAGGAGGTGATGATGATGATGAGGATGGTAATGGAGATAAATATAAGGATATCGAAGAAGAAATTTTTGAAGAGGCAGTGGAAGAAGAAGAAGGCGATGGAGAACAAAGTCAAGCTAATGTTCAACAAACCGAAGCTTCAACTTCAACTGAAACCGGAAAGAAGAAGAGGGTGATCACTAAACCAGCTAATTCCCACATGCCTCCCCCTCACTTGATGTTACACTGAAAAATGGTGAGGCTCCAAGGGGGACCCCAAGAGATGGTGGAGATGTTCTTTTTGGATACAAAGACTCATGGGCATGTACGATCCATAATACTATCGTAAGTAATCTCAATCCGTCTTTGTTTTTTATTCAAGTGTGTATCTATCTTAAATTTTTGTCAAGTGTTTGTATTTCTTTTCATTTTATTTTTTTTGGTATTTAGGATCACAAGCATGTCGTCCGTCTCATGGCGCCAAGCTTCATGTTCAGTGACTAAGACTTGGGATCTTAAGGATGAATGTGAGGAGGTGAAAGTGATTGTCAAGAACTCCGGTTGTGGGCTCTGCGGTGGAGAGTTCGAATATTGAGCATGATAGAGTTACCGATTCCGCATTCGTGAGAGGTTCTACGGAGAGACTGATGCAATATTATTCCCATTTGGTGAGATGACGATAACTCCCGATGATGCTCATCAAATTCTAGGCCTCGAGGTTGAGGGAAAAGCAATCAGTGAGGGCTTCGATAATAAGTTTTCTTTCAAGGATATTTACAAATTGAGCCCGAAATTATTCGATTGGAATCAGATTGAGACGGAGTCTATGCTTGAGAAGAAAGATGGTCATCTAAGCAAGAAGTTTAATATGAAGCATTTGAGGGACACATTATCTGGGACCAAGAAAATCTTTGATAGGGAAGGAAGGGTGAACCCGGTGCGAATCAATGCTACCGCGTCAGCTTATTTGCTATACGTCCTGGGCAAATGGATCTTCCCCGACAGTTCCGGAAGCTTGGTCGACACCAGTTATATGCAACTATTAGATCCCTTAGATAAGATGCATGAGTATTCTTGGGGTACTGCGGTGGTCTCCTTCTTGAACAACGAGTTGACAAATGGTTCTAGGGTACTCACTGTGCAAGTTAACGGAAATATATGTCTCTTCCAGGTAATTTTATTGTCTAAATCATTTATATTTGCAAAGTTCTCGTAAGATAAGATTCTTACTAAACTTTGTGTTTGCATAGGTTTGGATATATGAGCACTTCCATTCTTTGTTGAAAGCCAACTCCTACATCAAAGTGGATGCGAATATTGCGGTTGATAAGCCAAGAGCGCAAAGGTACAGTTTTAAGGGTACTCAGGATAAGAAAATGCCACAAAATCTTATCAAAATCCGAATCGCCATCGACAAATTGACAGCGGATGATGTGATATTTGACCCGTATCGAGATGCTAGAAATCAAGGTTTAATCCAAAGGAGAGATGAAGTTGCATTATACTATGGACCCTTAATGACTGCGGATGGTGGATATTCAATGTACGATCCACCTCGGGTAATGCGACAATTGGGTTACGTCCAAGAAGAACCTCATTTCGATGAAGATAATCCATCCTTTACTGTGTTAAAGGCTATCTGCTCCACGTCCAAAAAAACTATTCACGTCGCTTACGCTCCACCGCCAAATCAAGAACATTGGGACGATAGACGTGGCCGTATCATCGATGTGAGTCTTTTGGACGAGGTGACTAAAGGTAATGAAGCTAGTGAGAAATACATGACGTGGTACTTGGGTTGGGCTCGTCCTACTGTGATTAGAAAACCGACTGCTGAAGAATTGGCTCGTATCAAGAAGATGGCATCGAAATACCCAGCAACAAGTCTTAAGTTCTTTGTAAGTATTTTAGAGTTGCTCTTACTGTTTTAATATTACATTATCGAATCATTCTATTAATTTTTTGTTGTTTAATTGAAAATAGAAGGAGCAGTTGAAGACCTTTGTGAAGGTGTTGTGTTGCGCGAAAGACATAGGAGAGCCTTTGTCGATTGAAGATCAAAGCAAGCACATTGACTATGCTTGCAATATTGACAATGAGGATGCCCATGAATTTTTCAAGTAAGCTGATGCTGAAGTAAAGAGGGAATAAAAAGCCAGGAGGGAAGCACAAGCCAAGATGAATGCTGACAAAAAGAGGGCTCGTAGTGGTCGTGGTGGTGAAGGTAGTAGTAGTGGTGGTGCTCCTAAACGGGGTCGTGCTCGTGCTCGTGGTCGTGGTGGTGAATGAATGCAGTAGTCTCTAGTTTATTTCTTTTTTTTGTGTTGGACAAATGTTAAGGTTCACGGTTGGACAAATGTTTTTTTTTAAGGTTTATGGGACATGTTTTCGTATTTTGGACAATAAGTGTTGGATTTCTAGTTGTTGAATGAATGGTTTGTTTAGCTATTTTTAAGTTACATTGCCGACCACACCAGGGCCGGTAAGGTTTTGAATCGTCGATCACGCCCCGACACCGTAAATTATTTGCATATCGTGGTCGGCAGGTAATCAGATCAAAACCTAGTCATTTGTTAAGAAAGTGGTATTATATTATCGACCCGCGGCTATGTGTTGCAGCAAATACCTTCTCCTGATGCCTAAAATCATCATAAAGTCGGCATGGTTAAAATTATGTTCCCTGCCGACCACATCAAAGCCGGCACTCTAGTGACCAAATACCATTCCGACGGTTAAATAGAAAATTGCATGAACTCCAGATACCTAAAAGTCATAACGTCGGCATTGTAAGAAAATTTATACCCTGCCGACCTTATCATATCCGGCATGCTAATAACCAAATACATTGCCGGCGGATACACAGAAGAAAATGTTCTCCTGATGCCTAAAATTCATAAGGTCGAAATGGTAATAAATTTCATACCTTGTCGGCCATACCATAGTCGGCACCCTAATAACCAAATACCCGTCTGGCGGTTATTCAGAAGAAAACCAACTTCTGATGCCTAAAAGTCATAAGGTCGGCATGGTAACAAATTTCGACCTTGCCGGCCAGTTTTAGTCGGCTTATTGTGGAAACAAAAACCTTGCCGGCCGATTCAAAATTCAAATTTTTGCAAGTACAATTGCATTGATTGACTTGTACTTGGACACTATAACAGCCAAATTTTGGCACCATCCTATAAATACACTACTTATCTCTACAAAAGACCACACAAATATTTGCATATACTCTCCAAGGCTCGTATGATCATACACTCCATCTAACTCACTCAATAGCTCTCTACACACAACAATGGCTTCATTTGAATCAAATGAAGATTTGGAAATCACCAAAGCTTGGTACGCGGAAACTAGAGTTAGAAGGCAGTCATCCGTAAGGGTGGATGCCGTAACCTTTTGGGCTAGGGTACACGACAAATTTAGCCAAGAGTTTGGGAATCCCAATGCAAGAAGTGTTCAACAAGTCCATGATAGGCACCTAGTCATCGAAAATGCGATACTTGCTTTTTTATCTCTCCAACCTCGGATTTTTAACACCCGCCCCTTCACTTTGTCCATTGCACAATTTGTAAGTAATTTTGTGGTTTTTTTTACGTAACCCATGTTGTTTTATCTTCCAATGAAACACCACTAACAAATATAAGTTTGTTTTTGTGTTTTTGTAGCACGAAGTCGTGAAAGCGCGCTACTTGGAGGAAAATGGGGAAGCATTCACATTCAATGCAAGCTATCACTTCTTGGCAGAAAGAATCCCGGAGGATAAACCGGACTACTTGGATGTTGTATCGTCTTCGGATGAGGAAGATTGATGGCTTTAGAAGTTTTTGCATAGGTTTTGTGGGTAGACCTCTATGTAAACCCTCACGAGATTATAACTCGTCCACTAGGGTCTCCTAGGGGTTCAAAGGCTTGATGCACATGCTAAGTGCATTCGTTTTTCCGTCGACAAGGAGTTGGATTTTATGTTTCAATCAATGTAGTAACCAAAATTGCATGAATAAAGTGAATTACATCTTCCCATATTCTGTTTTCTGTTTGGTATAAGTACATGCCGGCAAGGTTAGAAATCCTTAACATGCCAGCTATAGGTCATCCGGCAGTGTTAAAAATTATGTGCATGCCGACCATATGATAGCCGGCATTGTAGGAAATATTTACATGCCGATCGTAAAATTGCTAGCCCAAGATAGTCGACTTAATCTTCATTCAAAGACCATTCCGGCTAAAAAAGGGTCGGCATTTTCTGCATCCACGGACCATGCCGAATGTACTTGGTTGGCATCTTATTAAAACGTTGACCATGCCGGCGAAACATAGCCGGCACCTTATTCAAACGTCGACCTTGCCGACCTTTCACATTTTCAAAACCAAATTTTTTGATCGAAATCGAACTCATAAGACGGGTTAAAAGTTTAATCTACTGAATTCATAATTTCAAAATTTTAATTTAAACTCAATTAATTAACCTAATCAGATTTTTTAGTGTTAATTAAACAAGGGCATATTAGCCATTTAGAAAATACAAGGTTAAGGGGTGGCTTCTTTTACTTCAAAATGACCTGGCTTTTGTCTCATTAGGTATACCCCTATATGTAATGTTTCAGGTTCCACCAAGTGTCTAGTTGCGTGCACATCTCAGAAGCCTGACTTTTATCCTAGATTGACGTGCTCATATTGTTCTCTAAAGGGTCATGAACTTTCAAAGTGTTAAAAGTACAAACACCAATTGAGGCATGTCAACAAACTTCAACAAAGAGCAAATCAATTAGCAAATAAACTTAAACTTGCTTAGAAGACCGATGAGGTATGTAGGTGTTGATGGTGGTTTTTAGATTAGGGTTAAAATTATAAAGTCTTTGCATAAGGTATTCAATCAGAAAAGCATGCTGCTCTCTGTCAATGAACTTAAAAGAACTCTGTGTCAACACATAGAATTCAATCAATTGCCCTGATTAACTTGCAAAAGTTAGGGTTTTGCGCCTCGCGTAGTATATCAGACCTTGCTTGTCGAAATTAAGGCGAGGCAAACTAGGTAATTAATCCGCCATGGATTAGCAGGTGCAAAACTTTGCCCAGAATCAGAAAATAGGGAGCCGCGGCAGCAAAGGGAGGCGTGACCATGCCTTAGGCCAACTGGCGCCACTTGCCATTGGCCACGCCCCTTCCTAAACCGGCCATATTTCTCTCAACTAATCGTGCCGCCTCAAATTATCCACACGCACATAAGTTGTGGTTGGGCCCATACTTTCCGGCCCCACTTCCCATCGACCAATCAGGTCGCTCTAAAGCCGCCACACTCTCACCAGAAGTGTAGCGGCGCCTTATGTTTGGCCGGCCCCTTTTCTTGGCCAATCAAGTCGCTCTAAACTAGCCACCATACATTAAAGGCCAAACGCACCCTGCCGCGCCACCATACTAACTGGCAAGCCAAACGCGCCATGCCACAAAAACATATTGATCGGCATGCCAACATGCCACTCTGTCGCGGTAACATGCCACTTCGTGGCAACCTGCCATAAATAGCGCCCTATGTGCTAACCTACCTCATGTTCGTGGCCAACGCCATGAAAAGCTTAAGATTAGGGCTTTCAGGTCAAAAGCACGCCTATGCATTAACCAAAGCCCTAATTTCTAGTCGTGGCACAAATCATGTCACTTCGACCCCACAACATGCCACGACCCCACAACATGCCACAACATGCCCTAATTTCCAGTCGTGGCCAAAGTGAAAGCTTACCAATACATATTTCGATAAATAGATAAGCGAGATAAACTCTGCTCAAAATAGTACATGTGTATAATCAAAGTCTATATAGCAATACGACTTTTGTCTCAAGATAAGAGATAAAGTAGACTTTTCAGTGATAGATAAGTTCAAGTATCCACATACCTTTTTGTCGATCACCAGTTCCTTGAGTAGTTCTTCGTCTTTGCATGATGAATGTCGTGGAGTCTAGAGCTCAACTACACTTTCTATCCTGGTCCGAGACTTAGCTATTAGTAGACTAAAAATCAAGACTTATAGTTTTGACAACTAAACTTGACAAACAAGCTTGAGATAACAACGCTTGCGAGTTAGACCGAGAAATGCTCTAACAGGGGGAGTGATATATATCACCATAGTATTATTGTCAAAGTTGTGATACAATAGAATTTTAATGTTGCGTAATGATACTATGACACTAAATAACAATAAAAATGATTAAGTGCAATTATTTTCTTATTGTTATCGCTACGGATCTTCAACAACTATGATGCTGAGTTGAACACGATCAGAATCACTGGGGTACTTGGAAGTGACTAAGATTTCGAGTTATGTTGAAGATTCCAAGGAGATCAAGCATTTGGATGAGAAGCTACAAAGTTTATTTATTTTGTAATCCATACGTATTGATAGTTTTGTCACTAAAATTGACAAAGGGGGAGATTGTTAGAGCACTGCTCGGTCAAACTCGCATGCATTGCTATCTCAAGCATGTTTGTCAATGTTAGTGATCAAGACTATAAGTCATGATTTCTAGTCTACTTATAGATGTCTCGGATTAGGAAATAGATTGTGTAGTTGAGCATTAGACTTCACGACGTTCATCATTTGAAGACGAAGAACTACTAAAGAGAGTTTGTGGAACTTCATCCACAAAAGGTATGTGGAGAGTGAAACTCATCTATCACTTGGAAAATCTATTTCTATTTTATCTCCTATATTGAGACATAAGTCGTAGTGCTATATAGTTTTCTATTATGCACATTTGATATTTCAAGTTGAGTTTAACTTGCTTACATATTTCTCGAAATATGTGTTGATAAGCTTTCCCTTAGACCAAGTTCATCTTATATTCTTGACACAAGTCAAAAGATGATCATGTGAAAATTGCCGAGTAACATCTTACATGGTTTGTGTGATACAATCATTTGGTGTAGACTTAGAATGTTTCGTTATGATTATTTCAATAACTTGAAAATTGCTTTGATGCTAATAGTGTGTGAAAACGACTATTGTCATCCTCTAAGAAAGTTTCAATGATTGAAATAAGATTTTAGAACACTTAACCATTATTGGATTGTGACATGTTGTGTGCTCTTGCACATATGTAATCCATGTCCGGGAACCATAGTATGCGTACACGTATGCATACATGTTGGTTTGAGAAATCCGGGAACCTAAGTATGCGTACACGTATGCGTACTGGCGTGAGGTTCATGTCCAAGTTTTTCTGCTGGGATTAGAAGCACGCTGCACTGCCCGCTTTGCATCTGGCGAAACCCAATCTTGGTCCGGGTATTTCAAGTATGCGTACATGTTTGCATAGTTGAAGGTTAAAGTTCTAAAATCGGTTGTGTACATGAACTAAAACATTTATATAATATATAATAAGGAATACATTCTTTGCAAACCGTGGCTATAATGTACATGAATTGATTCGAGTGAATCAAACCGATTTTGCTTCAATTGTGTTCTTGTATACTTCTATGAGAATATAGTAATTGAACAACTCTTTAACTAGTTTCATTTGAGTCATTTGAACTAGTTATGGTTAAGATGAATAAGGTTGATATGAGAGTGTTCATATGGTTAACATCGGTTAACTATTGTTGATACAACATAGTGTACACGTTTAGGTACAGTTACTTAAACCTAAATGAAGGTACATTTCACTTATGTGTAACAAGCTAAGTTCGATCTAACGGTTGAAAGATATTAGCTTGAGTTTAATCAGGTTTTCATCTAACGGTGAATATTGAATGCTTTGTTACCAAGGTAACTTAGATTGCGAACCTTGATTTGAAAACTATATCAAGGAGAACTCTAAAAACCGGGAAACATAATCCCCACACTCTGTGTGCCACTAGTTGCGAGTAGAGTCGATTCTCCTTTAACCTTAGGTTTTTCACTAAACCATGTAGGTTAATGACTTAAAGACTTTATTGGGATTGTGAAGCCAGACCTAACTATTTTCTTGCCATGTTTTATCGTATTGAGTACTACCTTCTCTAAGATTTGCTCGAGATTGATCTCCGATAGGCAAGATAAAAAGAAGTCACAAACACCTTCGTCTCATCGTTTGTGATTCCATAATATCTTATTTTGTTTCCATACGATTAAGATTATTGTGATGTGATTGATAATACTTGGTTGTTCTTCAGGAATATAAGTCTGGTTATCAATTGGTTCATGTTCACCTTGATTTATCAAAAGACGAAACAAAACTCATAGGTATTTCTGTGGGAGACAGTTTTATCTATTCCAATAGACTTTTCTGTGTGAGGCAGATTTTTTTTATCAAGTCTTCCACTTTGGGTCGTAGCAACTCTTAGTTGTGGGTGAGATTAGCTAAGGGAATCAAGTGCTTAGTATCCTACTGGGATCAGAGACGTAAGGTGCGCAACTGTACCTTGAATCAGTGTGAGATTGATTAGGGTTCAACTACAGTCTTGTCCGAAGTTCATTGGTAGTAGGCTAGTATCTGTAGCGGTTTAATACAGTATGGTGTTCAAAGCTGGACTAGGTCCCGGGGTTTTTCTGCATTTGCGGTTTCCTCGCTAACAAAATTCTGGTGTCTGTGTTATTTCTTTTCCGCATTATATTTTGTTATATAATAGAAATATCACAGGTTGTGCGTTGTTCAATCAATTAGATAATCCAACCTTTGGTTGTTGATATAAAGTGATTGACACTTGAACATTGGTCTTTGGTACCGTTCAAGTTGTTTACATAATAATCAGGCTCACAGATTCTATATGTTTGATTTGTTGATTACATTGTGAAACATAGATATCGCTCTTTGATATACTTTTCTATAGATTGAGTCTGACTGTCTAGTTGATTATCTAGATTGCATATTGGAGTAAGTCTTCTCAGATTGCCAAACGAAATATTGGGTGTTGTTGTTAGACCCCCAATAGAGAGAAAATTACTCAAACCTAATCTCTTTCTCTTTCTCCCCCGCCTCCACTACACCAAATTCTGGGATTAGAAACAGAACCAGGCCGTTACTAAAACGGGTTGTAACGGCCCTCGCCTGTTGCAAAAGTGGGTGTTATATTTTTTTGTAACGGCTTTGTAGCCGCTATTTAATTTTCTCTTGTAACGCCCTCGTAATGTGTAAGTCACATGAATTTGCCACGTGGTAACGCTTAAGGGTCGTTATGAATTTTTTTGCAACATCGTCGTCGTAATGTTGACGAGCCGCTATTTAACTTTTTTGTAACAACAAAAAAATTACTGCCAGTCAACATTGAACGGGTCAAAATTTTTCAATGCTGACCAATTTTGACCAGGTCAACATTTACCGGGTGTTCATTTTTTCCCCCCGGAAACACGCCTGAATGCAAAAATAACTGCTAAAAAAAATATTTCATTCAATTCAACCAAATCCAATCACACATTCAACAACAATAATAGTCATATTCTTTCAACAAGAACAACTTAAGAGAATACCTAAGTTTCGAGGGAATACAATGTCTGGTTAGACACTTAAGAGAACTTAAGAGCATATAAGATAAAACTAACATATGCAAAACTCACATAACTGTCTTTGCCTGATCTAGCTTGCATACTATTTCTGTCTCAAAATCTTATGCGGTTGGTTTACCAAGAATAAGCCTTTTACGAAGGTTGCAAGGACCGATAAGAGGTTGCAAGGACCGATAAGAGATCTATCACATAAGCCACGCATTGCTCCTCGAAATAAACCAAACATAATTTCCAAGTGTTACACATCAGCCTATGATTTTGACCACGTTATATAGAACATTGAGAGAGATAAACATGATAAGATAATTACCTTCATATCTTTGAGAACCGATGCTTCATCAATTGGCGGGCATATCAACGGAATTTTTGCTACTGATTACCTTCAGTTGGTGGTAGTGGAACGGTGGTGGACTGAAGTGGTAATTGCTGCTGACTTTTGGCTTAGCTCTAGAAGTAGCGGGTGATGTTGCGGCCGTCTCTTGGTGATGCACTTCCGAACATCATCCGTTTAGTGATGATTTATTACAATTATTTTACTTTTTTGTTAAATATAAAAAGAAATTACTGAATGCTAACAAAAAAGAAAGATGTATGAAATATGCAATACAAATTAAGGAGTTATTTACATTTTGGTGTTGAGTCATAAGTAAGATCCAAATTACATTTACCTTTTATGTGAACTTTTCAGACTTTACATGCTTCATTACTCCATCAATGATACAGTTGGCATATGATGGACTAGGAGATGTCACAGCAAAAAAAAAACTGAATATCAGTTACAATACTCTTTGTCACAAGACGTACAGGCTTGAACTTAAAACCAAAGCTCAAGTATAGGTATGAGAGTTCAATTTAGAAACATCCTGCAGCTAGAGGACCATTTACAGTTCATTTACAATTTAAAAAATGAGGGTTCCTCTCTGTGATCTTGCAAATGGAACGGGATGTTGGGTTTCTAAATGAGCTAAATTTTTAGGTGGACTAAATAGATAAAACCACTGTATGAACGATCCGACCCTTTCTTAGCCGAACCAACAAGTTAACAGTATCAACAACAAAATCAACTAAAAATATAGGATATATATTTCTCCCTAAGTTCAACAGCCCATGATTATGCATGGTAGAGGTCATCTTTTCCTACACAAGCCTCTATTAGAACCACATGCTCAAGGTTTGAACAAAAGGAAAAAATAAATCATGCCTTCAAAACACATTAAGGAATCTCCCTACCATAAGCATAAATCTGGAATCATTCGATAATTTACAAGACCTAATAAAAAGAATATAAATACAATAAAGAGAGTATTGCAAATTACATGTGCAGACTATACGATAACCAGCAGGGAGATATGTTAAACTACATACACATATATATGTCATGCTTCTAAGAAATCCAAATAAAGTTCAAAAGTAAGATAAAGAGTGGCCTCACCTGTATGGTTGCTAACACACCACAAGGTTCCCCTTCATACCAGTCCTCGGGAATGAAGAGAAGAAATTATGAGTAGCAATGCCCCCATACGCCTTTGAAAAACAGGAAGCACTGCCTTCAGTTGCTGACAAGCACCCGACTGCTGACAAGCACCCGACTGAGGGACATAGACAAGAGGGACAGTATAGTTTAATATCGTTGTAGAGGAACCATATTCATTAGATAAACTCATCTTTGGCTGCAAACGTTGAACAGCACCAGGGTTAATCTTGGTAACTTCTTGAAACATTTCACCACTAATCATCAGATAGGCTCCTAATGAAGCATAGTTTCCCATCTAATTCTCGCAACAAACTTCGAATGTAAACTCCTTGTGCTTCTGCTGCAGCAAACATTCCTTTGCCATCTTTCTTTTTTGTGTATAATTCTCCATCAGTAGCCTGTTGTGTGAAAAATTCGCCAGCAGCAAGTTTATGAGCCTCTGCTGCTTTCTGTTTCTTGAATAGAATTGCTTCTTGTACAACTCCTAATTTGCCACTTCGGACCTAATTATATTAATCAAAAAATAGGTTTAAAGATGCAAGCCATTATATATTATACTGCTAATATTAGGAAGATAAGAATTACTATTTCATCGATATGCGACTAAAGACAGTTTTTCATATCTCGTTGAGTAAATATTTTTCCTAGATAATGGAATCAAAGTCAAGGCAGAAAATTTTACCTTGACATCATATTCCATGCTGCTAGCTTCACTAAGATGCTCAGCCTTCAATTTTTCAATCCGAGTCCGTGCATTCTTCACTTCTACCTCTCTCTACAACTCACTTCTTTAATGGAAACAGCCTTGACCACTTCTCCTTGAGCCAATTCAGCTAATTATGCCCATCCAGTAGCCAATTCAGTATCAGCTTCCTTGGGTTTTCAAAGATCTTAATCTCGGCCTTAACCCTAATCCCTTCCTTCTTCCCCTGTCCTTGCCTTGGAGTCCAGATAATCTTGGTTTCAGCGTCAATCTTTGCTGCATTTTGTACAGTCTGTTCTTCTCTCAGTTTGGCACCAATTTCTCAGTCGGAGTTCAACTCAACCCCTATATCAACTCAGCTTCTTTAATGGCAGCAGCCTTGACAGACTCTACTTGATCCAATTCAGCTAATTGTGCCCATCCAGCCTTCTTGGTAGCCAATTCAACATCAGCTTAAGCAATATCCAACCTTCTTGGTAGCCAATTCAGCATCAGCTTAAGCAATATCAGCATCCCTTGGGTTTTCATCGATCTTAATCTCGGCCTTAACCTTAATCTCTTCCTTCTTGGTTTCAGCGTCAATCATCTCTTTGTTGTATCGTATGTCCTTCTCTCATTTGGCACCAACCGCACCTTTCATCTTTGGTTCTGCGACATCGACTTTAGCTTGAATTGCAGCTTCCACCTGAATCTTTTGACAATAACCCAAACGTTTCATGCAACCTAAACTGGATTACAGCTTTGTATCCATCAGAATCCATTGTCTTGTCGTATTTCAGTAATAATCTGATTAACCTCAAATGGAGTTTTGGTTTCTCCGATCGTTCTAAGAAGAACAGAATATGTTCATGCGGCAATCATCTTTCTCGAAGCTCAATTGCATACACAGCTGTAGAGAAAGATACCAAATAATTGAGTTACAAGACACATAATATCCAATATCTGCATTACTTACCAAGAACTGGATAGTGTTACATCAAGAAGCAACATATATAAGATGAAACACTATCCAGTTCATAAATTTCTCCTTATGTTTTAGTTTAAATTTAATAGAGCATACCTCTTTTTACTTCTCCGAAATGTTTTCCTTTAAAAAGGACTTCCATCAAATGCTCTATTTTGAGGCATAACACTCTTGCGGTTGAAATTTTAATTGCTTACGTTACTTTAGGTAAACTGCAATCATGTTCATCCAGATTTCTCCTTTTGATGCACCTCCTAGAAGTAGTCAACAACTCAACCTGAAAAGAAAATGATTAACTCTAAACGTCCATGAACTCTGCATAACATATTCATATTTATAATAAAATTAATTCTTTGTGCTCTTTCCTTCTTAATTTATGATTATCA
This sequence comes from Papaver armeniacum, assembly GCA_023531295.1. NCBI lineage: Eukaryota > Viridiplantae > Streptophyta > Magnoliopsida > Ranunculales > Papaveraceae > Papaver > Papaver armeniacum. The sequence continues at coordinate 2,794,128 of JAJJWW010010882.1, forward strand.
TGTCAGTTTTGCTTATCCACTAATTGTATTGCTTATTTATGCAGGTGCAGAAGCAGCAGCGCTATCAACAGAAGATCTATTATGACGTGCGTACCTTAGCAACATTACTATGAAATGTGTACCATATCAGCAAAGAACTACACTGAATTTAAATACTCTTTTGTTATATCTTCGGTTTCTTTTCCCTTTCTATTAGATCAAACATAATACTGCGTTCTTAAGTACAAGCTCTGTGAAGACATCCTTTTGGATAATTTTAGACATCCTGTCCGTTTATATTATAACATATGTGTTTCCTAGCCAACATATGTTATTAGATCTGTTGTTCTAAATGAAAACATAAAGGGTCCAATCAAGATATACGCCAGAAAGAAACAGGAAACCAAATTAAATAGCCATAATAACAGCAGTACCAGGAAAAACACAAGCGAAACCATCTGCTTTTTCTGCAACAGATTCATCCTTGCCCGACACGGAAATGCGGATAAGGGGTACATGTTGGTTCCCATTCCTAGATGATCGCCGATTTCTTTTCTTTCCCAATGGCCAAGAACAATAATCAAAAGAGAAACCGATTTAGTCGTAACATTGCTCACCTTCTACATGTGAAGTTCAAAAAAAATTGTGAGAAAGGATGGAAACAAAAAAATGATTGGGTAAAACCGTAAAACAGATACCTACATGTGATCACTTGACACAAACACCAAGGTCTAGAGCTCTCATAACTGTCTCAAAGATCAAGGCGTCTAGGTGGGTCAAAGAGTGGCAAGAGAATAATAAGCGCCATCGAGCCCCGATGCATGTTAGAAACAAGTAAGGGGTAGGGAATAGAGGAGTAGATTTGTAGTTTTAAGTTACCTGGTATGCTACTCCGAGTGACCTTTAAGCCTCGTTCTGCAAATATGTCAATCCTAGCATGGACTCTGAGGTCTATGTCAAATTTATTGTGCGCAAGATTTAGCATTTGACCATCAAAACATTGTTGGTAGAGTAACAATAAGAATCCATTAAGAACATGCAAACAACCGAAGTACAAAAGTTCAAACAGTGATGCCTGCTCCAATGCACCTCTGGTGACCTGATGCATTTTACCTTTAATAAAACACATTTCGTGCATCATGTGACCATTAACTACAAATTATGATAATAACTCACCTCAATGGTTGCTGCAATGCTTCTTAATGATGGATTAATACGAATGATACTCCCAAAGCAAAAGCGACCCTCTGTTCCTAACAAAATGCCGTAGAGTACTAACACTCGCAAGCCTCAATCTGAAGCATCGCTTCAAAAAAAAATGTGTGGGTTGCATAAGCCAATGTGCTTCTGATTCGAGCAACCTCACATATCTGCAAACAAACACATCCATCAAGATACACAAAAGTTAAGTAATCCAGCAGTAAGAAGAATTGAAATTACCCAAACAAAAAAAAAAAGTTGAATTATTATTAAACTTAACATCGAAAAGAAAAATTGCTTAAACATCAACAATCTAAAAATCAGGGCATACTGCTACCACTTGGAGTCCAGCTAAATGCACATTATAAATTACAAAACTCAAGTTATGTGTTTTTGCACCACATCAACCTCAGACTAAGACTGCACACCCAGATTTCATGTAGTAGTCACAAACCCAAATTTTCAATTCATAGTTACTGACATGTGGACCATTAAAGTACTGCCACCTTATACAAGACTTGCAACGCCACCCAGATAGAAAAACAAATAATTTTGCATAGACACATCTATCCAATCTAAGATCTGGCAAGAACCCAGTTATAAGTGGTACTTTCTCGATCTACCTTGCCAAAAATCACCGATGGCGAGTCTTATAGAAACTCTCCAGATGAAGCAATTACAAGTAGCAACAACACAAAGCAGCAAGTTTCAAAATCTGCAGTCTAACATCCAATATTAAATGCAACATTGAATTCAGAAAATTCGAACTACATCTCAACCTCAAATCACAATTGCATAATCTCGGGTAGTCACAAAAACAACTTTCCAGCCCCCTACTAAACAGGTGAACCTTCTGAAGTACTGCCATATCAAATGCAAAGCCAATATCTCAAAACCCCACATTTATCAACAAAAAGAAACAACCTTGCAAACCAGATAGCTAATCAGAAATAAACTTACGAAAAAAATCAAGCGGCCGTAAACAGAAAGATCAGGGAATCAATTGAATTATAAACACAAAATAGAAAGATGTAAAGAGAGAGAAAAGAGGGATTTCAATCAAGCAAACAATAGGGGGCTGAGATCTATGAGACGGAAGAAAAATATGAGTTAAAGACTTGATACAAGGGAAGATCAAAACTTTGATAGATACAAGGAAATTTGATAATAATTCACCTCAATGGTTGCTGAATGCTTCTTAATGATGGATTAAGACGAATTACACTCCCAGCAAACACCCATCTGATCCTAATAGCTGAAAGGTACTAAAGCCGCAAGCCTCAACTGAAGCACTGCTTCTGCAAAAAATATGTGGGTTGCATAAGCCAATGCGCTTCTGATTTGAGCAACCACACATATCTGAACACAAACACATCCATCAAAATACACAGAATTTAAATGATCTAGCAGTAAGAAGAATTGAAATGCATCAACCTCAGACCAAGACTATATCCAAAAATTTCAGGTAGTAGTCCACGAACCTAAATTTGCAAGTCTGGAGCTGATTCGATTGAAAGACTTTCGTCACTGCCTACAAAATGAAACATTTCAACCTCGTTTAGATAACTATCACATTAACTCTCGATCCATCAAGCTTATCAATTGCTACACAAAATATAGTCAGATAACAAGCTAGAGATAGAGCTTTAACCTCCTCCTTCTAGCTATCTTCAGCATCCTCTGGCCAGTGGTTTGAAATATTTAAAGTAACAATAACATCTCTTTTCTTGCTTCCACATAGAAATAATATGTCCGCCATAGTCCGAATCAAAGCCCTGTAAAAAGCACAACAGGGGATTTCAACATGTTATGAGCTAGAAATACAAGGGATATAAGCACGAATCCTACGAGCTCGGCTTAAGCTCGAGCTGAACCAACTATAAAATATAAAACCCTTCGATTCAAATTGTCAAGTGAGCTCTGATTTGGGTTCATTGAGGAAAAAGGATGCTAAATTTGCTAATTCGCTAAAACAACAAAGGTGGCTTACATTTTTATGCAGTCATTTGTTTGAAAGATTTAGTTTTCGGGTTCAAACATTTGCATTTGATATTTCTAAGAAAATTTAACCTAATGGTAATTCGAGTAATCTAAGACATATTATCCACTATTAATTTTATATATCAAGATTACAATAAATTTATGGACTAACTAATCACCTTGCCTTCCCATCTTCGGTTAGAGAAAGCAAAATTACACAGTGCAACAGATTCACTTTGAGAACATACACTAGGAGCGAAAACTTGGGTCGCCACTGTATTTTTACCTAATTCATTTGAAGAAACAATAGGTGCTTGAGAACAAACACCTGCAGTGCCAAACCCAAAAATATTGTGAGACGATATTCTCCACATATAACAAAATACGATGAAACCATCTTATAATTAACTTCACATTTTTCGCCTAAGTCTATAATGATATAAGCATTCCAGTCACTGCATAAAGCATAAGTAAGAAATACAAATGAGATAAGCTTCATCTTTGACTAGAAGATGAGCAACCAATAATTCAAAAGCTTTTGAGCATTTCTTTTTGCTGACCTTTCAACTAGGAAAAATTTAGAATAGTGTATTAGCTCCAGCACTTCTTGCAATTGAAGTGATTACTGCAGCTAGAACTTCCACCTGTTCAAACAAAAATATTGACATACCCTTTGTAAATCCGCTGGCTCTCTAGGAAAAACAAGAGATCTCAACCCTTCAACCAATACTCACAACCCTTCAATCAAAACAAATAAATAAAACCAAGATTTAGTAACACAGTATGATTAAAAACTATACTTTCAGATTCAAATATATCACAAAAACTAAATCAAAACCTTGAGTTAGATCTGATGATGATTTCATTTCCCATAGGATGATAGGAGTAACCCTAACTTCAACATCAGAGTAACCATCTTCAGCAAGCTCTCTAGCGAAGAATACTCCTCAAAGATCAAACCGTAAATCAAAATCGAAACAATTTATTTCACCAAAAAAATCACCAAAAAATCAAGAAATAACAGAAATTAATGATACAGAAATAGGGATTGTAGTAGGATTTACCTTCTGTCTCTCACGAATAAACCAAATACATCATTCAACAACACCTACAAATCGAAACCAAATCAAGAACAAAACCCTAATTTAGATGGAACCCTAAAATCTGATTTAACAGATTATGAAACCCAACTGATGATGACTTACACAGATGGAAATTTAAATCAAAACCCTAAACTCGATGAGCAGACGATTGAAGATTAATTCTTCAAACATCGGATGATTAATCTGCAGTTGAGAGGGAAGAAAAGGGAGGCAAGGTAGTAGAAAAGAAATGAAAGTGAAAATGAAAAGTCGAGAGCAGAGAAAAGATTATCTAGGTTAGGGGAGGGGATGAAATATCCTGTAATTCAACGATTCTTGGGTTGAAAAAGAATAGCAAGCATGTGAATGGCATACGCACAAACTGCAAGTGTTACGACCCAAGTGTGACCAAGCGTGTGAGTGGACGCCTATAAAACATTTCGTAACGACTTGGCCCTGTTACGATTTTTTTAAAATTTAGTAACGGCTTAAGCCTGTTACGATTTTTTTGTAACGGCAAATTTGTAACGGCCCCAAAGCCGTTACGAATTCCTGTTACTAATCCGGGAATTTGGTATATTGCTCTCAAGTCTCACCCTCTCACTTTTCGCTGCAACAACGTGAAACTAGAGGTGTCAAACATGCCTGGCCCGGTTTTTGTCGCCTTGGCCTGGAGTAAGCCCGCATAACAACCTGGCCAGGCCGGCCTGGCATGCTATGACTATAGCTAAGCCCAGCCTGAACCTGGCCTGCTTTTACTGGGCCAGGCTTGACCGGGCCCAGGCTAGCCTGTCTTCTCCCCTTATTTTTTTGGTTTAATCTAAAAAATTTGTTAAGGCTATCGGGACTTGAGGGTGTGACCTACAGCTCCCTCCACAAATTGAGAAACCAACTTAGCCACTAGCGGTTGTTGATACGCTGTGACCCTGAAACAAACAGATAATTACACTACTATTTTCTTATAATTATTTTGATATATTTTGATGTGACGATTAAATAGATGATATTTTGTGATGTAATTATTTAGCATTTCTTATGATTCGTGATTGTGAAAATAACGACATTATTTACTTAATTTCGTTTTTGAAATCACAATACATTTAAAATTATTTAAATCTTATTATTATGAAAACTTAGGAAATTTATTAAGATAAAATAATACTAATAAATATCATATATAGAAACGTTTTATATTAATTAATAAATGTTTGTATCAAGGAAATAAAAATTAAAATGGTAATAATTAATCAAGAAGTTAAAGAATTATGTAAATATGGAAATTTAGATTATGAAAACTTAGAAAATTTATTAAGATAATAATGCTAATAAATATCATATATAGAAATGTTTTATATTAATTAATAAAGCAAATTATATCAATTAGATTAATTAATAAACTACAGATTTTAAGCTAAAGAGTTTTAAGCAAATTATATCAATTAATAAATGTTTGTATCAAGGAAATAAAAATTAAAATGAAAATAATTAATCAAGAAGTTAAAGAATTATGTAAATATGGAAATTTAGACAAATTTGTATTAATTAACGATTAATTATGCATTTAATTATTGTTGTTTGACGTACTTATTATTGATTCAGATCCAAGTTAAACACAAGATCTAACTGTTCATGATGGCAACGTGGCTGGCAAGTGATCGGGAGATGGCGAGTACGAATTCCACAAATTTCGTTTTTACACTACTGTTCTGTCATTACAGGTCTAAACATGCTGGCCTGAGCAGCCCAATATAGGCTCAGGCTTAAGCAGGCCAGGCCTAATAGGCTACAAGGCCGAAAACTACAGCCTAGCATGGGCCTGTATTGAGCCTGGGCCCGGCCAACCTTTAACACAGGCAAGGCCAGGCTTTAGCCTGCTTATACATGTCGGGCCAGAGCAGGCCCAGGCTGGCCTGGCCTCTTTGACACCTCTACGTGAAACCCTAGTCCTCTTTTATCCCTTTTTTGCATCGGCTGCCGCTGGGAGAGTTTATCCGTGATCTGATTGTTACTCATACTGGAAGCCTAAATCTGCTTTCAGAAACCCTACATCCTCATCACTTTAAGTATTTGCTTTCTGAAGTTTGAAGGTTCATTTCTCTACTCGGTATTACACAGTGAAAGGGCTATCAAGTGAGATTTAAATCAAAATGGTGAAGGAGGAGTAATTAGTAGTCTTCGAGATCAAAATCTAAGAGGTGGGTTTTTTTCCTCGTTAATTTTTTTTTATGCAAATCATAATTGTTCCTTTTAAATTTTGGGTAGATTGTTATTGAAGTGTTGTTCTGTGTTTTATCATTCGTAGGTTAAAGGATATCTTATCTATCTGTAAGGAGAATTCTAAGAAGTACAGTTTGGATGAAATTCTAAGGTAAAAAAATATTATTACTTCCTCTGATTTCAATTTCTCAGATTAGGTTTTCTTTCCTTTTAATTGATTTTGCTTATTTACGATTTAAATGTGGAGTTGGGGTATTTTTGATTGATTTGAATTGTTTAGGATTGTGAACACGGAAATCAGGTAGGCATCCACGTGTTCACAAACAATCTCAACATGAATTGAATACACGCATTAAAGTGTGAGTAAAGTATAATATGCCTAGGTAGATGATGATTCACTGATTCCAAACCCCACGGGTTTGTCATGATCTCCTCAGCATCCCAAAATGATAGATCTAAGACGTAAACACATAAATAAAACTATACGAATGCTAAAGGTAAAGGAGACGATGATTTACGTGGTTCAGCACTAAGGCCTACATCCACGGATCTGGGGATATTCATGATGCGTGTCGTAGGTGCAACAAATTAATCAATATATTTCCCACTAATTAACTAGTAATATAGCGGTAGTAAGGATCGTTCCCACAGAGAGTCGTAATTGATATGTTATTTAGTTCAAAGAAAATAATAAAAGACAAGGGGGATTGTTTTAAAGTGAAATAAAAATAATAACAAATAAAAGAATGAGATGATCAAGGAATCCTTCGCCGTTACCAAGCGATAACTGGATTAGTATACTTATCTATCTTCGTTAGAACCATTCATCACCAACCGTAGGAAAGCAACTAGCTTAGTGCTATCCTCAAAACTCCTTTACCACGGATACTAAGCTCTCCAATATCGATTCTATCCAACCGAACCACCAAGTAGTAGCTCACTCAAGGTGTAATCCGATCGAACGCTTAGGCTTTGTGAATTAGGTTGATCCCAAAGAGTTAAACTCTTAGCTCAAGGTCCACTTGCTGGTGTTGTATTCACCCGCAATTGCTCCACAGTAATCCCTCTCGCAAGGTCTTGCGATTTCTACTTGTGTATGAATTATTCGACGATTACTTATCTCCTAACCCAATACTAGCAATAGAACAATTAATAGACTAATCTAGTATGCATCCCAAATCAATCTAAGAATCACTCATAAAGATCAAATAGTGAAAACAAACGATGATGTGATTAAAACTCCGAACAAACTTGTATAATAATAGAGCTCCACGCTAGAACATTGAATTCATCCTCAATCAACAAAAGTTTAGCCTCTCATGTTTACACTGTTTCACTAGTTTCCCCAAAAGGGGTAAACCCTAGGTTTTTAATGAAGAACAAAAGTGTATTATGAGATGTAGAGATATATAATATTATACTTAGGTTAAGAAGTCTCTTTTATAGGTATCCAAGTAGTAGAGCCGCCCGTGCCAAATCCCGGTCAAAACCATACTGTGACTTGCCAAAACTTTGCCTAATTCCCAAAATCAGCTCACTCTCGTGTAGAATATGTACACACAACCAATGGACCGCGTGCAAACCATCATAAAGCCCAGCCCGTTAGTATCAATGACTTGTCAGTTCCATGGAACTGACAGCACAATTTTCTTTCTTCCAGCCGCGGATAGTCATGTCTCCGTTGCCTCGATGAACGTCATCATTACTTCCCTTCCATCACTTCCAGCTTCATCGATCCATGACTCGAACTCTAATCATGAATACTACACCTCCCTGAACCAAACTCACACTGCCTATCACCAGCTCATACATTGAACCTTCTCTCGAGTCTCAGTTATTCACATCACCTTCCTTCTCAAAGTCGAGCAGCAACATACTTCTCATTGCCTTCTCCCTTAACTCTCGCTGCTGCCATCAATCCATCTCCGAACCTATTGTTTCAAATACAAAGAGCTCCATGATCAACCATCAATAATGGCAGCAATTAGATCGACTCCAATACTTCCTTCTTATCTTCTTCTCTCGACTCGACCCAACAAACCTCAACTCCATTGACTACTGCCAGGACCTCCATCTCTCGCTAAGCTCCAGCTTTCTCTTCTCATTCGAGCATGCCACAGCCAACACCTTTCATGTTTAATCCACAGCCAAGACCATCACAGATTCCTCCTTCTCGCCACCGAGTTCTACTACAGCCTCGAGCTTTTCTTCCACTTCATTCATCATCACCACAATATGTCTCCATCATCCCAATCAACACAAATGGGACTTGACCCAACTCCTTGGTCGATACATCATCCCATCGCATTCTCGATCACCATTATCACCTCCCTTGTCAATCATTGCCATCGCACGTTAACGATAATGGCACAGCACCTATCCTGTATACATTCCTCAACCATGATCATCACTGCGAAAATCACAGCTTAGACTCCTCCCTGTTTTGTTCTCGAGATCACGTCAATCTCCATGCAATATCGCATTCAGCATAGTCGTCCGTCAAGGTTGATATAACAACGCATCGATTCGTAACCATCCGCTCATTTGAAACATCACAAAGATCACCGAGAATCATTCTCATCTATTCTCCGTTGCCATCATCACCATTACCTCCATCGACAAGAACTTGTTCTCTCCACCATCTATGTCAACTTCTAAGCAGAAGCCTCGGCCCATGAACCTGGCCGCTTCGAATGATAAGGAAGAAGACGATTGTGGTAGCCCCTAATAAATTTGCTGTCAGTCTTTAATACTCACGCTTTTTTAATCGTCAGTCTTGGGAACCGACAAAGACATTGTTGTCCCTTGGCCGCCTTTAGTAATTCGGGAGGGTGTTCTTAACAATTCTGTGATGTCAACTTTGACTTGCGTCGAACGCCCATAATTTCCTCGTATGATGTCGGAATAACTCCATTCTTCCGCCGTTGGCTTCGTCTTTTCGTCCTCTTCGACATGATATCAAGGACTCCTAGATTTGAACGATTTCCACTTGGTCTTAGGCCCTTCTCCGCTTGCGGGTAACTTCTTTTATTGCACAATTAAGTGCCAATTCACTTCTTTTGGATGATTCACCTAGCAAAACACAAATAAGAGAAAACAAACGTAATATACAATAATTTGCAAGAAAATATAGCAAATACTAGCATGGATTCGACACAAAATATATGCAAAATATGCACTTAACAAATTCCCCCACACTTGTCTTTTGCTCGTCCTCGAGCAAACTATCTAATATACAACAACTCCATGTCGGCGAGGATACGGTTACTCTTAGCATGAATAACAGGCCTTTAAACCCCTAGGTGTCCCTAGTGGACGAGTTATAGTCTCGTGAAGGTTTACAAGAGGTCTACCTACAAAACCTATATTTCCAACTCCGTCTATTTGTGACAAATTCATGAACGAATCCAAAATGACTACAGGAGGAGGTACCTTGCGCAAATTCAGTTCATATTCAAATAAATAAAGCTCTAATTAGATAGTCGAACAAGCCACAATACTCGGAAACTAACAAACCACAATCACAATGAAAAGATCAAGAAGATGGATATAGATGTAGATGTTGGCGAATATTCACAAGTGATCGATGTTTCCCATATCCGTCTCAAGGTCATCGCTAAGATGAACCTAATCCTATTGGATTGAGCTACTTGGTGCTGAATGCTACATCAAATCAATTGGCATATACAAGGGAACCAAGAGTGACTTTATTCAACACAATAATAATTTCTTCTCTTTTTTTTTTTTTTTTTTTTTTTTATATATGATTGGATCAAACGGGATCCAATTTCTTTTTTTTTTTTAGACGGCATGATTAGATCTTTTGGATCCAAGCGCATGCTTCCTTGTCAACACGTACATGATAGTTGCCTTGGATCCCGCATTCCACGCTTGTTTAGGCGACGGAGACAGGACTACGTTTCACACATACCGTTATTCCCAAGTGTCATTCTTATTCCGTTTGGTCTAATTGGTCGGTCTCTTTTTTTTTTTTTTTTTTTTTTTTCAATTTTTTTTTTTTTTTTTTTTCTAGTAACTCAATCACTCTATTTCATCCTAGCAGTAATAACACGTCGATGTTTAGTGACCCACCAAAGCACTTAGAGAACAATAGATAAATATGGAAAAAATAAAAATAGAATGTGATATGGTGATATTCCGAGATATGGTAACAACTATCATGTTATTTGTGATTTCTGAGCTATGTGTTCGTCCCTTTTAGTTAATTGGTTCCTCAACTCCTGCATTCAAAATGGTTCAATCCACTAATGGTGTCATTCTAAAGGCACAAGTTTCTAGATTTCGGAGTTCAAAAAGCACAATTTTTCTTGGTTTTTTCTTCTATTTTTCTGATTTTTTTTTTAAAGGCATAAAACAAACTAAAACAAACTATACAAACATATAAATGCTCCCCCACACTTAAACTTCACATTGTCCTCAATGTGTAAAACCGAAAGTTCTGAATTCTGACGTAACAGCAGATAAAACGCAAAAACTGTGCAAATTGGTAAGGAATTTGGAAAAACTCCATTTCACAAAAGTTGTTCATCTACGTGTTTTCTACACAGTGTCAAAAGGGCACAGTGTTTCGATAAACGGTCTGACAGTTATTGTCTCTGGACTGAACTACGCGCAGTCTGAACTTTTCTTCTAAAATAGATTACGGACTCAATGAACTTGAACATGGGGATGCAAATATGATATGAAAAGCTAAGAAAAATAAAATACAAAAGATAGAGATACAAAACCGATGGGTTGCCTCCCATTAAGCGCTTGGTTTAAAGTCGTCAGCCCGACTTTCTTGTTATCGTCCATATACCAACAATCTGAAAATCTGGTAGTCTGCCCAGAAAATAATCTGCAATTCTAATAACAACTTCACACAATTATTAGCATAACATATGAATAATGAAATTGTTATAGCTTGAAAGCTTCCCCCACACTTAGTCCTTTCTACACTCGAAAGTGGATAGAGAACATAAAATAAGGGAACTTCTATAGGTTCCTCTCGATGAACCTGCACAATACTAGAATCAAACACATCAAGTGGTATATACTTAGAAGCAAAATAATCCGTTAAAACTTTGGAAGCACACAACTTCAATCTTAAGTAATGTGGATCAAAAGATTTAGAAATATGCAAAGGATTAGACAAACCTTCCACAATCTCTTGTATTACGGTGATCCTCATCATTCTTAAAGAATTGCAATGAATTATTTACCTCGTTTGTATCGTGGTCCTCTATCAAACTATTTAGGCATTCTTCGTTTCGCCGCTTCAACAGTAATCTCAAGCATCAATATAATCCTTGGCTAGCTCAATTGGGTCTTCCACAACTTCAATAAAATTGGTTTCATTCTCAATCACTATCTCTTCAACAAACTCGTCATCGTAATCGTAATCATCTCCTAGAAATTCTAGTTCATTGGTGCAAATCTTAAAATCATTGTTTGAGTACGTTACACCATTTATAACAACGGTTATGTCATATTCATTCTCCTCCTTTTGAATAGGCGAGTGATCGTTATTATGATCCGAGTTGAAATAACATTACCATTATTGCAAGGATTTTCCAAAGGTTGCTCATCTTCATCGTAGTCTTCACAACCTCATAATCTTCAATATCCCAACGACGTTGAAGTTCCGTTCGTATTACCTTGTTGATTTCTTCTAGAGTCTTTTCTGATGCTCCAGCTTCTTCTAATCGATCATATTGCTTAGAAAGTTTTCGGATATTAATACGTTTTCCGCCGTTATTCACGATGGAAAGTTCAGACTGTATCTCTTCTTTTGACATAAATGACGAAAGAACATGATAAAGAGGAGTAGGTCTTTCCACACTCTCCGTCATCTCGCACATTACTAGAAAACAACGATCGAAGCATAACTATCCTCCCATCCCTTTGATTGCTCACTTACATACCCGTCATAAGGTTGTTGATATGTATGAGAGTATCCATAAGGCTCCGTAGGGTATGGTTGGTAGTTATTATATGAATGAGGTTGAAATCCAAATTGATTACCACAATAATATGATGATTGGTCTTGTGCTCCGTACATGTTATGTCCGTAAGGAAACATGACGACTCACAAGAACACAAGAAAAAAAAAAAAAAAAACAAAAACAAGCTAAACAAATAACAAATCAATTAGCAAATCGCTCCCAAGAAAGCGGCGCCAAAATTTGATGCGTGTCGTAGGTGCAACAAATTAATCAATATATTTCCCACTAATTAACTAGTAATATAGCGGTGATCGTCCCCAGAGAGTCAGTGTAATTGATATGTTATTTAGTTCAAAGAAAATAATAAAAGACAAGGGGGATTGTTTTAAAGTGAAATAAAAATAATAACAAATAAAAGAACGAGATGATCAAGGAATCCTTCGCCGTTACAAGCGATAACTGGATTAGTATACTTATCTATCTTCGTTAGAACCATTCATCACCAACCGTAGGAAAGCAGCTAGCTGGTGCTATCCTCAAAACTCCTTTTACCACGGATACGGAAGCTCTCCAATATCGATTCTATCCAACCGAACCACCAAGTAGTAGCTCACTCAAGGTGTAATCCGATCGAACGCTTAGGCTTTGTGAATTAGGTTGATCCCAGTAGAGTTAAACTCTTAGCTCAAGGTCCACTTGCTGGTGTTGTATTCACCCGCAATTGCTCCTATTGTAATCCCTCCGCAAGGTCTTGCGATTTCTACTTGTGTATGAATTATTCGACGATTACTTATCTCCTAACCCAATACTAGCAATAGAACAATTAATAGACTAATCTAGTATGCATCCCAAATCAATCTAAGAATCACTCATAAAGATCAAATAGTGAAAACAAACGATGATGTGATTAAAACTCCGAACAAACTTGTATAATAATAGAGCTCCACGCTAGAACATTGAATTCATCCTCAATCAACAAAAGTTTAGCCTCTCATGTTTACACTGTTTCACGGTTTTCCCCAAAAAGGTAAACCCTAGGTTTTTAATGAAGAACAAAAGTGTATTATGAGATGTAGAGATATATAATATTATACTTAGGTTAAGAAGTCTCTTTTATAGGTATCCAAGTAGTAGAGCCGCCGTGCAAATCCCGGTCAAAACCATACGGCGACTTGCCAAAACTTTGCCTAATTCCCAAAATCAGCTCACTCGTGTAGAATATGTACACACAGCCAATGGACCGCGTGCAAACCATCATAAAGCCCAGCCCGTTAGTATCAATGACTTGTCGGGTTCCATGGAACCGACAAAGACAATTTTCTTTCTTCCAGCCGCGGATAGTCATGTCTCCGTTGCCTCGATGAACGTCATCATTACTTCCCTTCCATCACTTCCAGCTTCATCGATCCATGACTCGAACTCTAATCATGAATACTACACCTCCCTGAACCAAACTCGTCTCTGCCTATCACCAGCTCATACATTTAACCTTCTCTCGAGTCTCAGTTATTCACATCACCTTCCTTCTCAAAGTCGAGCAGCAACATACTTCTCATTGCCTTCTCCCTTAACTCTCGCTGCTGCCATCAATCCATCTCCGAAACCTATTGTTTCAAATACAGCAGCTCCATGATCAACCATCAATAATGGCAGCAATTAGATCGACTCCAATACTTCCTTCTTATCTTCTTCTCTGACTCGACCCAACAAACCTCAACTCCATTGACTACCAGCAGGACCTCCATCTCTCGCCAAGCTCCGATTTCTCTTCTCATTCGAGCATGCCACACCCAACACCTTTCATGTTTAATCCACAGCCCAAGACCATCACAGATTCCTCCTTCTCGCCACCGAGTTCTACTACAGCCTCGAGCTTTTCTTCCACTTCATTCATCATCACCACAGCGTCTCCATCATCCCAATCAACACAGGGGGACTTGACCCAACTCCTTGGTCGATACATCATCCCTACTGCATTCTCGATCACCATTATCACCTCCCTTGTCAATCATTGCCATCGCACGTTAACGATAATGGCACAGCACCTATCCTGTATACATTCCTCAACCATGATCATCACGCTGAAAATCATGGCTTAGACTCCTCCCCCTGTTTTGTTCTCGAGATCACGTCAATCTCCATGCAATATCGCATTCAGCAGTCATTCGTCAAGGTTGATATAACAACGGCATCGATTCGTAACCATCCGCTCAATTTGAAACATCACAAAGATCACCGAGAATCATTCTCATCTATTCTCCGTTGCCATCATCACCATTACCTCCATCGACAAAGAACTTGTTCTCTCCAGCCATCTATGTCAACTTCTAACGGCAAAGAAGCCTGGCCCATGAACCTGTCGCTCGAATGATAAGGAAGAAGACGATTGTGGTAGCCCTAATAAATTTGCTTTGTCGGTCTTTAATACTCACGCCTTTAATCTGCCGGGCCTTTGGGAATCGACGGTACATTGTTGTCCCTTGGCTGCCTTTAGTGAAAACAAATAGTGAAAACAAACGATGATGTGATTAAAACTCCGAACAAACTTGTATAATAATAGAGCTCCACGCTAGAACATTGAATTCATCCTCAATCAACAAAAGTTTAGCCTCTCATGTTTACACAAGTTTCACGGTTTCCCCAAAAGGGGTAAACCCTAGGTTTTTAATGAAGAACAAAAGTGTATTATGAGATGTAGAGATATATAATATTATACTTAGGTTAAGAAGTCTCTTTTATAGGTATCCAAGTAGTAGAGCCGCCCGTGCCAAATCCCGGTCAAAACCATACGGCGACTTGCCAAAACTTTGCCTAATTCCCAAAATCAGCTCACTCTCGTGTAGAATATGTACACACAGCCAATGGACCGCGTGCAAACCATCATAAAGCCCAGCCCGTTAGTATCAATGACTTGTCAGTTCCATGGAACTGACAAAGACAATTTTCTTTCTTCCGGCCGCGGATAGTCATGTCTCCGTTGCCTCGATGAACGTCATCATTACTTCCCTTCCATCACTTCCAGCTTCATCGATCCATGACTCGAACTCTAATCATGAATACTACACCTCCCTGAACCAAACTCGTCTCTGCCTATCACCAGCTCATACATTTAACCTTCTCTCGAGTCTCAGTTATTCACATCACCTTCCTTCTCAAAGTCGAGCAGCAACATACTTCTCATTGCCTTCTCCCTTAACTCTCGCTGCTGCCATCAATCCATCTCCGAACCTATTGTTTCAAATACAGCAGCTCCATGATCAACCATCAATAATGGCAGCAATTAGATCGACTCCAATACTTCCTTCTTATCTTCTTCTCTGACTCGACCCAACAAACCTCAACTCCATTGACTACCAGCAGGACCTCCATCTCTGCCAAGCTCCAGTTTCTCTTCTCATTCGAGCATGCCACAGCCAACACCTTTCATGTTTAATCCACAGCCAAGACCATCACAGATTCCTCCTTCTCGCCACTGAGTTCTACTACAGCTCGAGCTTTTCTTCCACTTCATTCATCATCACCACAGCGTCTCCATCATCCCAATCAACACAGCGGACTTGACCCAACTCCTTGGTCGATACATCATCCCTACTGCATTCTCGATCACCATTATCACCTCCCTTGTCAATCATTGCCATCGCACGTTAACGATAATGGCACAGCACCTATCCTGTATACATTCCTCAACCATGATCATCACTGCGAAAATCACAGCTTAGACTCCTCCCTGTTTTGTTCTCGAGATCACGTCAATCTCCATGCAATATCGCATTCAAAAGCGTCCGTCAAGGTTGATATAACAACGGCATCGATTCGTAACCATCCGCTCAAATTGAAACATCACAAAGATCACCGAGAATCATTCTCATCTATTCTCCGTTGCCATCATCACCATTACCTCCATCGACAAAGAACTTGTTCTCTCCACCATCTATGTCAACTTCTAACTAATAGAAGCTCAGTTCCATGAACCGGTCGCCTGAATGATAAGGAAGAAGACGATTGTGGTAGCCCCTAATAAATTTGCTGTCAGTCTTTAATACTCACGCCTTTAACTGTCAGTCTTGGGGAACTGACGGTACATTGTTGTCCCTTGGCTGCCTTTAGTGAAAACAAATAGTGAAAACAAACGATGATGTGATTAAAACTCCGAACAAACTTGTATAATAATAGAGCTCCACGCTAGAACATTGAATTCATCCTCAATCAACAAAAGTTTAGCCTCTCATGTTTACACCGTTTCACGGTTTCCCCCAAAAGGGGTAAACCCTAGGTTTTTAATGAAGAACAAAAGTGTATTATGAGATGTAGAGATATATAATATTATACTTAGGTTAAGAAGTCTCTTTTATAGGTATCCAAGTAGTAGAGCCGCCCGTGCCAAATCCCGGTCAAAACCATACGGGGACTTGCCAAAACTTTGCCTAATTCCCAAAATCAGCTCACTC
The DNA here is from genome assembly GCA_023531295.1 of Papaver armeniacum. Classification (NCBI taxonomy): domain Eukaryota; kingdom Viridiplantae; phylum Streptophyta; class Magnoliopsida; order Ranunculales; family Papaveraceae; genus Papaver; species Papaver armeniacum. Next base: position 2,810,979 of record JAJJWW010010882.1, read on the forward strand.
TCGTGTAGAATATGTACACACAGCCAATGGACCGCGTGCAAACCATCATAAAGCCCAGCCCGTTAGTATCAATGACTTGTCAGTTCCATGGAACTGACAGCACAATTTTCTTTCTTCCAGCCGCGGATAGTCATGTCTCCGTTGCCTCGATGAACGTCATCATTACTTCCCTTCCATCACTTCCAGCTTCATCGATCCATGACTCGAACTCTAATCATGAATACTACACCTCCCTGAACCAAACTCGTCTCGCCTATCACCACCATACATTGAACCTTCTCTCGAGTCTCGCTTATTCACATCACCTTCCTTCTCAAAGTCGAGCAAAGCAACATACTTCTCATTGCCTTCTCCTTAACTCTCGCCGCCATCAATCCATCTCCGAACCTATTGTTTCAAATACAGCAGCTCCATGATCAATCATCAATAATGGCAGCAATTAAATCGACTCCAATACTTCCTTCTTATCTTCTTCTCGACTCGACCCAACAAACCTCAACTCCATTGACTACCAGCGCCAGACCTCCATCTCGCCAAGCTCCAGCTTTCTCTTCTCATTCGAGCATGCCACGCCCAACACCTTTCATGTTTAATCCATGCCTAAGACCATCACAGATTCCTCCTTCTCGCCACCGAGTTCTACTACACTTCGAGCTTTTCTTCCACTTCATTCATCATCACCACAGCGTCTCCATCATCCCAATCAACACAAATGACTTGACCCAACTCCTTGGTCGATACATCATCCCTACTGCATTCTCGATCACCATTATCACCTCCCTTGTCAATCATTGCCATCGCACGTTAACGATAATGGCACAGCACCTATCCTGTATACATTCCTCAACCATGATCATCACTGCGAAAATCACAGCTTAGACTCCTCCCTGTTTTGTTCTCGAGATCACGTCAATCTCCATGCAATATCAGCATTCAGCAGCGTCCGTCAAGGTTGATATAAAAACGGCATCAGATTCGTAACCATCTGCTCAGCTGAAACATCACAGCATCACCGAGAATCATTCTCATCTATTCTCCGTTGCCATCATCACCATTACCTCCATCGACAAAGAACTTGTTCTCTCCAAACCATCTATGTCAACTTCTAACGGCAGTAAGCTCTGGGCCCATGAACCTATTCGCCTGAATGATAAGGAAGAAGACGATTGTGGTAGCCCTAATAAATTTGTTGTCATGGGTCTTTAATACTCACGCCTTTAACTCGTCAGGTCTTGGGAACCGATAAAAGACATTGTTGTCCCTTGGCTGCCTTTAGTAATTCGGGAGGGTGTTCTTAACAATTCTGTGATGTCAACTTTGACTTGCGTCGAACGCCCATAATTTCCTCGTATGATGTCGGAATAACTCCATTCTTCCGCCGTTGGCTTCGTCTTTTCGTCCTCTTCGACATGATATCAAGGACTCCTAGATTTGAACGATTTCCACTTGGTCTTAGGCCCTTCTCCGCTATGGTAACTTTTATTGCACAATTAAGTGCCAATTCACTTCTTTTGGATGATTCACCTAGCAAAACACAAATAAGAGAAAACAAACGTAATATACAATAATTTGCAAGAAAATATAGCAAATACTAGCATGGATTCGACACAAAATATATGCAAAATATGCACTTAACAAATTCCCCCCACACTTGTCTTTTGCTCGTCCTCGAGCAAACTATCTAATATACAACAACTCCATGTCGGCGAGGATACGGTTACTCTTAGCATGAATAACAGGCCTTTAAACCCCTAGGTGTCCCTAGTGGACGAGTTATAGTCTCGTGAAGGTTTACAAGAGGTCTACCTACAAAACCTATATTTCCAACTCCGTCTATTTGTGACAAATTCATGAACGAATCCAAAATGACTACAGGAGGAGGTACCTTGCGCAAATTCAGTTCATATTCAAATAAATAAAGCTCTAATTAGATAGTCGAACAAGCCACAATACTCGGAAACTAACAAACCACAATCACAATGAAAAGATCAAGAAGATGGATATAGATGTAGATGTTGGCGAATATTCACAAGTGATCGATGTTTCCCATATCTGTCTGAAGGTCACTGCTAAGATGAACCTAATCCTATTGGATTGAGCTACTTGGTGCTGAATGCTACATCAAATCAATTGGCATATACAAGGGAACCAAGAGTGACTTTATTCAACACAATAATAATTTCTTCTTTTTTTTTTTTTTTTTTTTTTTTTATATATGATTGGATCAAACTGGATCCAATTTCTCTTTTTTTTTTTTAGACGGCATGATTAGATCTTTTGGATCCAAGCGCATGCTTCCTTGTCAACACGTACATGATAGTTGCCTTGGATCCTGCATTCCACGCTTGTTTAGGCGACGGAGACAGGGACTACGTTTCACACATACTGTTATTCCCAAGTGTCATTCTTATTCCGTTTGGTCTAATTGGTCGGTCTCTTTTTTTTTTTTTTTTTTTTTTTCTTTTTTTTTCTAGTAACTCAATCACTCTATTTCATCCTAGCAGTAATAACACGTCGATGTTTAGTGACCCACCAAAGCACTTAGAGAACAATAGATAAATATGGAAAAAATAAAAATAGAATGTGATATGGTGATATTCCGAGATATGGTAACAACTATCATGTTATTTGTGATTTCTGAGCTATGTGTTCGTCCCTTTTAGTTAATTGGTTCCTCAACTCCTGCATTCAAAATGGTTCAATCCACTAATGGTGTCATTCTAAAGGCACAAGTTTCTAGATTTCGGAGTTCAAAAAGCACAATTTTTCTTGGTTTTTTCTTCTATTTTTCTGATTTTTTTTTTTTAAAGGCATAAAACAAACTAAAACAAACTATACAAACATATAAATGCTCCCCACACTTAAACTTCACATTGTCCTCAATGTGTAAAACCGAAAGTTCTGAATTCTGACGTAACAGCAGATAAAACGCAAAAACTGTGCAAATTCGTAAGGAATTTGGAAAAAAACTCCATTTCACAAAAGTTGTTCATCTACGTGTTTTCTACACAGTGTCAAAAGGGCACAGTGTTTCGATAAACGGTCTGACAGTTATTGTCTCTGGACTGAACTACGCGCAGTCTGAACTTTTCTTCTAAAATAGATTACGGACTCAATGAACTTGAACATGGGGATGCAAATATGATATGAAAAGCTAAGAAAAATAAAATACAAAAGATAGAGATACAAAACCGATGGGTTGCCTCCCATTAAGCGCTTGGTTTAAAGTCGTCACCCGACTTTCTTGTTATCGTCCATATACCAACAATCGAAAATCGGTAGTCTGCATTTTAAAATAATCTGCAATTCTAATAACAACTTCACACAATTATTAGCATAACATATGAATAATGAAATTGTTATAGCTTGAAAGCTTCCCCCACACTTAGTCCTTTCTACACTCGAAAGTGGATAGAGAACATAAAATAAGGGAACTTCTATAGGTTCCTCTCGATGAACCTGCACAATACTAGAATCAAACACATCAAGTGGTATATACTTAGAAGCAAAATAATCCGTTAAAACTTTGGAAGCACACAACTTCAATCTTAAGTAACGTGGATCAAAAGATTTAGAAATATGCAAAGGATTAGACAAACCTTCCACAATCTCTTGTATTACAGGATCCTCATCATTCTTAAAGAATTGCAATGAATTATTTACCTCGTTTGTATCGTGGTCCTCTATCAAACTATTTAGGCATTCTTCGTCGGGCCGCTTCAACAAGTAATCTCAAAGCATCAATATAATCCTTGGCTAGCTCAATTGGGTCTTCCACAACTTCAATAAAATTGGTTTCATTCTCAATCACTATCTCTTCAACAAACTCGTCATCGAATCGTAATCATCTCCTAGAAATTCTAGTTCATTGGTGCAAATCTTAAAATCATTGTTTGAGTACGTTACACCATTTATAACAACGGTTATGTCATATTCATTCTCCTCCTTTTGAATAGGCGAGTGATCGTTATTATGATCCGGAGTTGAAATAACATTACCATTATTGCAAGGATTTTCCAAAGGTTGCTCATCTTCATCGAGTCTTCGTCAACCTCATAATCTTCAATATCCCAACGACGTTGAAGTTCCGTTCAGTATTACCTTGTTGATTTCTTCTAGAGTCTTTTCGATGCTCCAGCCTTCTTCTAATCGATCATATTGCTTAGAAAGTTTTCGGATATTAATACGTTTTCCGCCGTTATTCACGATGGAAAGTTCGATCAGTATCTCTTCTTTTGACATAAATGACGAAAGAACATGATAAAGAGGAGTAGGTCTTTCCACACTCTCCGTCATCCGCACATTACTAGAAAACAATCGATCAGAAGCATAACTATCCTCCCATCCCTTTGATTGCTCACTTACATACCCGTCATAAGGTTGTTGATATGTATGAGAGTATCCATAAGGCTCCGTAGGGTATGGTTGGTAGTTATTATATGAATGAGGTTGAAATCCAAATTGATTACCACAATAATATGATGATTGGTCTTGTGCTCCGTACATGTTATGTCCGTAAGGAAACATGACGACTCACAAGAACACAAGAAAAAAAATCTAAAAAAAAAACAACAAGCTAAACAAATAACAAATCAATTAGCAACCGCTCCCCGGCAGCGGCGCCAAAATTTGATGCGTGTCGTAGGTGCAACAAATTAATCAATATATTTCCCACTAATTAACTAGTAATATAGCGGTAGTAAGGATCGTTCCCACAGAGAGCTGTGTAATTGATATGTTATTTAGTTCAGCAAAATAATAAAAGACAAGGGGGATTGTTTTAAAGTGAAATAAAAATAATAACAAATAAAAGAACGAGATGATCAAGGAATCCTTCGCCGTTACCAAGCGATAACTGGATTAGTATACTTATCTATCTTCGTTAGAACCATTCATCACCAACCGTAGGAAAGCTAACTAGCTCAGTGCTATCCTCAAAACTCCTTTTACCACGGATACTTAAGCTCTCCAATATCGATTCTATCCAACCGAACCACCAAGTAGTAGCTCACTCAAGGTGTAATCCGATCGAACGCTTAGGCTTTGTGAATTAGGTTGATCCCAGTAGTTAAACTCTTAGATCAAGGTCCACTTGCTGGTGTTGTATTCACCCGCAATTGCTCCACTTAATCCTCTCGCAAGGTCTTGCGATTTCTACTTGTGTATGAATTATTCGACGATTACTTATCTCCTAACCCAATACTAGCAATAGAACAATTAATAGACTAATCTAGTATGCATCCCAAATCAATCTAAGAATCACTCATAAAGATCAAATAGTGAAAACAAACGATGATGTGATTAAAACTCCGAACAAACTTGTATAATAATAGAGCTCCACGCTAGAACATTGAATTCATCCTCAATCAACAAAAGTTTAGCCTCTCATGTTTACACCGTTTCACGGTTTCCCCCAAAAGGGGTAAACCCTAGGTTTTTAATGAAGAACAAAAGTGTATTATGAGATGTAGAGATATATAATATTATACTTAGGTTAAGAAGTCTCTTTTATAGGTATCCAAGTAGTAGAGCCGCCCGTGCCAAATCCCGGTCAAAACCATACGGCGACTTGCCAAAACTTTGCCTAATTCCCAAAATCAGCTCACTCTCGTGTAGAATATGTACACACAGCCAATGGACCGCGTGCAAACCATCATAAAGCCCAGCCCGTTAGTATCAATGACTTGTCAGTTCCATGGAACTGACAGCACAATTTTCTTTCTTCCAGCCGCGGATAGTCATGTCTCCGTTGCCTCGATGAACGTCATCATTACTTCCCTTCCATCACTTCCAGCTTCATCGATCCATGACTCGAACTCTAATCATGAATACTACACCTCCTCGAACCAAACTCGTCACTGCCTATCACCAGCTCATACATTGAACCTTCTCTCGAGTCTCAGTTATTCACATCACCTTCCTTCTCAAAGTCGAGCAGCAACATACTTCTCATTGCCTTCTCCCTTAACTCTCGCTGCTGCCATCAATCCATCTCCGAACCTATTGTTTCAAATACAGCAGCTCCATGATCAACCATCAATAATGGCAGCAATTAGATCGACTCCAATACTTCCTTCTTATCTTCTTCTCTGACTCGACCCAACAAACCTCAACTCCATTGACTACCAGCAGGACCTCCATCTCTGCCAAGCTCCAGTTTCTCTTCTCATTCGAGCATGCCACAGCCAACACCTTTCATGTTTAATCCACAGCCAAGACCATCACAGATTCCTCCTTCTCGCCACTGAGTTCTACTACAGCTCGAGCTTTTCTTCCACTTCATTCATCATCACCACAGCGTCTCCATCATCCCAATCAACACAGCGGACTTGACCCAACTCCTTGGTCGATACATCATCCCTACTGCATTCTCGATCACCATTATCACCTCCCTTGTCAATCATTGCCATCGCACGTTAACGATAATGGCACAGCACCTATCCTGTATACATTCCTCAACCATGATCATCACTGCGAAAATCACAGCTTAGACTCCTCCCTGTTTTGTTCTCGAGATCACGTCAATCTCCATGCAATATCAGCATTCAGCAGCGTCCGTCAAGGTTGATATAACAACGGCATCAGATTCGTAACCATCCGCCTTCATTTGAAACATCACAAACATCACCGAGAATCATTCTCATCTATTCTCCGTTGCCATCATCACCATTACCTCCATCGACAGCAACTTGTTCTCTCCAGCCATCTATGTCAACTTCTAACGGCAGTAAGCTCAGTTCCATGAACCGGTCGCCTGAATGATAAGGAAGAAGACGATTGTGGTAGCCCCTAATAAATTTGTCGATGTCTTTAATACTCACGCTTTAATCCCGTCGGTCTTGGGGAATCGACGGACATTGTTGTCCCTTGGCTGCCTTTAGTGAAAACAAATAGTGAAAACAAACGATGATGTGATTAAAACTCCGAACAAACTTGTATAATAATAGAGCTCCACGCTAGAACATTGAATTCATCCTCAATCAACAAAAGTTTAGCCTCTCATGTTTACACCGTTTCACGGTTTCCCCCAAAAGGGGTAAACCCTAGGTTTTTAATGAAGAACAAAAGTGTATTATGAGATGTAGAGATATATAATATTATACTTAGGTTAAGAAGTCTCTTTTATAGGTATCCAAGTCGTAGAGCCGCCCGTGCCAAATCCCGGTCAAAACCATACGGGGACTTGCCAAAACTTTGCCTAATTCCCAAAATCACCACTCGTGTAGAATATGTACACACAGCCAATGGACCGCGTGCAAACCATCATAAAGCCCAGCCCGTTAGTATCAATGACTTGTCAGTTCCATGGAACTGACAGCACAATTTTCTTTCTTCCAGCCGCGGATAGTCATGTCTCCGTTGCCTCGATGAACGTCATCATTACTTCCCTTCCATCCGAGTGGTTCGGGCGGTCCAGTCCGCGCCAGGCGGTGTCAGTCCTCCCTTGTCACGTCTGTGTCAGTTGGACTATCCCCAGCCGTTGATTACATCTCACCTCGTGATGGGGTAAAGTAACTCTTTGGTGTTGCGCGGGATTACCTACCTTGGATGCTCCCTCATCTTCGACCGTTGGTCTTGACAGATGGCACGTCGTCTAGATACCATGGATGCCCCTATGTGTCATCCTTCTTTATGACGTGGCCTCCACGTGGGTTCTGCTAGTACACGTGGTGATGGAGATAAATAAGTGTACTTACAATTTTCCCCTCTTCTTGTGACTAGGCGCTAGCTTTAGTTGGAAGAAGAATCGTGTGGTACGTTTTTATCTCCCTCCTCATAACTTCTCCTAAAAAGGTGCTACCTGCATTTATTGTGCACGTTTCCCCTATCCGGACATAACTGCCCTTTGGGTAGTGGACGGTTTCTCTTGATCTTATAAAAAGAGAAGAATGAGAGAATGTGAATTAAATTCACATTCTCTGTTTATTCTCTGTTCCATTGTCTTCTTCATCTTCTTAACTTCTTCTGACACCATTATTGCCGCCGTCGCTGCTGCTCGCTATCGCTGTCGCCGCTGCCTCCCTCGTTCTTCGCCGCGCTTTGCTCTTTGAGGTTCGGTATGATTTTTACTCCGTTTACTCGCCATGCCTAACCCTCGTTGAGTTTTTGATTTTCTGGTGATGCGTCGATGAGGAATTTAATCTTATGTATGTCCTGGGATTTGAGAGTTGACGCCGATGAGCCGTGTGTTTCATCGGCCATGTTTTGATTTTATTTTTCTTCTTCTGAGTTTGAATAATAGTTTGAGAGTTTAAGTAATTGTGGATGAAATCTAGGGTTTTCTTCACGTTTGCTGCTGTTCTTGAGATTTTCTTGCTTTTCGATCTTCCTTGCCTCTGATTTGCATTTTTATTTGTGTTTGTGCCCGCAGATATGTCCGATCATCCGCGGATTCCTTACCAAACTCCTCCGTCAAGTCCTCACAGATCTCCTCGGAGTGATTCCAATATCGGGGTGGATCTTTTCCTTCACTTACCCGGGATAATCCTCGGGATGGACGAACATCCTCATCCCCTGGTCAGAGGCCTTCGCTTAAAAGGGGTGACCCGCCGCAGGGGTCTAGATACGCCGTGAATCGCCCTAGAGGCGGGTCTCCTAAGAAGCAGCGGAATCCGCGCACTGATCCTTTAGATGTGCAGCCTCTCCGCACCAAACCTCCACCGCGGACTAATCCACCTGTGCCTAGTTCAAGTAAGTTAACTAAGACTCAGCCTTCGAAGAGAAAGGCTGCGGAGATAGAATCTTCGGGAGATGTAGTTCCTCCTAAGAAGAAGGCATCGAGTTCTGCGAAAGATACTACGGGAGATGCTTTCGAGGATGACTCTGCTGTTACTTTTCGTCCTTTATCTTTGGGTAATAAGAAGTTTACTTTCAGACACATTGATCTTGAGGCCTTCAAATTGAAGCACGGTCTTCAGCACTTCCAAGTAAGTTTTTATGCCCCTGATAGAGATATAACTTATGAGATGGTTACCAACTACCAAGATGATGCCTTTCATTTCTTCGACGACCGTGGGTGCTTTCAAGGCTGGTTTGATGTTGCCTTTGTATAAAGCCGGTGATGATTTCTACTACCGGGTCTTGTCTAGCCGCGATACTCGCCAAGAAAAGTCATAATCGGGTGCAACACTTGACCAGGAAACTATCTTCGCCATCTCCGAGAATGCTATCTTCGTAGCAAGGGGAAACGATGATGACCTCGCTATGCCCCTAAATTAGAAAAGGAGAAAGGGTGGTATACTCCTGAGAATTTCAACAAATCCTTTGGAGATTACGTTAATAGGAATACTCGTAAGCCGTGGTCTGTGAGTCTGCGGAACATTGCTCCTGTTAATGGGGAAGTTCGACTTTTGAGCGAGGTAAGTGATTCCAAGATGGCGCGGGTCCCTGGTGCTGAAGGTCTTCCTATTCCCGCTGATGAGAGAATTAAGCGTGATCATGACTATGAATGGTCTCGCCTTTGTTCTTGAAGTCGTTGGTCCGTGGGCCTATGGTTGGGTCCCCGGACCCCATGGTTGGCAGCCTCATGCTGACAGTCCTTATCGCGAAGCTTCTCCCGCTCGTTATGCCCATATCGCCTCTTGGCGAATGAGTTTTGTAGGTATGGATTTTGCTTATAATCGCGATGTTGATGACGCGGAAGACGAAGATATCTCTGATGCTCACCTTCTTCCGCAGAATACTAATGTTGCTAAGGTATGTTGTTCGTTTTCTACGTATATATGCCCCTTCGTTTTCTTAAATAATGTTGATTATGCCAAGGAAAGGAGATGCTAATGGCTCTTTTATGATTGTGTTGTAGGTGCGTAGAAATAAGAAGATCAATCCCAAGCAATCATCGAATTCTCCCACCGAGGGTTCTATACACTTCGAGGATGTGAACAGTCCAGTGGATGGTGATGAGGATGTTTCCGATGGGGAAGAGCGAATTGAGACTTCTCCGCCCGTTCAAGAAGTAGATAGTATTGCCGGTGGGAGCGTTGCTGGAGGTGATGGTGATCAGGCCACTGGTGGTGGTGGTGGTGATCCGGCTATTGGTGGTGGTGGTGGTGATCAGGCCACTGGTGGTGGTGGTGATGATCAGGCCACTGGTGGTGGTGGTGATGATCAGGCCACTGGTGGTGATGGTGATGATCAGGCCACTGGTGGTGGTGATGATCGGGCTGGTGGTGGTGGTGGTGATGATCAGGACACTGGTGGTGATGGTGATGATCAGGATGGGGGGGCTACTAAGTCAAGTGGGGTTGTTGTGGACAAAGGTAAGGGAATTGCTCTTGGTAGTGGTGACAAGGATGGGGATGCTTATTGCGAGTTTTCCTTTGGTAAGGTTTTATCCGGGGAACAATCATTTGACATGGTCACAGTTATGGGGCTTGTTTCGGACTTCAATCTGCTTCCAGCTGGTGATAACTGGAATGTTCTTAAGGATAGCTGCGGAGGTGACCCCACACGCGGATCTGATGCTGGGGTTTTGGCGGTGCATCCCGAGAGTTGTGTTGGCACCTCCTCCACTGCTGGTGGGGCTTTGGTGCTAAGTAATACTGGTGCTTCGCTTGGTGGGAAGCCCTCAGACTCTTCCTCAGATGATTTCTCGCGGTCCTTGGTCGCGGATGGCGATGATGCTGTTTTGGCGTGGCTGCAAAAGAAAAACTTGCTTGTCTGCCTCATCCTGCCCCTGTGATTGAAGGGGAAAAGAGTTTGGATTCTTTTACCCGCAGACATATAGAGCTAACCCCTGAGGAGGTGGTAGATCGAGGGCGAGGCAAGAATCTTGTGGCCAGCGGGATTGATCTCGTGGTGGATCCTCCCCTACGGTTCCGGCATGATGGCCATTGCCGATGGGTACCAAAGATGCTTATCCCAAAGATCGGTTATTGGAGGTTTGTCCCGCTTCTTTCTACCCCCGATTTTGCTTAAATGTGTTGTGAACTAATTTCCTTTTTGATTGATAGATGATGAGGAGTGAGTATTGTAACCACCATCTTTTTAGGCTCTTCAAGGCTAAGTCTCTCAAGCTAGAAGGGAAGCTCCGATATTGTGAAGAAACGCTACGAGCGTTGAAGCTGCGGTCTCGCTAAAGATGAGGAAATAGAGCCGAAGGGTCTCGCAAGCAAGCGTAAGGAGCAGCAGGACGCGGAAGAGGCGAAGCTGCGTTCTGAGCTGGCTTCGGTTAAGGCCAAGTTAGCGGTTGCTGAGAAGAACTCTTCGTCTATTTCAGGTCTGCGTCTCCTCTTCTTTGATAGTTAGATGTTCCTTATATGTTCTGAGTTATTTTCTTCTTCCCTCCTCCCGCTGTATTGTCTTCAGTGGGTGGAGTCCCTGAGTTGTTGTGGCTTCGGAATGAGAGAACTCGTCAAAAAGGTCGTATTGCTGAGTTAGTTGAAAAACTTAAGAGTGAATCAGTGAAATGGAATGCCCGCGCGGATGTTCATAACGCTATGGCCGAAGAATGGCGTAAGAAAAAGCTTTGCTTGGTAGATCTGCAAAATCAAAACAACCATGACCGTCATTTATTCAACGGGGCTCTTTTATGGACGCGGGATAATCTTGAGAAAGCCCGCGGTCAGATTTCCTCTTTAGAAATTAAGCTTAATGTTATGGAAGACGAGCTGCGGCAGGCGCGGTCTTCTCATCCCTCGGATGTGCGGGCTTATATGCAACGTCTTGCTAAGGAAAGGGACGACGCTAGGGCAGAATCTGGCGCTCTCAGTAGTGCCTTGTCCGCGTCTCGAGCTGATGTAGCCCGTCAGGTTGAGTATGAGAAAAACTTAGATGTGACTATGTACCGTCTTAACAAGGGGTTGGAATCGAAGAATGATGAGGTTAATCGCTATCGTCATTCGGACTCGATGCTTCGAGATGACCTAAGCGAGTCAGTATGCTCATAATCTTCTGCAGGTAGATTATGATAGGTTGTCAAATGAATATGATTATGCCGCAGAAGCAAGGGATTCCGCGGTTGAACATTGTGAAGGTATACGTTTTTGTCATCGAGTGTGCTTTGTATTGTATTTGTTATAACTCATTGTCTTCCTCTGCTGTCCGCAGAGCTCCAAGGAGAGCTTAAAGCTGCGGATGGCAAGTTTGCCGAAGCTCAGGCTAAGGTAGTTCAATTGGAGGGCCAAGTTAATTACCATCGTGGTCTAGCCTTGTCTCAGGAGGAAACGTTGAAGCAAGCCAATCAAAGGGTAGACTAGCTTTCCACTTCCCTAAATCAGCCGAGATGAAGAGCGTAGCCATAGGCTTCGTGGCTCGTAAGCGGGCCGGCTGGGCAGAAGAGATTAATAGGACTCTCGGTGAGATTGAGCTGGATCTCAAGAAGATCCATGGGCTAACCAAGAATTATACTCGGCGTCCCATACCCGCGCTCCCGTCAGGTTCTTCTGGACCCTCCTCTGGTGGTAGTGTTCCTTCATCGCTGAAGGATAAACCTGCGGATAATGCTCCTTCTCAGTAGATCATAGCTAGTATGCTAGGGATTGATCTCAGTTGCTTATCCTTTTTGGCGTTTTTGCTATTTTCCTTGCTAGGCTTGTAATCAACTGCCGTGTACTAGATCAAACTTTGGTGTTTAAATCTGAATTTGAATTTTGTTGAATTTGCATCTATCAGCTTTACAAATTAAGTTAAACATAATGAGTAATTCTGTAGTGTTTATAATCCATGGATGTTAATCTTTGAATTTGAGAAAGTGTATTGTCTATGCAATTCCGTAGGTTGATATCCCCGGAATTGTCTTGTGACCTTGCACCCCGTCCAGCTAATTCCTTGGCCAGAGGATTTCTGAACGGTGGGGGTCTGGCCGACGTTCAAGGATATATTCCATTGAATTCGCGGCTTGTAATATTGCTCGGGTATCTCGTTCTGTGGGAAGTCGCCCCCTGGTCATACACTTATAGACACTTACGGAGGAGTTCCTAGAGATTGCATGTGTATGCTCCGATATATTGCATGTGTGTGCTTTGTATGGGATATTGCCCGGTATATTGCAGTGGGTATGATCCACACTTTGTGCGGGACATCCCTCTTACTAAAGTATAATGCCAATTCTTAATAATAGTAACCACACAATGATTTACGTGGTTCATCCCTAAGGCCTACGTCCACGGGATAACGATAGTATCGATATTTTATTAAGATGGTATGGTTTTCAATGTACATTGTGTAAGTAGTATATAAATGTGTCTCATATGGTATAGGTTGCGGGTTTTGAATAAATTGAAATGCGTGTGGGTAATGAATAGAATATGACACTTGAAAATGAAAGCTTGGATTGATTGAAAAGTCAAGGTGCGTTACTCCTTTGTCAGAGACAGAAACATGTGGACTTGTAAGTCCGTTTTCTTCTTCTGAAATGCATACGCAGGTGGTAGGTTATGGGTAGTATGGCTTGAGATATTTGGCATTCCACGGATGCATGAGGATTTCCCCTTTTAAATTACGCAGATAGTAAGATCCATTTCTCGCGATGTCGTGTATTACGAGGGTCCTCCCCAAGTTGGTGCTAATTTTCCCCACTTCTTTTCTCGCCGGTATTGGGGAATGGTCCTTAACACATACACGCCCTTCTACAAAATTCCTAAGTTTCACTTTTTGTTATATTCTCTGGCTAGCTCCGTTGGTAGTTTTCCATTCTTTGCAGTGTCGCTTCTCTCCTTTCTTCGAGGTCGTCAAGCTTTTCCAACATCATGTCCGTGGTGAGGTTCTTTTCCCATGCTTCGTCTTTGTTGTTGGAAGTAGAATTTCCGTAGGGATTACCGCTTATGCTCCGTACGTGAGTAAAAACGGAGACTCTCCTAGAGAGCCGATCTTCGAGTCGTCCTATATGCCCACGTAACGTTATGTAATCGCTCACACCACCGCCCTTTGTACTCGTCTAGTTGTTTTTTAAGGATAAGTGCCAAAGTTTTGTTTGTGGCTTCGCTTGTCCGTTGCTTTGTGGGTATATGGGGGTGGATTTTTTTTTCGAATTTTGAGGGTGTCGAACAGACAAGTCGATATTCTTTCCTTGTAGCATTTAGCGTTGTTGGAAACTATCTCTCGGGGATGCCAAACCCGCAGATGATATTTTGAAAGATAAAAGTAAAGACGTCCGAATCCCGAATTCTTGCCGGTGGCTTTTGCTTCTACCCACTTGCTGAAATAATCCGTTGCCACTATTATGAATCTTCTTTTCCCGGTCCCTGATACGAGTGGGCCTACTATGTCGATACCCCATTTCCCAAAGGGCCACGGACTGTCCACAGATTTCAACTTTGTGGCTGGGGCGTGGATTCGTTTGCCAAATCTTTGACATTCTTCGCACCTTTGCGCCATTCTAGTCGCGTCTCGGATCATGGTTGGCCAGTAGTAGCCCTGCGTCTTCGCCTTATCTGCAAGGGACCTCATTCCACCGTGATTCCCCGCGTCTCCTCTATGGATGTCTTTCAAGATGATATGTCCTCTCCGATCGGACAGCAGCCGACGAAGTGGCCCGAGGAATGATTTTCTCAGTATAAGGTTTCGTCTCTTAACTCGTACATCCCCGCTCCGGATTGTACTTTCCTAGCCTGTTTGGTATCATGGGGAGTTTCCCCTCTTTTAGGAAAGAGTGGATTTCGATTCTCCAATCGCTTCCCCGATCGTAATCGTCGTCCTCATCGCCTTGTCGCGTGATGTCATCGTTCCGGGAAGTCGTCGAATATGTGCTCTCCGACATCATCATCGAGATATCTTCTTCCTTAGACTTTGCGTTGATTAGCCGCGCATGTTTCTTGGGGCTTGATGGATGGTTCGTACACTCTTGTTATCTTGATTGCTTTGACATCCTCATTTTTAAGCATGGCTGATATATATGCCAGGGCATCTCGCGTGTCCGAGCTCCTTCCTACGCAGATGTCGGAATTTGATTTTTGGTATTTGGGAAACCAATGTTTGCACTGCGAGCCATGTATGCCATCGGTGTCTCGTCATACACGTTGTATTCGTAGCCTATCTCGCCGTATGATTAGCCGTGAGTCACTTGTCAACCGTACTTATTGTATCCCTAATTCAATTATCAAAGCGGAGGGCATGGACCACTCCTTCGTACTCTACGATGTTATTTGTATGGCCTTCAAATTCCAATCGAATGCGTGCACGATCCTATCCCCCGTGGGTGTGGTGATGACGATGCCTATCCGCGCCCTCTCTATTTTTGGAGCCGTCGACAAAGACCTCCCATTGTCGTGGGTTTATTGGTTCAAGTATGTTATTTGGCTCCTCTTGTTTTTCTATTTCTGGGGCACCCGCGGCCCTCCATCCTTGTATGCGCACCTCTTCTTCGTTGTCCAAAGGTAGGTCTGCTAGAAAGTCCGCTAACACTTGCGATTTCTGAGAGTGTTGAAGCTCATAGTGGATATTGAATTGGTCGAGGTACGTGCTCCATTT
Source organism: Papaver armeniacum (assembly GCA_023531295.1). Taxonomy (NCBI): domain Eukaryota; kingdom Viridiplantae; phylum Streptophyta; class Magnoliopsida; order Ranunculales; family Papaveraceae; genus Papaver; species Papaver armeniacum. The sequence continues at coordinate 2,826,387 of JAJJWW010010882.1, forward strand.
CGCTATGCATCCTACCTTTCCTGCCCCTTTGAGTATGGATTCTAAGGGTGCTCGGCATGGGATACGTATGTCATGCGTTAAGAAGTACGTCCTCAGCTTTAAGGTAGACCATACGATGGCTAAGATGAGTTGTTCGATTCTTGTGTAGTTTCTTTCTCATGGAATTCATAGTCTTGTCGACATAATAGATCGGCTGCTCCTCCTTTGTGTGGGTCCCGACAAGCACTGCGCCATCGCATCGTCTGTTGCCGCAATGTATAGTGCCAAGACTTCGTCGTGGTCCTGGTTTTTCGAAGGATAGGATCTCGCTAGGTACCGTTTGACGCCTAGGAAAGCTTCTTCGCATTCTCGCCGTCCACTCAAATTTCGTCCCCTTTTTTAGTATGTTGAAGTTTGCACCTATCCGAGGATCTTGAGATGAACCTTCCTAGGGCTGCTAGGGATCCATTGAGCTTTTGTACCTCTTTTAGGTTCTTTGGAGATGGCATGTCTACTATGGCTCGGATTTTTGCGGGATCTACTTCAATGCCCCTCTTTGTCACCAGGTACCCAAGGAATTTTCCTGATGTTACTCCGAAAGTGCATTTTTCCGGGTTTACCTTCATATTGTGTTCTCTCATAGCTTCGAAGATGTCCCTCAGGTCCCGGTGGTGGTTCTTCCTCAATCTGCTCTTTACGAGCATATCGTCAACATAGACCTCTAAGGTCCGCCGCCAATCCATGGCTTGAAAATAGCATCGACCATCCTTTGGTACGTTGCTCCCGCATTGAGAGTCCGAAAGGCATCCTTACGTAGAAATAGAGACCGTGGGGTGTGTAAAATGCTTGTATGTTGTCGATCTTCTTCGCTAAAAATAGTTGGTTGTACCGTGAGTATCCGTCCATGAATGATAACTCTTCGTATCCTTCTACTGCGTCGACTAGCTGATCAATGATGGGTAACGGATAACTATCCTTGGGGCACGCTTTGTTCAAGTTGGTGAAGTCGATGCAGATTCTGGTCCCCTCCATTCTTCTTTGGTACTATTACCATGTTAGAGATCCAAGTAGGATATTTGACTTCTTTTATAAAACCGGCCTCCAACAGTTTTCGCAGCTCCGTTTCTACTGCTTTGTGATACTCTGTAGCCACCTTTCGTATCTTTTGTCTTACTGGGGGTGTACCAGGTTTAATGCGCAACTCATGTTGTACTGTCTTCGGGTCTATTCCGGGCATATCAGATAGTTTCCATGCAAAGATATCTGCGTATTCCGTTAGTAGTTTTACCAATGAGGCTTCGCGTTCTTCATCCATTAGAGTTCCTATCTTGATCTTTTTTGGATTCTGCTCCGTTCCTATATTAACATCCTTCACCGCCTCCAAGGACGTAAATCTGGGTTTCGGTTCCCCCAGGTGAGGGACTTTCTTTAATTGCTATTTGGTAGACGCAGGTTCTTTGTTTGCGAGGGCGCCCTGGTTAGCAGTTGATGTCGATGCTTCCGTGTTCCCTACATAATTCCCCTTGGATAAGCTTTTCCCTGAGATCTCTTCCAAGTATTCGTCGATGGTTTTGTCTTTGGATATTACCTTGTTCCGTGCCCTTCGGGTTTTTATTTTCTCGTCCTCTTCGTTGTTGAGTTGTATTTGCATTGCATGGCATTTCTTTACGGAAGCTTGATCACCCTTGATCTCCATTACTCCTAGAGGAGTAGGAAATCTAAGATACTGATGGTATGTGGCCGCGACTCCCTTGAGCTTGTGGACCCATCTTCGTCCAATAATGGCATTGTAGGGTGATGGCGTATTGACCACACTCAAACGAGTGTCAACTTTCATGGGGCCGGCGTTCACCCGCAAGACAATATCTCCAAGAGGCTTCGTGGCCGTACCATTGAACCCATAGATGGTATAGTGCGAGGTCAAAAGTTGCTCATCACAAAGCTCCATGCGTTTGAAGGTATCGTAAAACAGACATTTACGGAGCTCCCTCCATCGATGAGGATTTTCCTTATATTACATCCTCGCGATTGGTAGGGTGAGGATCAAAGGATCATTGTGGTCTTCCATGTCATCCTCAATGTCTTCAGCCTCGAAGGTTAGGGGTGTGTCCATCCATTCCTCGTGACTTTCCACTTCTTTTCCGTCTAAATTGTAAAGCTCACAGTAGTCTTCAAATTGCTTCCTCAGCCTTTTCCCTATTTGTGCCGTTAGGGTTGGTTCTTTGCTTTCTGAGCAGGATATATCGTTCAATGTGCGATTACCTTCTGGTAACTGGACCTGTTTGCTGCGTTTGGCTCTATCTTCCGCTCCAGCCTTTTCTATATATTTTTTGAGATCCCCTGCATCAATCAGCTTTTGTATCGCTATCTTGAGATTTTTGCACTTCTCAGTTGGGTGCCCGTAGAAGCAGTGGAAATCGCAGTACTCTTTGGATTCTGCCGAGGCCGGTGGTTGTTTCCCTTTGGACCAGGGCCAGTCTAAGTCTTCGCGATCCTTGATCTCCTTTAATATGCGTGAGTAGCTGGCATTGAGCTTTGTGTAGACTCGGTCTTCAAATTTTCTTCCACCCCTTTTGTGGTCATCCTTCCGATCCCTTTGGTGTTCGTTGGATCTGTTCGTTAGTTCCGCGGAGTTGGTCCGTGGGGGTTGTTGAGCCTGTGCTCTTGGGTTCTCTCTTCCAACCTGGCATGTTTTTCGATGATTATCCTCAAATCTCCCTCTGTAGTTGGAGAGGTACCGTGGATTTCGACAAACAATGGGCTCATCCTGTCAAGTCCCCATTTGTAACAATTAATACTCACCACGGGGTCCACATGTCCTATGGCTTGACATATCTTGTGCCACCTATCCGTATATTCTCGAATGGACTCCTTGTATTTGATTGCCAGTGAGAAGAGCTTGTCCATCCCTGTGTTCACAACCTTGTTATACATGTAGGTGGCCAAGAATTTTTCGGTGAGCTGATCATACGAATCAATGCACCTGGCTTGTGGTTATCAAACCAAGATAACGCGGATCCCTTCAGGCTTGAAGGGAAATATCTGCATAGTATAGCTTCGTCATGATCCCACCTGGCCATTACCCTGTTGTAATATCGTAGGTGAGCTGCGGGATCCGCGGATCCGTCGTAACACTCAAAGGATGGGACCGGGCACTTCTGCGGAATGGTAGCCGTAGCCAATTGCCGTGCTAGTGGGGTAGTACTGGCCTCCTTCATAACCTGTTCTAGTCTTCCACCTCCTTGCCTGGTCTTGATTTGATTGATTTCCGCTAGCATTTCCGCACGTAGATTCTCCATTGCCAAACAATATTCGTTCTGAATGGAAGTCCGTGTCTTTCTTGTAGGTTGTGATGTCGTGGCCTCTTCTTCATCATAGTAGTCTGAGGTTTCCGGATGGTAGTCCGGGTCAATCCTTCTATTGTTCTGCGCACCCTTTGGGGTATTCCTCTTTGATTGACTACTGCAGGGACGTTTTCGAGGATCATCCTCCGGTCTCTATTTTTTACCGCAGAATTAGCTTCGTCCTGCTGATTCTCTAGCTCCGTGCTTTGGAGGATCTTCTCTCTTAATTGCTGGTTCTCTTGGGCTAGTAAGGCCACCGCGTCCGCGTATGTCCTGGCGATTCCTTTTAGCTCTTCTAATTGCGCCAAAATCTCGCAGATTGGTTTGATTCCTAATTTGTTCCTATCTCGTGATTCGAGCTTGTCCCTCGGGGCTGCGGTGTTGACCTCCTCTACTAGCCGTCTACCCGGCTCGGTCATTCCATAGGATCTTGCGTGCGGTGGTATATTTTGTTCATCGATCTGTGGCATCCCGTAAGGAGGGTTACGGACTACCGATTTCGCTCATCGTTTCTCGAGGTTCAATAAGCCGGGTTGCGGTACTGCCGCTTTGGAGGCGATCATTTGAGAAGTTCCTTCGGTAGGTGTAGCGACTTTTGCCGCCGCGCCTTCTTTGCTTCCATTGCAATGATGCCCGCATCCGAAAGGAATGTGCTTTTGCTCCATTCTGCGTCTTGTCCCCATTTGTGAGTCCCGCGCCCTTTTGTTTGCTCCTTGTCACTCCGGCGTAGTCCTAGGTGCCTCTTTTGAAGGTACCTTTGTCTTCCCGCATCTTTGTTCCTTTCCATTGTAATATTCTCGCACAGAGAGCATGGAGGTAAACCGAGACAAAAAGTCCACGGGTTAGTTGTTAGTTCAAACTTGATTTCATAAGCTCGATTTCTAGTGGCAAGTGAGTGTGCTCAAGCCGTTAGTTTGGCGAACAATACGAAAAACATAGACGGATGCGGATTTAATCCGGATAAGGTCCATGGGTTGTTGTTTGCAAAAAGTCCAAATCTATTGGTGGAAATTGTGTTTGAAATATCAGTTAAAACACAGATCTGTTGGTTTAAAGGTTACACAATGCCCAGATCTGTTGGTAGAAAATACAATAGACATAAATATGTGCGAAATATAGCCCAAAAACATAGATCTGCCAGTTTGTGTTTGTAAAAGACCCAGATCTGCAGGTAGAAAGTACAAAGGACACAAATGTGTGCGAAAAATGAGTTTAAGTATGGATTTGTTTGTGTTTTAAGTAAAATATTTGAGGTAGAGGCTATAAAGTCACAGGAAAAGATAAATCTTTTTACCGGGACAAAGTCCCTGTTTCTAGCGCCATATTGTGAACACGGAAATCGGGTAGGCATCCACGTGTTCACAAACAATCTCAACATGAATTGAATACACGCATTAAAGTGTGAGTAAAGTATAATATGCCTAGGTAGATGATGATTCACTGATTCCAAACCCCACGGGTTTGTCATGATCTCCTCAGCATCCCAAAATGATAGATCTAAGACGTAAACACATAAATAAAACTATACGAATGCTAAAGGTAAAGGAGACGATGATTTACGTTGTTCAGCACTAAGGCCTACATCCACGGATCTGGGGATATTCACTATAAAGTAAACGGTTACAAAAGTAATCACAAGATCTTTGGTGTTCATCAACCTCATAGGTTGATACTCATACTTACTTCTCACTATTCTCTTTCCTATTCCTTGATTCTACTCTCGACCCCCTTTCTCGTGGAAGGGATGTACATATATATAGCCAAATCGAGTGGGTCCACCGACAAAAGAGTCGTTGAGATCTTATCTTCTTGTGTTCTGTGCATGGTCCGCGGACTTCCCTATCACTCCGCGGCTTCTACAATACCCGAGTTCATTACGCTGACCAACCCTCGTTTTCTTCGTTGGTCGTCTGACACGCGTCCTCTGCGCAGCATTAAATGCGAGTGGTTCGGGCGGTCCAGTCCGCGCCAGGCGGTGTCAGTCCTCCCTTGTCACGTCTGTGTCAGTTGGACTATCCTCAGCCGTTGATTACATCTCACCTCGTGATGGGGTAAAGTAACTCTTTGGTGTTGCGCGGGATTACCTACCTTGGATGCTCCCTCATCTTCGACCGTTGGTCTTGACAGATGGCACGTCGTCTAGATACCATGGATGCCCCTATGTGTCATCCTTCTTTATGACGTGGCCTCCACGTGGGTTCTGCTAGTACACGTGGTGATGGAGATAAATAAGTGTACTTACAAGGATGTTAGTAGTTTTCAATTTTTGTATCGGTTCTCAATTTTTCTACTCGGGTTTTCATGAGTGGATTAAATTTTTGCGTGAGAGGGGTTTTTCTTCCATTTTATTTGTATGTTTTTGTTACTGTGATGGTGCTTTTTGTTAGGTTGGTTGTAGGTATATTGTAATGGTTTCAGGGCTTATGACTGAAGAGTTGAGAAAAATTTACCTAAAGTTTAGTTGCTGAGCCAAAGATTAATTGGGTCAGATATCTTTGAAGAAACTAAGATTCCCTGCCAAAGCAATGAACTTATTCTTGAACCGCTCTGCGGTGTCCGCTTTCATTTTGAAAGTTTCATTATTGACCTTAAATTTTGTAGCTTGAATCTCAGGCTCTCAAGTCTTTTTGCCTTTTTCTTAATGTGGTTGGTGCTGTTAAAAATTATTTTTTTTCTTACCATTTATAGCTCATCAATGTAGGTTAGGCTCGGCTTGGGTTGCTAATAGTTACATCAGAGCTATGTTGAAGTTCAAGTGCTTGCATCTACCCTGAAGAAGGCTGATGCTTGGCCAACTGAGGTTGTTTACTGGAGAACCCCAATGACAAAAATGGATACATAATATGAATTGAGAAAAAAAGAAGTGATTTATTGCTCGTATTCACTCTTTCACTGTTCCATTTTCTTAAAAATCTCACAAAACAGACAAAAAAAATGACAAAAATTCCATCGAAAACCCTAATAACAAATTTCATCTCCTCCTCCTCCCGTACCAGAATTCTCCACCATCGATCTCTCAGTACAGCAACAGCATCTTCAACAACAACAGAAACTCAGACGCAGAAGCTTGAAAGAATCACAGACCAACTAATCGATTTAACGAAGTTCGAAAAACATGATTATGGGATTTTGTTCAGACACAAATTGGGTTTAACCAAATATGGTCCAGCAATCTCAGGTCTCAATGCATCAGGCGGTGGAACTGCTGGAGGAAGTGGATCAACCAGCAGCAGAAGCTGTTGAGAAAGGAGCATTTGATTTGAAACTTGAAAAGTTTGATGCAACTTCAAAGATTAAGATTATTAAAGAAGTGCGAAGTTTTACTGATTTGGGATTGAAAGAAGCTAAAGATTTGGTTCAGAAAGCGCCTGTTGTGATGAAAAAAGGACTTACTAAAGAAGAAGCTTATCCGATCTTGGAGAAACTTAAAGAATTGGGTGCTACTGTTGTATTGGAATGAAATGATTAATTTTCAATTTTGATTTTGTAGAATAATAATAACTTTTTTTTTTCAATTGAAAATTATGAAATGAAGATTTAGGTTATTTTGTAGAATGTGGCTGGTTATCGAATTGTTTGATTATGGCGTATTGAGTTAACAATGTGTCTGTGTCTACATTGCGAAACGAGTTCTTGTTTGTTAATTGCAGCGAGATGGTAGTGATTCATTTCACTTGATTTGACTGAAATAAGTTGTAGTTTAAGATTATAACTGCCTTCGGTGTGTAGATTGATTAATTTTGTTTGGTGAGTTTGGATAATTGAGAAATTTCAGGAGCTCAGGAGAGGAAGAGCCTGCCGTAAGGGATTTCATTAAGGTTAGTAGGATTCTTAATTCAACATTTTGGAAGATTACATTGCAAATTAGGTTACACTGATAAGTGCAATTTTGAACTTGAATGTTATGTTAGCAACAATTTGTAGGATGTCTGGCAATTAGGTTAAATCCATTCACAAGTTTGAACTTGGTCGAGTTTTGTTGAATGCAGTGTTTGAACTTTGTAGCTTTACTCTTGTGCTGTCTTGTGATGTTGGATCCTTTGCAGATACGTTATGCTTATGAGCTGCTGACGGATCCATTGTGGAAGAGAGACTATGATGCATTTGGCGTTGATGAGCATCTTGTAAGTTCTTATAAATCACATGAAAGAGATTAAGTTTTTTTTTTAGTTTACGTCATTCGCCTTACTCTTACTTTATTTTTGAATGTTTGACCTCACGTTGTTTGTATGAATAACTTTAGCATACTTTGGAAGAGGTGAAAGAAAAATATGCCGAGCAAACATTCTCGAAAGTTGTGCTACCTCTACTAAATGCTTCTTCCTCTGGTGGGTAAACTTGTCTCTCTTAAGTTATGTCCTTCGGTTGATAAATTTGACATTATTATATGGAAAGCGCAACTAGTCAGGACTAATTTATTTTTATGTTTGTTTTTATTTAACCTTGCAGTCCATGGTTTCAATGTACTTACTACTGAAGACTTTAAATATGCAATTGGGAGCTCAAAGGGGTTGCTAGTTCAGGTTTACTCATCGGGGAGCAGCCGTTCTGACAAGTTTTTGTATAACTGGAAAAGAATCAGTATGTTTCTCATGTACTATGTGCTTATTATTCCATTGGAAGTAAATTTTGCCAAAGTTCTATATTCTGCTCATGTTCACTCTTTTTTGTATACGACCGATTTCTTATTTGAATAACTCTTCATAGGCATCAGAGTAGGTGCTCGTAATCTCAGTTTCGGTCTAATGCACTTTTTCGTAATCTCACTTTTTTTTACAGAAGATTATGCATGCTTGATTAAATTCCATTTGATTTTCAATCTATTCCGTAGTCCTGCCTGCCAGTAATAATGCATGTAAATGGATGTCTTTTCCAGCTAATTTATTGGACGGGATTGCTAATACTGGTATGGTAGAACTTGGTGAAAGGGAGCTTGCTACTTACCTTGCCGAGAGGACATCCACAGGACAGCCCTTCTTCAGAAACGGTAGGAGTTCTTTATCAATTTAACTACACTGCTTACTTGTAAATAACATTTGAGTCATAATAGAAGCAGTGGCTCTGCTTTTGTATGCAAAATGATTAGTGACAGTTGTATGTTACTAATTGTGTGTTTTGGCGGTGGCTGATTAAGGTTCACTCTGTGCGCATGCCAATACATTTTTCTAAGCACCACTTATACTCGGATTCTTGTCAGTAACTTCTTATTATGTGATAATGCTTATAGGTCTCCCTTCGCTTGTTGCATTCCCCCCTGGTTGTAGAAATTCAGATTGTCTTGTGAGGTGAGTCTCCGAGTGACTGAATTAAACGGATTATACCTGTTTACGATGTTTCGTTGCCTATTGTGGCCTCTGGAACCTTTCCTACTAATATTTCAGTTACAAGGAATGTCACTTTACTGCATGTATGACAGATTACTTATATAATAACGATTTCCCTGCAGGAAAGACAACATTACCTCTTACAGTATCTTTCTTGGTTGTAGGTATCACGGGGATCTCTCAGTGGATGCAGTTACTGATTGGTTTGCGACAAGAATACTTGGTTTACCTCGCATAAATTACTATTCAAAGGAGACTCTGGTAATTCATGGTTCCTTCGAAGTTTCATGTCCTAGTTTTCAAGAATTTGTTTTCTATTCTTTTAGGCACTCTTTTCATGATAGTTGCACACCACTTATAATTAGGCTAGGGTATAAGTCTTATACCCAAGAAAGAAGAAGCTAGTTCCTTCTAAAAACTCCGGTTGATTGGGCTAGGGTAGCTTTCATACTTGGTGGTAGATGGTTTGGTCTGAGTTGTCTGACCTTCCCATATATTGTTGATAAGTTTAACCTACTCTCTACTTTAAGTTGGAAAAAATCAATAAATTTTGAAGATTTTTGCAAATTTTGATATTGTTTCATCATCGCCTGTTTAAGATGCATTGCAAGCATCTTTTAGTTTCCTTTGCTGCGCTGTACTATTTGTTGTTGGGTCCCTTCGTTTTGTTGGGTGTTCCATTAATCAATTCTATTCTTTGCCGACCAAAAAAAAAAAAGATGCATTGCAAGCACGTCGTTATTCTAGTTCGTTTCAACTTCTGTTCATGTTAAGGGACGAGTTGTTTCAAATTCTACAGCTCGTAATACAGGAATAAATATGCAGTAAAATAAATAGCCCTTCCATCAATTCTCTTACTGACCTGGTACAAGCTGATTTTTGCCCTCAACAGAACGCCTCTATTTGCTGTGATTTTCTTTTCCGCAAGTTGAACAGAAAAATGCCCACTGGTTACATATCATTTTGTGCATCTAGCGTTCTGTTTCAAGTTTTACACCCCCCAGAGGACTCATGTCTTCGGTCACTAGCCAATATGGTTATTGTAGTATGAAGAGTTTCCTATTTTAAGTATGGGTAGCCATAGTTGTTATATACGTGTGAGTTGCTCAAATCATGTGGCGGTTTGTTCCTATTGGGTGACTTTCTTATATGGCATTTGTGTGGTTTACAGAAGAAACTCAATGAGGTCTACTATGTGGTGACAATACCTGGAGTTTACTATCTTCTTTCTCGTTGTTGAATTATCTGCATTTAATCATTTGACTAGAGTTATGTCTTATTTAAGATCAGTCTATAGAGATCCTCATTGGTGTTGTTTTTTGCAGGTGTGTATTACTATGCATTCCATCCCCTTGCATCAGTCGTGGGTTCACCAAGTTTGTCCATTAGGTATTTCAAAACTTAAGGGTTCTTTTCGTTTCCATAGCTCTTAAATGTAAATTTCATTCAGTGTTTCAAACTTATATACACCTATCTTGTTTTTGTTTCAGCAATGAGTATAGATACACACGGTATAATAGTTCTTTAGCGTAGATCTCAATTTTTGTATAAAATGCTGTGTTACAAGGACACTCCATAAATAAAAAATACGCCGTGTCGACACTCGACGAATGGACACTCGTGTCCGACACACAGGACACAGCTCAATTCCCAAGACAAGAATAAAATATTTAATAAAATTAAAAAACACTTCAGCTATAGATTTTTTACATATTTATATTAGGAAAGAAAATGTTTTCTTCATTCTAACTTGTATAAGAACCTTTATCTTTAGCAAGAACACATTTTCTTAGCTTCAATAAGGAGTTTTGTCTTTAGTAGTAAAAATAGAGACACTCCCGAAGCTAACCACCGATCTCCATTAGATTTTTTTTAGCAAAAATGGAGATATTCTCCCACAACTACATCTATATCTTTGAGATGATGGAGATACGTAGAAATATCAATGGAGTCTGTATTTCTAATGCCTTTTTTATTAGTCATATACATATATGTAAGTATTTTTCTATGCTCGCTATCCGTGTCCCCGTTTTCTAGTTTTTTAAGTTGTCGTGTCAAGGTAACGTATTGGACACGACACACCAACACCGTGTCCGTGTCCTTGTAACACAGATAAAATGCTATATACTTGATATTACTATTGTCTTGGAAACGTAGGAAATGTGTGTTATACTTGTCATACTTTTGGTATCACATGCAACTTTTGTATAAGATGTTCGCCAAATTGATTCTAGGAATGCAAGTAGTTTCCTCCGATTTCTGTGACATCCATGAGCAGGATTCTCAGATTTATTTGATTTTCTGGTCACGGGAATCTGGATGCCGAAAATGGCTGCATTCCTCTTGTTATTTTTTTTCTTTTGCAACGGCTGACTAAGTTTGACCAGCATGCTAGCTCTTATATTCAAATTTAAATACTGGCAAGTTTAAGAGATATGTCTATATATCTTTACTATTTAGGTAGACAGAAGTAGTTGTGCCTATGGCCAAAGAAAGAAGAGCGGAGCAGCTGCAAATTAGTGTGCTATGTGGTGTGGCAGGAAACACGATTTGGCATACAAACCCAAGATATCTTTGAATGTGAGGTTTGTAATTCAGTTCTTGTATTATCAAATTCTTTGCTAGTTAACTTAATCATGGATTGGTTTCTGAGATTAAAATCCGTATCTGTTTTTTACTTGCAGTCAGTATTCAACTCAAACCCCGTCCAATAATCTATTTTTCATATATAGTAATTTACTGATTAGTTATGGTGCTAAAAAGGAGTAGCAGGAGGTGAATATTTCAGAAGTCGCTGCTCATATGATTACGGTGCTTGTCAAGATGCACAGGTGTCCGGGTTCACGTTGCTGAATGAGATTGTATTTTTATTTTTTGATGGAATGCTGAGTGATACTGGTGTTCGGAATTTTGAGGATGTTATCGTTCATTGCACATTTTGTGCTTGTACCTCTTGTGTTTGGAAATCTGAGTGTGATTTGTTATATACTTGCTGTTGCGTTCGTGCAGTCGATAAATTGTGGATTTGAACAGAAAAAAATGATAAATTGTGGATTTGAACAGAAAAAAATGATGCGAGGCTGTTGAAAGCAACTGAAACAATTTCGGAAGACAGTAGGAAAAATGACAATCAATATTGTATTAAGCTTTTCCTAGAATGTATTTTTCCTCAATAGTCAAGGTACATAAAAACCAAACAAAAGGAAAATGAGAAACTGTGTGGTTGCCAAACTTCTCTGCAGCAAAATACAACGACCTCAAAAAGAATGACAAATTAAGGTAAACTCTAGCAAAAAATAGACTATGAATTCCTAAATGGACATGAGATGAAAGCAAGTTTGAGCATTACATTCTTATCCAAGGCAACTCTATCTGGCAGGCAGCAAACACAAGAGTTGTCTTCCAGTCGGACTCAAAAAGCTAATACAATCATTTGGATGAACCATGAATTCTAGAATCAAAAGAACTACACAACACACCTGAAATTATCACTGCATTACAAATTCAACATAGAAGATAGACAACAAAAATATACTCAGCAGTCAGCACAGCAGCACCAGTCTTTTCTTCAGTAGCAGTTGATCATCCTATCAGTAAAGCTACTACCTGCATAATTATTCAACGCCTGGAACTCCAAGTCGATCAAGTTAGGAAAAGGCTCAAACACATTACCATTATCATCATTAGTTAGTACAGGAAGGTTAACCCAATCCTCCTGATTAATGCCATAATCAAACTCGTTCTCAATACCAGAATTATAGTTGAAAACTTCCATGGATGACGAAAATTTAGGTTCAAGTGGAAGAGAGGGGGATTCATTCATCATAACCATATCATCTTCATTACAACCCTTTGCCATTGATTTATTCTCCTCCGTCAACTTATCTAATTTCTCAGTAGCAGTATTAGTTAGACCAGGAAGATTAAGCCATTGGTTAGTATCAAATTCGTTCTTCAGAGCAGAACTGTAATTAGAAAAACCCGTGGGAGATGAAGGTTGATAATCAAATTTAGGTTCATTCATCATAACCATATCATCTCCATTACAACCCTTTGCCATAGATTTCTCCATCATCAACTGATCTATTCTCTCTGAAATCATACCAAAGACAGGGTTCAAATTCCTTTCAATCCTTTGAATCTCTTCAGTAGATAAATTACTCAACTTCTGATTTACAAAATTAACTTGTTGATTCTCTTCTTTAACATCCATTTTTCTTTTCCCTGCTGTTTTTGGATCATAATTAATGAAATCATTCACAATCTCTTGACATTCATTACGGTTTTCTGGTAGTATCCTAACCAATCCATCCTTATTGAACTCAGATTTAACATAATATAAAGCCCTAACACCACATAAAGTTTTGAATTCATGCAATTTCTTCTCAATACCCTTGGATCTGTTCTTGAAAATCTTCCTTTTCTGACCATTACCCTTACAAGAAGAAGATGACGATTCTAACTTTTTCTGATTCAAAAAACCCATCCTTTCTTTCCCTTCAGATCAATCAGATCAATCTTCAATCAATTTCTACTTCACAGTGTTGAAGAAGAACAGTAGCGAATATTCAATCAATTTCTACTTCACAGAGTGTTGAAGAAGAACAGGAGCGAACAAATTAGGTTTTGTAAACTAATAGTAACAGTGAAGCACTGGAGATGACTACTTATAAGATATAGAAACTTCACTCCCAAGTATCTACAGCTTCTAAAAATAGATCGAGTCCAGTTGTAATTATTTTCCGAGCCGTTGTCGATTGATAACCCCTGTTTCCCAACGCGTTGCCTGTGCTCATCGTTGTTTACATCAGCAGAAATAAAAGGTTGGAGGGAGAACCTTTGTTATCTACCACCACAAGAATTCTATTCTGACACCGTGGATTCCCAAAACCCTATGGTCAAGCACTGTGACACACCATTTCCCTTCCTTATTCCCTATTCTATTCTAGAGAAGGGATATGGGTCACAAGACAACCTCACTATGGTCAGCTTTTATCCCTTCTCTACACTGCACGGTTTCTGTGTAAATAGTTTGCTCATAGTTAGAAGATTAGGAATGTCGTACATTTTCGCAAATTTTGTTTGCTGCTTTTCTTTTTCTCCCCTTGAAAAGCTATACAAATGTTATAAATTGAAATACCAGATAGTAAATTGATGTTACCAGATAGTAAACTGAAACACGTGAAGATTTTTAGGTTGCTATTTCTATTGTATGTTGTACGCGTTTTCTGGTGACACTTTCACTTGAATTGCCATGATTTAACCGTTCCAATCTCTTCACTCTGATTTAAATGAAATATTAACAACCTTTTGCATCAACAGAACGGTTCACAATTATTTTGAATCAGCAGACTTATTGGGACTGCTTTACAAACAGGTCATTATCTACCTTCTAACACTAAGGAAAGGTCGACTGCACTGCATTTAGAGAGCATCTTGTACTTTCTTTCTTATCTATACATTTTGGCTTCAATATTTTGTACTTCTATAAGTGGAGCTGCACAGCTTCGCCTTAGCTTCCCCACATGCACAGTTAAATCATCTGCAAGATCAATTCCTTTATGCACAGACAGCTTCTACTGCAAGGCTTTTTGGAACATCTTTGCATGGATCTCCAAGATTCTTGCTCGATACTTCAACTTGGCAACTCTTTAATCCGACGCAAGCCTGACGAAATGACACATTAGCTACATAATTTCTTTAACATAAGTTAACTAGCACAACAGTCAAGTCATTTCCCTGAAAAATACTAAATATCTTTGTTTTCAAGTAGGTGTATCATGTACCTCCTTTACAATTGTGAGAGCCTTGACACTGCTGCATCGACCATGGCCATAAGTCCCGCAAGTTCCATAAGGGGTTCCAAAACTTGCAAACTTGATAGATGATATGACCTGATTAGGAGAAGGGCATTCCAACTGAAGGACTGGTCTAGAATTTGCTTTTGTATTTGCATCTGAAGTCCACGATTCTACAGGAGGTGGGTGTGATTCTGATATGTGTGCACATAAGCTATCTGCTTGTCTTGTAGCAAAAGATAATTGAGTTGGATTACCGCCTAACTCCTCGAACAACACCAATACATTACCGCTTGGTTTGACCCATGAACGTGGAACGTGGTACCTGCGATGAACCACATCATCAGGAAAAAGTTGTCCTAAAAAACAGAAGCCAACAGAAGAAAAGCATTGGGAACTAGGCACAGCTTGTATCTTACAATTTCTGAGATGGTTTCCCACAACTCTTGAGACACTTGGTTGCACTATAGCTTCCTTTATAGCTGCAATAATTGCTGCAACCACTTTGTGAAGCTATGTTAGTTGGCCAAAATCGACCAATGCTCTGACCGTTCACCCATGCTTCACCCTTACCCATTCCTGTGAAGTCTAGTGCAATTGGGTCACTTCCAGCAGGCGCGTCGAAGCTCGTCTAAGAAAACAAATACGGTTTAGTGATATATCAGATATGGTCATAAGGAATTATAAAGCAAACCATATGCTGAATCGGATTCAACAAGTCGAACATTTATTTACCTTGTACCACGTCAAAGGTTGGTTTTTAGGCATGATAGAGTCTGAGACCCACTGTGAAGAACTTCCATCATACAAACCTAATTCTTCACCTTTCAGTCCAATCTGCCAAATCATAGGATAAGAGAAGGTGAGAGTTCAATAATGAATATTGAGGGAAAATTAAATATGCAGTGTTCTGAAACACTGACCTGATATGTCCACTTAGACGAGGATAGATCCAGACTTGATCCATTTTTCAATCCTTTTATCGTGACTGGACCGGTAATACCAGCACCAGTCAACTCATAAAATGCTCCATAGTTCTAAAATGAAAACATTGCATGAGGTCACACTTTTGTGGAGGAATAGCTCAAACATGTACTTCAGGAAATTCAGTTATTCAAGTATTAAGATCCTTGCAAGAATACAACTAGCTCAATGCATTAGCAGTTGTAACGAAGAATTTATTTTTTCCTTTTAAGATGAGGACAGACCTGGAGTCCCACTGTTGCACTCATGAGGTCAATGCTATTCTTCCCTGGTACCAGTGTAATGGGTACCTCGAGGCTGATTTTCACTTTGCCACTACTTCCTTTTCCGCTACCTAAAAATCAAATAACAGCAGATAGAGTAAGAAAACAATGCACCTCAAAAATTTAAAGAGGAAACAGAAAATTTTGTTCTGTACAGTTACGGGCACGTACCTGCAAGCTTCCCATTGACAAAAACATTAAGAGCATGACCAAGTGATTCGACATGAAGAACAGGCTGACTATCACCTTGAAGAAGTGGTTGATTTTCTTTGACTTCAGTACTGCCAAAACATTGAAATTGGTAAACTTTATCACATCAAACAAATTACGATTGCATAGGAACTTAAGAAAGAATTTCAGGCTTCTATACCTTAACGAATACCACAAATAATCACTAACATCAGATGTCGTATTTATTTGCTCAAGTAGACCTTGTTTTGAGAAAGCATCGCTCTTTGATATACCTACAGGTTCAACAAACCAACTCCATCCTGACTGAAACTCTGCTGCAGAGTTATCAATCTTATCGTCAGACTGACGATGGAATTTTTGTTTCACAACCTGGGAGTTTATCTGCCAGATAACAAGAAAATCATAAGGTCCAGCATGAACACATACCGGCAAGCACACCATAATACACCCAAGTCACTAGAATAATAGAAGACAAATGTGTCTTGCAAATTGCTAAGGCAAACCTTTGCGGAATTGAATATGACGTTTTTGCAGTCAGGTAGGATGCTGACAGACCATGCAGGTAAATGATATGAATTGCCATTGAAATTCACAGTTGCATCAGATTGAGTTCCTATATTGGCAAGAAAAGCAGAACATACTCCTGCTTCTGTTTTGTAGACATGTCCCTGAGAATAATGGAAGTTCCATGTCAGGATGGAAAACGGACCATGAGAACATTTGAAAGACAAAAAGTGTGTTCTTATCACCTCTAAGTTGTCACCAAGCTTAATTTCCTTGGGATCAGTTGCTATCAATGCTGCTTCACAGAGCTTTATGGCCTTGTGCAAATCTTTTAGGTGTCCCCACTTAGGCTGCCTAATAAGTCCTGCGCCATACATGAGTTCGACTATAAACATAAACATCTTACACATTATATTGTTCAAAACTCAACATGGTATGCGCAATCTTACCATACTCATCTATTGAGCATCATAGTCATAGCTTGTGGTTATAAAGGGTCCTCCAGAAGTCCGACCAAAGTTTGTCCCACCATGGTACTGTTTATAACAAAGCATTACATATACAACTAGCAAAAAGCTAACTAACAGGAGATTTACAAAAAAAAAAATAGCGCGCAAAAAGCTTTACCATGTAGTAATTTTGGAAAGTTCCGCCTCTTTGGAAAAACCTTGCCACAGAAAATGCAATGTCTTCCACTGGTCTGTAAGGAACAGCGCCACCGAAAGTTTGGAACCTAGTACATGTAACATGTCGTTGCAATTGCAAAGGTTACTAAGACTGAATATAAATCCATACAACAGCTCAGAAGTCATGTTCAAAATGAGGAAAACATCTTACCAACCAGTCCAGTTCTCAGTCCACATCTTTGGTTTCTTGCCAGAATTTGGAGTAAACTGATCACAGTAAAAACCATTGCAAGTGTTGATCTGTGACATTTTGTAAAAAAATTACCAATGTCAGGAAATCAAAAAATATACTCAACAACCAATGGATATGCGATCTTAAATGATGCAACATCAATTCATTTCGGAAGTTTTTCATGGAAGACTGAACTCACAATTGGATCGGGAGCATTCGGTTGCTGGCACATAACCCATGGCACCCCTGTGTCTAACGAGATAGCCATGCCTGCTGCCCAGTTAATGTAAGATTTAGCAGCAGACTTGTCAGGCCAATCGATATTTCCGTACTCATTCTCAATCTGCAAAACAACAAGAGAAGTTATTAAGAGTTTGACCGAAGGATTCGTGCAACTGAATTGGAAATACAAACCTGTGAAAGGATAATCGGCCCGCCTTGAGAAGCGAAAAGTTTCTCTTGTTTCATCATACTCACAATCTTGGCTGTGAATTTTTGCATTTCTCTCTAAAACAAGAAATTTCAGAACAATTAAAGACTCGATTCATAAAATTTTCACCACAGAAATGAAATGTAAAGAGTAAAGAAGCTAAAACCTTGAATGGCTCATTATCGGTTCGGAATTGAATCCCCGGTATGAAATGCAACCATAGAGGAAATCCTCTAAAACCCAAGAACAATCAAATTAGAACCTTTTGAATCAAAATTGGTTGAAATGAAAAATTTGTGCAAATTTACCCATAGTTCCATTCGGCACAAACGTAAGGACCGATTCGAAGATGAACATATAAACCAGCTTCTGCTACAGTTTTTACAAACTTTACTAAATCATTCCTTCCTTGAAAATCAAACTGCAAAATCACAAAGAACCCCATTTTGCATTAATATCTTTAGTTCGATTAGGACTAAAAAGAAATTATAAAAGTTAAAGTAAAAATGTAGTCATCAAAGAAATAAAGTAAGGACCTGATTCTGAACAGGTTCATGAGAATTCCAGAAAACATAAGTCTCAATCACATCTAAACCTCCATCTTTTGATTTCTGTATCAAGTCCGGCCACATCTACATGCAAACATTTAGAAAAACAGAGTTAGATTGAGAGCAAACAGAGTAAGAAAGAATGAAGAGATTGAAAGTTTTTTCTAACCTCAGGAGTACTACGAGGGTAATGTATAGAACCAGACATCAAAAATCTTGGTTTCCCATCAATCACAAGTGCTCTATGATCGTACTCAACTGTCATTCCAATGACACAGACGATCATCTCCACCACCATTAGTACAATGCTAATGTGCGCCACCCCCTTCATTTCTTTATTCTCCTTTCAGAAAAATCGATTCTTGATTCTTGGGTCTGTTCTGTAACTTGATTTAAGAAGTGGGTTTTTCAAATTTATAAGGTGAGATGGATTGTGAGATTGTATATATAAATGAAATGGTTGTTTGCTTGAAAGGTTAAGTAAAGAGAATCTAATAAGGATTAAGAAGATATATAGATTACTCTTACAACCAATGTCTAACCTACGCCACCAGTGTGAGTACACGGCATCACCACCTCTCTATAATGCCAACAAAGTAGAGATTTTTACTTCTCCTTCCTTAAATTTGTTTTCTGCATTTCTTTTTTGATCCATGCTAACTTACGCCTGTATTTATAAACAGAGAAAAGCAAGGGAAAGAATGAAGAAGACAAAGTGGGGAACTGAAGTCTTTTTAGCGGGTAAAAAGAGAATCTCAGCGTGGGCCCGTGGGGTATATTTGTCGTGTAGGACCATAACCACAACCAAATACTAATGTTGGTTTTATAATGGAACCCTTTGGATTATCATTTCTTACTTGCAGACCCTTTGGGTTTTTTAGAGATTAAATAAAGGTTTTAAGGACATCCTTCCATCCCATACGTGATGAAAGAAATTTGTGGCCTATGCTCGAAATGTGCTTGTTTACATGGAATTCGTAATTTGTAAAAAGCTTTTATGCAGATTTCAAAAGAAAAACTGTATACTTGAACGTGTGTCATTTGCCTTTGTTGGGGTGGCACCAAAATAACCAACCACATCATAAAATCGTCAGGGCATGCCTCTGGCCTACACCTTTGTGCTGTTTTTGGACCTACCAGATGCTTAATGACCCACCCCCGGTTCATCAAAATGAGGCACATCTCCTAAAAGAATATTCACGGCATGCATGATCGACATTTTGGCTCTCTTGGGTCATAAAATGAGAGAAAACAACAAAAGGCCGGAATGGTTGTTTCCAGAAGTGAGTTTTTTTTTTTTTTGATCGGTCAATAGAAAATATATTAGGGTTATTTAGTTTTTGCTACTTACATTTTGTCCAACATTAGTGTTTGGTCTAACTTTTGTCCAACTTAGGATTTGGTACTTGGAAATAACGTTGACTAGCGTTGACTGGCTGGACCAGATTTTAATTAATTTTGGAATAATAAAAAAAATGTGGTTACAAATGTACCCCTGAAATGGATTAACCCTAATTGTTTAATCTTCTTCCTCCATTATCAATTCCATCTATCCCCAAGAACTCGGCCAGAACTTCATTTAAACCCCCGGGACTTTGCACACAAAATCAGAATCAGCTGCAAGCAGCAAGCACCTTAATTTACCACTGATTTCTGCCGTGATTTCGAATTCAAAGCTGACCCACATCTCATACTTTTTCACTGATTTTCAGCAATCATTATATCCACCAATTATCCATAAGAATCAACAGCAAGCTAATTCCTTTTCATTAGGTGTACGGACAGAGAATAAGAAATCAAGCACAACACAAACTTCATTAAAATTCTTAGCACATCACCAGTATCAACAACATCAGATCCCCTTTTTTCAAATGATTTTTCACTTGTAATTTCAACCAATTTCTACCGAGACTCACGCTGCTTCGTTGCTGTAATCCAAAATTCCAAATCCATTTGAAACCCAATTTTTCTGGTCTTGTGAGCTCTTGAAACCACTGCAATCTAGTCTATTTCCTTATAAATCCACGACAACAAGAACACATTTTTAACTAATTTTTCAATCCCAAATCAAACTGAAAATCCTAAACCCGATTCAACCCAGAACCATTACAACTGTTAAATCTTGAAGAATAACTTTTCCATCGATCACTATCTTTAATCAAATCAAGTTTCTATGGATTTCTTTTTCCAAGTTTTTGCCAGTGATAACAAATGAATAAAAATGGTAAAAGATGATAAGAAATTTGATTTGTTGAGAAAATAGGATAGCCATACAATCAAGACGGGTTTGGTGATTATTGATTTTTTTTTCTTTTAGTTACCGAACGTTTCCCTGTGAAGTTATGGATGGTGATGGCGACGGCAATGGGTTTGGAGAAGAGAAGACGAGTTCCCACTTGCCTTTTATTATCATTATGTAAATATTGGTAAAGTAAAGGGTGTGATTGTAAACTCACTTAATAATTTAATTTTATATAATTATTTTAACAATTTCTAGACAGAAGTCAAGTTGTAACTGAGTCAACTGGAGTCAACGTTATTTCTAAGTACCAAATCCTAAGTTGGACAAAAGTTAGACCAAATACTAACTTTGGACAAAATGTAAGTACCAAAATCTAAATAACCCAATATATTATAGACACACAAGCCGTGTGCGGGCGCATACAACTAAAGGAGAGCCAAAGCCCTTAAAAGCAGCAAAAGAACAAAGAAAAAAGCAAAGGAAACGACTAGCGAAGAGACAACTCGTCGGATCTAAAAACAACCATAATTGCAACCTGCAAACAATAGCTACTGTCAACTATGAGACTCCTCCACATCCAGGACAGATAAGCCTGTATGATTTTGCTCAAGGCCACTAAACATTTCTTCGCAATCTTTCTTCGAAGAAGGAAAATCTAATCCCATAAAGGAGCCTAAATCCTTGAGACTTACTGCTGATATCTTATTCGGATCATCAAAAGTTCTGGGAAATGATTTCTTTTTTGTACTTAAAGATTTGGGTAGTAATTTCTTTTTTGCACTTAAAGTCCCATTGGGAAAGAAACCAGTTGCTTTAGACTTTAAGCTCAACTTTCTTGTTGATCCTGTAATTGGCTCGGATGAAGATGGCATTGAGGAGCTACACCTTGAATCTAATTGAGAGGTAGCCACTTCCTCCTCTTCTTCCAACCCATGAAATCTGTTATGTCTTTCAAACCCTGGAGGAACGGAAGGATCGGTTGAAGAGGTACTTGTCCCCTCTTTAGCCGGCGGTGCACTTTCAGCAACAACCATTTTACAATCTTGTTGTCCCTCCTCTAACACAAGAGTTTCCTTACTTTTGTTAGACTTCCTCCTTTTCTTCTTCTTCACAATCTCATTAGAAACACTAATATCCATAATCTCATTAGGAAAACTAGTATCCACAATCTTATTAGTTGCATCTTTTTTGCTTGACCTACAATCCAAGAGCAAATGTCCCACAATTTTGCAATGTGAGCAAAATTTAGGAACTTTGTGAATCTCCATGGATTGCCAAAATCCTACGTCACTGCCGTCATTACTATCTCCCACCCAACTCGATCTGGGATCTTATTAGCAAAATCCACCTCAACTAGAACGCTAGCAAAGAAACCAAAATTCATAGAAAAAGTGTTTTTATCTACCTGGATGGGTCTGCCGAAAGCTTTCGCCATTGCCAGCAGGTTTTCCTCTGTCCAATATTCTAAGCTTAGTCCCGAAAATTTAATCCAAACCTTTGCTAGGGATGTTCTCTGATTCTCAGGATTAAACCTCGGCTCCCAATCTCTAACTTGCAATTCTGAGTTTGCAACTTTCCATGTGCCAGCCCAAATTCTAGTCTTAGCATTTTCATTATCTAGCTTGATAACAAAAAAACCCCTTCCAATAGGAATGAACTTGACTTTGCCTTCCACATTCCATTGCTTGATCAATTGCTCTTTAGCTTCTTCTAATTTGATTTTGCTCAAATCAAGCCTCCCAATCAGGCTGAATTTCCATTGGGATAGCCCATTCTCATACATACTGTTAGTGAGGTTGATTGCAGGTAACTCTCCTTTAAGATATGGAGAGGGCAATGCATCTAAAGCAACAGAAGATACTGCTCCGAGAGCAGAACAATTCTCCATTACCACTGAAGCAAAATCTCTTTTGAGAGGACCAGAGCTCAAAAGGGACATCATTTGAAAACCATTTAAGATGAAAAAACACCAAAGAAATAAAGTGCCCAACTCTAAGCAAAGAGAAGGAGCATACAAGGGAAAAGAGCGGCTAAATAAACAAAGAACCTACTTAAGATTACTGGGAAAAAAGGAAAACAATTAAACAAGCAATAACCAAAAAACTAAAAACCAGAGATTAGAGTAGAACTTACCAGGGAGAATTAAGTTACATCCATCTTAATCAAGCTTACAATTGAAAAATAGAAAACTAAACTCTAGAGAAACAGTTACAGAAAAATTAAAACCTAAATAGAAAAAAAAAAAAAAAAAAAAAAAAAACAAGAACTAGAGAGACGATTGCTAGATAGGACGGGTATTGATCAAACAAACAAAAACAAGAAAAGGAAATGCTTGAATCGATCAAAACAATTTTAAAAGTTAATACATACCAGAGTTAACAAACGAGGAAGAAACCCATGCAAATATTGAACAAGAGCCCCAACAGAGAGCGAGATCACGATTAAACATCAAACCCAAACAAGAATATCATTAAATCTTAGGTTCCTTCCATCAGATTCAAGTTACAGGAAAAAAAAAAAAAAAAAAAAAAAAAAAAAAAAAAATCTATGCCCTAGAAAAGTCAAAATCGCAAGAAAAAAGTCAAAAATCGCCTCTCCCTATCAATGAACTCATCTGAAAACCTACTGATTATCTCAACTTTTACAGCGGGGCTTCATAGAAAGCCAAGGTCGGAATTGCGATAGTCCGCTTCTTAGGTGATCTTTTACTCATCGTGTTTATCAGCTGCCATCAAAGTTGACACCATTTTTCTTCTTCAAGTACTGTACTTTTTTTTCCTGAACTCTAAGGTAGTTCTTACCACTTGGTTTGAAATTGTGTTTTAAAGCTGTGATGGATGATAAGTTGCAGTGCTGAGAGAACTAAATATACATGTATTTTGTCCAGAAGTGAGTTAAGTTGTAAACAACCTCTAATATCGATAGAGAATAAATCTTGATCAAATTTAATGTGTCTCTCTCGCTCTTTGAGACAGACTGTCAACAACCATGGCCATTTGACTGATGCCTGAGTGGTAGTAGTTGCAAATGTAATGTCCTTCTCTGGTCCACCAAAATTAATACTAGTTACTATTTTGGGAATGCGTTCATTTCCATCAAAAAGAAAATGACCAAGTACCACATTCACATTCACATTACTTTTTTTAAGTTCAACGAATTCAATTAATAGTTTTCTGTTTTATTTTATTTATTAAATCTAAACTTAGTTGCTCAAGTGAAAGCGAGTCTAAACCAACCTTACGAGACGCCACGAACATTAACCATCATCCTTAGAGCATCTCCAATACAAGGGTAAAGGTCTTACAATTGAATGACACCTGAGATTTAAGATTTTTTGCACCAAATTTCCATCTCCAACACAAGGGTCAAGGTCATAGAGATAGATAACATGGCTAAGTGGAGGTAATATAGAAAGTGTAAATAAGACTTTCTCTATGACCTTGGGTCTTAAAGCCACATCATTATTTTGTCTCTAGATTCAAATAAAATTTATTACTCCCTCCGTCCCACATATATAGGCGGAATTTTGGTTTTTGTTTGTCCCACTAAATAGGCGGATTTTGCTTTCCAAGATGAATTTTTCCATATATACCCATATTTATTGTACATAGGTAATTGTGTTGGAGATAAGACGAAGGGTAAAACAAGAAAAAACATTTAAAATTATGAATCCCATGCAATTTTCTTAATCTAAGAGAATTGTCTCTCTCCGCCTATATATGTGGGACGGAGGGAGTAGATAATACCTTGAGGGTTGGAGATCAACTTGAGGTAAAAAAAAATTACATTAATTTTTTTTTATCATTTATTAATGACCCACACATAAGAATATGTTAATAAGACCTCCACATAGGATGACCTTCACCCTATGCATTGGAGATGCTCTTAGGCTTTTGTTGGATAATTAAACACTAGAACGTCATTTTCATTTCATTTTTTGTTGTTTCCGCGTAACATTAATTCACTCCACTAGTCCATATTTAGGATTTTTGTTTCTCGAATCCGGCATGTACTGAATACTTCTTCTAGAATTATTCGACCATAATTAATGTGCAACTGCCTAGGTGCAACTGCCTAGGTCTCTAATTTGTACTCTTGTTATTCAATTCTGAGTGTCAGTTGTTCAACCGAAACCAGGAGTCTACGCAAACACTATCTATCTATGGCAAAATTAATGTGAAACCAAAACAAGATCTTCTGCGAAAAGATCCTAAAGTGCTACACTTCCCCAATCCCTTCCCTCACTCCATTCCCCGTTACGTGTCATCGTTTTTAGCCCTTGATCCTGAATTGAAATTAGCAGGGGGGTCCCATTATTATTGAGTTTAACTAAAAGATGCTTGACACATAGGCGGGGGAAAGCAGTGGGGGAAGGGAGCGGGGGGACGTTTAGCATTTTCGGAAAAGATCAAAGGCATGCATGGCACGTTAAAGTCTTGCGATTCATCCATCAATCAATTGTCATGTCTAACCAAGGCCAGGCTAGGGGTCCATGCATTCTGTACTATACGTTGACTGGACCTACCTTTTGTTCATTTGAAAATTTTGAGCAAGGTACAATGAGCAAGCAAGGTTCTTAGAGCAAGGGCTACGGAGTGAGTGTTCTCATTCAATATGAATGAAATATCACCGGATTTGCTCAAGTTAGGTGCTGCTATGGGGTGAGAATACTCACTGATTCGTCAATAATCACTCATATACTCATTGGAACGAATGAGTGAGCGAAAGGGGACACTAAGCGACTGACTTTCGGGCGTTTGGAAAAAAACATATTGAGCGACTGAAAATCTGCCTCTCAAATCTAGTTTTAGAGTTTTATTAATTTAAAACTCTTAGATGCGAAACAAAAAATTAGGTTTCATTATTAAAAAAAAAAAAAAGCTACGAGGAGGCATATATTCAGCCGCTTGGAGAGAAAAATTCTCTCAAAACGGATCAACATCGGCCGCTTAGTCTATTTTTTAGACTCCCATGGTCACAAAAAACACTCGTTCACTCGGTCCTCACTCAATTTGGAAGTGAAGGAGTGTTAAAAACACTCAATTTGGCACTGAATGAGTGTTAAAAATACTCATTCCATAGCCCTTGCTCTTAGAAACCTGAAACATTTTAATACTGCCTTGTTGTCCAAAACTGCTTGGAGATTCATTCATTCTCCAAACGATTTGGGGTGACAATCCTAAAGTGTAATTCATTCTTTTTGAATCAATGGATAAGAGTAAAACACTTGGTTTGAGTTTGAAAATCCATGTCCTGTCATTTTGCAATTGCTTGCTCAATTGTGTGCATTTCAGTAATTAGTTTTTTTCCACTTTTTTGCTTAATGTTGCCATGGAGTGAAGAATTTTTCTTTATATAAAAAAAATAAAAAATCTTTATGCCTTCTCCCCAAGTACATTTCTGGGAACGATCTGATTTATGGAAGGAAACATAAGCCTCAGAAGCAACAACTTCCTTTTGCTTCACCTTGTGGGCACTTTGGTTAGCTAGGAACGAACTGATTTATGGAAGGAAACATAAGCCTCCTTCCGATATAGTCAAATTGGCAAACCACATGCATCAGGAATACAAGTGGGCAACTTCAGTACTACCTCCACCACTCCTTGGCATGACTGCTACAACACAGGACGCCTCATCACGCCAGATGACTACAAAAATTCAAGTTGGATGGAAACCACCGGAACCACATTGGATCAAAATCAATACCGATGGAGCTGCCCGCGGCCACCAGGGACCCGCGGGGGGAGGTTTTATCTGCAGAGACTCGACAACCACAGTTATTGTCGCAATGGCCCAACCTTTGGGGATCACAACAGCTCTGCTAGCAGAGACATGGGCTCTACTCATGGCATTGAGAACAGTCACGCTCTACCAATGGACTAAAATCTATATTGAATCGATTCACGAGACCCTTGTTCATTTCGTCAAACAAAAGGCGAGATCCTCCATGGTACCGCGAGACATGATTGTTGAGATCATCAAAAGACTAGAGGAAATTCCCCATCACAAAATTCTACACAATTAGGAAGCAAACCAAGCAAATGGATACTCTCGCTAATCATGCGCGGATAATAGTCAACAGGAGTATTGCAAACTAAAATTTGGGAATATACGGTTCCTGATTTCTTGACACAAAATGTATTAAATGACACCAGGGGAATAACATTCCCACGTGTAATTCCGCTTTAATTAAATATAAAACTACTTGCTTCAAAAAAAAAAAAAGTACATTTCTGGGGGTGTCTTTTCAAAAAATAAATCTGGGGGTGTGGTGCTGTCAGTTAGTAAGAGAGACCTATTTGTGTTTAAATGGGACCGATTGCTATCCTGAACAACAAAGCTGGAATAGCTCAGCTGGTTAGAGCGTGTGGCTGTTAACCACAAGGTCACAGGTTCAATCCCTGTTTCTAGCGATTTTTTTTTTCTTTTACCTTTAATTTTGAGATGCCTGCTTCTCTGTTCAGTAAGTTGAGAAACTTATGCGTAGTTCTCTGCGGGACGATAACAAAAGAGTGGGTAGGAAGATCTGGAACTGCTTCTCTGTTCAGTAAGTTGAGAAACTTATGCGTAGTTCTCTGCGGGACGATAACAAAAGAGTGGGTAGGAAGATCTGGAACTACTTCCTAAATGGGCTAAAATGGATCTTTTTTTTTAATAAGAAGACAAATTATTTATGTATTAGCGGAAGTGTGCAAAATATACAATGTAGGAGTTAAGCCAAGCTTGGCTCTTTCTAGGATACTAGATCTTACATTTTCATTCGCATTCTCCGTAGAGAAGTATTTAATCCTCCTAGTTCTTACTTCCTTTGCTAGTTTGTCTTCGAAATCTACATGTTTCCTAGATTTGTGCATAAAAGAAACCGAATGATAATTTACAATGGAAAATTTGCATCTATAGATGCTATTTTGAGACCTCCATGAATGAGCTTCGGGACTTTCCTCTCCTTTTAGAATCTTCATTAAGACTTGGCAGTCATTAACCATGCAACAATTTTGGAGCTTCAATTCCTTCATCCATTTGATGGCCTCAAATCCAGCTTTCGCTTCAGCTTCTAAGGGGCAGGAGGCCCAGCCACTTCCTGCACGACAGATAAAGATTTGAGACAAGTTCACACTCTCAGATGATTCTTAGTTGCCACAAATTTGAGACAGATAAAGATTTCTGACTTAATTCCAGCCATTATCTGCTGCACTCTCTTATATTCAAGCACAAGTCTGCTGAAGACCTTGTAATTCAAGCAAAATACATTCTCTATACTATGAATTTGAAAATGTTTATTTCGAGTTTGTAGTTGATAAGTGGGTAAACACTACTCTGGAATGGGTATTGGGCTTTTTTTCTTTAACCTCTCTTGTTGCTGCATTCCTTTCTTGTATCTCTTTTTTACCTTTTTAATACTAAAAGTTTAACCTTTTAAGTAAAAAAAAGTTGGATCACAGTGGCCAATACATACCACGCAACTTGTCAGATTCTCTGAGACAATAAGTTGTTGAGTGTTGGGACTCCAACAACAACAGCGGTTTCCTGCTGCATTCTTGCCACTGCTGAAGCTTACTTATCATTCTAACTTCTCAGTCGGATGATGGCCAGTTGCTTATACTCCTGGTTTGTTTTTATGAGCAAAATCATATGCATAAGTCTTGACACTGTAATATTTATTCAGTGCATGTCTCGTGAATTTCTAAATTACCTTATGATATGATCTTACAGTGTAACTAGCATCGTGGCGAAAAACCTACCACTGAAACCCCCAAACTGTGTTTAGCAAATACGAACCCAAAATTTGCATTCTGGCTCACATCTTGTTTCTTAGGATCTAGACAGTAACTCAAAAACTGCAATTATAATACTGCAATTATAAGTGGCAATTATAAGTGGCAAAATGCCCCAAAATGGACACCAAGGTTGTGAAAATGCCCCGGACGTTAGGAAAAAGATTAAAATGCCCCATTCTGTTAGTTTTGGGGCATTTTGATCAACTGCAATTATAAGTGGCAAAATGCCCCAAAATGGACCCCAAGGTTGTGAAAATGCCCCGGACGTTAAGGAAAAGATTAAAATGCCCCATTCCGTTAGTTTTGGGGCATTTTGATCAAAAATGGGCACCGGTCAATGGAGTTTTAAACTTCCATTTTTATCCTTCTTAATCAAAACGCCCCAATCCGCCACTACCACCGCCACCACCAAACGAATAACCACCAACCACCATCGCTGCCACCACCACCACCACCACTACCACCACCATCCCCACCACTACCACTAGAACAACCACCACCAACACCACCGCTACCGCCACCGCCTCCTCCACCACCACCACCACCACTACCGCCGCCACCACCACGATCACCGCCACCACCGCCGCCACTATCACGATCGCTGCCACCACCACTACCACCGCCACCACCACCATCACCGCCACCACCACCGCCACTATCACTATCGCCGCCACCACCAATACCACCGCACCACCACCACCACCACCACCTGAATCCTAAATCTTGAACCCAAACCCTGAACCACTTGAATCCTAAATCTTGAACCCAAACCCTGAACCCTAAGCCATGAACCCTGAATTTTAAACACTGAACCCTGAATTATGAACAATTTACCCTGAAGGGCAATTTCGACTACTTAACTCTCTCTAACGGAAAATCTAACGGAATGGGGCATTTTAATCTTTTCCCTAACGTCCGGGGGATTTTCACAACCATGGGGTCCATTTTGGGGCATTTTACCACTTAACCCAACTTTTTTCTAGTACCACGGAATT
Source organism: Papaver armeniacum (assembly GCA_023531295.1). Taxonomy (NCBI): domain Eukaryota; kingdom Viridiplantae; phylum Streptophyta; class Magnoliopsida; order Ranunculales; family Papaveraceae; genus Papaver; species Papaver armeniacum. The sequence continues at coordinate 2,855,626 of JAJJWW010010882.1, forward strand.
CTGCAATGCAATCTAAAATCGCAAGCCATCAAAATCTCTTTGCATGATACAATATTTGCATTTCACCTTAACACAAAATTTCTGGATCCTCAACTTAACCAGAACTTAATTATTTGACTAACCAAAATTTTTTAGAGTGATTTTCATGAAGATTTGCTCTGCCATTTCGAGTTCATAGAAAACATCGAAAGGACTGAATTATATGCATGTGGATTTTTGCCGGATTTTATTTTTTGGTACACTTTGCTGCTTCGAGCACTTGAAATCATTGCTGACGGCATTGGCTTATTTATAAGCAAAAATCATAACAGCAAAGCTATTACTTCACGAGCTTAATTTAAGCTGATTCGGCACATTATCAATAATCAAACTGAAGATCAACACTTTGTTTAAGATATATTTTGTTCTGTATACAACTAGTAAGTCTGGACATTATAATTTATTATGGTATCAGAGTGGAGAGATCCGCTCAACTAGTAGAAATAGACTTTCCAAGTGATAAATGAGTTTCAGTCTCCACATAACTTTTCTTGATGAAGTTCCACAAGCTCTCCTTAGTAGTTCTTCGTCTTCAAATGATGAACGCCGTGATGTCTAAGGCTCAACTACACAATTTATGTCCTAGTCCAAGACATCTATAAGTAGACTAGATAGAAACCAAGACTTATAGTTTTGATCACTAACATTGACAAACATGCTTAAGATAGCAAGCAGCATGCGAGTTTGACGAAAAGGTACTCTAACAATAACAAAATCTATCTAAGAAGTGATGCTAAAAATGTTATTTCCTTTATGAATAATAGTATGGATCAGATTAGCTGGTTCAACAAATCCATTTTGGAGGATTGTCTCTTTATATTAAGTGACTTTAGTTTTGTTAAATTAGAGTTTGTCAGTAGGAATTATAATGCAGGAGCTGATAAAGCGGCTAAATATAGTAGAAGATTCAATAAATCGGGTGAATGGTTGGACATAAATCCTCCATTTGGCCTAACTATGATGTAATCTTTTTTCATATTAATATATCCTTTCTTTCCTAACAACAAAAAAAAAATCGGTGAACATGTGAACAATTCATGTGGTTAGAAATGGTGGTTTTGTCCGACTCGATGATATATATAACCGGTCTTAATTAGTGAGACCGGTTAATTAGTGAGTCGACCACATTTTTTTCTCATCTCAGATCTCTTTTTGCTCTCCCTTTAACAAAAATCTAAAATAAATAACAAACCACATCGAGTTGGTCTTACCTCCTTCCTGCAAACTTGACTATCGTGAGACCACATCGCAGAAAAATCTAAATAAAGGATAAAAAGGTAAAAGAGACAACATCGCAGAAAAATCTAAATAAAGGATAAAAAGGTAAAAGAGACAACATCGCAGAAAAATCTAAATGATAGAAAGGTAAAAAAAGAATGCACCAGCCGGGAAGGAATCGAATCCGGGTCAGTACGAGTGGCAGGGTACTATTCTACCACTAGACCACTGGTGTTGAATGTGATTTGTCTGTCAGACTTTTTACTGATCAAAGTTACACCTAAATCTTTTAGAGGCATTGATACCACTCCAAAACTCATTAAATTGGCGACTCCATATGGGACTTCTGGAGCAGTAGTTATTCTCCATGCTCCTCCTCTTTGGGTTTGGACGAAAATTACTTCGATTGTAAAGAATGACAAATCAAATAAATACTGGTGACTTAACCAGTGTGACGGAAGGTTTATCGTTTGGAAAACGAAGAAAAAAAACAAAATTGTAAAGGAAAACATGACCAACTCAACGATCGTCTGCTTTTTGTGAAGAATTGCAAGAAGTCATAAGTTAGTCGTCGATTGTTTTGGAACTGAAAGTCATAAATATTAGTCCCACATTTCTCAAACCAGAGTTACAGGTGTGAAAATGAAGCTATAAAAAGCAGTTGATACGCGACTGCAGAATTCATCTTTGTGCCTGGGGCAATGACGCAGCTAATGAGGTAATAACTGAGGCGTATCAATTGCTGGATGAAAACTATTTCCAAACCCCCTCTTGCGCGTCATTAGTAAACATAAGCAAATCAATGCGAAAAATGAAAAATAGCTACTGACCTTTTGTGTCAGGTACATACTTATGCAATTGTGTAAACAAATCACAAGAATTCAAATAAGACTAGTAATCAGAAGCCAACAAGGACAAGTAAGCTCTCTATGATATCTCAGACTTACTCGTGGGAAAGTTAAGCATATATGCCATGGCATAAGTTCTGAAGATCAATTTCCTTTAGATACACAATTGGGAAAAAGTCCAATGCTGGAGTTATGTCGTAATACTTCAAACTACTTTTCTAGAACTTGTATCGTTTGCGCTTCAGATGGCTGATATATGAAACATGAGCTATAAACAGATTCTAATTATGGGCTGCCAAAGAAAGTAAACTGACATAGAAGCAGCAATTCAATCTCTATGCCAATCAGCAACTTTAATATCAACTTTGAGATTGAAGTATACAGCTGAATTGGCCTAAAGTGCAATGCTGCAAGCTGGCCAAAACAAGACTACCAACTGAATTGGCCCAAGGCTTTAAGCTTCAGAGAGGCAGCAACGCAATGGAAAACAAAAAAAATATCAGCCACTACTAGGAGCCAAGGCTACAGCTACACTTAACTCGATGCTAGTTGGGCTGGTCTTGCGGTATTTAAACCAAAAGCAAATGAGTAATTTAAAAGATGTGGTACTAACCTATTATTAGCCTGTCTGTTTAACTTTTCCTCCCGATCAAGGGATAAGTGAAATTTTGGAATCCTAAAATGATTCCCGGATTAGGAATGGGATGTCTTATGATTTCTACATCTATCAGTGAGTTTTTTAGGTTTTGGAGTCATCTTATCAAAGCAATTTCCAGTCAAGGACATGGTGAATTCTTCAAATCTTTGGAGGTACACTGCTCTATCAACTTCCTTATGAAATGTATAGAAATTTTACTGGAGATTGAAGGAAGAAATCTCATTTGGAGGTAAGCAGCAGCTGATATTGTTGTTATAACAAGCTGCCAGTAGCTAGCTTGTAAATTAAATTACCTCTTGAAACCATTCTGGGAGAAAGAAAAAAAGGTTAACATTGGAAAAAGAAAAAAAAGAAACAAGTTCATGTTGCATTAGAATTCTGAGCTCATCACATATATCTGACAAGGTTCTTCATCTTAATCGTCCTTCTAAAACAAAAACGGTAGAAAAGCTGAAGTGAAAGTATCATCTAAGTAGACAAATTCTTAAACGCCTCTAGTCTGCAGACAAGATTGGATACTCAATTTAAACAAGAACATTCCAGAAATGAAAGGGGAAAAGGAAGACAAAATGGTAAATTTCCGAGAGGTGGGAAAACCTTACTCAAAATGTGGTTGAACAAACAAGGTAGCTTTGTTTTAGTTTAAATTTACCAAACCCAGTATATTGGCAGAATGCTTGCGTCTCTCATATCTTCATTTCTCCCACTACTTCCATTCTAATCAGGAAAAACAGTATATAACTCTCAATGCCAAATGACTCATGAGTACCACGTATTTCCAGAGCTGCATCCCTTTTATGCTTCGGATCGATCATATAAACCTACACCATTAGGATCATCAACTTCCTCTCTCCGTAGCTCAAAAAGGAGTTCAGCCGTCTGGAAAAAATGCAAACGCATTGAATAACTAAACCCCTTTACAGTGACCAAACCATTACAAGAGCTAATAGTTTCAACTAATGGATTCTGATACTCAATGGATAATCAATTCCACTTCTAACACAACTTTTGGTGGATGTGCGTGTGCGTCAGGCCCTTTGCAGTATTGCAACGCAACCCCCAGAATGCTATTGGACAGCATATCATTTGGTTAAATGTTTGTATTTAAAGATTGGTAGGAGGCCGCGCGTACGCGTACCTCCATCAGGAACAAATTTCTTGGATTTGATGATAATTTCCTTGAGGAGCAATGTTCCCCTTGGCTAGAATATATATAAAACCATATAATATCTTTTGTGTTTACAACCCAAATAAATGGAGATAATCTCCTAAAGGTAAATAAGGCAAGAGGATAATATAAATTCTATTACACCCCCTTAGTCTGAGCGGGAGAGGAACAAACGCTAAGACTAGAACGAAAGCGAACAAATAGCTGTCGAGGAAGCCCCTTGGTAAAGATGTCAGCATATTGGTTCTCAGAGGGAACATGTAAGACTTGAATGGCACCAATACGAACTCGTTCACGAACAAAATGTATATCAATCTCCACATGTTTGGTGCGTTGATGTTGAACAGATCTCCGTGACATATATATCGCACTTACATTGTCACAGTAAACAATAGTAGCACGTCGTAGAGGTAGTCGGAGCTCTAGAAGAAGATTGCGAAGCCATGTTGTTTCCGCAACCGCATTTGCTACTCCCCGGTATTCAGCTTCAGAGACTTTGGATCGAGAGGCGTGGCTTGACGCTTGGAGGACCAGGAGATGAGATTGTCACCAAGAAAGACACAAAAACCGGATGTCGATCGTCGAGAATCGGGACAACCCGCCTGATCAAGCATCGAGTATCTTCGTTAAGCCGAGATAGAGGAGATCGAGAGAAACAGTCCGTGGTTGATGGTGCCCTGAAGATAGCGAAGGATTCGCTTGAGGGCATGCATGTGAGGCTCACGGGGATCATGCATAAATAGGCATACCTACTGAACTGCGTATGCAATATTTGGCCGAGTAAAAGTGAGGTACTGAAGAGCACCCGCTAGGCTTCTGTATAGAGTGGGATCCGAAAGTCGGGCCGAAGTAGCACCGAGCTTGGAATCTGTGTCGACTGGAGTAGTCACCGGATTACATTTTGTCATGGAGGCACGCGCGATGATGTCCTGTGCATATAATGACCGAGACAAAAATAATCCCGAAGATGAACGAGTAATGAGTGATGCCCAGAAAATGATGTAGTGGACCAAGGTCGACATGGCAAACTCTCTTCATCAAATCAATGAAGCGACATAGGAGAGCATCGGTAGAGGCGATCAAAATGATGTCATCAACATATAAAAGTAAGTATGCCGTTTCGGATCCTGATTGATAAACAAAAAGTGAGGGATCACATACACTACCACGGAAACCGCAATCTGTGATAAACTTGGCAAATCTCTGAAACCACGCCCTTGGAGCCTGCTTGAGGCCATAGAGAGATCTACGTAATCTGCATACGTAATCAGGGTGAGCAGGGTCAAAAAATCCTGGAGGCTGATGTATATAGACTGTCTCGGTTAGATCACCATGAAGAAAAGCGTTCTTGACATCTAGTTGATGTATGGGCCAAGATTGTGATGTAGCAATAGTGAGTACAGTGAGAATAGTAGCAGGTTTAACAACCGGACTAAATGTTTCAAAACAGTCAACTCCAACTTGTTGAGATTTGCCATTGGCAACAAGACGAGCCTTGTAACGCTGTAGGATCCATCAAAGCATTATATTTATGACGAAATAGCCACATAGAACGAATAACATGAGCATCACGAGGTCGTGGTACAAGTTCCCAAGTATTAGTTTTCAACATAGCATTGTACTCGTCTTTCATGGCAGCATTCCAGTTTATGTCCCTAAGAGCATACAAGTGAGAACGGGGAATTGGAGAGATATGCCGTAAAGTTTGAACATGGAGATTGAGTCGGTGGATCGGTCGGTAAATACCACGGGAGGCTCGAGTAACAGGACGAGAAGGAGCTGTAGTGGGGGGGAGAAGTTGTAGTGGGAAGGACAGTAGTAGGTGACGAGGATGGAGAGACTGTAGTGGGAAGGATAGTAGTAGGGATGGTAGTGGAGTTAGGATCTGTAGCGATGGGGCGGAGGAGATGGTGGAGTCTGCATTTGTGGAATTAGTGCAGAGAGGACCCGTAGAAACCGACTTAGAGAAGATATTGACCGACGTAGGTATAGGGGTCTATTAGGGGAAGGTTGGTGTTCGGACATAGGGAGTGAGTGGAACCGACGTAGGCTTGGAGGTTGGAAGTGGGAACAGACGCAGCAAATGGGAAGTTGGACCGACGGTGGGGAGGGGTATAGGGTCCCTGAAGTAGTGGGTGAGATAGTGGAAGCCCGAGTGTCGATGAGGTTGATCATGATGTATAGATGGGTAAGAGAGGTTATAGGAAGAATGGAGGATATTTGGGGGAGACTCGACAGTAGAAGATGTATTTGTAGTGAGATTTGTGAAGGGAAAGACATTTTCATCGAAAGTTACATGACGAGAGATAATGATCTTGTTTGTGGCAAGATAAAGGCAGCGGTATCCACGGTGGTTGGGAGGAAAACCAAGAAAGACACACCTAGTGGAACGAGGGGAGAGTTTGTGAGGAGTTGTGGACGAGAGATTTGGATAGCAAAGGCAACCAAAAGTACGTAGATGTTCATACGTTGGTTGTCGTTGATAAAGAATAGACACGGGTGAGTGAAAATTGAGGACTTTGGTGGGAAGAATATTATGTAAATAGACAGCCATATAGAGAGAGTAGACCCAATATTTTGGAGGAACGGAAGCGTGAGACATAAGGGTACGGGTGATATCATTGATACGACGTATCATGCGTTCGGACTTGCCATTTTGGGAAGAAGTTTGGGGGCAAGAGAAACGAAAAACAAGACCATTATCACGAGAAAAAGTATGAAAGGAAGAGTTGTCAAATTCACGACCCATGTCACATTGAAAACATTTTATTTTTCGTTCAAATTGAGTTTGAACGAAAGAAAGAAATTCCAAAAATTTGCTATAAACTTGGGACTTCAATTTCAAAGGGTAGACCCATAGATAGTTGGTAAAATCATCAAGAAATATAAGATAATATCGAAAACCGGTATCAATATGTAATGGAATGGTCCATAAATCGCTATGTATGATATCAAAGGGTGCAAAAGTAATGTAATTATACTCATAAAATGGCAATCGAACATGTTTACTAACTTGACATGAATGACAAAGTTGAGAAGAATTATTCTTATTACAATGAATAGAATTATTTTTGCGTAAGACATCTAAAATTGTCTTGCCAGGGTGACCAAGGTGACTATGCCAAATATCTGGCGAAAAAGCAGCAAGGGAAATGGGAGAAGGCTGGGACGATTTTGTAGGTGGCACGGCAGAGTTGGTGATAGGGTAGAGCTCCCGGAACTATTGCACCGAAGGATAATCCTCCTCGAACTCGGATCTTTCACGGAAAAACCGGATGGATCAAACTCAACGGACACACGATTATCGGTGGTGAACTTACGAACGAGAGACTAAGTTTTTGATAATATCGGGAACAACAAGAGTATTTTTGAGTTGAAGGGTGCGAGAAGGGAGGTTTATGAGCTTGGTACCACTAGCGAAGAATCGGAATGCTATTGCCATTGCCAACTAAGATAGACCGTAAGTACTAGAATCGGTAACGTTATGTAAAGTACCCGAATCAGCGAGTGAGATGTGAGGTAGCACCGGTATCCATGTAGAAAGCATCATCGGGTTGCTGTAGATGCATAGAACTATATGCCTCAGCAATGTCTGTGAGCTTCAGTGGTTCCATCGCCATTGATTTTAATAGTTTAGAGAAAATAGGATCGTAGAGGGGCTAATAATCTCAACACGCCCCCTCACGTGTAGCCTCGTTGGAACCACTCTTCCTCATGGGAAAACACGATTCTTAACACTACCTATCATGTCATCTTTGTGACATGATAGGTAATTACCATGTTTTTGTTTCGTTTAAATTGATTAGCCATCTTCCCGTCGAACTTGAATCTCTAAGTAGTTCTTCATTTTGTAACACACATTATAACGTTATCCATGAGAAAAATATACGCCCACTCTCCTTATCACCTGGAATGATTAGTGAATCTCTTTTCCTAACTAATTAGGTGCTTTAAGACTGGAATGTTACCGAAATTAGGTGCTTTAATTAGTATTTTGACAAAAACTTCAGAATAATTTGATGAGCGGGTTCACCTAACTTCTCCGAGTCTGTCCTTGATGCAGTCTGTCCTTTCACCTAACTTCCGGACAGAGAAAAGGAGAGTTGATCATTCTCTAGCATCTGGGATTGATTTATCTGAACTTCAGGAATATTGGGCGTATAGAACCGACTAAGAGAATTTTAATTAGTATCATGCTCTAACTCTATTAATAATCTAGAAACATCTATACTAAGAGATAGTTGAAGTCATGACCACCACGTCCATGATTAATTTTGAATACGGGCGTACATTCAAAGGTTGCTTAAAGAGCAGTGGACGGGTTAGTATATCAATTAAGAAATTTGTGAAATTTTGAAATGTTGTTTCTAAGTGGTTAATGCAGTTATGTATCTTGATTAGATTTGTATCGTTAGTGTGATCCACTTATTTTTTGTATGCTCCCTAAGTGGATTAATAGCCTGTTTGGATGCAGAAGTAGAAGTCAGAAGTGCTTCTGAACTTCTCAGAAGTACTACTCAGAAGCTAAAAAGTAGATAAGTTAGTTTGGTAACCGCTCTACTCTTAAGTTAAATATAGCTGCTGAGCTTGTATGGCAAAATGTATACCAACTCAGTATAAATAACCTCCTACTTGTATGTCCTTATAATGCTTAATTTAAGGATAAATGTAATTGAAGAACATATATATATATATATATATACATGCCAAACACACACGCTGGTAGCCTAACTTGCAAACCGTGCAACCTACCAACTAGGCATTCCGCACATGCCATTGGCACATGCCCAACCCACACGTTGGTAGCCTAACTTGCAAACCGTGCAACCTACCACCAAGGCATTTCGCACATGCCAAACCCACACGCTGGTAGCCTAACTTGCAAACCGTGCAACCTACCACCAAGGCATTCCGCACATGCCATTGGCATATGCCGAACCCACACGCTGGTAGCCTAACTTGCAAACCGTGCAACCTACCACCAAGGCATTCCGCACATGCCATTGGCACATGCCACACGCGCCACTAGCAGCGCAACTTGCACTCAAGATGCAACCAACACTCGAGACATCAACACAAACGGGGATGCTTTTTAGGGTTTTGGTTTGGCGGTCACAAGATGCGGCGTACACTACGCTCACATTAAGAAAGCGTGAAAAGGAATAAAGCGGTCAAATAAAAGAGGAAATAATGGTGAAAAACGTTTTCACCCATTAAACCATGCGGTTACCACCTCCTCCCATTATTCCAAATTTTGGACCATGGCAACCATGCCAAACCAAGTCGCATACTGCGCACCATGGCAACCATGCCAAACCAAGCCGCACTCTGCGCACCATGGCAACGATGCCAAACCAAGCCGCACCCTGCGCACTATGGCAACAACGCCAAATTCCAAGCCGCTATGCCTTGGGCCCACGCCCAACATAGCGCCCTAGGCTTGCAAGACTTGCAACTAGGTCAACATGGCCGCACGTGCCATTGGCACATGCCAACACGTGCCGCAAGCCATATTTCCAAGCCGCTATGCCTTTGGCCCACGCCCAACATAGCGCCCTAGGCTTGCAAGACTTGCAACTAGGTCAACATGGCCGCACGTGCCATTGGCACATGCCGAAACGTGTCGCAAGCCATATTTCCAAGCCGCACCCTGCGCACCATGGCAACAACGCCAAATTCCAAGCCGCTATGCCTTGGGCCCACGCCCAACATAGCGCCCTAGGCTTGCAAGACTTGCAACTAGGTCAACATGGCCGCACGTGCCATTGGCACATTCCAACACGTGCCGCAAGCTATATTTCCAAGCCGCTATGCCTTTGGCCCACGCCAAACATAGCGCCCTAGGCTTGCAAGACTTGCAACTAGGTCAACATGGCCGCACGTGCCATTGGCACATGCCAACACGTGCCGCAAGCCATATTTCCAAGCCGCTATGCCTTTGGCCCACGCCAAACATAGCGCCCTAGGCTTGCAAGACTTGCAACTAGGTCAACATGGCCGCACGTGCCATTGGCACAGGCCAACACGTGCCGCAAGCCATATTTCCAAGCCGTTATGCCTTTGTCCCACGCAAAACATAGTGCCCTAGGCTTGCAAGACTTGCAACTAGGTCAACATGGCCGCACGTGCCATTGGCACAGGCCAACACATGCCGCAAGCCATATTTCCATGCCGCTATGCCTTTGGCCCACGCCCAACATAGCGCCCTAAGTTTGCAAGACTTGCAACTAGGTCAACATGGCCGCACATGCCATTAGCACATGCCAACACGTGCCGCAAGCCATATTTCCAAGCCGCTATGCCTTTGGCCCACGCCAAACATAGCGCCCTAGGCTTGCAAGACTTGCAACTAGGTCAACATGGCCGCACGTGCCATTGGCACATGCCAAAACGTGTCGCAAGCCATATTTCCAAGCCGCACCCTGCGCACCATGGCAACAACGCCAAATTCCAAGCCGCTACGCCTTGGGCCAAATCCCAACATAGCGCCCAAGGCTTGCAAGACTTGCAACTAGGTCAACATGTGCCGCAAGCCATATTTCCAAGCCGCTATGCCTTTGGCCCACGCCAAATATAGCGCCCTAGGCTTGCAAGACTTGCAACTAGGTCAACATGGCCGCACGTGCCATTGGCACGTGCGGCCATGTTGACCTAGTTGCAAGTCTTGCAAACCTTATGGTTTCTTGGCAAGCAAAGGCCAATGGTCGACCATGCGGGGTCGGCCGTGTGTATTCCATACCGCTGGGGGTGATGGAATTGATCGGGGTCGTCCAATCATGCTTGTGGAGTTGGATGACTGCGATTAGATCACGCCAACTAGGTGGCAGTGAGGCAGAGTACTCAACTGGAAAGGAAGCAATGGCAAATCAAATTGAAGCCAGGCGCCCATCAACGGTTGCCCTTTAATCCCGGGAGCAAATCCTCGGCCGTATAAAGTCTCCTCATGACTTTATCCCTAGCTTGGTCACGCACCTAGCCAAGCTAGTCGCGCCATGCGTGGTAGGTTGCACGGTTTGCAAGTTAGGCTACCGGCGTGTGGGTTTGGCATGTGCAAATGGCATGTGCGGAATGCCTTGGTGGTAGGTTGCACGGTTTGCAAGTTAGGCTACCAACGTGTGGGTTTGGCATGTGCCAATGGCATGTGCGGAATGCCTTGGTGGTAGGTTGCACGGTTTGCAAGTTAGGCTACCAGCGTGTGGGTTTGGCATATGCCAATGGCATGTGCGGAATGCCTTGGTGGTAGGCTGCAAGTGGCGCGTGTGGCATGTGCCAATGGCATGTACAGAATTCCTTGGTTGCAGGTTGTACGGTTTGTAAGCCTAGGCTACCAGCGAGCATGCTGGCATGTGCCAATGGCACGCACGGCCAAGTTGACCTAGGTTGCATGGTTTCCAAGCCTAGGCTACCAGCGAGCGGATTTGGCATGTGCCAACGGCACGCACGGCCAAGTTGACCTAGGTTGCACGTCTTGCAAGTTAGGCTACCAGCGAGGGTTTTGGCATGCGCCAATGGCACGTACGGCCAAGTTGGCCTAGGTTGCACGGCTTGTAATGCCAAAGCTGCCAGTGGCGCGTGTTGCATATGCCAATGGCATGCTCGGCCATTAGGGCCACGGCTTGGTAAGAAAGCTACCAGCGAGCGTGTTGGCATGTGCCAATGGCATGCTCGGCCATTAGGGCCACGACTTGGTAAGAAAGCTACCAGTGAGAGTGTTGGCACGTGCCAATGGCATGCTCGGCCATTAGGGCCACGGCTTGGTAAGAAAGCTACCAGCAAGCGTGTTGGCATGTGCCGGTGGCACGTGCGGCCATTAGGGCCTAGGTTGCACCGGTTTTCAAGCCTAGGCGTGGGCGCTACTTTGGTATGGGCCAAAGGCATAGCGGCTTGGAAATATGGCTTGCAACACGTGTTGGCATGTGCCAATGGCACGTGCGGCCATGTTGACCTAGTTGCAAGTCTTGCAAACCTAGGGCGCTATATTTGGCATGGGCCAAAGGCATAGCTGCTTGGAAATATGGCTTGCAACACGTGTTGGCATGTGCCAATGGCACGTGCGGCCAAGTTGGCCTAGGTTGCACGGTTTGCAAGCCTAGGCTACCAGAAAGGGTTTTGGCATGTGCCAATGGCGCGTACGGCCAAGTTGGCCTAGGTTGCACGGTTTGCAAGCCTAGGCTACCAACGGCATAGCGACTTGGAATAAAAAGTGGCTAGCGTGCGTGTTGGCATGTGCCAATGGCACGCACGCCCATCCGGGGCCAGGTTGAGGGCGGTAGTGTAGCGGCTTGGAATAGAAAGTGGTTAGCCGTGCATGTTGGCATGTGCCAATGGCACGCACGGCCATGTTGGCCTAGGTTGCACGATTTGCAAACCTAGGGCGCTACTTTGGCATGGGCCAACGACATAGTGACTTGGAATATAAGTGGATAGCGTGCGTGTTGGCATGTGCCAATGGCATGCGTGGCCGTTAGGGCCGTGATTTTGCTAGGGAAACTAGCTAGCGAGCATGTTGGCATGTGCCAATGGCATGCGTGGCCGTTAGGGCCGTGATTTTGCTAGGGAAACTAGCTAGCGAGCATGTTGGCATGTGCCATTGGCACGTACGACCATGTTGACCTAGTTGCATGTTTTGCAAGCCTAGGGCGCTATGTTTGGCATGGGCCCAAGGCATAGCGGCTTGGAAATATGGCTTGCGGTACGTGTTGGCATGTGCCAATGGCACGTGCGGCCATGTTGACCTAGTTGCAAGTCTTGCAAGCCTAGGGCGCTATGTTGGGCGTGGGCCAAAGGCATAGCGGCTTGGAAATATGGCTTGCGGCACGTGTTGGCATGTGCCAATGGCACGTGCGGCCATGTTGACCTAGTTGCAAGTCTTGCACTCAAGGTGTAACCTGCAATCAACGCATTCCGCACATGCCACACGCGCCTCTAGCAGCCCTGGCATTGCCACTTGCACTCAAGGTGCAACCTGCAATCAAGGCACTCCGCACATGCCATTGACACATGGCACACGCGCCTCTAGTAGCCATGACATTGCCACTTGCACTCAAGGTGCAACCTACAATCCAGGGCAACAACGCCAAAACCAAACCACGTATCACATTCATTGGCAACCATGCCAAACTAAGCCGCTATGCCATTGGCACATGCCAAACATAGCGCCCTAGGCTTGCAAAACGTGCAACTAGGTCAACATGGCCGCACGTGCCATTGGCACATGCCAACACGTGTTGCAAGCCATATTTCCAAGCCGCTATGCCTTTGGCCCCATGGAGGGAGTATCCGTGCGGCTTTGGGAGTTGGCACCGGCGTTTTTGCCATGTGCCAAGGAAGTTGGCGTGAGTTGGGAAACTGGGTGTGCTAGCTGGTGGGTCCGAGGTGACCATTAGGGCCACGACTTGGTAAGAAAAGCTACCAGCGAGCGTGTTGGCATGTGCCAATGGCATGCTTGGCCAATTTGGCCTAGGTTGCACGGTTTTCAAGCCTAGGCACGGACGCTACTTTTGCATGGCGGCTAGGGCCAAGGTAAGGGTGTTTGGATTGGCGTGGTGTGACTAGCGTAGCTAGGGCCAAGGCAAAGTGTGTTTGGCATGACGCGACTAGCTTGGGCTAGGTGTGGCTGGCATGATTTGCCATTGGCACAGAGGTGCGGCTAGCATGGTTGGTATGCTTTGGCGCGTTTGGTGTAGCTAGCATGATTTGCCATTGGCACAAAGGTGCGTCTAGCATGGTTGGCATGTTTTGGCGCGGTTGGTGTGACTAGCATAGCTAGGGCCAAGGCAGAGTCCATTATATCATTGGAACATGCAACACGTGTTGGCATGTTCCAATGGCACGTGCGGCCATGTTGACCTAGTTGCAAGTCTTGCAAACCTAGGGCGCTATATTTGGCGTGCGCCAAAGGCATAGCGGCTTGGAAATATGGCTTGCAACACGTGTTGGCATGTGCCAATGGCACGTGCGGCCATGTTGACCTAGTTGCAAGTCTTGCAAACCTAGGGCGCTATATTTGGCGTGAGCCAAAGGCACATGCGGCTTGGAAATATGGCTTACAACACGTGTTGGCATGTGCCAATGGCACGTGCGGCCATGTTGACCTAGTTGCAAGTCTTGCAAACCTAGGGCGCTATATTTGGCGTGGGCCAAAGTCATAGCGGTTTAAAAAAACAACTTTGCAACGCGTGTTCAGCTTGATCGAAACCAAGCATGGGAAGAGCTTTGGAGAGAACCGACCGGGCATGTGTGTAGACAGCATGCCGGCGTGCACGTCCATACCTTACTTTCCCGAGAAGGCGCGATCTAGGCCACTCAAATTGACCTAAGCAAAGTTGAGTGGTTGAGATCGATTTTGCAGAAATCCATTGCCGTAAAGGAGTTGGAAACCGCATGTCGTCCCAAATTTGGGCGCGCGTCCCAAGACGACCCATCTTGGTCGGTCTTGGTCGATCATACTACCGTGTAGGTGGTAGGTTGGTGTTCACACCTATACCTGATTATCCCATGAAAACGTGATCTAAGCCACTCAAATCATCCGGTGAAGTTGAGCGGTCGAGATTAGTTTAGGATTTGGGAGTGTAACCGCACGAGTTTGGGCGTGCGTTTTGGGTTGGCCGGGAATGATGTGCCTTGGCCGACCGCGTGAGGAGGTAGATGGGCCCACGGTGGTCATGCTGGTATAACCGGACCTGCTTAATCTAATCTGTGACCCTCCATTCGTGCGGAAAAGATGGACGCGTGATGGCTTGAACCCTAATTTTGGCTTTCAAAGCCGCGCGACCATGCCATTTCAGGCGGACGAATGTGTTGTAACCAACCATGGTTGGTTTTGACCGATTGGTCAAGTGTGTAGGCGGTCACATGGTGATTGTGTCGACATGCTCCGGGCCCTTTGAGTCTACATCTACACCCTCCACCTATACCGCGCCATGCCGAAGTAGCGCTTGCAAACCGTGCAACCTAGGCCCTAATGGCCGAGCATGCCAACATGCTCACTGGTAGCCTTTCCTACCAAGCCGTGGCCCTAAGCCGAGCATGCCATTGGCACATGCCAACATGCTCGCTGGTAACCTTTCTTACCAAGACGTGGCCCTAAGACGAGCATGCTATTGGCACATGCCAACATGCTCGCTGGTAGCCTTTCCTACCAAGTTGTGGCCCTAAGCCGAGCATGACATTGGCACATGCCAACATGCTCGCTGGTAGCCTTTCCTACCAAGCTGTGGCCCTAAGACGAGCATGCCATTGGCACATGCCAACATGCTCACTGGTAGCCTTTCCTACCTAGCCGTGGCCGCACATGCCAACACGCTAGCTAGCAGCTTTGGCATTGCCACTTGCACGCAAGGTGCAAACTACCAGCAAAGGCATTCCGCACATGCCAACACGCTCGCTCGCTAGCAGCTTTGGCATTGCCAATGGCATGCATGGCAACAACGCCAAACCAAGCCGCATACTGCGCACCAGGACAACAACGCCAAAACCAAACCACGTATCACATTCATTGGCAACCATGCCAAACTAAGCCGCTATGCCATTGGCACATGCCAAATATAGCGCCCTAGGCTTGCAAAACGTGCAACTAGGTCAACATGGCCGCACATGCCAACACGCGTTGCAAGCCATATTTCCAAGCCGCTATGACTTTGGCCCACGCCAAATATAGCGCCCTAGGTTTGCAAGACTTGCAACTAGGTCAACATGGCCGCACGTGCCATTGGCACATGCCAACACGTGTTGCAAGCCATATTTCCAAGCCGCTATGCCTTTGGCCCACGCCAAATATAGCGCCCTAGGTTTGCAAGACTTGCAACTAGGTCAACATGGCCGCACGTGCCATTGGCACATGCCAACACGTGTTGCAAGCCATATTTCCAAGCCGCTATGCCTTTGGCTCACGCCAAATATAGCGCCCTAGGTTTGCAAGACTTGCAACTAGGTCAACATGGCCGCACGTGCCATTGGCACATGCCAACACGTGTTGCAAGCCATATTTCCAAGCCGCTATGCCTTTGGCTCACGCCAAATATAGCGCCCTAGGTTTGCAAGACTTGCAACTAGGTCAACATGGCCGCACGTGCCATTGGCACATGCCAACACGTGTTGCAAGCCATATTTCCAAGCCGCTATGCCTTTGGCTCACGCCAAATATAGCGCCCTAGGTTTGCAAAACGTGCAACTAGGTCAACATGGCCGCACGTGCTATTGGCACATGCCAACACGCGTTGCAAGCCATATTTCCAAGCCGCTATGCCTTTGGCCCACGCCAAATATAGCGCCCTAGGTTTGCAAGACTTGCAACTAGGTCAACATGGCCGCACGTGCCATTGGCACATGCCAACACGTGTTGCAAGCCATATTTCCAAGCCGCTATACCTTTGGCCCACGCCAAATATAGCGCCCTAGGTTTGCAAGACTTGCAACTAGGTCAACATGGCCGCACGTGCCATTGGCACATGCCAACACGTGTTGCAAGCCATATTTCCAAGCCGCTATGCCTTTGGCTCACGCCAAATATAGCGCCCTAGGTTTGCAAGACTTGCAAATAGGTCAACATGGCCGCACGTGCCATTGGCACATGCCAACACGTGTTGCAAGCCATATTTCCAAGCCGCTATGCCTTTGGCCCACGCCAAATATAGCGCCCTAGGTTTGCAAGACTTGCAACTAGGTCAACATGGCCGCACGTGCCACTGGCACATGCCAACACGTGTTGCAAGCCATATTTCCAAGCCGCTATGCCTTTGGCCCAAATCAAATATAGCGCCCTAGGCTTGCAAGACTTGCAACTAGGGCAACATTGCCGCACGTGCCATTGGCACATGCCAACACGTGTCGCAAGCCATATTTCCAAGCCGCTATGCCTTTGGCCCACGCCAAGTATAGCGCCCTAGGCTTGCAAGGCTTGCAACTAGGTCAACACGCCGCACGTGCCATTGGCACATGCCAACACGTGTCGCAGGCCATATTTCCAAGCCGCTATGCCTTTGGCTCACGCCAAATATAGCGCCCTAGGTTTGCAAGACTTGCAACTAGGTCAACATGGCCGCACGTGCCATTGGCACATGCCAACACGTGTTGCAAGCCATATTTCCAAGCCGCTATGCCATTGGCACATGCCAAATATAGCGCCCTAGGCTTGTAAGACTTGCAACTAGGTCAACATGGCCGCACGTGCCATTGGCACATGCCAACACGTGTTGCAAGACATATTTCCAAGCCTCTATGCCTTTGGCCCACGCCAAATATAACGCCCTAGGCTTGCAAGACTTGCAACTAGGTCAACATGGCCGCACGTGCCATTGGCACATGCCAACACGTGTCGCAAGCCATATTTCCAAGCCGCTATGCCTTTGGCCCACGCCAAATATAGCGCCCTAGGCTTGCAAGACTTGCAACTAGGTCAACATGGCCGCACGTGCCATTGGCACATGCCAAACACACACGCTGGTAGCCTAACTTGCAAACCGTGCAACCTACCACCAAGGCATTCCGCACATGCCATTGGCACATGCCAAACCCACACGTTGGTAGCCTAACTTGCAAACCGTGCAACCTACCACCAAGGCATTCCGCACATGCCATTGGCATATGCCGAACCCACACGCTGGTAACCTAACTTGCAAACCGTGCTAAATGAGGAGGTCGTCCGTATTCCCGCATCATTGTCTCCGTATGCGCCAATATGCGAGTGGAGCTGTTCGAGTCAAAAGAAGCTCGCAGGGAAAGTCCGACAAAATCATGTGCACTCCACTACCCACGTGGGCTTCAATCCAGGAGGAAGACCGACTTACATCGGCTCGGGGGCCAAACACCACGACACACTCTCTCCGACGAGACGTCCATCTCCAACCAAGTGAAACTTCAGCCCATCCTCACGCCAAAAGGGTGCGCTCTTTCGAGGCAAGCCGTGATCGAAGGGGAAGACAATATACCGGCGCCGCTGTTAGATAAAATACCCTGCACAACGCCAAAACCAAACTATGTGATATTAGGTCAACAATGCGCAAACCAAGTCGCATACTGCGCACCATGGCAACAATGCCAAACCAAGCCGCATACTGCTGCAACCCAAATTTGTTATTCAAGATCTGCTAAAACTATCACCTGGAAGTCTATAGCAGCTGACATTGCCGGCGGCCAGGGCGAGCGGCAATCGGCAATTAATCGGTTACTAATCGGCGTCGGCAATTAATCGGGCGATTTTTCAGTCATGTTTCCAACAACACTGCTAACCAATTTCCAGTTGAGTACTCTGCCTCACCGCCACCTAGTTGGCGTGAGTTGGGAAACTGGGTGTAGAGCATGATTTGCCATTGAATTTATACTGTTCAAAAATCCCCTCATGGTCACAAAGACGCAAGATTCCATTTCGAAATCAGGACTCACCAGCGTCTCATCGATATTCTCTAACCAACTGAACAAACACTAGAGTCATTGAAGAGACTCGAGTTTCATTTTGCAGTTGATGTTGATGTCAAGTTGTGATCAGAGACTGCTGCAACTTGGGTGAGAAACACAATCTTAAATGTTTTTTTGCTTTTGTGTTCGGAAATTGCATGTTCTTCATAGTTAGCCCCTTGCTTCAATACATTTTCCATGTGATATTAGGTCAACATGGCCGCACATGCCATTGGCACATGCCAAACTCACACGCTGGTAGCCTAACTTGCAAACCGTGCAACCTACCACCAAGGCATTCCACACATGCCGTTGGCACATGCCAAACACACACGTTGGTAGCCTAACTTGCAAACCGTGCAACCTACCACCAAGGCATTCCGCACATGCCATTGGCATATGCCAAACCCACACGCTGGTAACCTAACTTGCAAACCGTGCAACCTACCACCAAGGCATTCCGCACATGCCATTGGCACATGCCGCACGCGCCACTAGCAGCGCCACTTGCACTCAAGATGCAACCAACACTCGAGACATCAACACAAACTGGGGTATGCTTCTTTAGGGTTTTGGTTTGGCGGTCACAGCATGCAGCATACACTATTCTCTTGAACCCTGAACAACGCCAAAACCAAACCACGTATCACATTCATTGGCAACCATGCCAAACTAAGCCGCTATGCCATTGGCACATGCCAAATATAGCGCCCTAGGCTTGCAAAACGTGCAACTAGGTCAACATGGCCGCACGTGCCATTGGAACATGCCAATACGCGTTGGAAGCCATATTTCCAAGCCGCTATGCCTTTGGCCCACGCCAAATATAGCGCCCTAGGTTTGCAAAACGTGCAAACCTAGGGCGCTATATTTGGCGTCATAAAGGCATAAACTGCTGGAAATATGGCTTGCAACACGTGTTGGCATGTGCCAATGGCACGTGCGACCATGTTGACCTAGTTGCAAGTCTTCTTCAAACCTAGGGCGCTATATTTGGCGTGGTTCAAAGGCATATCGGCTTGGAAATATGGCTTGCAACACGTGTTGGCATGTGCCAATGGCACGTGCGGCCATGTTGACCTAGTTGCAAGTCTTGCAAGCCTAGGGCGCTATATTTGGCGTGGGCCAAAGGCATAGCGGCTTGGAAATATGGCTTGCAACGCGTGTTGGCATGTGCCAATGGCACGTGCGGCCATGTTGACCTAGTTGCACGTTTTGCAAGCCTAGGGCGCTATATTTGGCATGTGACAATGGCATAGCGGCTTAATTTGGCATGGTTTCCAATGAATGTGATACGTGGTTTGGTTTTGGCGTTGTTGCCCTGGTGCGCTGAGTATAGCATCATGACAACCATGTTGCCATTGGAACATGCCAACACGTGTTGCAATCCACCATGGCAACAATGCCAAATCAAGCCGCACCCTGCGCACTATGGCAACAATGCCAAACCAAGCCGCGCCCCGCGCACCATGGCAACAATGCCAAACCAAGCCGCACCCTGCGCACCATGGCAACAATGCCAAACCAAGCCGCATACTGCGCACCATGGCAACAATGCCAAACCAAGCCGCACCCTGCGCACCATGGCAACAATGCCAAATCTCCAAGCCGCTATGCCTTTGGCCCACGCCAAACATAGCGCCCTAGGTTTGCAAGACTTGCAACTAGGTCAACATGGCCGCACGTGCCATTGGCACATGCCAACACGCGTTGCAAGCCATATTTCCAAGCCGCTATACCTTTGGCCCACGCCAAATATAGCTCCCTAGGTTTGCAAGACTTGCAACTAGGTCAACATGGCCGCACGTGCCATTGGCACATGCCAACACGTGTTGCAAGCCATATTTCCAAGCCGCTATGCCTTTGGCCCACGCCAAATATAGCGCCCTAGGTTTGCAAGACTTGCAACTAGGTCAACATGGACGTGCCATTGGCACATGCCAACACGTGTTGCAAGCTATATTTCCAAGCCGCTATGCCTTTGGCCCACGCCAAACATAGCGCCCTAGGTTTGCAAGACTTGCAACCAGGTCAACATGGCCGCACATGCCATTGGCACATGCCAAACACACACGCTGGTAGACTAACTTGCAAACCGTGCAACCTACCACCAAGGCATTCCGCACATGCCGTTGGCACATGCCAAACACACACGCTGGTAGCCTAACTTGCAAACCGTGCAACCTACCACCAAGGCATTCCGCACATGCCATTGGCATATTGTTGATGGTAAATGCACTCTGCCTTATTTGGGCACATGCCAACACGCTCGCTGGTAGATTTTCTTACTAAGCCGTGGCCCTAATGACTAAGCATGCCATTGGCACATGCCAACACGGTCGCTGGTAGCTTTTCTTACCAAGCCGTGGCCCTAATGGCCAAGCATGCCATTAGCACATGCCACACGCGCCACTAGCATCTTTGGCATGGCCACTTGCACTCAAGGTGCAACCCGCAACAAAGGCATTACGCACATGCCATTAGCACATGCCACACGCGCCACTAGCAGCTCTGGCATTGCCACTTGCACTCAAGGTGCAACCCGCAACAAAGGCATTCCGCACATGCCAAACCAAGCCGCACTCTGCGCACCATGGAAACAACGCCAAACCAAGCCGCATACTGCGCACCAGGGCAACAACGCCAAAACCAAACCACGTATCACATTCATTGGCAACCATGCCAAACTAAGCCGCTATGCCATTGGCACATGCCAAATATAGCGCCCTAGGCTTGCAAAACGTGCAACTAGGTCAACATGGCCGCATGTGCCATTGGCACATGCCAACACGCGTTGCAAGCCATATTTCCAAGCCGCTATGCCTTTGGCCCACGCCAAATATAGCGCCCTAGGTTTGCAAGACTTGCAACTAGGCCAACATGGCCGCACATGCCATTGGCACATGCCAACACGTGTTGCAAGCCATATTTCCAAGCAGCTATGCCTTTGGCCCACGCCAAATATAGCGCCCTAGGTTTGCAAGACTTGCAACTAGGTCAACATGGCCGCACGTGCCATTGGCACATGCCAACACGTGTTGCAAGCTATATTTCCAAGCCGCTATGCCTTTGGCGCATGCCAAATATAGCGCCCTAGGTTTGCAAAACGTGCAACTAGGTCAACATGGCCGCACGTGCCATTGGCACATGCCAACACGCGTTGCAAGCCATATTTCCAAGCCGCTATGCCTTTGGCCCACGCCAAATATAGCGCCCTAGGTTTGCAAGACTTGCAACTAGGTCAACATGGCCGCACGTGCCATTGGCACATGCCAACACGTGTTGCAAGCCATATTTCCAAGCCGCTATGCCTTTGGCCCACGCCAAATATAGCGCCCTAGGTTTGCAAGACTTGCAACTAGGTCAACATGGCCGCACGTGCCATTGGCGCATGCCAACACGTGTTGCAAGCCATATTTCCAAGCCGCTATGCCTTTGGCCCACGCCAAATATAGCGCCGTAGGTTTGCAAGACTTGCAACTAGGTCAACATGGCCGCACGTGCCATTGGCACATGCCAACACATGTTGCAAGCCATATTTCCAAGCCGCTATGCCTTTGGCCCACGCCAAATATAACGCCCTAGGCTTGCAAGACTTGCAACTAGGTCAACATGGCCGCACGTGCCATTGGCACATGCCAACACGTGTCGCAAGCCATATTTCCAAGCGCTATGCCTTTGGCCCACGCCAAATATAGCGCCCTAGGCTTGCAAGACTTGCAACTAGGTCAACATGGCCGCACGTGCCATTGGCACATGCCAAACACACACGCTGGTAGCCTAACTTGCAAACCGTGCAACCTACCACCAAGGCATTCCGCACATGCCATTGGCACATGCCAAACCCACACGCTGGTAGCCTAACTTGTGAAAGGAACTGATTCAAACCCTAAACAAATGTGCTGCACGTGAGCACTTTGTAGATTCGAGAGATCAATCTATACAAGTCCGGCCTAAACCAAGAAATGGCCGTTCCAGACTTGCTAAATTCAACAAGTGTTATTTTATTACTAATTAAGTGGGCTGGTGCCAAACACACACGCTGGTAGCCTAACTTGCAAACCGTGCAACCTACCACCAAGGCATTCAGCACATGCCGTTAGCACATGCCAAACACATACGCTGGTAGCCTAACTTGCAAACCCTAGCTATGCTAGACACACCAAACGCGCCAAAGCATGCCAACCATGCTAGCCTCACCTCTGTGCCAATGGAAAATCATGCCAGCCACACCTAGCCTAAGCTATCCGCGCCATGCCAAGCGCACTCTGCCTACCACCGATCAGATCATAGATGGAGGGTTGTAGATGTAGACTCAAAGGGCCCAGAGCATGTCAACACGATCACCGTGTGACCGCCTACACACTTGACCAATCGGTCAAAGCCAACCATGGTTGGTTACAACAAATTCGTCCGCCTGAAATAGCATGGTCGCGCGGCTTTGAAAGCCAAAATTAGGGTTCAAGCCATCACACGCGTCCATCTTCTCCGGCACGAATGAAGGGTCACAGATTAGATTAAGCAGGTCCGGTTATACCAACTACTTATGTTGCAGTGCTGAATAATAACTGAGGCAATGGTGGGAGCAGATGGAGGAATCCACAAAGGGATTAAGGTTGTGCAATGGCAGGTTGAGCTGGTGCTGGCCTGATATTGTGAATGGTTTTGCAGCTGCAGGGTAAGCTAATTTGTGCAGCTCCAAGTGGTGTTGGTGGATACGGATGCGAAGTTACAATGGGTCAAGATGTTTGAGGAGCTGCTGCAGTTGCAGCTGGTAAAACCCAGAACTGAAGATGGATTTCTGGTGCTGGTGCTGAGATAGAGAAGCAATGGCAATGTTGTGTTGTTTGCCAGGGAGGAGATGGAATTGCTGAGGCTGGTCAGAAGGCTAACAGCAGGTGGTGCAACTATGGCTGGGTTCTACACTTGGAATTGGCCTGAGCTGAGCTTGCTGGAATGTATGAGCAGCAGGTCGATTTCTGCCTTGGTGGTAGGTTGCACGGTTTGCAAGTTAGGCTACCAGCGTGTGGGTTTGGCATGTGCCAATGGCATGTGCGGAATGCCTTGGTGGTAGGTTGCACGGTTTGCAAGTTAGGCTACCAGCGTGTGGGTTTGGCATGTGCCAATGGCATGTGCGGAATGCCTTGGTGGTAGGTTGCACGGTTTGCAAGTTAGGCTACCAGCGTGTGTGTTTGGCATGTGCCAATGGCACGTGCGGCCATGTTGACCTAGTTGCAAGTATTGCAAGCCTAGGGCGCTATATTTGGCGTGGGACAAAGGCATAGCGGCTTGGAAATATGGCTTGCGACGCGTATTGGCATGTGCCAATGGCACGTGCGGTCATGTTGACCTAGTTGCACGTTTTGCAAGCCGTTATGCCTTTGGCCCACGCCAAATATAGCGCCCTAGGTTTGCAAGACTTGCAACTAGGTCAACATGGCCGCACGTGCCATTGGCACATGCCAACATGCTCGCTAGCTAGTCTCCCTAGCAAAATCACGGCCCTAACGGCCATGCATGCCTTTGGCACATGCCAACATGCTCGCTAGCTAGTCTCCCTAGCAAAATCACGGCCCTAACGGCCATGCATGCCTTTGGCACATGCCAACATGCTCGCTAGCTAGTTTCCCTAGCAAAATCACGGCCCTAACGGCCATGCATGCCATTGGCACATGCCAACACGTGTTGCAAGCCATATTTCCAAGCCACTATGCCTTTGGCCCACGCCAAATATAGCGCCCTAGGTTTGCAAATTAGGCTACCAGCGTGTGGGTTTGGCATGTGCCAATGGCATGTGCGGAATGCCTTGGTGGTAGGTTGCACGGTTTGCAAGTTAGGCTAACTTGCAAACCTACCATTGAAAAAAATATTTTTATTTTATTTTAAAATGGAACAAATTTCTTCCACTACCACTTCACTACCACCACTAGCACCACCACCACTACCATTCCACCACCACCGTTCAACAACCACCACCTACCAACCACCACCACCACTAATATTCCACCACCACTCCTTCACCGCCACCATTACACCACCACCACTAATCTGTTGCCACCACCACCACAAGTCATCGCGCCGCCACCGTCACCGTCACCGCCATGCGCCGCCGCCACCACCGTCAGACCGGGGGAATTTTTTTTCATGGTATATTAAAAAAAAAAACAAAAAACCCAGAAAAAAATAGTTGATCCATTTCAGTTGGATCAACAGTGGATGTTTATCCATTGCAGTTGGATCAACAGTAGAAGGTTATCTATTGCAGTTGGATCAACAATGGATGTTTATCCATGCTGATGGAAAAATGCTACCATTTTATCAGCTGCAGTTTCAGATCCACCAACAAAACCATCAACAATAGAAGTTTATCTAGTTTACCCAAGAAAAAAGGATCAACAGTAGATTTGGTCGGTCAAGGAGGTGTGTCCGTGTCACCAAAATGCCCGTGTCTCAATCCTGAGAGTTTTGGTATTTTCTGATGCAGGATTGAGCAATATTTTGGATTTTCAGAAGAGTTTCATCTTGACTAAAACTCTTGATTTTTGTTGGAATGAGCATGTATGCTCAATTGATCAATATTTTGTAAATATTAAAATAAGAATATTTTAACATTCAAAATTGTCGTGAGAGGGTAGCCGGTCATGTGACCATGTTGGCTTTTGGTTTTTCATGATTTGAGTAAAATTTGAGAAGTTATGACGAAATCATGATTTTTGCTCAAACCAAGGAATTTCATGAATTGAGGGAAATAATAATTATAAAAGCTAGGGATTATAAGGTGTGGGACCGTCCACGGCTTGGGCATGGACGGCCGGCTAGGTTTCTCGGTCCCACACTCCTTTCCCTATTTTATATTATTATTATTCATGAAACTGTGATATTATGAAGAATCCGTGAGTTTTGTTGTAACTGTAGAAGTTTCATGAATTTTGAAAAAAATAATAAAAGGCTAAGGATTGTAAGATGTGGGGCCGGTCATGGTTTGGGCATGACTGGCCGGCCAAGATGCCCGGTCCCGCACACCTATCCTTATTTTATTATTTCTCATGAATCCGTGAAGTTACGTAGGGTATATGACCCTTTGCGAAAAGTTGGAAAGTCGAAATACGACCCTTTGCAAAAAGTTGGAAAGTCAAAACAAAAAGAGGTTTCAAGATTTCATGAAAGTAGTGAAATAAAAATAATAAAGGGAGAGACATGGGACCGTCCAGGGAGGCACGGCCGGCCGGTCGTCCCGGTCCCAAGACGTCTTTTATTATTATTTTAATATCTTCTCTTTTTGTGCTGAATTCCTCATTGTCCATATTTCGTGTGCTCGTTTGTGCGTTTGAGTGCTCATTCCTGCACCATCGTTGAATACACTTGCACTATTTCATGGGACTTACTCTAATGATCCGGTGAAGTTGAGCGGTCGAGATCAGTTTAGGATTTGGGAGATGTAACCGCGTGAGTTTAGTCGGGCGTTTTGGATTAGCCGGGCATGGTATGCCTTGGCCGACCGCAAGAGGAGGTAGATGGGCCCACGGTGGTCATGCTGGTATGACCGGCCTTGGTTAATCCAATCGTGTGACCCTCCATTCGTCATCGGAGAAGATGGACGCGCGTGATGACTTGAAACCCTAATTTTGGCTTTCAAAGCCGCGCGACCATGCTCTTTCAAAGTGACGAATTTGTTGTAACCAACCATGGTTGGCTTTGACCGATTGGTCAAGTGTGTAGGCGGTCACACGGTGATTGTGTCGACATGCTCCGGGCCCTTTGAGTCTACATCTACACCCTCCATCTATACCTGCGAAGATGGATGGTTGAGACCGTTTTGCGGCACATGTAATATGCCGCAAACCCTAATTTAGCAGTGTAGGCATGTGCCAATGGCACGTGCGGCCATGTTGACCTAGTTGCAAGTCTTGCAAACCTAGGGCGCTATATTTGGCGTGGGCCAAAGGCATAGCGGCTTGGAAATATGGCTTGCAACACGTGTTGGCATGTGCGGCCATGTTGACCTAGTTGCAAGTCTTGCAAACCTAGGGCGCTATATTTGGCGTGGGCCAAAGGCATAGCGGCTTGGAAATATGGCTTGCAACACGTGTTGGCATGTGCGGCCATGTTGACCTAGTTGCAAGTCTTGCAAACCTAGGGCGCTATATTTGGCGTGGGCCAAAGGCATAGCGGCTTGGAAATATGGCTTGCAACACGTGTTGGCATGTGTCAATGGCACGTGCGGCCATGTTGACCTAGTTGCAAGTCTTGCAAACCTAGGGCGCTATATTTGGCGTGGGCCAAAGGCATAGCGGCTTGGAAATATGGCTTGCAACACGTGTTGGCATGTGCCAATGGCACGTGCGGCCATGTTAACCTAGTTGCAAGTCTTGCAAACCTAGGGCGCTATATTTGGCGTGGGCCAAAGGCATAGCGGCTTGGAAATATGGCTTGCAACGCGTATTGGCATGTGCCAATGGCACGTGCGGCCATGTTGACCTAGTTGCACGTTTTGCAAGCCTAGGGCGCTATATTTGGCATGTGCCAAAGGCATAGCGCTTGGAAATATGGCTTGCGACACGTGTTGGCATGTGCCAATGGCACGTGCGGCCATGTTGACCTAGTTGCAAGTCTTGCAAGCCTAGGGCGTTATGTTTGGCGTGGGCCAAAGGCATAGCGGCTTGGAAATATGGCTTGCGACATGTGTTGGCATGTGCCAATGGCACGTGCGGCTATGTTGACCTAGTTGCAAGTCTTGCAAGCCTAGGGCGCTATATTTGGCGTGGGCCAGAGGCATAGCGGCTTGGAAATATGGCTTGAAACACGTGTTGGCATGTGCCAATGAATTTACTAAGTCAACAATAACAACGAACAAGGGAATAACGGAGAACAACACAAGTTCAGATTTATTAAAACCAAGTGTTAATACAAACCGTATTCAAACACTCGAGCACCTTGCATCAACCGTAAGCTTGCTCATCTTTCTCGTTACAAGTCATAAGCAAGCCAACACCTTCACAATCTCAACACCTTCTTCGCTTCCCTCCCTAAGATCAACCCCATCTCCTTCACTTTGTGACCGAAACAAGTCCTGGAAACAAATTAGGGTTTCAAGTCATCACGCGCGTCCATCTTCTCAGCAGACGAATGGAGGGTCACAGATTGGATTAACCAAGGCCGGTCATACCAGCATGACCACCGTGGGCCCATCTACCTCCTCTTGCGGTCGGCCAAGGCATACCATGCCCGGCTAATCCAAAACGCCCGACCAAACTCACGCGGTTACATCTCCCAAATCCTAAACTGATCTCGACCGCTCAACTTCACCGGATGATTTGAGCGGCTTAGATCACGTTTTCATAGGATAATCAGGTATAGGTGTGACACCAGCCTACCACCGATCAGATCATATATGGCATGCCGTAAGAAAAGCTACCAGCGAGCGTGTTGGCATGTGCCAATGGCATGCTTGGCCAATTTGGCCTAGGTTGCACGGTTTTCAAGCCTAGGCACGGACGCTACTTTTGCATGGCGCGGCTAGGGCCAAGGTAAGGGTGTTTGCCTTGGCGTGGTGTGACTAGCGTAGCTAGGGCCAAGGCAAAGTGTGTTTGGCATGACGCGACTAGCTTGGGCTAGGTGTGGTCGGCATGATTTGCCATTGGCACGAGAGGTGCGGCTAGCATGGTTGGTATGCTTTGGCGCGTTTGGTGTAGCTAGCATGATTTGCCATTGGCACAAAGGTGCGTCTAGCATGGTTGGCATGTTTTGGCGCGGTTGGTGTGACTAGCATAGCTAGGGCCAAGGCAGAGTGCATTTACCTTGGAACATGCAACACGTGTTGGCATGTTCCAATGGCACGTGCGGCCATGTTGACCTAGTTGCAAGTCTTGCAAACCTAGGGCGCTATATTTGGCGTGGGCCAAAGGCATAGCGGCTTGGAAATATGGCTTGCAACACGTGTTGGCATGTGCCAGTGGCACGTGCGGCCATGTTGACCTAGTTGCAAGTCTTGCAAACCTAGGGCGTTATATTTGGCGTGAGCCAAAGGCATAGCGGCTTGGAAATATGGCTTGCAACACGTGTTGGCATGTGCCAATGGCACGTGCAGCCATGTTGAACTAGTTGCAAGTCTTGCAAACCTAGGGCGCTATATTTGGCGTGGGCCAAAGGCATAACGGCTTGGAAATATGGCTTGCAACGCGTGTTGGCATGTGCCAATGGCACGTGCGGCCATGTTGACCTAGTTGCACGTTTTGCAAGCCTAGGGCGCTATATTTGGCATGTGCCAATGGCATAACGTCTTAGTTTGGCATGGTTGACAATGAATGTGATACGTGGTTTGGTTTTGGCGTTGTTGCCCTAGTGCGCAGTATGCGGCTTGGTTTGGCGTTGTTGCCATGGTGCGCAGAGTGCGGCTTGGTTTGGCTTGGTTGCCATGGTGCGCAGAGTGCGGCTTGGTTTGGCATGGTTTCCATGGTGCGCAGAGTGCGGCTTGGTTTGGCATGGTTGCCATGGTGCGCAGAGTGTGGCTTGGTTTGGCATGGTTGCCATGGTGCGCAGAGTGCGGCTTGGTTTGGTATGGTTGCCATGGTGCGCAGAATGCGGCTTGGTTTGGCATGGTTGCCATGGTGCGCAGAGTGCGGCTTGGTTTGGCATGGTTTTCAGGTATGGAATACACACGGCAAAAGAATGTAGGATTGTAATCTAACAATAAGTTGAAAGTGATGATGGTTTTGAACAAATTCCAATACCAGGCGAAAGATTTGATAATCCGAATTTTGTTTATTTTTGAGTTATGAAAAGATTAATAGATTTGGGGAAGAAAATGAAGGCATCTAGGAAAATTTGATAAACTGTTTCGCTCTTCGTTTAATTTGTGATTTTCATTTCCTGTAGTATACTCATGAACGAGATTAGTAAGGATGTGGTTGGTAGAGAGAGAAAAATAAAGAAGAAACGAATTGAAAAAACCAGTGATTTTAGTGAGAAGTCGATACACCAGAAGCAAAAAAGCAAAAACTTTTTGCTCCAAAAAGAAGTTACTTATTAACTTCTATAAGTCGATTTCAAACATGGTTACCAAACTTACTTATTGCTTTTCGACTTAAATAAGTCGAAAAGCAACTTCTATATGGCTATCCAAACAGCCTATAAGCAGTCCCGTAACTTCTTTTTGAAGTGTATGAATTCTCTTAACCCTAATCAGGGTTTGAGACATATATTTATATGAATTAAGGAATACACAGGTTGCCCATCAGGCAAGTTATCAACAGAATAAACTAAAGTACAACATGTTGTATAGAGACTAGAATGATCCTATGTGACACCAACTGATGCTTGCGTTAACACCCCCCGCAAGCTGAATGTGGAGAATCCTGAAGGGAAAGCTTGGACGACAGATAGTGAAACCTTGACTTGAGAAGTCCTTTGGTGAATAGGTCTGCAAGTTGATGTCGAGTAGGCATGTAAAGAACAAGTAGAGAACCACGAGCAACACGTTCTCGAACAAAATGATAGTCAATATCAATATGTTTAGCACGAGAATGCATGACGGGATTAGAAGCCATGTACGTAGCACGAGATATTATCGCGAGAATAGAATTGGTGGTTCCTTGATATATAAACCCAAATCATTCAAGAGATACAATATCCAAATAACTTCACTGCAAAGAAGAGCTAAGGCACGATATTCAGCCTCCGTACTAGAACGAGAAACCGTTGGTTGTTTCTTTGAAGACTAGGAAATCAAATTTGGACCAACAAAAACACAAGTGCCAGCTGTAGAACGACGATCATCAGGGTTACCATCCCAATCAGCATCACTGTATGCATAGACAAATTGAGAGGAGCTGCCAGAAACTTGAAAGGATGAAGATGGCCGAAAAAATAATCCCTTTCCAAGTGTGCCTTTGAGATAACGAAGAATTATTTTCACTGTTAGAAAGTGAATGTCAGTAGGAGCATGCATAAACTGACAAACCTGATTGACAACATAAGTAATATCGGGTCGAGTCATCGTTAAATATTGTAATGCACCTACCAAATTACGATATAGAGTATCATCAGGAAATAAGGTACCCGCATGCGCTGACAGTTTGGCACCCGCAAAAATATGAGTCGAAACTGGTTTTGCAGTTAACAGATCAACACGTTGAAGAATGTCAAGAGTATAACGTGTTTGAGAGAGATGAAGACCGGAAGAAGACCTGCGTGCCTCAATGCCAAGAAAAAAATGTAGATCTCCCAAATATGTCATAGAAAATTATTGCTTGAGAGCCGTCAACAGACTAGTAAAATAGCAAGAGTCAGACCCTGTAATAATAATATCATCCACATACAGAAGAAGTAACAAAACCCCAGTGGAAGATTTGCGAACAAACAGAGAAGCATCAGACTTGGAAGCAACAAAACCCAATTCGGAGAGATAATTAGTAAACCGTTGAAACCAAGCTCTAGGAGCTTGTTTTAACCCGTAGATAGCTTTATTCAACTTGCAAACATGATTGGGATATCTTTCATCGACAAACCCCGGAGGCTGAGACATAAAGACCTCTTGATCCAAAAAACCATGCAAAAATGCATTTTTAACGTCTAATTGACGAATTGGCCAAGAGCAAGAAACAGCAATGCTTAATACCAAACGAATAGTAACAGGCTTAATTAACGGGCTGAAGGTTTCATCGTAATCAATACCAAATTGTTGAGTGTAACCCTTTGCAACCAAACGAGACTTGCAACGATCAATTGTACCATCCGATTTATGCTTAATTCGATATACCCATTTGCAGCCTATAACGTTCATATGCGGTTGACGAGGAACATACGACCATATATCATTAATCTGTAGAGCATGATGTTCATCTTTCATAGAATCACGCCACTGTGGAATTTTACATGCTTCACTGTAAGACTTGGGTTCAACAAAAGAATCTTTCATCTCAGAAAGAAAGCAAGAAGCAACCTGGGTGCCAGAATAAAGAAGTAGATTCATCTTAACAAGAGGTTTACGAATACCATCACGTAAACGAGTAGTCATGGGATGGATTGTAAGACCCTGCTGAGGAGGAGAAGAAGCGGAAGCAACAGACTCGGTGCTTGGAGAAGATACCTGAGATGAAGATGCAGAAGTGGTAACCGCTTGAGACTGAGGTGGTGAGAAAGAATCACTGCTAGAGGACGACAAAGTATTAGATAAGGTCGAAATAGATCCCGATGGAGTTGGTGCGACAGGACCAGGAGATGGAGGTAAAACTGTCGATGTTACTAATGGTAAAACAAACCAAGTGGGCAAAAGAGAAGTATTTTCAGGAGGAGCACAAGGATTGGTAGTAGAAAAAGGAAAAGAGGACTCCTCAAAAAGAACATGTCTAGAGATATAGACACGTTTACTACTCAAATCAAAACACTTATAACCCTTGTGTTGGTTAGAGTAACCAATGAAGACACATGGTTTCGTTTTATACTCCATTTTGTTTTTATTATATGGAACCATATGAGGATAACATAAACAACCAAAAACACGCAGAAAATTGTAGTCGGGCTGCTGATTATACAACTTAAAAAACGGTGAATATCCACCCAGAAAAGGAGTAGGCATACGATTAATGAGGTAAACAGCTGTTGCAAAAGCCTCTGGCCAATAAGACTTAGGCATATGGCTATGATGAAGAAGAGCCAAGCCTGTTTCAACAATGTGACGAATTTTGCGCTCAGACACACCATTTTGTTGTGGAGTGTGAGGGCAAGAAAATTGATGTAAAACACTATGAGAAGCAAAGAAGTCAGGTAAAGAGTGAGAGATATATTCTCCACCCCCATCACTTTGAAAATTTTTCAAAGTTGTTGAAAACCTATTCTCAGCGTGAGCCTTAAAAATTTTGACACAGTTAAAAACTTGCGTTTTATTATGCAAAAAATATATCCATGTAAACCTGGAAAAATCATCCACAATGAGAAGAAAATACCGAAAACCAGAATTGGAGATAACTGGAGAAGGTCCCCATAAATCACTATGAACTTTAAAAAGTATATTATCACTCACTGAATCTGATAAAGAGAAGGGAAACCTATGATGCTTAGCACAAGCACAACTATTACATAAGGTGTGACGTACTATTGAAGGAATAGAAACTAATTTCTGAGAAGCTAAGCTGGAAAGGCTTCGATTGTGTAGATGGCCAAGACGCACATGCCATAATTGAGAAGGAGAAAGAGGCGCAACATGACTTTGAGCAAGAATGAAGCGAAGATGGGTGAGAAGAAACGGGACGAATGGAGTACAGACCACCATTATCGGGTCCGTTGGTAGGAGTTTCCGTTTGTCGATCCTTAACGAAAAACCGAATCGATCAAAACACGAAACATTATAATCCCGAGTTAATTGAGAAACCAATATAAGATTTTTAGCAATTAACGGGACATGGAAAACACTATTCAATGAGATGGAACTACGAGGTGTGGTGAGTAAGACATTCCCAAGTAGAAGAAATAGGAAGAAGATTACCATTACCAACCATGACGTGATTGGAGCCGAGTATGCTACGGGTGTAGTGAGCAGGTTAGGATCTACTGTCATGTGATTTGTAGCACTGTATCGAAAGATACCAATGTTGATCAAAGGGCGTAGCTTTGAAGTTGCATTGCGAGAAACGACCGAGGAATGTCACGAGCTTGATATGCATGATTGAATCTGTGTGGACAATTCAATCCCGTATGTGCTTTGGAGTCGCAAATTTGACAAGGTTGTTTGCTGCTGGAAAGCTGTGAAGGAGGCGCACCAAGTATAGACTGCTGCTGTTGGGATTGAGTGCCAAACGAATAAGTTGGTGGTGTAAAGTAACCACCACGTCCACCAGTACCACGACCACCACCACGATAACCACGGCCATTGTTGCCACCACGGCCACCTCTGTAAGAGTTAAAACCTCCACGACTGGAGTTGTTGGAGAACCGAGAAGGGGAAAATATACGCCCACTCTTCCTCCACGACTGGAGTTTTTGGCTTAGATAGAATGGTCTTTACTGTATGCAAGTAAGTGAACTATCCTCTCGCGAGCTATATGTGCTTGTTCAGTATAATGCCTTTCAATTTCATCCTGAATTGCTTGGTGATTTCTTTGTACTTCTCTCCCATGTAATATTCTACTTCCTTCTTCCTGATTTTCTCCATCCTCTTGATTATTTCGCCTTTGTCGGTGTCTATCTCTCTGACTTCCTTCGTTTTTCCCATCTTGGAGAGTTTCACCATGTTGGATATAATGATCTCCTCTTATTTCTCTTCTTTCGCGGCGTTCCTCATCTAAATTTTGTATCCCTTCTTGAATTTCTTCATTAGCATTTTCTACAGGCATATCTCGTCTTACTTCTTCCCTTACTGACCTTGATCTTGTAGTGCTTCTTGACCTTCTGTTCTGTAACCTTATGTTTTCCTCCAAAACATAAGGTTACAGAATGACTGAGTTGCGAGAAGAAGACTTTGCACTTTCCAGTAAAGCATACGCGGTGGTTGTTGATTGCTTTGCTGCTTCATGAAGTTCCAAGAAGGTCTGGAATCGAAGATTTTCCAATAAATCTTTGTAGACCGGGATCATTCCATTAATGCACAAATCTACAAGTGGTTGTTCAGTGACATTCGGATCATGACAATCCAAAGCTCTCAGAACCTTTTTACATAGTCATTGGAGTGTTCATTGTTCCTCTGAAATCTCCTTCTCATATCAGAAAGGGTAACTTGTTCTGAAACAAAGAAGTATTTATGTAAAAGGCACTAATCATTTTATCCCGACTAGCGATGCTTCCTAGTGCAATGTTGTTGTACCATATGTATGCTCTGCCTGTCAGAGACTTTGAAAAATCCTTCAGACGGACAATGTTGTTGTACTCATGTTCTCCCAATGATCCCAGAAATCGTGAGACACACTCCCGAGTGTTGCCAGTCCGATCATAAAGTGTGATTGTTAGATAAGTGTAACCTTTCGGAGAAGGAACAATTTGTATAGCAGAAGGATAAGGAGGTTGGTAACGAGGGACGGATGATGTCTTGTCTTTCCGACGATCCTCCAAAAAGTGCTCCAAATCTTCACACGTGATAAAACTTGATGATTTCTTTGCTGGTGGGTGTAGATGGGAAAAACGATTCGTTGGTTTTTACGAAATTGAGGAGATGATCGCGCGGAGGAGACTCCTTGAACCCGAGCGAAATGCTTAACCTCACACAGATGCACTACAAGAAGGGAGTGCTTTGTATTCTAGAGATTAATCTGTAGTAGCCCGGCCTAAACCAAGACAATGGTCGTTCCAGAGTAAATTCCGTCACAAGAGAGGATGGGTCGGTCTGTAGGAGGGGATTTGATGGTGGTCTAGCTAAATCTTTCTCTTTAACAATTTCAAACCCAACTTTTTTAGCAATTTGAGAAATCTCATCATAACTTCTCAACCCAGGTAAAGCATCACCTCTTTCAATTCCCTGAATGATTTCAACATGTTCAGAATTTTCCTCTTCAATCTTAGTCATGTGCTTGCATATATGATTAGAATTACGATTTAATCTCTTATATTATCAAAAGCCTAGAGAATCAAGAGAGCAAGATAATCTATTAATTTCCTAAGTTTATCAACACACACATTAGAGCTGCATATGTGAGAAAAAGTATAATCCGCAACATGGATTTCCGATATGAGAATATGGTTCAGGAGTTGGCTTTTGAGTTAGGATGTAAGATAGAATTTCTTCATATCACCTATTTAGGTATGCCCATTGGAGCTGGTAGAAGGAGTTATGTGATTTGGGAGATAATAATTCAGAAGATGCGTAAAAAGCTTGCTCCATGGAAAAGAAAATACCTAAATAAAGCAGGTCGAGTGGTTCTAATTAGATCTAAACTTATTCGCACATGGACCAGGTAATGATGTCAAATCCTGTAAAGAACCTCACCTAGATACGTAACATGGAGATGATGTTGGTATGCTAATGGTTGCAACATCACTAGATGCGCAAAATGGCTTAGTACCATTAGGGATTATGGTTTGCTGGAGTGAGACAATAAAGAATTGGACCGTATTTCTCCAACACTTGACAAATTGATTTTGTATATGTTTATCTTTTGACAAAGTTTGGATTTGTTTCTTATTGGCTTGTTATTTTTCTGAGTCGACTAGGTTGAAATATTGGTTCGTGAACTATCCTGAAAAAGAGATTCACTAATCATTCCAGGTAAATGAGTTGGCTTGTCACATGCTTTTAGCACATGCCCATTTCCAGCTAAACTTATCAGCTGACCTCTGTCTGTTTCATTATGTTTACTCCATTAAAAATTACGCACCAGTCATTGTATTTCTACGAACAGATATGTTGTGCCCAAACCATGTGACAAATTAAAACCTTACCAGATAAGTTGTTCAATTGTTTCAAGTTCGACGGGAAGATGGCTAACCAATCTGATTAGATGGAAACATCTAGAAGAGTCTATTCATAAAAGCACAGAGCTCAGGTGTTAGAAAAGATGTAGGATCCAAATATCGCAACAACAACACACTTGCGGAATCTTCATTAACAACGTCGCGAAACCGTCGCAAAGTGATTTCAGAAATAACATAACAAATGACGATAACGTAAACATGAAGAAAGTGCGAAGATCTTGCGACGGCTATAGTGTCTGCAGGATTTAACATTTATACTCTCGCGAGGATGTCGCAAGGTAAATCCGAAATTAAGGGAAATATTAGTTGTACATGAGCTGTCATCCACTATGTAAATACTATATATAAAGAGGAGAGCGAGAGAGAGAAAGGGGGATAATTTTAGTAGGAGAGAGATATTTTGGAGAGAGATATTTTTAGAGAGAGATTTATTTTCTTTATCATCTTCTTCCCCTAAAATTAGATCTAGAGCTCTACAAAATATCCATTAATGGAGATTGTAAATATAATTCTTATGTAACCTCAAAAATCATAGTGAAGAACCATGGATGTAGATCATATTGATCGAACCATGTAAAAAATCCTTGTGTCAATTTATATTTCTAGCACTTATATTTGAAATTTAGGTGATTAATAAGATTTAGATCTCCAAAAATTATGAGGGGTGTAGTGTAGGATTTCCTGCAACTACATATGCGCTAGAAACAGGGACCTAATCTTGTTGGTTCAAGAAAGTTCAGAGTAATTAGCTATTGTTGGTGATAGATTCCACTGGATCACTAATTTCAAGGCCAAATAAGGAATTTTACCAAGAGATTAGAGTATTGTGGGATAAGAAAAGGTAACCAGAATGAAAATCAAGCGGAATTTTCATAGACAGAATTCAAAATTAGCAGAACCTAAAAGAGTAGGGAAAATTAACCAAGAATGACGAACAAGTGAGGACAGAGTAGCAGATCAGTTTATGCGGATTGAATTCAAACAAGGGGTTTCTAATAGGAAATACCAACTGCCAAAGAACGAACGAAGAATTACCAGCAAACGAAGTCGATGTTATCCAGACAATAACAGACGCGGTGATATCAATTAATGAGAGGAAGGACGTAATTCAACTCTATAGCATACAGGAGGTTGAGTATGCGAAGTGTAAGGGAGAAAGCAAGCAAAGGAAAAGTTCAATACTTGTGAAGTGGAAAACAACGATATTTGATTGAACATCATAGGGGAAAGCCTAACTTGTGAAGATAAACAACGAAGGGATGCATGAAAAAGACTTCATCATAGGGGATAAAAGCGGAGAATTATGGAGCTTCGGTTCAACAAGGAGTAAGCTTTGCGAAGACATAAAGCTTTCCTGCGAAGTTCATTTCATCAATAAAGTTCCAGTGAGGTTGCCGCAGCAGCAAAGTAATTTAGCAAAAACCTAGACAACTTGGTATCTACACAACCACATCGCCAGCAAAGCAATAAGGGAAATACAATGATCTTGCGACGGCTTCGCCCAAGAGGAGAGATCAGAAAAGCGAATGTAATAGTAGGAAGCGCAAGGATCATCAAGGACAGGTAAAGAAGTTAGCGAGGAAATAAATTTTGCAGGTGTAAGAAATATGAGGAGAAAGCTGCACAGATGAGAGAAATAAAACAAATACACACGGGTGAAAGAAAGGAAAAAAGAGGCATAGCAGAAAGAAATGACGAACGAATTACTCTGTCACTACCTTGAAGCAAAGCTAACTCAGCAATTAACGGAGAGGGATCAGTTCAAGAGATATCAGTCCAAGGAAGAGTTCAAAGCTGCCCAGAGAAAGAGCCGAGGAATGACAATAGCAACAAAATCAGCCAATAAAGCCCACATAATGAGATACAAGTTCCTACGTGCAGAGGAGTACGATTTAGAGAAAGCTAGCATTACCAACAGCAAGCAAAGAGATATTCGAACACAGTACACAACAATCCAGCGTGATGATAGAAAGACGGTGATAACCAACAATAACTTGACTAACTTGACTAATGAGCTCCAGAAGAGCCCTACCTTTCAGAGACTTGCAACCAACTTTATCATGCGCATAGGGAGATAGCTAGACTTGGATGGTATTCCGTAATTCTTTAGGTTTTAATATGTAATCAAGGAAACAATTTCCCGAAGAAATTTTCCCTATTAGTTTAACAAATTGACTAAGAAACTTAGTTCCCTTGCTAAACCGATTGCAAAAATACAATCGCTTATTTCGAAAAGACCAAAATAAATATCAGAATTAACTTTATTTTTATCATCAGGCACTAATTATTCAAATAATAACTTAGACCTTTCACTTTAGACAAGACAAATACTAGGTTAGTTAACTAATATTTCTTGTCAAGGTATTCGATTAGACTTGAATAACCGAATCCTTTACTTTTGATAAGTCTAACTAAGATCAGAATTAACTTAGTTTCTCTTATCCGGAATCGAATTGGACTAAACAAATGATCCCGTATTTTGTTAAGCCATAAACAATACATACAAACCAAATAAATTGACTTGCACAAATATTTTTCTTAACCGGAAGCAATTGAAATAAACATAGACATTAAAACACTGCAATTGCACCGAAATTTCGTTAAGTCTAAAACAATTGATACCAAACAATAAAGAAAGATATCAAACCAGTTTTTCTCAACCGGAAACAATTGAATCACACACACACATACACATCCATACACACATAGTGGAATAAACATCAATTGTACCGAATTTTGTTAAGCAAAAGCAAAATATATGCAATAAACTCAAGCTTTTCTTAAACAGGAAAACGATTAACTAACAAATTCGTTACCTCAATTACGCATCCTCTTCTCCCCAGAAAGATATATCATTAAGCGCAAGTTCAAGTTAGAACTCTCCCCCATTATGTTGTCGTCCTCTCGCAAGAACAACAACAACAACAACAAACTTTACCAGAGAAAGGTTGAATCGGTTTTAAGTAATGCAAATAGCAAAAGTTGAAAACCCGAAACACATATGCTTTTATGTTAAACACAAATCGATTCAACATATTGTGACTTTTTCACATATGAGTTTCAATCGGAACACCTTATGATCCTTTGATAAAGCCTACTGACTTGGGCTAGAACTTAATCCCGCTAAATCAAAAATCCACACAAACCATAAGGGTTCACACATCATATGAGATCGAATATTATGGTTAAGAAAACCGAAAAAAAACATCCCATAACACATAACATTAATATAAAGCATTCAAGCACGGGCTATGTAATCGAAAAATTATCAAAAGAAAAATTATAAAATAATAATTTTATTCATTAATAATAAATAGTTTTATTCAGCAATAGACCTTACACAATAATTGAAAGAAATCAAAAACTGATGTCGATTTTGTTGCAATTTAATCTTCAAACAGATTTTTCAAAGATCATCTTCAATTTCCTCAAATTTTTCAGGATCTTCATCAACTGCATCTCGACTGATTTCTCGGATTCTGCACACAGTACCTTGATTATGTTCACATGCTAAGGCATTAACCTTACGATTAATATTCCGAGCATACTCCCTATTACTGATTCCAAGTTTAATCAGCTTCCTTTGGTTACAGATAACAGTTTTTAGTAATGCTGCCTTTCTATGATGTGTTTCAATAGTACTGAAGAGGACTTTTCGAAGATTGAGAATGTCAATCTTAGAATCCAAACTGTTTTGGACAAGAAGATGAGTCACATCTTCCTTCTTTTTTTTCCTTTATCTTCACAACCAGATTTCTTGAAGGAATCATCAAGATTGATAGTTTCAAGAGAAGCCATTCCACTCAATGCTTTCAGAATTTTAGCTTGAGATCTGGTTTGAGGATACATCCTTTAGTATAAGTTCTCAAACAGGAGGAGTACATATACTTGAGAATAATTTTTAAACACATACCAAACACAGGTGCCAGCTTTAATTAAGTAATTCTGGCCAGATTTGAAAAGATTTTCGCATCTAATGTGTTATTGCATTTTAAAGATTCTTTGGAAAGAATCGATCTTCTAGATCAGGTATCAGATGATACATTAGACAAGTAAACTTATCCTGTTTACACAAGTTGTTGTAAAAAAAACTTTTCTACCCATGAAGAACATTAAAATATCTTTATGTATATTGTGTATTCTCTCTACGTTGAATAAGAGATATTTACAAGATACACGATACACGATGCCCAGGTACTTGTGCTTCCTTACATCAAAAGATCGGGCATTGTAAGGATGCACTTTCCAACACAATTAAGTGTTGGGGTGAGAAGTACCTTTTGAGGAACTTCTTCCTTCTTGTCTTGAGGGACACGATCATTTTCCTTTGTGTGGGTTTCGGATTCAACCTCTTTATCAGGAATATTACGTGATAATTATACTTGTACAAGATTCATAACCTAACTAAAATTTTGACTGACCAAATTTCCTCAACTACGAAGACAAGACCGTCTATGGGCCTTGTATGCAAGTAAGTGGAATAGTCTTTAATGGTCTTGCTAACTAAAGGTGTTTAATGTACAAGGCCGCTATACAAAATCAAACCAACTGTCTATGTGATTGTTACCGGACAGATTTGTTGTTCCTTTACTGTTTGGAATAAGATCCAAAGGAATTGTTCCAGTGCGTGCACTCGAATGTCGGAAGCACAGGGATACTGAAGAAACTAGGTGAACTATATAGGTTTAGTTGCTTGGTCTCAACTATACGAAGTTGGTTTGATTTTGTATAGCGGCTTAATTCTGAGAGTATTCAATTCTGGACTAGGTCCCGGGGTTTTTCTGCATTTGCGGTTTCCTCGTTAATAAAATCTTACTGTGTCATTTACTTTTGTTTTCCGCAATTATAATTGTTGTTATTATAATTTAAAGTAAATTACAAAATGGTGAACCATCTTCTGACAATATCATGCTCTGAGTTCGAACTGTTGAATTCTTTCTCTTTACAGGGAGATCCTTGATTAGAACTGTGGTATAATTTTATTAAATAGAATCTTACTGTGTCATTTACTTCTATGAGAATATAAACAATTGAACAACTCTATGAGTAACACAATTAGATTCATTTGATTATCATTTGATCTAGAAGTGTTAAGATGAATGTGGTTAATACAAAAGTGTTCATATGGGTAACTTCGGTTAAC
Source organism: Papaver armeniacum (assembly GCA_023531295.1). Classification (NCBI taxonomy): domain Eukaryota; kingdom Viridiplantae; phylum Streptophyta; class Magnoliopsida; order Ranunculales; family Papaveraceae; genus Papaver; species Papaver armeniacum. The sequence continues at coordinate 2,896,491 of JAJJWW010010882.1, forward strand.
TGTTATTGAGCCAACTCAATATACACGTTTAGGTACGGTTACCCATATCTAAATGAAGGTATATTTCATTTGTGTGTTACAAGCTAAGACCATCTAACGGTGGAAAGATATTTCTTTGGTTTTAAGCAAACATAGCTTGAATCTTAAATCGGGATTTCATTTAACGGTGAATAATGATTGCTTTGTTTCAAAGTATCAAACCCTGATTTGAAGACTATATAAGAGAGAACTCTAGCAACTGGGAAACATAATCCCCACACCTCCTGTGTGATACTAGTTGCGACTAGAGTCGATTCTCCTTTAACCTAGGTTTTTCCTAAAACCATTATAGGTTAACGACTTAAAGACTTCATTGGGATTCTGAATCCAGACCCAACTATTTTCTCTGTAGTGGTGTGTTTCGATCTTACTTGTTCAATCGTATTGAATACTATATTTTCTAAGATTTGCTCGAGATTTATCTCCGATGGGTAAGATATAAAAAGTAATAACAAAGCTCTTCGTCTCATTCTTTGTGATTCCACAATAACTTCTTCTACTACCATATAGTTAAGTTATTGTGAGGTGATTTATATTTCTACGCTGTTCTTCGAGAATACAAGACCGGATTATCAATTGGTTCCTGTTCACCTTGATTTATCAAAATACGGAACAAAAACTTCGTAGGTATTTTTGTGGGAGACATATTTTTTATAAAGTCTTCGACTTTGGGTCGTAGAAACTGTTAGTTGTGGGTGAGATCAGCCTAAGGGAATCAAGTGTGTTGAGTCATTGGGATTCGAGGTGTAACGAACGCGATTTGTACCTTAATCGGTGTGAGACTTTGATAAGCACGTAAGTGCGATGCATTTACACCCATAATTGCATTAGCTAGGCCTTGTTATTTCACTAATAAGATTATTTTAAGCTTTTTATAGAAAATACAAGCAAATCCAATGATTGGTGGAATAATCACTAAATGTGAGATTGAATGGCTTTTGCGACTAGAACTACCCAGTGATGTGTAATTTTCTATGTCAAGATGGCCGAGAGAATGATATAAATAAGTGGGAGACATGTCAAACATCCCACTACATCTCATTATCAAGACAAACTAGGTGGCATTCTTATTAGAAGACAAGCATCCTTATCGAAGACAAGAGTTTTGAGCACCCTCTTTGTCATGAGAAATAGGGTTTCGATGAGGTCTTGGTTGGAATGGTGGATTGTCTCGATCCCGAACGTGGGTTCGTCTAGAAACGGTGTTGGCTGAACCGGGATCCGAAAACCTTTGCGAGATGGGAACTTCGGGGTTGATACTGATTTGTTCATGGATGTTGTTCTTTTATTTTATTTTCTCAGCTAATTGAAGCAGATCCGTGTTCTTCTAATTGTGACCAGCAACGCGAGTAGTCGAGGCAGTGATGGTTTTATACGTACCTCGAAGGGGTTTGATATAGATGGTGATCCTATTGAGTTGAGGAAATAGGATCACCATCCTATCATTGATTAGCCATACCCCCTATTAATTATAGACTCTCATAATGGGCATTGAACATTTAATGCGTGTAGTCAGTAATTAATAGGGGGTATTTAAATTCAGCACCTTTTCGCGTCCAGAATTCATTGTATATTCTTTAATTTTAAATTAAAACCTGCACAACATCACTTGAATCTCTTGTGATCAATCACGCACAAAGCGGAGTCTGCTAACAATGGGTTATCACAAGATGTCTTTAGATTTACAAACAGTTCTAAAGATCCCGTCGATACTTCGATCTAGTTTGAGTGAATCTTATATCAGAAGAGAAGATTCTCAAGAATAAACAAACTAGTTGCAATCAAAGTTTCAACAACCGTTAGTCAATAAAAAAATCGAAAACTAATAACACTGCAATTATCTAGTTTCCTACCAACGGTACTCGTAGAGCTTCTTGTTCCCACAGAAGTCTTCAAACGAGCGGCCAAAAGAGATTTCGCCTAATTAGGGTAATTTACTCTACAGACCTATGACCATCCAAGTTCGCCACCTAACGCACGACAACTTGCGGCCCAAGGCCAAACACCACGGTTTGCACCAAACCCTAGTTTTGGCCGCGCCTATACCATGCCAGCCTCTCCTTCACGTCATTGGCTGCCAAAACGAAGCGTTACAACGATCAATGGCCACCCTTCCATCTAAGATGCAGATCTTAGCCGTCCAAAGTCACCAGCTGACGCATGGCAACTTGCGGCCCAAAGCCAAAACACACAGTTTGCAACTAAACCCTAATTTGGCCGCACCTACTGATGTGATCTCAATAATGTTGTAGTAAAAAGGTTCGTTGAGACTTGTGAAAGCAATGGATTTTAGACTTATAAAAATTAATAATAAAGAAAACTTAACACAAAATTGATTCAAGATATGAGAAAATAACCAAGACACCGATTCCACTATTACACATGAATAATTTATGGTGAATAACACAAAACTCTAATTATTATTTTTTTTAAGTCCTTATTTCTTAATCCACAAATAATCAGAGGCAAATTCCCAAAAATTAATTGTATCCCCTAAGCATAGATTATCTAAACAAAGTATAACCTATCTAATTGAATCACAACTAATGACGAAAATTATGCAAACAATTTAAAACTCTGCAAAAGCAGTGATTGAATGAATTATAAATTAGAGAAAATAAAATAGTTACCAATTATTCATGCGTAAATAGCTTCCTCATTGCCTTGGTTGTGGGAGAATTAGCCTCTCATCATGTTGGAAACACGCTCAAAAATCATTATTATTGCTCAAAGGGTGTTTACAAAGATGAAATGGAGAAAATGATGAAAATCGAGTGTTGCAATGATTATAAATGTTGCAAACACTGTTACAAAGAACGATAAAAAGCATTCTTTGTTGCTTTTAAGTCTGCCTTCCGTATTACGACCCTCGGTTATGTGTCGTTGTCACTGTAGAAGAACGACTGCCTCTGGTGGTCTTTTGTTCTTCGTGTTCTTGGTGCAGCAACAGCAGAGAATAATCCTGCAACTCGATTTTTTGGCTCTGTAGTGTTCTAAACTCCCCCAAACTCTCCGTCTCTCTTCTATGCTATCTCAGCAACTATTTATAACCCAACAGCCCCGATATATCTCGCCATAACTTCATATAAAGACATTTTCGCGTGGACAGCTTTTGAATGAGAGAAATTAGTCAAGAAGAAGACTTGATTCCTGCCATTATGATGATAAATGATTGATGAATGTTACTGAGTGCAGCTGCTAGACAAGGTACCAATGCCTGCTTATCAAGGGTCAAGAGAGATATTTTTGCATCCAGCAACGAGGCAGAGTTTGTATCAATCAGTGAAGAACACGGAGAAGGAAGAGTTTATGTTGGCCTATATTTTGTTGTATCCGGTAAAACAACTGAAGAGTTAGGGTGATCAAAACAGCAATGTGTTGCTGTGACTTGTGTGGGTCTGTACCAAGGGTTAACGCCGAGATTCAAGGGAAGACTAGAAGTTGTTGTGGTTGGATTTATGAACGAATAGAGGGGATTGAGACCTATTTTGAGAAGCCGTGATGATTTAGGAAAGTGGATTCTTATAAGATTCGAAATTGCAGGACAAGGTAGAGATATAAAAAGGGTTAACCTAAAAGCTACAGAGGAGATCATCTCACACCCCTCTACAACAGCTGCCAACAACCCTAGTTTCAGCGAGCTTTTGCTCGCTGAACAACCAACATCTCACCTACACACCTCTACCTACATCATACATCATCTCAGCACACCACCTGCATATCCATCTCCACCTGCATACACCACCAACCCTAGCTGATGTTCATCCACCAGTCCATCCATCACCTGCAGTCAAAGATATGCTTTCTGACAGAGAAGGTTGTTTACTGTTCTTCATTACTTTTCCGCTCCTTTTTTATGAAACTGTTATTAAGTTGCTAACTCATTGTCATTTGTTCGCAGAATCTGAGAGTTTCAATTGGCATTGAGATTTTCAATGTGCGTGCAATAATCAGCGTACCGACGTTGCTTCGCAGGATCAAACACTTCCCCTTTGTCAGCCGAGAAACAAAAAGCCTTGACAAAAAGCTTCATTCGTTCCCTCTATATGCATTCAAAAAATAATTCACATTAACTGACTTATATTTGTATATAGATGAATAACACAATTACAAAAATAAATACTCACCACTAGTTTAAGAATGGTAGTATCATCTCTACCGTCAGCTTGAGAAGCAGAGGTGGATGCTTTGTTGGTCCTCCTACCCGTAGTCTGATCTATCCGTATCACCCTACCATGGGAGAAGCCTTTGTACCATTGATAGTAATCCGTTGTTGCCTCGTGAACTTCATGCACATGCACCCAATATGTGATGTCTACGAGGTGATGATATTTTTCAATGATGTTGTAGTAAGAAGGGTTATCGTTCACTCGGACTTGATGAGATTGATTTTAAGAATTAATAAAAGAAAATAAAAGAAAAATATATACAAATATTGTCACAGGATGAAGAGTCACTAGGACGCAGGATTTCACTACTTTTCATATTCTTGTGGTTCAGTCATTAACTCTAGACAATATAGCTCAAACAAAAGAAGTTGTGACTCTAATTCCTTGCCAAAAATAGATTTCATAAAACATTATATGTAAGTCGAAAGCATGACGCATCAAAAGTAATTTAAACTAAGCATGCGACATCAAGCAAAATAACAAATAATTAATAGAAATCATAAAAAAATTAAATCTATGCAAAAAGTCATATAAAGAATTAATTCATTTACCACAATCATGAAAAGTTGCTTCCTCCGTCGTCCCAGTGATGGGTTCTAGCTCATCATGTTGGAAACACGCTCAAAAATCATTATTATTGCTCAAAGGGTTTACAAATGATGAAAATGGGAGAAATATAATAAAAACCGGGTTTGTAACAGTTATAAGTGTTACAAACCGAGTTGTTACAAAGAACGATAATAGCTTCCTGTCACTGTTATTGTAGCTTTAAGACTGTCCTATGAACTACGACTCACATCCGAGGGTCGTATATGTAAGTGAAATTAGTTAGGAAGTTAGGTGTTTAATGATCAAAACTATGTACAGAGGTCAGCTGATAAGTTTATTGGTTCGTGAACTATCCTGCACGAGTCTTAACGGGATGAGTGACATCGGAAAAAATGGAAAATTAGCATTAAGCAATTTGTCTTGGTGGAATACTCCCCGGAAACTTAGATTTGGACGAAAAATTCTTGCTAAGATCGTGACATCGAAATAAATAAAAATTGGTTTAGAAGCTCGTCCAAGAGTGACATCGGTAAAAATTGAAAATTACCATAGATCGTGACATCGAAATATAAATTGGTTTACAAGCTCGTCCATGAGTGACATCGGTAAAAATGGAAAATTAGCATTAAGCAATTTGTCTCGGTGCAATACTCCCTGGAACTTAGAGTTGGACGAAAAATTCTTGCTAAGATTGTGACATCGAAATAAAAATTGGTTTACAAGCTCGTTCAAGAGTGACATCGGTAAAAATGGAAAATTACCATCAATCAATTTATCTTGGTGGAGATATTCCCGTAATAGATTTGGACGATAAATTATACTTGTTAAGATCGTGACATCGAAATATAAATTGGTTTACAAGCTCGTCCATGAGTGACATCGGTAAAAATAGAAAATTAAACCAATTTATCTCGGTGATCTCCGAAAACTTAGATTTGGATGAAATATACTTGCTGATATCTTGACATCGAAATAAAAATCAGGGGTTTAGAAGCTCGTCCAAGAGTGACATCGATAAAAATGGAAAATTACCATCAATCAATTTATGTTGGTGGAAATACTCTCGGAAACTTATATTTGGATGAACTATACTCTCTAAGATCGTGACATCGAAATTAAAATTGTTTTAGCTGAATAAGCCATGTCCAAGAGTGACATTGGTCAAAAAATTGGATATCGAGTCTTGTCGACGAAGCCAATCATAGTCGTTCATGAATTCATAATGCCGACCAATCAAATAAACGAGTTACACCTGATAACCTAACATCCACAAACATCCTTTCCAATATTATCGGTTGATCGGTCTGATACGACCAATAATGCGATATTATCAGATATCCATATATATGGAAAGGCACAGATATTTCATGTATCCATATGTATTCCTGATATTTCATGTTTCGTCCAGATTAAAGGCACATACATGATAAAATCCTATATTATCGGCCAATATTTTAAAAAATAAATATTGATCGATCGGTTCTTTTAATACAAATTTAATTGTAAGAGCTAGCTAGGCTAATATGAATTGGGATTTATATAATCAAAAAATTGCACCAAAAAGCATTTATGATCTTAGGGGTATATCTAGTGGGATGACCGCTGTCGTAAGCGACACAAATATAATTACACTTTCTTACTACTCAAAATATAAATATAGCAAGGGAAAGAAAGGATCGATCCCACAGAGAGGTCTAGGTTGTCAAATTGTTATGGTTTCCTATATAAAACACCGAGGATTTTGTGATTATAATAAACTAAATAAAACAAATAAAAGCAAAGAAACAAATAAGCAAACAAATAAGATAGAAGAGATATTGGTTAAGGATTTCGTTTTCATTCACTAACATGCTTTTCACAATAACTAGAATTGATTTTTAATCTCAACTTTTATCAAAGACCCTAGAATACCTTGATCGCAAGAATATCCCGCAAATCTCCTCATGTCATCAACAAACACATTAAAAGATGCGAATATGAATTCTACCTAAAGGAACAACCTAACGTGTAAAAGCACTAATCAAGTTTAATTCCCTAGATGCGTTAAGTTCTATGAAATCAGGCCAATCAAAGCAATTGAACGTGGAAAGCGCACTAATTCAATTTAACAAAGGTTACGATTCACATATGATCATAAGAATATATCACTACAAACTATAATCATATTATGCTACTTGTATCCAAGGAATATCACTTTTGCGTATAATAAACCCTAAACTAGCAATAGATGTGATTAGAAGTTCTACCAATTTGCAACTTGACAAAACAATCAATCAATCATAAAACAATATTTTCAGAGAATTGCAAACGATAGATATGAGACAAAACTAATATATTGAATCAAAGAATCATGCTTTGTGAAATCCAACTATTCCATAACCAATAATAAACTTAGGTACTCATATTCAAGGAGTTCATCACAAGAAGAAAGAGAAAATACTTCATGGTTTAAAACCCTAGAATAAAGTAGAGAAGATAATAATAAAACGTCGTCTGCAAAACATTGTAGAAGTCTTCCCTTTTATATTCTTTTTCTCCTTCCAAAACCAGGTTTTGTCTTCAAAGTCCATTAGTTGGAAATTCACCCGGTCCACCATGGAGAGAAACCCGTGTGTAGAAATTTTGTCCCAAAAACGCTCGCCGGAAAATCGGGATTGTGGCCGGAATCCCGCCGGAATAGTCGCCGGAAAGTGTCCCAGGTGACCGGCAAAGTCAAACCGGTCACCGGTCAACGGGTCAGAACGGCCGGGTCAACTCGGTCAACTCACTGAGTCAAACCGGGTCAAGACTCAGCTGAGTCAGAAAGTCAGGTCAGGTGAGTCAGAGAGTCGGGTCTAACTAGCCTAGGCCTAGGCCATGTTGCAGTGGCCTGAGTTGTGTAGCACAATCATTGTGCTTCAGCCATGATGGCTGCCTTCCCTGCAACTTCTCCACTACCAACTCCAAACACAGTCAATTCATCCACAGAAACTTCAAAAGCACCATCTTCCTCACACTCGCATCCTGTGCCTTTTGTCCCGCATTTGTAGCTCCATTTCGAGCTCCTCCGCATCTCAAAGAATAATGACCTTTGCCCGCCTTAGTGCATCACACTGCATCATTAACACCCGCAAGCAAAACCACTTCCCAAACCTTCAGTTCCACCACTGCAATTCCATTGCCTGGGCCTGCAATGTATCTCGCAACACCACCGTTCTTCATGGCTCAGCTCAATCTATTGCAGTCCATGGCCAATCCCATCCGTAGCTGCTGATCCTTCCCTGTCAACCTGATAATATCATTCATAAACCCATCTTATTTTTCCCTTCCCTGCACAGAGTTAACCACCACTACCATTTCAACAGCTCACTGCCACAGGCCAACACCAGCTCCAATATTCTCGGGGTCCCAAAGATTCAACCCGCAATACCAAGAAGACAGCTACATGTGCCACGTAACTCAGCTCCAATTGTCAAACTGCAACTCCACCTCAGGGTCAAGACTGCATTCGATCCACAGCAGCGATCATAGCTTCCAACTCTTCACTGCCATCGTTTATCATCACTAGCATTCAATCCAAACCCCTCTGTCAATGATCCGAGTTCTCTGCCTTACTTTCCTTGCAACATGGCTATGGATCGCAACGTAAACACCAAGCATCTCGTGTCACTTGTTGCTGTCAATTCAATCTCCTTGCGCGTAACACTAGACCTAACTTCACCACAATGAGACCACCCGAAGCTTCATAATCTGACTCCAGCTTGTTCCGGCTCTCAGGCACTCACTCAGTACTGCCATACATTCAATGCTCTAACTCTAGCAGGTGCCATTTCTCCAAAACATCAACACCATCACCTGTCAACCCATGTTCTTCTCTCCACTCAACAGAAGCATCCAAACCCTTGTACCATTCTTCATTCCCATCTGACTCTCCACCTCACAGCTTCAGTCCCACAGTGCAGCAGCCATCTCAGTCTAGCCACCTGCTCGATTCAAAACCCTGAGCTATTATCAATCAACACAGAACATCACAGATTCACTAAACACGAATACCCATTCTTCATAATTCCAACACAGACCCATCTTGCTCTAATCATTCTGCCCAATTTCTTCATCAAACATCATCTCTGCTTCTTTTCTTTCCTCCAGCGAACCCTTAATTCCTTCTATCGATTGCCACAGAACCATCTTCTAATCATTTCCCAGACCCATGAAAATCTTCATCACGGCATCAACAGACGCATACCCATTTCAGATCCAAACTTCGTTCCCTCCTTAGTTTCTATCAATTTATCAACCAACAAACCCACAGAACTCTCAAACCCATTTCGAATCTCTCTCGAATCGGCAACAACATCTCTTCACAGATCAAATTTTCTTCATTAATCGATTCGGTCTAACCCCTTCTCTGATTCATCTCTTAGCTCTCGAATTGATCACCTGTTTTACAGATTTGAACCACAACCCTAACTCCATAACATCTCCTCTCCGATTTACCGAATTCAATCATCCAAAATACCCTGTTGAGTTCAAGAATCGATAACCCATTCTCTGTGTTCCTTCCAACTAGAATCAATCGAGACTTCGACTAAAACCCATCTTATAATTCTTTACTGATTTCATCTTCTCTACAATCCTGCTTAACAACAGCCATACAAACCCTAACTCCCTTCCTCGCTGTAATTGATACATCACAGAATCACCAAAGCTCAACTGTACGTAGATCACAACTTATTCGGATTCGATCTTCTTCTTTTCTCAAGAACCTTCTGATTTTAACGATCTCCATTACAGGTTAAATCTATCTACAGCTGAAGAGGAGAATGAAATGTGTTTTTCGAAAAACAACTGAGTTCGACCAAACTCGGTCTATTGGTGTGGGACTGGCTATCAACACCCACGGGCGGTTTTAGAAATTCTTATTAGACTCCAAATGGTTGCCCCTTATCCTTGACTGGGATCCGGATATCACTTGTCCGCAAAACGACGCTTTTGCGCTTCTTGCTCCGATGGAATGCTTTCTTCTTGTTTTCCTCCGTGCGACTCCAAAATACCTAATAACTCAAAAACATGCGTAAAGTACATAATTCACAAGAAAAATAGCAAAGAAAGCGTAACTACTAGATAGTAAATTAGGTGTTTTAGACACCTATCAGATTCCCCCACACTTAGACTTTGCTAGTCCTCGAGCAAATCAAACAAAACAATACTAAAGAAAATACATACAACTCCGTGACGTCGAGGCTACGGTTAATTTTAGCATAAATAACAAGCCTTTAAACCCCTAGGTGTCCCTAGTGGACGAGTTATAGTCTCGTGAAGGTTTACAAGAGGTCTACCTACAAAACCTATATTTCAAACTCTGTCTATTTGTGACAAATCAATGAACGAATCCAAATTGACTACAGGAGGAGGTACCTTGCAAATTCAATTCATATATTAGTAAATAAACTCTAATTAGATAGTCGAACAAGCCACAATACTCGGAAACTAAACAAACCACAATCACAATGAAAAGATAAAGAAGATGGATATAGATGTAGATGTTGGCGAATATTCACAAGTGTTCGATGTCTCCCATATCTGTCTGAAGGTCACCGCTAAGATGAACCTAATCCTATTGGATTGAGCTACCTGGTGCTGAATGCTACATCAAATCAATTGGCATATACAAGGGAACCAAAAGTGACTTTATTCAACACAATAATAATTTCTTCTCTCTTTTTTTTATATGATTGGATCAAACTGGATCCAATTTCTCTTTTTTTTTTAGACGGCATGATTAGATCTTTTGGATCCAAGCGCATGCTTCTTGTCAGCAAGTACATGATAGTTGCCTTAGATCCTGCATTCCACACTTGTTTAGGCGACGGAGACAGGGACTACGTTTCACACATACTGCTATTCCCAAGTGTCTTTTTATTCCGTTTTGGTCTAATTGATCGGTCCTTTTTTTTTTCTTTTTCAATTTTTTCATTTTTTTTTTTTTCAAAAATTTTCATTTTTTTTTTTTTTTTTTTTTTTTTTTTATTTTTTTTTAGTAACTCAATCACTCTATTTCATCCTAGCAGTAATAACACGTCGATGTTTAGTGACCCACCAAAGCACTTAGAGAACAATAGATAAATATGGAAAAATAAAAATAAAATGTGATATGGTGATATTCCGAGATATGGTAACAACTATCATGTTAATTTGTGATTTCTGAGCTATATTCGTCCCCTTTAGTTAATTAGTTCCTCAACTCCTGCATTCAAAATGGTTCCATCCACTAATGGTGTCAAAAACAAACTATACAAACATATAAATGCTCCCCCACACTTAAACTTCACATTGTCCTCAATGTGTAAAACCGAAAGTTCTGAATTCTGACGTAACAGCAGATAAAACGCAAAAACTGTGCAAATTGGTAAGGAATTTGGAAAAACTCCATTTCACAAAAGTTGTTCACCTACGTGTTTTCTAAACAGTGTCAAAATTTCACAGTGTTTTGATAAACGGTCTGACAGTTATGGTCTCTGGACTGAACTACGCGCAGTCTGAAATTTTCTGACGAAAAGGTATTCGTCATAATTCTCTTCTAAGATAGATTACGGACTCAATGAAATTAAACATAGGGATGAAAATATGATATAAAAACAGTAAAAAAAATAAATAAACGAAACAAAAATAAAAAGCAAAAGGATAAAAGATACAAAACCGGTGGGTTGCCTCCCACTTAGCGCTTGTTTTAAAGTCGACGGCCCGACTTAGCTTCTTGTAAGATTCATTCCCCATACACTAGCAATCTGAAAAGTTGGGGATCCGTCCATAGAACCTGTTTTGCAAACACGCTTCACACAAATATTAGTACAATAAAGCAAAAGTGAAGCTATGAACCAATAAAAGCTTCCCCCACACTTATTCTTGTCCACACTTGGAAGTGTATAAAGAATATAGAAGTCGGGTACTTCCACGGTTTCTTGTTCCATAACCTGCATAGTATGAGAATCAAGTATCTCTAATGGCGGAAAACGAGAAACAAAGTCATTCAACAATATTCTCGAAGCACATACATTCAAACCAATAAGAGGTAAAGGAGAAGAAACAATAGGCAAAGGGTTAGATAAACCTTTCACAATCTCTTGTATTACGGAATCCTCTTCATCCTTGAAAAACTCAAGTGAATTATTCACCTCTTGTATCTCATGGTCCTCTATCAAACCTTGCAACCATTCTTCGTCCGTTTCTGCCTTAACCAAAGTATCGACATAAACATCCTCATTACAATCATTCACAAGTTCAATTGGGTCTTCCACAATATTGGTCATAACGGTCTCATTCTCAACACACTCCTCTTTGTTGTAAGGCACATACTCTTTTGCGGATCCAAATTTTATCATAAGAAACTTTTTTAGAACACTCAAAAATGCATCATCCTCAAGCTCCACCCTTTGAATAGGCTCTTGATCATTATTAAGATCAATGCTTGAGTAATCTACACAAGTGTCGACATATTCCTCTTCGTCTTCATCTTGATCCCAAAAAGACTCCTCGGAGATGTCACCATGAGTTGTTTCAAGCAATGTATCATAATCACCGTCACTATCATAGTCAACATAAGATTGTTCCTCGGTGAATTTAGTGTTGTTAATCTCTAACTCATCCTTTTGAATAGGTTTATGATCATTAATAAGATCAAGAGTTGAGTTAACTACACAATTATCGACGAAAGTGCCCAAGGATTGGCCTTTTTCAACATTAGCATCAATCAAATAGTCATCACAAACCATATGCACATTAGAATTATCCATATCTTCCTTGTATTGATCAATGTCTCTTCGCAAGATAGTCATACCGTCACGAAGTTCTTGGAGTTGCTCGTTTGTAGTCTCTTTAGCTTTTCGAAATTCCTCTTGTAAAAAGGTGGAAACTTTATCTATAAAATTAGAGACTTTTTGTTCAAGAGCATAAGAATCCTCCCATCCTTGTTGTTGTTCACACACATACTCACCATAAGGTTGTTGAGGAAAACCACAAGGTTCCATGTAATATTGGTCATAACCAATGAATTGGTTTTGATTATACCCATGGAGTTGGTAGTTATCATATTGTTGAGGTTGTTGAAAACCGTATCCATTGTTCCAATATGCTCCTTCCATAGAAATAAGCACCTGAAATAAGATTCTCAAACCAAGGTTAAAAACCAGAAAATAGGAAAAATAAAACAAAAACTAAATACAAAAATAAGAAACCAAAAACAATTGACAGCCGTTGCCTCCCAGCTAAACGGCGCCAAAATTTGACCATTTGTCGTAGCGACACAAATATAATTACACTTTCTTACTACTCAAAATATAAATATAGCAAGGGCAAGAAAGGATCGATCCCACGAGAGAGGTCTAGGTTGTCAAATTGTTATGGTTTCCTATATAAAACACCGAGGATTTTGTGATTATAATAAACTAAATAAAACAAATAAAAGCAAAGAAACAAATAAGCAAACAAATAAGATAGAAGAGATATTGGTTAAGGATTTCGTTTTCATTCACTAACATGCTTTTCACAATAACTAGAATTGATTTTTAATCTCAACTTTTATCAAAGACCCTAGAATACCTTGATCGCAAGTATATCCCGCAAATCTCCTCATGTCATCAACAAACACATTAAAAGATGCGAATATGAATTCTACCTAAAGGAACAACCTAACGTGTAAAAGCACTAATCAAGTTTAATTCCCTAGATGCGTTAAGTTCTATGAAATCAGGCCAATCAAAGCAATTGAACGTGGAAAGCGCACTAATTCAATTTAACAAAGGTTACGATTCACATATGATCATAAGAATATATCACTACAAACTATAATCATATTATGCTACTTGTATCCAAGGAATATCACTTTTGCGTATAATAAACCCTAAACTAGCAATAGATGTGATTAGAAGTTCTACCAATTTGCAACTTGACAAAACAATCAATCAATCATAAAACAATATTTTCGAGAGAATTGCAAACGATAGATATGAGACAAAACTAATATATTGAATCAAAGAATCATGCTTTGTGAAATCCAACTATTCCATAACCAATAATAAACTTAGGTACTCATATTCAAGGAGTTCATCACAAGAAGAAAGAGAAAATACTTCATGGTTTAAAACCCTAGAATAAAGTAGAGAAGATAATAATAAAACGTCGTCTGCAAAACATTGTAGAAGTCTTCCCTTTTATATTCTTTTTCTCCTTCCAAAACCAGGTTTTGTCTTCAAAGTCCATTAGTTGGAAATTCACCCGGCCCACCATGGAGAGAAACCCGTAGAAATTTTGTCCCAAAAACGCTCATAGGAAAAACGGGATTGTGGCGGAATCCCAGGAATAGTCGCCGGAAAGTGTCCCAGGTGACCGGCAAAGTCAAACCGGCCACCGGTCAACGAGTCAGGACCGGCGGGTCAACTTGGTCAACTCACTGAGTCAAACCGGGTCAAGACTCAGCTGAGTCAGAAAGTCAGGTCAGGTGAGTCAGAGAGTCAGGTCTAACTAGCCTAGGCCTAGGCCATGTTGCAGTGGCCTGAGTTGTGTAGCACAATGATTGTGCTTCTTCCAGCCATGATGGCTGCCTTCCCTGCAACTTCTCCACTACCAACTCCAAACACAGTCAATTCATCCACAGAAACTTCAAAAGCACCATCTTCCTCACAGCTGCATCCCAGGCCTTTTTGTCCTGCATTTGTAGCTCCATTTCGAGCTCCTCCGCATCTCAGCAATAACAGCCACTGCTCCAGCTTAGTGCATCACACTGCATCATTAACACCCGCAAGCAAAACCACTTCCCAAACCTTCAGTTCCAATTCGCAATTCCATTGCTCGGGCCTGCAATGTATCTCGCAACACCACCGTTCTTCATGGCTCAGCTCAATCTATTGCAGTCCATGGCCAATCCCATCCGTAGCTGCTGATCCTTCCCTGTCAACCTGATAATATCATTCATAAACCCATCTTATTCTTCCCTTCCCCGTTTACGCAGAGTTAACCACCACTACCATTTCAATAACTCATCGCCACAAAGCCAACACCGACTCCAATATTCTCCAGCCCCAAGATTCAACCCGCAATACCAGCAGAAGACAGCCTACACAAAGCCACGTAACTTCGGCCCAATTGTCAAACCGCAACTCCACCTCGTGGTCAAGGCGCATTCGATCCACGGCCAGCCGATCATAGCTTCCAACTCTTCACTGCCATCGTTTATCATCACTAGCATTCAATCCAAACCCCTCTGTCAATGATCCGAGTTCTCTGCCTTACTTTCCTTGCAACATGGCTATGGACTGCAACGTAAACACCGGCATCTCAGGTCACTTGTTGCTGTCAATTCAATCTCCTTGCGCGTAACACTAGACCTAACTTCACCACAGCAGACCACCTGAAGCTTCATAATACAGCTCCAGCTTCTGTTCCAGCTCTCAGGCACTCCGCTGCAGCTGCCATACATTCAACAGCTCTAACCTGCAGTGCCATTTCTCCAAAACATCAACACCATCACCTGTCAACCCATGTTCTTCTCTCCACTCAACAGAAGCATCCAAACCCTTGTACCATTCTTCATTCCCATCTGACTCTCCACCTCACGACTTTCACCCCACAAGGCAAAGAGCCCATCTCGGTCTAGCCACCCGCTCGATTCAAAACCCCGAGCTATTATCAATCAACACGTAACATCACAGATTCACTAAACACGAATACCCATTCTTCATAATTCCAACACAGACCCATCTTGCTCTAATCATTCTGCCCAATTTCTTCATCAAACATCATCTCTGCTTCTTTTCTTTCCTCCAGCGAACCCTTAATTCCTTCTATCGATTGCCACAGAACCATCTTCTAATCATTTCCCGCACTCCATGAAAATCTTTCATCACGGCATCAACAGACGCATACCCATTTCAGATCCAAACTTCGCTCCCTCCTTAGTTTCTATCAATTTATCAACCAACAAACCCTACGTAACTCTCAAACCCATTTCGAATCTCTCTCGAATCGGCAACAACATCTCTTCACGGATCAAATTTTCTTCATTAATCGATTCGGTCTAACCCCTTCTCTCGATTCATCTCTTAGCTCTCGAATTGATCACTGCTTTCTGATTTGAACCACAACCCTAACTCCATAACATCTCCTCTCCGATTTACCGAATTCAATCATCCAAAATACCCTGTTGAGTTCAAGAATCGATAACCCATTCTCTGTGTTCCTTCCAACTAGAATCAATCGAGACTTCGACTAAAACCCATCTTATAATTCTTTACTGATTTCATCTTCTCTACAATCCTGCTTAACAATAGCCATACAAACCCTAACTCCCTTCCTCGCTGTAATTGATACATCACAGAATCACCAAAGCTCAACTGTACGTAGATCACAACTTATTCGGACTCGATCTTCTTCTTTTCTCAAGAACCTTCGATTTTAACGATCTCCATTACTGGGTTAAATCTATCTACAAACAAGAGGAGAATGAAATGTGTTTTCTGAAAATAACTGAGTTCGACCAAACTCGGTCTATTGGTGTGGGACGGCTATCAACACCCACGGGCGGTTTTAGAAATTCTTATTAGACTCCAAATGGTTGCCCCTTATCCTTGACTGGGATCCGGATATCACTTGTCTGCAAAACGACGCTTTTGCGCTTCTTGCTCCGATGGAATGCTTTCTTCTTCTTTTCCTCCGTGCGACTCCAAAATACCTAATAACTCAAAAACATGCGTAAAGTACATAATTCACAAGAAAAATAGCAAAGAAAGCGTAACTACTAGATAGTAAATTAGGTGTTTTAGACACCTATCATGGGACCCTGTCCTAAATACCAGCCTCATCACTAAATACTAGGAGTATATATATGGAACATTCCTATGATTGGTTTTTGGATTTTAGGGGTACATTCCTATGGTAGTTGTACTTTGGGACTTGTTGTTATGTGTGACTGAAAGAGAAGTATAATTGGATTACAACAAGAGCCTTTATTGTATACCCCACAAGATCTGATAATTTTGGTCTTATCAAAAAGGGTGTTCTTAACTTGTATACCAATATACATGTTAAGGAGTCTTTAATATCTTATTTTTAACCTTGGAATTTGATAAATTTTATTGGAATTGTTGTAATCTTGAAATATGATTAACATGTTTTTTATCAAATTATAATTCCTTTTATACCCTCATCACTAAATAATTTAATACCGACTCATACTTTACTTTTGTGTTTCACAATTTCATTCGTGCACATGTGATATCGGGTATGAATAAGCTTTTGCGGGTAACAATTTTGCGGGTAAAAAAATTGATTTTATATGTATATCTAAAATTTACTTAATGTTTATCCAAAGATATTTTGCTGGTAACAAAATTGAATTTATATATATGGAAAACATACCTGCACCATGGAACATAATGGTCTTCTTCCCTGAACCATTACATTCAATTTTGTTACCAGCAAAATATCTTTGGATAAACATTAAGTAAATTTTAGATATACATATAAAATCAATTTTGTTTTTAATATGTTTACTCCTTCACTCCCGTTCAATTGTTTCAACTTCTCTAGCAAGTAAGTGAACTATCCATATTAAGACTCGTGCTTTCCCATGAAATCTTCCCAAAATAGAAATTCCGAGAATATTTTCACGGGAAAATATCAGCCCTGAGTTCCTTGATTGGTGATTATCTAGCCAAATTGGAGCGGATTCAGCACCCATACCATTCCTGTCTAGCCCATTAGAACAAAACCAAGTGATTTCAGCCATTGAATCTCCCTAAAACTGCTCCAAATTCGCAACCTAAATTTTGCCAGTCAAAGAACTCTTTTCCCGCCAAATTTCATTTTTCAAACGGAGAGGATGAAGTGCCCCTTATCCTGTGATGGGGTGCCGATAGCAATTAGTGTACCCCTTATCAAATGAGGTACCCCTTATCCAAGGTAGTTTGTCACCATCTTGTGCTTTTAGGGAGTTAAACTTGATTGTGCTTTTACACTTTAGGTTGCTTTCTAGGAAGAATTCACATATGCATCTTTTAATGTGGTTGTAATGAAATCAGGGAATTAGCGGGATATACTTGCGATCAAGGTATCCTAGGACTTTTAGTAAATGAGAGATAAAATACCAATTCTAATCATTGATGATAATACATGTTTGTGAATGATACTATCCCGTGACCAATGTCTTCTCCTTATTGATTATTCAAATTAATTTATTGCTTTTAATTATTTTTATTGCTTAGATAAAACAAAAATCCCCCCTTGGTTACTTTAGAAACTGAAATTTATAACAACAATTGCCTCTCTGTGGATACAAACTCTTTCTTATCACGTACTTCATTTATATTTAGTAGAGTGAGAAAGTGAAATTATTTTTGCTCGGCTAACAACCGGTCAATGGGCTGCCAAAATCTTTGCGACAAAGGTATGGTTACCAACAAGATTTCTCAGTCATTGTATTATATTTTGACATATATTGTTCTTTTCTATATATATTAGTATATAAGATATGATGTTGCCTTTGTAGGATCATAATAATGTTGTTCGTGTTTTGAAACATCAAAAGAACAAGATATGGAATATAGAAAATGAGTGTGATGAGGTCCGCTTGGCGGTATTTGACTGTGTACTATGGAACGGGATACAACATGCGCACCAAAAATTTGATGTCACATCATATCGCATTTGCCGAGAGGTCTTATCCAGAGACGGATACCTTTCATCTAACTTTTGGTGAGATGGCAATAACTTCGGATGATTGTTTTAGAATCACAGCCCTACCAATTACAGGAACAAGTGTTCGATATGGCTACAATCCCTCGATGAGTTATGAACTTCTTGAAAAGCTAGTCGAAAGGTGTCTAGGATGGAGCGATAAAAAGGCACAATGTGAGTTTAAACGAGCTAACAAAGAGCCTAAGGAAGGTGATGAGTATAATGAGTTTGAGGAAGACCGCACATACAAGAAGAATTTGAAAAAGATCAACATCAAACAAGGTTTTGATCTCGATATTTGGTGTTGTTTATATGGATGATTATTATGTAACGTAGTTCAACTTCAATTAAAGGGAGATAGCTAGACTTGGATGCGATGACGAGTTGATGCACATGGGAGTGTGTATAGTGCGGTGGGAAAGACCTAAAAATCTTTGGCATGAACCTTTAACCAAAACGACATCTCCCTCCACTGAGCTTCAACTTATGGAATTTCTTCTCTTCCATTTTTAAGTAGTTCATCGCACAATCCCTCTTTCCTTAAGGTGTAGATCTTGTTTCTCATCAAGACCAACTTGATTAGGTTTTCTGAGGGAGTAAACACCTTATGGAAAGAGTGGGGGTTACATATATAACTGATATGTGTATTTGATATTTGTTGTATGTGGGCTTCATTTGTTCTGTGAACATTCTTGTAGATAGGTTATTCTATTCTAGTATCATATTGTCCTTCTCCTCCACTTTGTGACCGAAGCAAGTCTGGAACGGCCATTTCTTGGTTTAGGCCGGACTTGTACAGATTGAGTCGGCCATTTTTTTCGCCGTTGACTCCATTATTTCTTGGTTTAGGCCGGATTGTGCTTCTAGATTCTTCATACAATGTCGGATTGACTCCATTCTTTCGCCGTTGGCTTCGTCTTTTCGTCCTCTTCGAGATGATATCAAGAACTCCTCGATTTGGATGAGTTCCACTTGATCTTTGTCCTTTCTCCGCTTTAAGCTAACTTCTTTTATTGCACAATTACGTGCAAATTCACTTCTTTTGGATGATTCGCCTAGCAAAACATAAACAAAGAAAAACAAGAGTAATATACAATAATTCGCAAGAATATATAGCAATTACTAGCATGGATTCAACACTAAATATATGCAAAATATGCACTTAACAAATTCCCCCACACTTGGCTTTTTCTAGTCCTCGAGCAAACTATCTAAAATACAACAACTTCATGTCGGCGAGGATACGGTTACTCTTAGCATGAATAACAGGCCTTTAAACCCCTAGGTGTCCCTAGTGGACGAGTTATAGTCTCGTGAAGGTTTACAAGAGGTCTACCTACAAAACCTATATTTCCAACTCCGTCTATTTGTGACAAATTCATGAACGAATCCAAAATGACTACAGGAGGAGGTACCTTGCGCAAATTCAGTTCATATTCAAATAAATAAAGCTCTAATTAGATAGTCGAACAAGCCACAATATTCGGGAACTAACAAACCACAATCACAATGAAAAGATTAAGAAGATGAATATAGATGTAGATGTTGGCGAATGTTCACAAGTGATCAATGTTTCCCATATCTGTCTGAAGGTCACTGCCAAGATGAACCTATGCCTATTGGATTGAGCTACTGGTCAACTCTAGCGTCAACACACTGGCATATACAAGGGAACCAGTGGCCAACAACTTACTTCTACATCAACTCACTGGCATATACAAGGGAACCAGGAGTGACTTTATTCACCAAATATATTACTTTCTTTTCTTTTTCACTTTTCTTTTTCTTTTTTTTTAGACGGCATGATTAGATCTTTTGGATCCAAGCGCATGCTTCTTGTCAGCAAGTACGTGATAGTTGCCTTGGATCCTGCATTCCACGCTTGTTTAGGCGACGGAGACAGGGACTACGTTTCACACATACTGTTATTCCCAAGTGTCATTCTTATTCCGCTTGGTCTAATTGGTAGGTCTCTTTTTTTTTTTTTTTCTTTTTTTTTTCTTTTTGCAACTCAATCACTCTATTTCATCTTAGCAGTAATAACACGTCGATGTTTAGTGACCCACCAAAGCACTTAGAGAACAATAGATAAATATGGAAAAATAAAAATAGAATGTGATATGGTGATATTCCGAGATATGGTAACAACTATCATGTTATTTGTGATTTCGAGCTATGTGTTCGTCCCTTTTAGTTAATTGGTTCCTCAACTCCCGCATTCAAAATGGTTCAATCCACTAATGGTGGCATCCTAAAGGCACAAGTTTCTAGATTTCTGAGTTCAAAAGCACAATTTTTCTTGGTTTTTTCTATTTTTCTGATTTTTTTTTTTTAAAAAAGGCATAAAACAAACTAAAACAAACTATACAAACATATAAATGCTCCCCCACACTTAAACTTCACATTGTCCTCAATGTGTAAAACCGAAAGTTCTGAATTCTGACATAACAGCAGATAAAACGCAAAAACTGTGCAAATTGGTAAGGAATTTGGAAAAACTCCATTTCACAAAAGTTGTTCATCTACGTGTTTTCTACACAGTGTCAAAAGGGCACAGTGTTTCGATAAACGTTCTGACAGTTATGGTCTCTGAACTGAACTACGCGCAGTCTGAATTTTTCTTCTAAAATAGATTACGGACTCAATGAACTTGAACATGGGGATGCAAATATGATATGAAAACAATAAAAAAAAAAAGGGTTTAAGATACAAAACCTATGGGTTGCCTCCCATTAAGCGCTTGGTTTAAAGTCGTCAGCCCGACTTTTTTATTATCGTCCATATACCAACAATCAAAACTGCAGTCCGCCTTAAAACAATCTGCAATTCTAATAACAACTTCACACAATGATTAGCATAATATATTAATAATGAAATTGTTATAGCTTGAAAGTTTCCCCACACTTAGTTCTTTCTACACTCGTAAGTGGATAGAGAACATAAAATAAGGGAACTTCTTCGGGTTCCTCTCGGTGAACCTGCACAATGCTAGAATCAAACACATCAAGTGGTAGATAATTAGAAGTAAAATAATCCTTAAGAATTTTAGAAGCACAAATACTCAATCCTAAGTGATGTGGATCAAAAGATTCAGAAATATGCAAAGGATTAGACAAACCTTCCACAATCTCTCGACACAGATCCTCATCATTCTTAAAGAATTGCAATGAATTATTTACCTCATTTGTATCGTGGTCCTCTATCAAACTATTTAGCCATTCTTCATCTGCTTCAACCGTAATCTCAGCATCAATATAATCCTTGGCAAGTTCAATTGGGTCTTCCACAACTTCAACCAATTTGGTTTCATTCTCAATCTCTATTTCTTCAACAAACTCTTCATCGAATCAGAATCATCTCCTAGAAATTCTAGTTCATTGGTGCAAATCCTAAAATCATTGTTTGAGTACGTTACACCATTTATAACAACGGTTATGTCATATTCATTCTCCTCCTTTTGAATAGGCGAGTGATCGTTATTATGATCCGGAGTTGAAATAACATTACCATTATTGCAAGGATTTTCCAAAGGTTGCTCATCTTCATCAGAGTCTTCGTCAACCTCATAATCTTCAATATCCCAACGTCGTTGAAGTTCCGTTCAGATTACCTTGTTGATTTCTTCTAGAGTCTTTTTACGATGCTCCAGCCTTCTTCTAATCGATCATATTACTTAGAAAGTTTTCGGATATTAATACGTTTTCCGCCGTTATTCACGATGGAAAGTTCAGACCGTATCTCTTCTTTTGACATAAATGACGAAAGAACATGATAAAGAGGAGTAGGTCTTTCCACACTCTCCGTCATCCGCACATTACTAGAAAACAACCGATCGAAGCATAACTATCCTCCCATCCCTTTGATTTCTCACTTACATACCCGTCATAAGGTTGTTGATATGTATGAGAGTATCCATAAGGCTCCGTAGGATATGGTTGGTAGTTGTTATATGAATGAGGTTGAAATCCAAATTGATTACCATTATAATATGATGATTGGTCTTGTGCTCCGTACATGTTATGTCCATAAGGAAACATGACGATTCACAAGAACACAACAAAAAAATTTAAAACAAAAACAAGCTAAACAAATAACAAATCAATTAACAACCGCTCCCCGGCAGCGGCGCCAAAATTTGTACAAGTCCATTTCTTGGTGCATCAAGGACAGACTCGGCCATTTTTTTTGGTTGAGTCTAGAATTGGTTGAGTCTCCTTTTCTCTGTTTGGAAGTTAGGTGTTTAAATTATATACAAGCCCACTCTCCTTATCACCTGGGCCGCTTCATATAAATAGACAGAAAGTCTAATCAAGGATAGTTCACTTACTTGCTAGAGACAGTGAACTATGTCTTGAACTGCTAGCGTTTGATGTAATTCGCGATAACAACCACGGATGATATCTCCAAGGGTGCTGCCAAGCTCGTGTCGTTTTGTCCAATTTGGCCCCGGGACATATCCCCGTTTCTCGAATGCTCTAGAGGATAAAAGCTCATATTCTCATAGAAGCGCCCCACTTCCTCATTCAGATAGGTGAGTTTCCATAAAGAGTGTTATCGTTTTACACCCCACTTCAATCTTAAATTGAAACTATAGAACTCATTAAGACTTCTTAAAAGTCATCCTTCACATGCGGTCACACTATCACGTCTACACCATAGGGAAGGGACAAGAGAATGAAATTCTCTCGATAGTGTTTACCTTTACCCACCACAAATTAGTTATCTCATTCGAAACCTTGATCATGGGATCTCCAAATGGCAAGGTTGAGTATCCTTCATGGAAAGTTTAATTTATGAGCTTAAGCCCCATCCCCCTCGATGCATTTCTAACTATCTCTTTAGATTAACCTTTCGTCAAAGGTTGCGCGATATTCTCCTTGGACTTTATCCAATCAATTGAAATAACGCCGATTGAGATTAGTTATTTTTAGCTTTAACTATTATAGCTTGGATAACACAATGTATAGATATAGCTGGCACAGGCCTATGCCAGGGAGGAATGTCTTCTAAAAAGCATCTTAGGCACTCGTTCCCCTCTCGTGCTTTATCTAACGCAATACTCTTAGATTCCATAATGAATTGAGCAATATATGTCCTGTTTGGAAATCTTCCAAAAACAAACCCTCATGCTAGAGTGAAACCATATCCACTGTAGACTTAGACTCCTCCGAGTCAACTATCCGCTTTGCATCATAAAGTCCCTCAAGGACCGCAAGATACCTTTCATAAATCAAATAAAAGGTAATAGAGTATTTTAGGTACCATAATACTCTACTAAGTGCATCCCAATGCTCTTGCTCTGGACTACAAGTACATCTACTTAACTTACTCACAATATAGGCAATGTCTGGACTTTTATAGTTCATTAAATTCATCAGACATCCTATAACTCTTGAGTATTCAAGTTAAGATACTCCATTTTCCTTATTTTTCTTGAGTCTACAAGAAGAATCGTATGAAGTACAAGCAGGCTTACAATCAGATTGATTGTATCTCTTACGCACAAATTCAACATAATGAGAATGACTAAGACTATAAATGTTTGATTATCTTTTAATCCTCATCCCTATGATTACATCAAAAAGCTTTAGTCTTTCAAGTCAACGTTCTCATTCAGTGCATGGTTTTAGTATAATTAATCACATCTATGTTTGTATCAAGTATAAACATATCTCATATCTCAACATACAAGCATACAATCACACAGGCATCCTTAACAAGTTACTTATAAATATACTTGTCAGATTCATTCACTTAAATCCACTACACATTATCTCATGATCAAATTTTCCATGTCACTGTTAGTGATTCTCAACTCTTACCTTTCCATCACTAAGAGAAGGAGGAAGGACGGTCTTGATACTCCTCAGTCCCTGCCTCCAGGGGGAAAGACGCGGGTCGCAAGAAACGTTTGGGGTTTCAAACAAGAGGGTCAATTTGGGAGAGTGGTGGTGAACGTAGTGCACTTGCAATCCGTGAAGGTACTGGAACACTTGAGGACGATGAGCATGATGGAGTGGAAAGTGAGGAGGAAGATGATGAGGTTCCCCCAAGTCAATTAGCAAGCCAAAGCGAAGTTGGTGGGACTAGTCAACAACCAACACAAGGCAAGGACAAGGGCAAGGGAAAACACAAAGTTAAAGGTTGTCACCTTCCTCACCTTGATGACATGATACCCGACCGCGATGATGGTAAAATTTGGGGTCAAGCTCCGGAACCGAAAGTACTCTTTGGTTATGAATCTCTTCGCCAAAATCAATGGCCAAGTTCATCATCGACATGCATATACCTGGTACAATTGAACAAGTCTAGCTATCTCCCTATGCGGATTGTAACAAATGGATATGGGGCATCCACCTTCAAATGCCAAATTGAAACCACTCTTCCTCATGGGAAAGCACGAGTCTTAACACTACCTATCATGTCATCTTTGTGACATGATAGGTAATTACCATGTTTTTGTTTCATTTAAATTGATTAGCCATCTTCCCGTCGAACTTGAATCTCTAAGTAGTTCTTCAAATGATACTAACCTTCTTTCATTAAAGGATCTTCAATCCAAACACCATCTCTTAAAAATCGAGCACAGGGCTAGTTTAAGTTTAGCTAATCAATTTAAACGAATGTATCTTGATTCCAAGAAGAAAGTCAAAGCCTTAAGGAAGAAAGTTAGTGATCTCATAGATGAGAAAGATCGCATTACTAACAGAGGTGCACAGGCATTAGCAAAATTTCAAAAATCTCTCCTTGATGTGCAAGTTGAGCGAGATGAGCTCCTTCGTCAGAATACCCTACTTAGCGAGCGAGAAGACCAAATTCGTTCACTTTTTGTCATAAATAATGATGATGAATTTGCCTGGGCTGCGAAGGTTTTAGATAACGCTAGAAATAACTTAGGTGTTGATGTTAGTCTTCACACCGAGCAAACTACCTTAATCAAGGATATGATCTTTGAAAGAGAAGGTTGTTTGTTATACTTCTTTACTTTTCTGTTCTTTTTCCTTTTGTACTATTAACATTAATTCATTTCCTCGTGTTTTTAGAATCTGAAAAAAGATTTCAGACAAGAATTGGGGAGCTTGAAACCGAAAAGAACAACTCGCGATGGATCTCTCTCTCCGCGAGAATAAATATTCTAAACTGAAGCAGCAATTCCAAACTACAGTGGCGAATTTTAATAATGATGCTGTTCATTTTCGCAATCAAGCTATGGAAATAGTTTGTAACGATCACAACATTCCTCTTCATTCATATCCTTTTTTCTTCGAAGAAGTTCCCGAGAATTTGCCTGTCTCGGATGTTTCGATAGTGAAGCTAATGAAGAAGAAGAATCGACGACGAGAGTGATGGAACCAAAGAATCGAGATGAAGAAGAAGAACCAAGAAAGAAATAACTTCTCTTTCTTCTTTGATTTCTTGTAATATCTCGTATACATATATCTTCGACTATTGAATGTGAATTTCAACTTTTGCTTCCTTTGTTCAGATATATTAATCCAATAACCCTTCTTTGTAATTATAACTTCACACTTGCCTTTGTCCATAAGATATAATCAACTTTGCGAGTTAAATATAATCATTCTCGCGAGATATAAATATATATATCATTTTTTTTTATTATTTTTTTAATTTTTTTTTTGACTTTATACATTATCACTGCGACAAGATCGCAAGATATCTTCATGGATTAAGAAATCTATTGATCTTGCCTTATCATTATTTATGTGACACCATAAGTTTTGTTAACGAGGAAGCCGCAATAGTAGAACAACCCCGGGACCTCGTCCATATTTGAACACCAAACTGTATTAAGCCGCTAAGACACTAGCCTACTATCAGGCTTCGGACTGGAATGTATTTGAGATAGAATCCACCCTCCAAGCGATTCTGGTTACATTCACGCTCCTTACATATCTTCAACCTCGCAAGGCTCGCGCAATTGATCCCATTAGCTGACGTCCTTTACAACCTAGAGTTGGTTCAACCTAAGTAGAGACTTTGATACCAATCTGCCTCCAAAAGATAATCCTATTTGATTTCCGTTTAGATCAAAGATCAAGGTGAAGAAATATGTTTGCAATAGACAATCTAGCAAACCTCACATATCTGGAACTTACGACTCTCGAAGAGCAGCCTAGATTCTTAATCACCTCTCAAGAACAATCTTCAAAATATCAATTAAGATCGGCGCCAGATACCTATCTTGAGGAATCACAAAGCCCGAGATGAAGAGGACTTTTTATTACTATCTATCTTGCCAGCAAGAGATTATGAAAACCTTGATAACAGAAAAACAAGATCAGGATACACGAATTATCAAGGTAAAGATAGTGGACCTGGCTTCACGAATCCCCAAAGAGAAGTATTTTAGTCATATACCTAATTATGTTCTCAGAGTAAACATATGTATATGTAGGATGACTCTAGAATCAACTAGGACACAAAGTTTCAGGGATTGATTTTCCCAGTTCAAAGTGCATCTCTATTTATAGATTTTCAAGGACCAGGGTTGCTTAGAATTCAAGCTAAGATAACTTGAGAATTAAGCAAACACTTTTAGGTCTTGAAAATATAATAGAAGAATATACACTAGGAACTGGTTGTGGAACCATGTACAATGATTGTTCGGTTTGGAAAGTATGCCAAAGAACTAAAACAATTTGATATTCATTTAAACACCTAAGAATTTAATCAGGATGCACACACATAAGTGTTTGAGTGATCAATGAAGTCTTAGAAGTATTTGAGAGAGTTCTAATAATGCTAAATAAATTTTAAAAATAAGTCTTTGAGCATATACTAAAAACTTAAACTGGGACTACGGTTCGTGAACCGGCTTCGTCAACTGTTAGCCTAATTTCAAAATTGATTTCACAACGGTTAGTGAACCGGGTTCGTGAACTGTTCCCACCCGAACTTGCGTTTTGTAAACCGGGTTCTGGCGACCCTCATGTATTTCGGATACTCATATATGAGCTGTTAGAGCATTGGTCGGCCGAACTCACAAGTGTTTCTATCTCACGCTTGTTGTAAAATTTAGTTGATCAAAACTATATCTTGATTTCTAGTCTACATTTAGTCAAATCTCGGATTAGGATAGAAGTGTGTAGTTGAGAATCGGATATCAATGCATTCTACCGTTTGAAGGCGAAGATCAACCGAAGCTCTGGAGAACTTCTTCAATAAAAGGTAAGTGAAGAATGAACCACATATTTCTAAAGTTTACCTTTCTATCTATGACACATTTTCGCATGACTAAGTTAGACAGTTTATGCATAATAGAAATTTTGAGTCAAGTTTATCTTGAATATCGTTCTCGAAATATGATTAATTAAACTTAAGAACATTAGTTCATACTTGATGAATTTGGTTAAAGAACAATTTATTATTTATGACCTAAATTATGATTCAAGATTTAATCATTTGAAAATATCCTGGAACAGTACGTGTCGTTGATGTTATTCGGGAATGTTTCAATTGATTATTAGAGAGATATAGAACTACCGTTAACTGATACATGACAAAGATGCATATCAGTTCACATACCGGGAGAATCGTTATAAGTCCAAAGCCGCTATACATGTACCCCATACACGTACCAACAGTAGCAATAGGCGGCAGCGAATTTTTTTGTACGCATACCCTAGTATCCATACCACAAAAATTTTGTTGACTCGTTAACCAGAATGTACGCATACCTAGTATGCAAGCTTCTAAAAAGATCTCGTTGGTTTCTAAATTGTAAAGGTACGCATAACCAAAGATGGAAACCATAAAATATCCATGAGTTCCTCGAACTCGTTTTTGTCTAAAGGGTTTGATTCTATCTCTCGTTAAGTATAGCATTTTGGCGAAGAGATTCATCCCGTTCAACTTCTGAGAGCTCTAATGTGTGAACCATTCTTCCGTAATTCCGGGTTCACGAACCAATTACTCTTGGTAATGAAATCCAAGAGTTCAAATGGTGAACCATTCTATTCCTGAAGTTCAGACATTACCGAAAAGTACATGACATCACAGTTCTAAATCAATCCCAGATTGTATTCATCAATCTTAATCATGGTCACCACTAGGGGAAAGGAAGTCGAGACTGCAAATAAGAACGATGTTGTTGCCAGCACTGTTGGGACTAACACCAACACTGAATTTCCTGTGGTTACGGAACGTCCTAATGTTAGTCTTGTTGTTACTGAACGTCTTGTTGTTACAAAGCGTCCCAATATTGGTCATGTTGTTACTAAACGTCCTGTTGTTACTGAACGGCCTAATATTGGTACTACTGGTATTAATATTGGTAACAAACGTCCTGGTAATCCTAATATGGTTAATGCAAGCACTAAGTGTCCTGTCACTAGCCTTGAGCGCCCTGTTGAAACCACCAAGTCAGATCTACCGACTCTGGAAAGCTTGGATACAAATCAGGAACAACTTTATGAAGCACTGAAGAATATGGGAGAAACTCGAATCACAATATTGGATAGTTTGAAAACTCTGATCGAGAAGTCGGCGATCCTTGATTCTTCGCGAGGGCAGTTTCGTCCTTATCAGCGTAGAGAACCTGAGTCTTCCAGATATAATGATAGCGGAAGCCCGTGTACACCGATCCCTATTCGTGATCACATCAACTACCGTACTAGTGATACTCGTGAGCCCAGAAATACAAACAGTCACCTGAATATTTGACACTGGAAAATCTGGAGAGGTTGCTGAACGCTCGAGAAAGAGACAGAGAGAATGCTGATCTGCTACATAGTTATCGTCTTTCTTACCCAGCCGAAATACAGCGTATCCTTCTTCCCATGGGATATACGTCTCCGTCGTTCACGTTATACAACGGAGTTGGAAACTCCCGTGAGCATGTGTCTCGAATTCTGGAAGAATTAGGAGAACACGAGATAAATCATGTCGTGCGGATAAAAGAATTCTCAAATTCTCTAACTGGAAGAGCTTATACGTGGTACAACAATTTAGCACCAGACAGTGTCGTTAACTGGAATCAGATGGTGGATATCTTTTACAAGAAGTACTTTTTTGTCTCTGAACATACTACCATATCTGATCTGGGAAGAATAGTTCAGAGGGTTAATGAGCATCCCAATAATTTTGTGTTAAGATTTAGATCTCGTGCTTTGGTAGGCTAAGAAAGATGACTACAATATTAAATCGAAAGTGCACAGCGTCTATAGTAGATAGAGCAAATAAGGTGTCGATCCCACATATACTAGGCGATGTAGAGTTGATTCTAAGGTCTTTCTATACTGATTCAAACGAGAAGTAACAAAAGGGGGTTTGTTGTGTGTCGATACAACAAGATAAGTTTATGTAACACAAATTAGAAAACAAAAGTGCAAATAAAAGGAAACTAGGGAAGTTGAAACCACCACCTAATCTATGCTAATCTATTTCAGTTTCAAGTTATGTTCTTGTCACTTTACAATGGACACCGGTGAAGGTTCAAGCCTGTCGTTTAATCCAGGGTAATCTCAGGTTGGATAGCTTAATGACAACTAAGGTATTAATCTCTAGCATTAGTTGTCTGATTAAGGCACAACTAATCACATACCAGTTGATTCAATTAAGCATAAGTTGGAGCAACAATTACACAATTTCTAACAACCTAGGATGCAAAACATACTAAGTGAAAGTTATGTAAATGGCAGCTCTAGATTAAACCCATCCTTACTCAATGAAATACAAAAATAACAATATTGAAAACATGAATAATCTAGCAGTAAATTAAGGGCTTCATCTATGCCCTAGCAAAGATGTTTAGAACATAATACAAAATGAAATTAAACCTAATTTACTACCGCTAGTTGCTTCGGCTAGTCCGGGCTTGAGTTCTTCATCACAATCCCATCCTCATTTATACACCAATTTCCCCAATTTCAATCCCGCCAAGATAATACAATTAGAAAATTAGGGATTTAGTATTCTTAGAACTCACCACCGATGGAGTCTTCGCTTATAGCCAACCTATTGTCCGACGATGTTGATGTTATAGAGGACAAGAAATTCAGACCTTCCCTTTGTCATTCTCATCGCTCTAAGGGACAAATTCGCCGCCTATTGTTCCTCCGAGTAACAGCTATTGATATCTAGGGCTAGCTTGAAATGGGTAAAACAATAGGAGTACAAATTCAACATCTGATTGATTAGGGAAAGATGGAGAGAAAATGTGGGCTTGAGAAAGATGGGCGGTGCTGCTGGTTTGGCAGTAGGGAGGAGGTACTGTTGTCGGGTAAGAGAAATGGAGAACAAGTTCTGATCTTGGAAATGTTATTGGGAAGGATGATAATGGGATGTTTAGGTTTTAAGCAAAAATACCTAGCTTAGGTGTATATGAGATTAGATTGTTTGCCTTCCTTTGCTTTTAAAAGGTGAATAACACCTAGCCTTCTACCCTGGCTATTGATATACAACATGATCAAGACAAGACCTACCGCACCGGCACCCGAATTTCTTCCACTTCTTAGCCACCCTCCATTTGGTGCAAATGTTTCCGCTTTCCATAATACCTCCGCCACTCGGGCCAAACCACCGCTCACTTTATGAATCTCCAAATATTTATTAATCCTACAAATACGAAACAAACACAAAATATTAATATTTACAACAAAATAAGATTATTGATACCTCGGGACGCAAAATACATAATTTAACTTAAAATAGGACATTAAAGCCCTTGAGATGTGATAAAAGATAACAAAATAATCTAGAAATTAGCATTATTAGGCAATCGATCACACCCCAAACTTGAATTTTGCTCGTCTACGAGTAAACAAAAGCTAATAAAATCCTACCTACATTGTCGCTGGTCTCTCGATTGCATTTAGCGAATGCAATAAGTCTTTTAAACCACTAAGTGTCCCTAGTTGACGAGTTGAAGTCTCGTGAGGGTTTTGCTTAGAACATACCCTCAAAGTTCTAAGTCAAAAGATAGCTCATCTTGTATGAAATGCGTCACCCGCATCGTTTAAGCTCACAACAAAATGGATCTGTCAATCTAGCCTTCAAAGGTACAAGCGACACACACTGATTCCAGCACAAAAAATATTTTGAAATCCAAGAGTTCGAATATTAACATGTGATAAGAGTGTAAGGTGTAATCCTATCGTAAACATGCATGGAAACCGATTTATCAACCGAAGTCATGACTGCCAATACTAAGAGATAGTTGAACCGAATGGGAGATGTGAATGCCCTACCTTTGGAATGTCTCCTTGTCACTAGAGATTATACTAGTAATAGTTTGGCGAAGGATTGGAGCATGCGACTTAATGAAGAGATTCATCCCGTTTTTCAATTGTGTCAGCCTGTCACCACTGACTTGCACGTAATCCAGTGGATAAAGATAACTTGCAACCAACTTTATCATGCGCATCTTCAACCTTTCTGCGCAACACCTTCTCCGTCCCCGTGATTTCGAGCCATTTGTTTTTTAAGGCAGCCGAACTACCGATTTTGAAGAACTCAGGGCCGAGTTTTTCCTTAAGTTCTACAAGGGAAATTCCTTCTGGTGGTACGGCTGAGAAGATTCGAGCTTCAGGGGAACAGGCAGAGGGACTGTGATGCATAGTGATGTTCCACTTATACCCTTGCTAACATCTTTCTCTCTTTTGCCCCCTTTCTTTGGCTTTATTTCTTGTTTATCCTTCACTTTTACTATATGTTTTGAAACCCTAGCTCTACTCCCCTCATGTTTTGTTTTAAGAGAGACTTGGTTAGAACCCTTGTTTTCCTTTTCCTTCAATCTTTCTCTTTGAGTTGAGTTGATGTGAGGAGATGCCTCAATAAACTTGTAGCTTCCAATTAATTTTGGGTAGAAGTTGTAAGTATTATAGAGAAGAACTTTGATATTTGTTTCTTCCTTATTCTAAGGGTAGAAGAAACTCAAATTGAAAGGTTAGTAATTCTATTTCATGGTGTTTTGATTCAATTTTACATTATTGTTGCAAGTAGAAGTTTCACTTTACATTAGTTGGTATCAAGAGCTTTGGTTTCATTTTTTGGGGAAATTGTGGAGAAGATTTTAATTATTAGCTTGGGGGTTTGAATCTTTGTATGTGCTATTGTCAAATTGGGTTCATTCTCCTTGTGATTTCATTATGGCTCCAAGGAAAAGAGTTAATCAAGGTGAAATTTCTATGAAAGAAGAATTAGAGGTCTTTAAGCATGAAGTGTTTGATGAAATGCAACAAAGAATGGATACAAAATTTGAAGAATTTTTTTTAAGATTTGGTAACTTCAATATCCATCAAGATCAATATAGAACTCAACATCATCATTATGAAGAAGAAGTAACGGATGAGGAGACCACTTCTTTTGATAGTCATGTCCATCAACAAGGGAGACGCCAAATGTTTGAAGAAAGACCGAGATACCACAATGTTACTACCTCAAACCGATGGGAAGGTGGACTCAAAGTTGATATTCCGGAATTCCATGGGGGTTTAGCTCCGGAAGAATTTGTTGATTGGTTAGCAACGGTTGAAGAAATCTTGGATTTCAAGGAAGTGCCCGAAAATAAGAAAGTTGGGTTGGTTGCAACAAGACTTCGAGGAAGAGCCGGCGCTTGGTGGCAACAACTTAAACAAATGAGGTTGAGAAGAGGTCAAGCTAAAATTGAATCTTGGGAGAAGCTTAAGAAACATATGAGGCTTGCATTTCTACCCCATAATTATACAAGACTTATCTATCAACAACTTCAAAATCTTAGGCAAGGGTCCAAGTCAATTAATGACTACACCAAAGAGTTCTATCAATTGGTTGCAAGGAACGATATTAACGAAACGGAAGAACAACTTGTAGCAAGGTATATAGGAGGTTTGAGAATGCAATATCAAGACACTTTAAACTTATTTGATATTTATTCGGTGTCGGAAGCATATCAAAGGGCATTATCTTTGGAGAAGCAATACGCAAGGAGAGTTTCACATACCAATTGGAGTACTCACACTCAAGGAGGTGTTAAAAATACTACTTCTCCAATTCCAACTCCTCGAGCTCCAACTACTAACGTTCCATCAAAATCCAATACTTCTCAACAAGTCTTTCATGGTAAATGTAAAAAGTGTGGAGACGAAGGACATAAAGCATATGATTGTAGGAAGAGTGATCGCCCTGGGAAGAACTTACTTGTTCAAGGTGATGATGAAGGTGATGCATATTTGGATCTTATGGAGCCACCAATATTTGATAAAGAACCCGACGAAGAAGTGGAAGAGGAGTTTATCACCGGTGACCAAGGACCATGTTTGGTTGTATTGCGTAACTATTTTACTCCAAAACTCGACGAAGGTGATCGATGGCTACGCCACAATATTTTTCAAACCACTTGCACAATTGGTGGGAAAGTTTGCAAGCTTGTGATTGATTCGGGGAGTTGTGAAAATATCGTTTCCGAAGAAGTGGTTCGCAAGTTGAAGTTAGAGACAAAAGAACACCCTTCTCCATATTCTTTATCATGGCTTAACCAAGGAAGCGAGGTAAAGTCACTAAACGTTGTCTCATTAATTTTTCTATTAGTAACAAATATGTAGACAAAGTTTGGTGTGATGTTGTTTTGATGGATGCATGTCATTTACTTCTTGGAAGCCTTGGCAATATGATCGGTTTGTGAATCATGATGGGAGAACAAACAACTATTCGCTCATGTGGAGCAATAAGAAGTTGACTCTTGTACCTAATCGTGAACTTATGCCTAAGCCACAAAATGGTGATGGTAAAAATCTACTTACTTATCACAAGTTCATAGAAGAGTTGGATGATTCGGAGGTTTTCTATATACTTCATGTTAAAGAATCTCCATCATATGATTTCGTGCCACCTCTAGTAAAGCCAATTATCGAAGAATTTCAAGATGTTTTTCCTACCGACTTACCGGATGCATTACCACCGTTAAGAGATGTGCAACACCAAATTGATTTACTACCCGGTTCAAGTCTTCCCAACAAAGCCCACTACCGGATGAGTCCCAAAGAACATGAAGAATTACGTCGCCAAGTTGAAGAGCTTCTAGCCAAAGGTTTTATAAGACCAAGTCTTAGCCCTTGTGCGGTACCGGCCTTACTAGTACCAAAGAAAGATGGTTCATGGCGTATGTGTGTGGATAGTAGGGCAATCAATAGAATCACATTGAAGTACCGATTTCCAATTCCTCGTTTGGATGACTTACTTGATCAATTAAGTGGAGCATGTGTTTTTAGCAAACTTGATTTTAAAAATGGATATTATCAAATTCGTATCAAAGTGGGAGATGAATGGAAGACCGCTTTCAAGACTAGAGACGGTTTGTATGAATGGATGGTTATGCCATTTGGGCTCTCAAATGCTCCGAGCACATTTATGCGAGTAATGAATCAAGCACTCGGCCGTTGATTGGGAAGTGTGTGGTTGTTTACTTTGATGACATACTTGTTTATAGTCCCAATATGGAATCTCATATACGTCACCTCCGTGAGGTCCTCATGATTTTGCGGACACAACAATTTTATGCTACCTTGAAGAAGTGTGCATTCATGACCGATAAAATTTTGTTTCTTGGTTATGTGGTTAGTAAGGATGGGATTTCGGTAGATGAAGATAAAGTGGAATGCATAAGGAATTGGCCCAAGCCAAAAACTTTGTTTGATATTCGAAGTTTTCATGGGTTAGCTTCTTTTTATCGTCGATTCATTGCAAACTTTAGCGGAATCATGGCTCCAATAACCGAATGCATGAAGGGTGGAAAGTATTCATGGACTCAAGAAGCGGACGAAGCCTTTGAATTGATGAAAATAAAGTTAAGTACATCTCCAATCTTAATATTACCAAATTTTGATAAACCATTTGAACTTCATTGTGATGCTTCTAAACTATGCATTGGGGCGGTTCTTAGTCAAGAAGGGAAACCGTGGCATTCTATAGTGAAAAGTTAAATGGGGCACGACTTGCATATAGCCCTTACGATGTTGAGTTTTATGCTATTGTCCAAGCACTCAAACATTGGCGACACTATCTTATTCACAAGGAGTTCATCTTATTTTCGGACCACATGGCATTGAAGCATATCAATTCTCAAGACAAGCTTTCTACTAGGCATGGTAAATGGGCTTCTTATTTGCAACAATTCACTTTTTCCATCAAGCACAAGTCGGGTGTACAAAACAAGGTAGCGGATGCCTTGAGTCGACGTACTTCCTTCTTACACAAATGCGGGCTCGTATTTTGGGATTCGATGACATCCGAGAGCTTTTAAAAGTTGATACTTATTTTGGTCCTCTTATGGTTGATGAAAGGTTACTACGTAATGGTGATTATGTTATTTTCGATGGGTACCTTTACCGTAAAAATTGTCTTTGCATTCCTAATCAAGCTTAAGGTTGAAAATTATTAAGGAGCTTCATGATGAGGGACATATGGGTACTACTCGTACTTGGAACTTGGTTTCAAGCTCATACTTTTGGCCGGGAATGTGGAAGGAGATTCATCGATATGTGAAGAGATGTCATATATGTCAAGTATCTAAAGGAACGGCCACTAATGCGGGATTATACATGCCACTTCCTATTCCTTCTCGTCCATGGGAAGATTTGAGCATGGATTTCATCTTGGGATTACCGCGCACTCAAAGAGGTATGGATTCAATATTTGTAGTGGTAGATCGTTTTTCCAAAATGTCTCATTTCATTGCTTGTAAAAAGACAACGGATGCGGTCATGGTAGCTCAACTCTTTTTTAAAGAGATTTACCGTTTACATGGTATTCCTTCTTCCATCGTCTCGGATAGAGATAGCCGTTTTGTGGGACACTTTTGGCGTACCTTATGGAAGTTGGTCAAGACCAATTTAAGTTTTAGCACCGCTTATCACCCTCAAACGGATGGACAAACCGAAGTGGTAAATCGCTCCCCTAGGTAATCTTCTCCGTTGCTTGGTTGAGGAGAATTTGAAGACATGGGACCAAGTTTTATGTAAGGCGGAATTTGCTTACAACCATGCGGTGAACCGGAGTAGTGGGTATTCACCATTCATGGTAGTGTACGGGTTCAATCCACGAGTACCACTTGACTTGTCTTTAGTACCGAATTTGAAAAAGCCAAATGCTAAGGCGGAAGACTTTGTTTCCCAACTCCACCTTATACATGAAAGTACCCGAAAGCATTTAGAAGCTTCATCAAGAAAATACAAGAACAAGGTTGATCAAAGGCGTCGTGTGGTTGAGTTTGAAGTAGGAGATCTTGTTTATGCGGTTCTTACTAAAGACCGTTTCCCGTAGGTGAATACAACAAGCTCAAGGCAAGGAAGATTGGACCATTTCCAATTGAAGAAAAGATTAACGACAATGCCTATCGCCTCAACTTACCAAGCTCCATTCGCACACCCGATGTGTTTAACGTGAAGCATTTGGTTCCATATTGGGGTGACAATGCTATGGAAGCCGATATTGACAATTCGAGGGCTTAATTTCTCTTATGTAGGGGAGGATGATGCATAGTGATGTTCCACTTATACCCTTGCTAACATCTTTCTCTCTTTTGCCCCCTTTCTTTGGCTTTATTTCTTGTTTATCCTTCACTTTTACTATATGTTTTGAAACCCTAGCTCTACTCCCCTCATGTTTTGTTTTAAGAGAGACTTGGTTAGAACCCTTGTTTTCCTTTTCCTTCAATCTTTCTCTTTGAGTTGAGTTGATGTGAGGAGATGCCTCAATAAACTTGTAGCTTCCAATTAATTTTGGGTAGAAGTTGTAAGTATTATAGAGAAGAACTTTGATATTTGTTTCTTCCTTATTCTAAGGGTAGAAGAAACTCAAATTGAAAGGTTAGTAATTCTATTTCATGGTGTTTTGATTCAATTTTACATTATTGTTGCAAGTAGAAGTTTCACTTTACATTAGACTGTGCGGCACTGCCAACCCCGGACACTCGACATCAAGAACAAAAATCTTGGGGAATTGCAATCCAAAAAAAAAAAAAAAACTTGGGGAACAGGCAGAGGCAAAGAGACTGCGCGGCACTGGCGACAGGGACTGTGCGGCACTGCCAACCCCAGACACCAAACTAGGTCCGAAAAATTTACTTTGTTTTTGTTCGGCTGCTTCTGTTGGATCCAGCTGCTCCTCCCCATACATGAAAATATTAAGACACCTATGTGATTTCTAACAAAACATAGAATTGTAGATGATACTAATCGGAATGATGGCAAAGTTAAGGCCAAAACTTCAATGATTTTCCGCAATACACAAACTTGCAAGTTGTTAGAATTTCATTCCGGCACACAAATCCTAGTTCAGGGACCAACTGACTCTATTGAATTCTTTATGGGGTTCATAGCACAAGAACCCCATAAAGGAAAAGTTTGTATTATGCGAGACAGGATTTGATACTGCTATTGAATTCCTAGACCATTTCCTGAAAACTAATTAAAAACTGAAAAATTGCCATGAGTTTGCCACTGGCCTGGTAATGAATGGATTGCTGAAAATGCATTTCTTGGAAAGGAAAGTTCATGACCTATTCGTTAAAGAGGCTTACAGATCCTTATAATCTGTGTTGTGAACTATTCAAATGTACAATATTCAAATACCAGACAGTGAATAGTTCAAATATGCCATTCTATCTGCAGTGTATATTAAGTACTAGCCATAAGTGCCTTCTTCTGCAAATAGTTGGATTTCGTAGGCAATGACGATGTAATGCTACTCCTAGTGGAGTGACTTTTTTAATCACTTTGGTTCAGTTCAGTTCAGCTCAATTTAATGTTTTGGTAGTAGTAACAGTAGGGCTAGTTTTACTACTCAACATGGAAGCCTGTTATGATCAACTAAAAATAGGATTTTACAAAGAAAAATGTGGTTATGAAGATGTTTAACCACACTTTTATCAACATCATCTAGGATATATACAGTAAAAATATGGTCACACAGTCGGAATTGCCCATTGTAATTATTTCCAAATCGTCTTTGGAATTTTTTTCGCACCAACCATATCCACTCCCTTCTGCACTTTATCCTAACTTCTCAACTTGAGATAACACAAACCCACTACTTTCACTACTATGTTTTAGAGGATGAACGTCACAATCCTTTGTAACACTAGAGGGCAAAACCACCTCCAAAATATCCCTTCCAATAATCATATCTACACCATAACTCGCAGCAGTCTCCCTTTCAGCTGCAACGTGAACTTGTTCTTGATAAGCCTTGTACTCGGGTAGTTGCCTGCATCATGTGATTTGAAAAAAAAAAATTTAATCTCCACAAATTCTGCTTATACAGCTCCGAGAAAAAACTTAATCATATCCAGTAAATTGGCAAATCTAGTCATGTGAATCTCAAGAGGACCGACAATGGCAAATCAATGAATGCTTGTAAAAACTGTAGCGTAACACATGAATAAACAGAATAAAATGTCATTTTTTTAAAGGACAATGCTGTTAACGAGATGCCTATGTGTGTGTTTGAGTGCGTCTACCTTATGAAGAGATCTTAAAGAGTAACATTCAAATATGGAACATACATATGACCGTAATCGCATGTTCTTCCACCAAAGTGAGAAGGGTGAGAAAAGGAAAACCAACCTAGAAAAGAGGCAGATCATTAGGCAAACTGTTAATCCAGTAATTGGGTGATTGTGTTTGTGTGCACCTCCTTGAAGCCCAGGGAAGACAGCTTGATTCATCATGTCTTCATAGTTGTACATGACCTTCAAGACAGAATGAAACATAAGATGTGGAGCTCCATTCAAACCAAAAGAGCACATAAATCCTGAAAGGATACAAAACCAAGAACAAATACGGTTCCAAAAGCTGGCCTATAAAGTAAAAAAAGTAAAATTTGCATTTCTGAATAAAACAGACCTCTTTGCCTTGTTTGTTGACTTCAATCCCTTTATGTAAAAAATCATCGTCCCACGTGGTCCACAAAGGGATTTATGTGTTCTAGTGGTGATCACATTGGCATACTCAGATGGGATGACACTAGCAGCAACAAGCCCACTGATGTGAGCCATATCTGCCAGCAATATAGCTTTTTGCTTGTCGCACACCTACAAGTCCGTGAAAAGATTACTTTTCAGTTGGTAGGCAGACCCGTACAAAAGTAAATACACAGGTATGACAATGGGAAATGAAACCTGGGCCCTTAAATTATCCTTCTTCTATCCTACCGATATGTTGAGAATATAGATGGCAACATTCAGCGAAATGATACCACTAGTGAGCATTATCAACCGGCAATGATTTCACATTGCCGTAGTACAAAGATGCCAAAGAAAAATATATAAACTGAAATTAAGGCCAATTGAGCTCAGATGTACTTACCTGGCGAATGCGTGCATAATCACAGAAGGGTATATAAGCTCTTGCACCAGCAACAATCAGTTTTGGCCGAAAGCACTTGCACCAACAACTAGGGCTAAACAAAGCTCTCTTCTTTTTCTTCGGATCTGATCCCAAAAATCTCCGCTCATGTGTAACTTGATTGACCAATTACTCAATCTCCTTGTATAAATATGCTTGTCCAGCTCCTTGAACTCCTCATATGTACATGTTCGGATCGGCCGAGTTACTCCGGTGGTATCGCCCGGGATCGGGGATCGGCCTCCAGGAGATCCGGGGCCGATCCCAGAAACGTACAACATTGGCTTATCTCCAACTGGTAATGGAAACTACAGAACAAATAAAATAAATCATTAAGTTCAGCGTTATTTTCTGTAGAAATAGTTATTCCTATGGTTGTGAACTTGTGTTACGACCAATAATTAAACTCGAACAAGCTGAGCACTAGCTCTCAAAACTAAGTACCTGATCATAATCAATGTAACCAGTGCACCCATCCAACCCGTATGGCATTGTCTAAAAAACACAGATACAGAGAATATCCTTTTTGGTGTCAGTCTGCGGAGATAAATACAAACATAAAGATTAATTAAGAATACTGTGTTTCCACGAACATATTGCTGACTCGTGCTTGATTGAACATGCATGTGATGACGCAGCCCGCCTATTAGATCAAGTTCTCATTCTGGTTGGCACCACTTTAAGTTAAGTTGGAAACAATTGAGTCAGAATACTCATGGGGACTACTACTCGTACGAGCCTAGGTAAAAAGAAAAAGAAAAAAAAAGAAAAAAAAAACTCTCCCCACCTGTTTTTTCTTTTTTCTTTCTGGATCTGACTAAAATCACCTGACTCACCTGGGTCTGACTCAGTAAGGTCTGATTTTGAGTCATGTCCGACTTAACTGATTTATTTTATTATGACAGAATATACCCTTATACACATCTTAGACCATACAATATTTTTATTATGGCAGAGTTTGGTGCGTGTAAAAAATCGTGGAATTGCTTGTGCCTGTCGACAAGCCTGAATTATTATCACAAGCTATCAGTCCTAGCAAAGTTTTGCTCCGAGGTATTGATAATTTGTTTTCATTGATTTCTGATCTACCAGTCTAAAATGAAGATTTGTTGTGAACTTCAATGTTTATTT
Organism: Papaver armeniacum; assembly: GCA_023531295.1. NCBI lineage: Eukaryota > Viridiplantae > Streptophyta > Magnoliopsida > Ranunculales > Papaveraceae > Papaver > Papaver armeniacum. The sequence continues at coordinate 2,937,427 of JAJJWW010010882.1, forward strand.
GTTTATGCAATATAGGTTCGAGTTTCAGCAGAAGATTTGGAAAAAGAAAAGAGGTGCTGTTTTGGAAGAACATAGAGGAACTCACAATGCCAGTGGTCAGATGCAAGATGGATTAAAGGTACTACTAATCTGCTGTATCGTATACTTGTCTTGTTGCTTCTCTAGGATTAGGCAATATCTGCTAATCTACATATTTTTTCCCATAGTAGACACACATCAATCGAAATGGGTATGCATGCTGAACAAATAAAAAAAAAAAGTGTCAAAAAAGTTAGAAATGCGAACCAAGTATACTTGGCGCACACATGTGGTTAGAAAACTCCCAACACAGACAAGCACACAATGAAGAGACGAAGGTAACAATTAGGAACCTTTTTTGCATTCAGCTTCCGCTTTCAAGGCCAATTTTGCAGCAGCATCAAAGAATACTGCTACTTTGGCGAAATCTTCCTCAAGGAATCCCTTTGATGTGAGAGCAGGAGTTCCTGAATCACAAAAAAGACGAGGGAATTCATTAAGCCATATTTTAGCATTTTGCCTAATTATATATAAGTCATTATTGATTCAAAACCATGTACTCTAAATTTGAAGGAAAAGCTTACCCATTAGAATGCCACCAGGAACCATGGTAGATACATCCCCTTGAACCAATTCCATTACTTTCTCAACTCTTGAGCCATCAATACCCTGCAGTAATTAAGAAATTAAAAAGTAAACTTATGAATATCTACTTCAACCGAGCTGTTGGACGTGCCACATAATGACAAGACATGACCAAAAAGTACAAACTTTCATTCTTCAATATGCCACAGAATGACAGAACAGGGTACTGGAACGCAATTTTCATTCTGAATTTCCAGGAATTAAAATGAAACTTTTTCCTACTAACCTTGTTTTTAAGATTGGCAAAAGACTAGATGGTTCTCAGTACCACCGGAAACAAGGTCATATCTCAATGCGTTCAAGGTCTTCAAGAGTTAACATGCTATAACACAAGAAAATAAATGTCAAGAGAGAGAGCATTGTAGCAGTATCTAATTCCATCCGAATATAACCCGTGGAAACCCTTACTTTTGCAAACTGTGAGCAATTTTTGAGAACTTGTTCTTGATAAGCCTTGTACTGGGGGGTAGTTGCCTGCATCATATGATTTGAAAAAAAAAAATCTCTATGAATTTTGCTCATACAGCTCTGAGAAAAAAGTTTAATCATATCAAGAAGATCGGCAAATCTAGTCCTGTGAATATCAGGAGGACCGACAATGGCAAGTCAATGAACGCTGGTAAAAACTGTAGCGTAACACATGAATATGTGTGTGTTTAAAGGACAATGCTTTTAACGAGATGCTTATGTGTGTGTTCGAGTGCATCTACCTTATGAAGAAATCTTAAAGAGTAACATACAAATATGGAACATACATATGACCGTAATCGCATGTTCTTCCACCAAAGTGAGAAGGGTGAGAAAAGGAAAACCAACCTAGAAAAGAGGCAGATCATTATGCAAACTTGTTTCTTTGCAACTGTTAATCCAGTAATTGGGTGATTGTGTGAACCTCCTTGAAGCCCAGGGAAGACAGCTTGATTAATCATGTCTTCATAGTCTTACATGACCTTCAAGACAGAATGGAATATTAGATGTGGAATCTCCATTCAAAATCAAAAGAGCACATAAATCCTGAAAGGATACAAAACCAAGAACAAAAACGGTTCCAAAAACTGGCCTATAATGATAAAGTAAAAAAAGTAAAATTCACATTTCTGAATAAATCAGACCTCTTTGCCTTGTTTGTTGACTTCAATCCCACGTGGTCCACAAAGGGATTTATCATTTATGTGTTGTAGTGGTGACCACATTGGCATACTCAGATGGAGATGAGATGACACCAGCAGCAACAAGCCTACTGATGTGAGCCATATCTGCCAAGAATATAGCTTTTTGCTTGTTGCACACCTGGAAATCCGTGAAAAGAATACTTTTCAGTTGGTAGGCAGACCCGTATGAAAGTAAATATACAGGTATGACAATGGGAAATGAAACCTCAGCCCTTAAATTATCCTTCTTCTATCCTACCGATATGTTGAGAATATAGATGGCAACATTCAGCAAAATGATACCACTGCGGGCTAGTGAGAATTATCAACTGGCAATGATTTCACATTGCCGCAGTCCAAAGATGCCAAGAAAAATATAAACCGAAAAATAAGGCCAATTGAGCTCGGATATACTTAATGTAGTTTACCTGGCAGATGCTGCATAATCACAGAAGGGTATATAAGCACTTGCACCAGCAACTATTAGCTTTGGCCTGAAGAGTGTAGCGCTTATCTCCAAATAAAATAAATTATTAAGTTCAGCGTTATTTTCTGTAGAAATAGTTATCCTATGCTTGTTACATGTGTTACGACCAATAATTAAATTCGAACAAGCTGAGCAATAGCTCTCAAAACTAAGTACCTGATCATAATCCTTCCATCATCAAATTCCAGTGTGCATCTTGCATCCGACCATTGGCATTGTGAGTTCCTCTAGATTCTTCCAAAACAGCATCTCTTTCTTTTTCCAAATCTTCTGCTGAAACTCGAACCTATATTGCATAAACAAGTAAATATTGAAGTTCACAACAAATCTTCATTTTAGACTGGTAGATCAGAAATCAATGAAAACAAATTATCAATACCTCGAAGCAAAACTCTTTTAGGACTGATATAGCTTGTGATAATAGTTCAGGCTTGTCGACAGGCACAAGCAATTCCACAATTTGACACGCACCAAACTCTGCCCCAACACTTTCTAGAAACTTAACAATACCATGATTTGTGTATTTATTTGTTGCACTGAAAGCAAGATGCTCGACTATTAATCAAGACAATAATTATACACATCCAGAAAAGGACACTAGTACAGAAAATATTGCATCTATGTGAGAAAATATCATCTTGTTCTGACTAAAGTAATCCCTGTTAGTCAAAAACAACAAAATGTAACCGCACTTTCACTAGAATTTCTCGATTTTTTCCAATTTCACTACAATTTCTTCCGATTTCGCAGCAGTGTCGCTTGGCATTATCTCAAAACTAATGTCCCACCCACCACGGAAGCTGTCACTAGCTTATATCTCCGACGTCTAATGCAGGGGCAGACTAGTTAGCAAGACATCATCCCCAGACATAAACTCCTCGGAAACATACAAAATCTCTACCATCCTTTATCTCTAAATTAAACAGATAAAACCCAGTTTCCTCTAATCCCCAAACTAAAACCCCAAAACCCTTTAATGCAATCAACCTAATAAACCACTAGAACCCTAACAAGACCAAATTAGCAAGACCCGAATCATAAAAATCCAATAGAAACTACAAACAATTAAAAAACTGAACTTTATTCATTAAAATCAACTTACCGAACTTTAACATCAACGGCAAGAGCAGCTCTCATCTTAGGTTTAGAACGAACGTAATAGAATCACGTCCTGGCCTGGGAAAGCTTTCTTGTTTAAAGATAACCTGCTTTAGTTTCAAAATAACTTCATGCATGTTTATATTAATGACCTGAATCCTTGTTTTTTCATCTACCGGTAACAAATTCATCTCTAAAACACATCCAGTAGTATTGATGATTTTAAAAAATGAGACTAAGGAAATCAGATGTGAGATGACAGAGAAATAAGAGGAATATGAAATAAAAATGTTCAAAATTTCGAGGGCGTTTTAGTCTTCTCAGTCGACTCAGATGTTAAGACTCATGGTGGTACTTCTTTGACTCAGATTTCCAGTCAGCCAGAAAACAAACGCAACTTAGGCTTAGTTTGGTATTCTTTGCTGACTTTTGTAAAAATTCTTTTCTCATTCATGCGTTCTTTGTCTTTGTGAGAAAAAAGATTAGACGTTTGGTAAAATATTAATTAAAATTGAAGTCGATTAAAAAAGCAATCAAAGTGTGTTTGGTAAAATTTGATTCAACCATAGTTGTTGTAGCAAATGACAAAAACAGACATATCTCTAATGGTAGGTATATTCAATTTTATGGGGTTTAAAAATAATTAATTATTTTACTATATAATATTAATATTCATACTAATTACCACTATTATTATGATTGTTAAAAAATTATTTTACTTCAATACTTATAAATATATATATATATATATATATATATATATATATATTTCAAACAAAAAATGAAACTAAAATTAAGTAATTATTTAATATTTTTTTATTTATGATGTTAACAAATTAAATGAAATGGTATATAAAATAGTTTGAAAAATTAAAAAAAAATTAAAGAATGCAATATAAGAAATAGTAAAAAAATTGATTGTATATAAATTTAAGGGGTAACTTTTGTCATTTATAAAATAAAGTAGGGATAAAATAGATAAGTCAATCATTAAATTTTGGTGGGGCCACAACTTATGTTTTTGTAGCTTTTAAAAGCTCCTCCTCCCCAGCTTTTAAAAATTGAGGAATTTGGGAAGTGCTTTCAATAAAAAGCACTTTGATTTTTTTTTACCAAACACTAATTTCAAAAATTATTGACATAAATAGCTTTTGAAAGTGCTTTTGAGAAAATAAAAACATTACCAAACCAAGCCTTAGACTCGCACCATGTTTGTGTACTCTTGACTCATCTGAGTCGTCTGGATCTGGACTTGAGTCAGATCTGACTCAATATGTTTGTTTTGAATCAGATCTGACTCAACTGACTCAAAAATATATGAGTCAGTGGTTTGGTCCCATGAGGCAAGAATATTTTGTTATCTGACTCAAAGATCTGAGATAGGGGTTAGGTCTTAGTCAGAGGTTGTGTCAGATCTGACTCAAAATAGAAAACAAACGGTCTAACTGTTGACTCGGCACGAGTCAGGGATTGACTCAGATCCAAACACCAAGTCAGCTGCAAACAAACAAGGTGTTACTCATCTTTATAAGGTGTGGTCGGTTTGGTGGGGGTCTTAATATTAGTTTGGTATTACTCTTGGAAACAACTTAACCTTATGCCTGAGCCAATCCTTGACACCAAGATCCTCGTCCCTGATCCAGGGTGCATTACTCCAGCTAATTCCTAAGGTCGAGAGTTTGAGCCTCTCTCGCCCAAATATCTTTTTATTTTGTGAATAGGGTGATCTTGAGGTCGAGATTTCAAGCTTTTGTTGCTCCAATAACTTTTTATTTTGTGAATAGGGTGATCCTGAAGCTTGAGAGCCTCTCTCACCCTAATATCTTTTTCTTTTGTGAAAAAAAGGGTGGGACGGGTAGATATTTATGTGTATTTCTCTTGTCAGCTCATTTTTGTTGGGGTAGTGTACCACTTGCTTTCATTTGGACAAACACATGACAAATGTTCATGGGTCATGGCCGTGGGACAGGATTGAGAGATATCATTTTGAGTCCAAATTTATATATGCTCGTTTGATGGTCTCTTCCATTTTACATTTGGAGTACTTCAATGTGAAGTAGGTTAGAACAAAGTAAAATATTCTTAATGATGATAACCCCTACAGTTATCACTTTATCACATATACTTGTGTGTTGGGTTTTTAAAAAGGGTTTTGGTTTTGCAATGGAAAATGCTATCTCTTATTAAATCAATACATTATTATATATTAACACTTTGTATTAAGTTATCTTCCTCCTGACTGTAAAAAAACTTGGACACGTTTCTCTAACAAAACACTTCAGAATGTTTTAAACTTTACAAGACTTGTTATTCTTTCGGCTATCATGATCTGGCAACTCCCATTTTCTTAACTGTATCGTTGTTGAATGTTGACATTGGCATTATCAGGGACCTTTTTTTTACCAATTTATATTTGTACTAATAAGTAGTTAGAGTTTCAATTCTCGTCATAAATTTACTTGATCGTGTTGCACTAATCAGTAATAGCGTCTGCATCTCTCCCACCAGTTTAGGAGTCTCTTGATAATGTCAAAACCAAACATAGTCTTGTCTCATTAGCCGGCTCAGCATTAGGCTTCTCTTTTATAGAAGTCGAATAGTTAAATTCATCTTGTCCAAATCAGCGTTATTTACCATGTTGTTCAATTTTGGGTGCTTCAAATATCAATTTGGTATATAGGTCCGTTAATCTTGATTTTTGAATCACATTGCCCACTTCATGTAAGCATGTATATTTTTATTCATTTCGTTGGATCTGACTCAAAATTTTGAGTAGGATCTGACTCAACCAACTGATGTATTTAGCTTGAAATATGTGTTTCGGCTAATTTTTATTATTTATTTTCTTTATCTTCATTTCATTGATAACAGTAATAAAAAAATTATGATACTCGTACCAATTAATTAATCAAATATCATATACCAACTACATATAAAAAGTAATTCTTTCTATAAAGATAAATATGATACAAAAGAGACCAAAATAAATAAATAAGAAACACAAATACGAAAATTCTCTCACAATAGAAACATTCCTGAGATGTGGCAAAATTGAAAGAAGAGCATCTACATGAGTATATTCAGGTCTGTAAACCGTCCAGGCATACAGTTGCATTCATATAATCAACATATAGAGATTCTACAAAGGAAGCATTCACTGCGTACTACAGATTTTGTGAGAGGTCATGGTTCATTTGTATTAAACCACCTGCAATCAAAACAGTAATAAGAGTAAATGAAACTCACTTCATGTAAAATTGTAAGCATTGAACTTCTTAAGATATGATCACATATTAAGACCCTCCCGAGATTACAACTATCTCAATGTCATTTGGTGTTCTAGTAAAAAACTTCGGATTTTTAATTAAGATGAAGACAAACCTGAAGTACCTGTAGAACTCATGAGGTCAATGCTATCAATGCTTCTTCACAGAGCTTTTTGGCTTTGCGCAAATCTTTTAGGCATCTCCAGTAAGGTTGTGTAATAAGTCCAACTACATATAGATTATAGGTTGTGAATTAGACTATAAATGACACACCATATGCATGATATGTTCAAACAATACATTAATTGTTATATTTCTAAGATCCAGTACATGGATTATAAAACTATTTTTTTTTTAGGAACTCAAGCCCTTGAAATCGATAAATTTTTTGCCATACATTGAATTGCCATCCATACAAAAGTAAATGAAAAATAAGTAGATTTTTGTAGTACAACCAGGAATTAAGGATTCTAAAGTCAAAGCATGCTTCCTACAATCACAACTAGTTGTAGAATAAAAGTTTTTAAGTTTTTTAATTTATTTATTTTTTGAAAAAAAAAAAGGCAAGCCTCGGTTACGTTGATAATAATACTTAGTTTCAAAGACAGTATAAATCACATGATTGTGATGATCTGTTACATGATAGACCAGTATGTTTCCAATTATCACAAATATTTCAAACAGGCAACCAACATAATGAAGCCACTCAACAACAAAGTTATAGGGAAAAATCCAAAGTAGAACCCTAACCATTCCATGCGATTTTCTAAGTAACGAAACTAGTTTAAATGGCCTGGTTTGGGTTGAAAGAAGCACAATCAAACCATATTAACAAAGCTACAGTCAACAGATATGTGAGGATCCAAAAATTCAACCATTTCTTAAAGGTTTTTTCTAAAATATGGTAAAAAGCATATGACATGTGTAAGACATGATCCATAGATCTACCCATTTGTCTCTTATTTTTTTCTAAGTAACAGTTACAGAGATAACCTGAATCATTCATTATAGGACGTAATCGATCTTCGGACGCAGTCTGAGTCTTCAACAAAATTTATATTATGTAACTAATTGTTGTTAGTGTTTCGGTAACTTAAAAGCATCTATTGGTGTCTTTCGCGAACTTTCCGTAGACATTGAATTTGGAAAACCTGAAATTATTCATGCTGCTATGAGACTATCACATCCCCAACATCAGAAATTACAAACTAGTAAGTCCTAAAACTAACCCTATAAATTATTTTATTTTTGTTGTAAATTACTAGATTGTTAAAACAACCTAGATCATTAAAATCACATACAATTTTAACAAGCCTAACTAAAACCCGACAACCACTATAAACAAGAGAAAAAAAAAGGTGAAAATGATATAGATACTGATACTGTTGGAGTTGTTTTGTCTTCTTCATAGATTAGAACCGAAAATGATTGTATGATTTACTTTCTTTCCTGTGAAAGATCACGACTTGTTTCGCGCTTGTTTTCAGTTGTAAAAGTAAACTGAATATGTAAAATAATACTTGGCTTGAATTGTATTGATGTATGGTGAAGCTTCCTCTGGTTCTTTGGGTGCTGCAACTATTCAGCTTTGCAGTTTGTAGAAGATTAGGACTTAAAGCTTTTGTCTTGGCAACAAACTTGTACATGATGAAGTTGGATCTATTGAGATTCAAGGTACATAATATAAAGCTACAAATGACTTTTGAAGTAAGAAATCTAGGAGCTGAGATTCTCCTAGTTTCAAGTTCAATGGGAATGAATCCTCAATAGAATGTTGTAGTTATTCAGCTTTTTGAGCAATTTCTCTTTGCATTGCCTTTCCATTCAGGTAGACAAGATTTTCAATCCTAAAAGTATATTCTTATATTGTTTCCTAAATAAAAGTAACGTAGGTAAACTATATTAGGTTATGTAAATAAAAACAACTACATAAAAGTAATGTTTCTTCCAGACCTTTGATTATTCTCATCTTCACCCCACTACCAATCTCAATGCTAGAATCATTCCTTTCTTCATTAAGATTGTAACACTAATCTAATCTGACTTAGACGATGATGATTGATAAGTGATAGTAGAAGTGACGCACAAATAAATCATTCTACATCAAGAGTACTCCATCATGATAGATAAGCTATAAATATCACAACTCCCTTCATTTTGGGTGATAGACAACCCCACAGACCAGCTCGCACCTCCATAAACTTCATTATTGCCAAGCCCATAAAGAGAATTCCAAGCATTATGATAATAGTGATGAATACAAAAGACCTCTTTATTTTCATCATCCTCTTATTCTCCATCAGATCTTCTATAGTCAAGCCGCGAAGAAAAACCGTTAATGGGATACAAAAGAAAATAGAGACAAAAGAAGAAACCACCGAGATTAAACTGTGAAAAAGAACCTCGTCGGCTAATTAACTTCCTCCAGTGCAACCAGGCTTATCTGTTATTGGCTTTCCTAAATATAGACCGAAAAACATGAATGTTGTTGTACAACCCACCAACGCAAGAGCCCCTTTCTGCAGGTCCGAGAAATTTTCCGTCCACATCAATCTACGGAAGGAAACACATTAATATTAGTGGTTACACTTAGGTGAGTTTTCCCCCCTAAAAGGATTAGTAATGTGGCTTTCCCCCCTAATTTATTAATATTGGTAACTTTCTCCCTAAACTATAATTCATGCCAAAAAAATAGCCCTTGAACCATGTGTGCGATAAACTTATAAGCTAGTAATTCGATATTCATATTTGATAACAAATAAGCTGATTATCATAGTTGATAATTCTAATAAATATCTTGTAGAAGCTAGTAGTTTTAATAGATATCATTGATGCTAGTATCTAATGCCAAGAAAAACTTTATTTTATGATATAACTGAATCACATGTATCACATATATAATATATAGTATAGCTCACATCAAGTTACGTGCATAATTGTTAACATTATATGTAACATTATAATAAGGATAAAAGTTTACGTAGGGAATTGAGCCGACTATCGCAAAGTGAGGTGATCGTTTCACCTTACAACGGCAATAACTATTTCTCAACAACCAAAAAAAGATCACATTTTCAAACCCTATAAATAAAACACTCAGTTAATTTTGTACTCACAAAAAACTCAATCTTCTCTACAAAAATTTTCCATTAAAAATCATATTATTCAACTTCTCTAAATTTTTACTCAATAGAAATGTCTCAATCTAAATATATTAGGCGACAAAGAAATAGAAAACCACAAGCGAATAAACCCAGTCAACCTAAGTTGATAATACAATTAAGTTCTAATGAAGAGAACAGTCCCTATCTACTTTCCAATTAGATGTTCAAAGATCCTTAACAATATTAGTCACATGAATTAATTTGTGGATCAATTGAAAATTTCCCAAGCAAATGAGTATATCACTTTGGAATGTTTCAAACATCAAAAGAGAGAAATATGAACTTACTGAATTTCTACACAGGGTAGGTTGGCGAACTCAGTTAACAAAATCTTGTTGTGTCATTTACTTTTCCTTTCCGCAACTATAATTGTTGTTATTATAATTTAAAGTAAATTACACAAACGTTAACTTCGTATTACTTGATAGTGATCATATAGAGTTTGGTTAAGTCCGAACCTATTATCAAGTAATCACACATTGCTTGTTGTATTGTCTCGATCTAGTATCCATAAACGATCACACAAAGTGTGAATACCGATTTGTAGTATTGTCTTGACTTTGTCCATAGAAAATCACTTTCGGTAAGAGGACTTATAGGTGGATAATTTAAATATTGCGGTGTATATGGGTACCCTCATCTTTTCACTTATATTATAGTTTGAATGCCTATTTTGTTTGCTTGATTCTCAATTTATCTTAGCTTGAATTCTAAGCTAACCCCGGTCTTTGAAAACTATAAATAAAACATATTTGTCAACTGGGAAAATCAATCCCTGAAAATTTGTGTCCTAATTGATTCTAGAGTCGCCTATATTGTCAACTGGGAAAATCAATCCCTGGGGATTCGTGAAGCCTGTTTCGACTATCTTTACCTTGATAGTTCATGAATCATGATATTGCTTTATGTTATTGAGTTTTTCGTAATCTCTTTCAGGCAAGATAGATAGTAATCACAAAATTCTCTTCGTCTCAGACTTTGTGATTCCTCAAGATAAATATCTAAAGACTAATCTTAGTTGATCTTTCGATGATTGCTCTTGAGAGGTGGTTAAAAATTTATGTTGTTGTCCGGGAGTCGTAAGTTCCAGATTCGTGAGGTTTGCTAGCTTGCTATTGCAAACATATTTCCACACGTTGATCTTTAATCTAAACGGAAATCAAATATGCATATCCTTTAGAGGCAGATTGGTATCAAAAGTCTTCACTTCGGATGAAGCAACTCTTAGGCTGTAAAGGACGTCAGCTAATGAAATCAAGTGCGTAGAACCTTGCAAGGTTCAAGAGACGTAAGGAGCGCGCCTGTAACTGAATCGCTCGGAGGGTGGATTCATTCACTATTTGAAGTTTTGGTTACTGCTGATAAATATGCCATCCCAACTCATATAGCATTTGATTTACTATCTCCGGTGTTCATAGATATATTTACTCCTGGATTTCTCATTTAGTTGGTGTTGATGGTGGTTTTTAACTTAGGGGTAAACTCGTAAAACCTTAGTCAGACAGATCACGTCTGTTTAACTTGAGTAAGAATGTCCAAACCAAGCACATTTATTGAACCCTTTAATTTTTCTGCGAGAAAATTACCAGGGTACATTTTTTTAATGCTAATTAGGGTTTCGACAAGCCAAAAACCTAATTCTCACACCGCACGTGCCAATGGCTCATCATGCCAGCCACATCCTACCGCGCCAAGGCATGCCAACCATGCTAGCCGCACCCATGTGCCAATGGCAAACCATGCCAGCCACACCTACCACGCCAAGGCATGCCAACCATGCTAGCCGCACCCCTATGCCAATGGAAAGCCTTGCCAGCCACACCTACCGCGCCAAGGTATGCCAACCATGCTAGCCGCACCCCTGTGCCAATGGCAAACCATGCCAGCCACACCTACCGCGCCAAGGCATGCCAACCATGCTAGCCGCACCCATGTGCCGATGTCAAACCATGCCAGCCACACCAATCGTGCCAAGGCATGCCAACCATGCTAGTCGCACCCCTGTGCTAATGGAAAACCATGCCAGCCACACCTACCGCGCCAAGGCATGCAAACCATGCCAAGCCGCACCATATACCAACGGCATGCCAAACCCTTGGCCCCACCATGCCAAGCCAAACCGCACCTTTCCTTGGCCCTAGCCATGCTAGCCGCACCATATGCCAACGACATGCCAAACCCTTGGGCCCACCATGCCAAGCCAAACCGCACCTTGCCTTGTCCCTAGCCATGCCAAGCCGCACCATATGCCAACGGAATGCCAAACCCTTGGCCCCACCATGCCAAGCCAAACCGCACCTTGCCTTGGCCCTAGCCATGCTAGCCGCACCATATGCCAACGACATGCCAACCCTTGGCCCCACCATGCCAAGCCAAACCGCACCTTGCCTTGGCCCTAGCCATGCTAGCCGCACCATATGCCAAAGGCATGCCAAACCCTTGGCCCACCATGCCAAGCCAAACCGCACCTTTCTTTGGCCCTAGCCATGCTATCCGCACCATATGCCAGCGGCATGCCAAACCCTTGGCCCCACCATGCCAAGCCAAACCGCACCTTGCCTTGACCCTAGCCATGCTAGCCGCACCATATGCCAAGCCCTTGGCCCCACCATATCAAACGCACCTATCCACGCCACCATGCTGGCCTTCCCTACGCGGCTACCAAAAACGAAGGCGTGCGACGACCAACGGTCCCCCTTCAATCCCAGGGGAAAATCCTAGCCATCCAAGGTTACCAGACGACGCATGGTAACCTTTGGCCCGAAAACCTAAGCTTGGCCACGCCAAACCATGCCATGCCAACGACATGCCAACCTAGTCGCGCCACCATGCTGGCCTTCCCTACGCGGCTACCAAAAACGAAGGCGTACGACGATCAACGACCCCCCTTCAATCCCAGGAGCAAATCCTAGCCATCCAAGGTTACCAGAAGACACACGGTAACCTTTGACCCGAAAACCTAAGTTTGGCCACGCCAAACCATGCCATGCCAACGACATGCCAACCTAGCCGCGCCACCATGCTGGCCTTCCTTACGCGGCTACAAAAACGAAGGCGTGCGACGATCAACGGTCCCCCTTCAATCCCAGGAGAAAATCCTAGCCATCCAAGGTTACCAGACGCCGCACGGTAACCTTTGGCCCGAAAACCTAAGTTTGGCCACGCCAAACCATGCCATGCCAACCTAGTCGCGCCACCATGCTGGCCTTTCCTACGCGGCTACTAAAAACGAAGGCGTGCGACGATCAACGACCCCCTTAAATCCCATGAGCAAATCCTAGCCATCCAAGGTTACCAGACGACGCATGGTAACCTTGGGCCCGAATGCCTAAGTTTGGCCACGCCAAACCATGCCATGCCAACGGCATACCAACTGGTAGGCCTCGAAAGGTGTTTATATTTATGGCCTACGGTGATAACCGCAAGTGCACGGCGTCTATCGGAGACGCGGCAAGTACGGGTCGAACCACAGAGACTTGTGGTGCTCTTAAGGTGATCTTATGGCTTTCTAACCGATTTCAAGAGTGACAATGTGACAACGGGGGTTTTGTGCCGATACGGCTGATTTGTAGTGAAATGAACCTAAGCTAAGGTATAAAACAGTGACAAGGGAATGCTAAGGTGTTCAGATCCACCTCTAACTCCTATTGTGTGATTAACTAAGTTGAGGTTCTTGTTGTCCTGTGAATGATAAGGGCAGGGTGTCAATTCCACCACCTATCTCTCCCTGTAATGCTTCTAATAACAGCTAAAGTGCTGACCCAGAGCACTAGTTGTCTAACTAAGTACAACTAGTCAAGGAATCAAAGCATTTGTATCTAAGGTTGAGCTGCAATACACTCAACACAGTTGTGACCTAACTACAATGGATGCAAGACATCCATTGTGAGAGAAAAGCATTGGGTATTTAGTATTGAAGACATTTGATAACATTAAGCACTCAAGAACAGTTCACAGAGTTAAAAACATAATAAGGAATTAGGGTTTCACTGAAACCCTAACAAAACTAATTAAAACATCAAATAAAATTGTTAAACTACAATTTAAACCTAATTGAAGCACTGGCTAGCCCAGGCATGAACAAAAATATCTTCTACATCTTCTATTTATACATGCAAATAAATCCCAAATACCAAACCCTAATTTATTATAAAACAGAAATTAAATCAAACCCATACTCTGATAGCCTCTGAATCGAGCTCTCCTCTGATTGTGAAGCTTTGATTTGATGTTTCCTTCCTCTGTCGTGAAACCCTAGTTTCATTTATCTCTTACATAGCCTCTAGGGTTATAAGAGAGACTAGGCGAGAGATAACTAAAACTAGGGGTGGTTGTTGGTGTTGTTGCAGATGCTAGTGGTGATGGAGGTGGTGTGGTTGTCTGCCATGGTATGGTTGTGGTGTCGGGTGAAGGGATGGTGGAGACGAGCAGAGCTCTTCTCTGTGAGTGTGACGGGAGAGGAAGAAAGAGAAGATGGAAATGAAATGAATTTGGTCGATTAGGGTATAGGGTGTTGGGTCGCTTCGTTGTGAGGCAGGGACAGCAAAAGTTGATGAGAAGGCCTCAGCGAGCGTAGGATGCAGCAGGCTACGATCCGAACGGCTCGGGGAGTATTGGGTAGATTTGGTGTTGAGCGGAGCATCGAGAAATAGATGTGAGCGAAGGAGCAACCGTATGATGCATCCGGGCGAGATCTCAACGGCTCGGGATGAGCGGGTTCGGATCCGGGTCGTGGGTAGCTCTAGCCCATGTCTTCCTTGTTGGGTTGCAACTGATTCGCGCGCGGGCTTTGGCTATCTACTCCATAGATGCTCGTCTCCAATTTTCTGCTCTTTCGACTCCTCAATTTCTCCGAGCTTTATTTATTACCTAAAAACTCAAAATTAATTAATACAAATATTTATTCTTGAAAACAAAGAAAACACAGAATCTGGGATAATATTTGATTTCTATGCGCAAAAGATGAGTAAAATGCCAATAAAAAGGTGTATAAATATGCACTATTTGGCACTCATCACCAACCTAGTCGCGCCACCATGCTGGCCTTCCCTACGCGGCTACCAAGACAAAAGCGTGCAACGATCAACGACTATCTTTCCTCTTGAGATGCAAAATCTCGACCATCGAAGGTCACCAAGCTAGCAAGTCTCCCAAGTGCAACTTGCCAGACAACAACAACATGCTACATGTTTTCCACAAAAACATTCGAGACATCAACACATATCACAAACTGGGGGATCCTCTTTGGGTATTGGTTTGGCGGTTTACAACATGCGGCGTACACTACGCCCATCATAAGGAAGTGTCATAGGATGAGGCGGTTAGTAAATACAGGGAATTAATTGTGAAACGTTCTTTTTATGGAACATCAATTCCATGCGTTAACGGTTTTATGGAACATCAATTCCATGCGTTAACGTTACCACCTCCTCCCATTTACTCACCCACTTTTCCATTCCTTAATGAGACCAGAGTACGTTTCACTTCGACTTGTATAAATAGGTCTTACCTATTTCCACCGAACAACAAGTTCAGGCAGGAGCATACACCACTCAGAAAACGTTTGCTAGCTTTTCATACGTTAGCTTCCCACTTTCTGATACAAGTCGTAACACAACTACTCTTCCAGAATCAACTATTCAGGTCTCATCACTTTCCTTGCTTCTCCCCAAAACCAACCCATTCTCCTCCACTTTGTGACCGAAGCAAGTCTGGAACGGCCATTTCTTGGTTTAGGCCGGACTTGTACAGATTGATCTCTCAAATCTAAAGTACTCCCTTGCAGTATATTGTTTAGGGTTTAAATTCGTTTCTCACCCACACACCCGAAATTACCGAAATCAGCAGAAACCATTTTCACCCACAAACAATTGGCGACCATAGTGGGAGATCAATCTATCGGTTGCAATATCGATTTCCAAATTTACGATATCACCTTTCACTTACAACTCCAACATGGTGGAACTCAGATCCGGATCAACTGCCGAGAATACCAACGCAGAATCCATCCCTAGTGTTAACGCTACTTCCAACAACATCACTACGTCATCCACTGACCCCAGTAACACCGAAAGCACTCCTTCGGGTATAACGCCACCAATCACCCGGGCCAGAGCCGCTGCCGCCTCTAACGTCCCTGCGCAACTCGCTAATCCTGCCAATACTGAAAGCGCTCCTTCAGGTGTAACGCCGTCAGTCACCAGGGCCAGATCTGCCGCTACCGTTCCTAACGCTTCATCAAGCATGACGCCTCCAACCGCCACTAAGACTCCAACTACCCCACCAATGGGACGAGAAACCGGAGGAACCATAGGAAGCCGACCCTATATCACCATCGCTGATTTGGTGAAACGACATGAGGTTCTCGCCGAGCCTGAGACGGATATGTTTCGACGCGAGAAAAAGAAGTACTCGTCTTTCTCAAAGCCCTGACAAAGCGGCTGCCGCGTGAGCCATGCCATCCAGGGCCATTTAGAAACGCCTCCAA
Source organism: Papaver armeniacum (assembly GCA_023531295.1). Classification (NCBI taxonomy): domain Eukaryota; kingdom Viridiplantae; phylum Streptophyta; class Magnoliopsida; order Ranunculales; family Papaveraceae; genus Papaver; species Papaver armeniacum. The sequence goes on from JAJJWW010010882.1 coordinate 2,953,743, forward strand.
CACCCCCGACGCTAGCGCCTCGGCGGAACGCGTCTCCGCGGACGACGAGACTCGTGCCAGACCCCCATTGGAAAGAAGTCATCCATCCAATTTTGTCACACGAGAGGATCTGGAGCAACCTCTTCGGAATCGAGTCAAGAATGGTGAAATAGACATGCATCAGCATCAACCTCCTTACCCATCTGAAATACAAATAATTCCTCTCCCAAGAGGATACTCCTCTCCTCAATTCACCCTGTATGATGGCACTGGAAATGCACGTGAACACGTCTTTTTCTTCCTCGAATCCCTGGGTGAACACGAATACAATCACGTTCTCCGTCTGAGGGAGTTTTCGAAATCTCTTACCGGAAGAGCGTACACGTGGTACAACAGCATCACGCCAAACAGCATTCCCAGCTGGGGTAGTATGGTTACCGCATTTTACAAGAAGTACTTCTTCGTGTTTGAACAAGTTACCTTCTCGGACCTAGGAAGAATGTACCAGCGGGACAACGAACATCTGAACGATTTCGTTAAGAAATTCAGGGTTCAAGCACTAGACTGTCATGACCCAAACGTGACCGAGAAACAGCTGGTGAATACATGCATCAACGGTATGGCTCCCATTTATATTTTTATTTTATTTTATCGTATTTGTATTTTATTTTCTCTTGTCTCAAAAAAAAAAAAAAAAAAAAGAAAGAAAAGAGACACGAGAAAATTTCTTTAGGTTCATTACTAGTTTTATTGTTTTGTTTCGTTTTGTTTTCATTTTGTATTTGTTTTATTTTTCTTGTCTCATAATACAAAAAAATAGAAAAAAAAAAAAAGAGAGAGACAAGAAAAATTCATTGTATCATATTTTGGGTTTGTATAGTTCGTTTTTAGTTTTGTATTTTTTCAATAAAGCCAATGGAAGAAGGAATATCTACAAAGAAGTTTCAAGCAACAAGGAAATAGAGGAAAGAATCGCATTTTCAAGATTCTACGAAGTTTAAGAGTTATCATCAAGAGTTGAAGACCGAAGACGAAGATGAAGACACCGATTGAAGACCGAAGACGTTTCTATGGATGTTGTGAGAGTGGTGCTAGCTGCATGCCGAACGGATAACGAGGTAAGTAATCATATTCCCACCTTCGTTAAGTGGTTGATTTCCTTTCTTAGAGATCGTCAGAAAAATGGGTTTTAAAAAATGATAAAAGATGTGGGTTTTCAAAACAATTCGGAGGGTTTTGCCTTCCTACCATTCAACGTGTCGCAAGATTCTCTCTTCATTCCTACCTGGACACATGTGTGACCCATAAAAAAGTTGTTTATTATTGAGAGCAACTTCATGAAACCCTTTCTTGTGAGGCAAAGTCGAGACTTTTGATCACTCTGAACCCGAATTTCTTTCGATAAGGGATGGTTATTTCTCTCTCAACTTTTAAGTATGAGATTGTGTTCATTTATGTATCTAACTTCTTATTACTAGTGTGCAGAATCTCTATGTCTTCTTAGCGCGTTGGATGCTATCATTACGGAGATTTAGTAAGTTGGAAAAGTAGGTTTTGTGGGTATATCTCTAGTAAACCCTCACGAGACTATAACTCGTCCACTGGGGACACTTAGGGGTTTAAAGGCTTGTTATTTATGCTAAGAGTAACCGTAGCCTCGACGACACGGAGTTGTATGTATTTTTAGAATTATTTTGTTTGATTTGCTCGAGGACTAGCAAAGTCTAAGTGTGGGGGAATTATTTTGTTTGTTTTGCCTTCCCCGGCAACGACGGCAAAATTTGATCGCTGTCGTATGCGTCAAAAATAATTTCACTTTCCTAAAGTATATGATAAGAAAGAGTTCGTTTACACAGAGAGGCAGTTGTAGTTATTACGTATTCAATTTCCTAGAAGTAACCAATTGGGGGGATTTCTGATTTATGTAAGCAATAAAAGTAAAACAAAAGCAAAGTAAATTATAGAAAGTAATCAATGGAGAAAGATATTGGTCAAGGAATTCATCTTCAATCTTAAACATGTGCTTGCATATATGATTAGAATTACAATTTAATCTCTTTTATTATCAAAATCCTAGAGAATCAAGAGAGCAAGATAATCTATTAATTTCCTAAGTTCATCAACACACACATTAGAGCTGCGTATGTGAATTCTACCTAAAGAATAACCTAACGCCTTGTGCTAATTAAGTTCAATTCCTAGGAGCATTAAGTTTCAGAAATAGGCTAATCAATGCAATTGTCATACACTGCGCATAACAATTCGGACAATGGTCAGACTCTACATATGATTACGAGAGTGTATCACTACAAACCGTAAACATATTATGCTACTTGTATTCAAAGTTATCGCTCGATGAAAAACTCTAAAATAGCTATGGACAAGGATGCAAGTTCAATTAATTGGCCACTTAACTAATCAAACATCATAGTCCTATCACAATACATCAATCATGTGATTATTAAAAACAGTAGAAGTATGAACGATAATCAAGAGAGAAAACTAATACATAAATCAAGCACAAGTTTTAGAAATAGGACTACATCCTTAACCAATAGTGAATAAATTAGCTACTCATAGCTATGGATTTCATCACAAAAATATGAATTGAATAAAGAAGAAGATGAACAAAAGCAAACCCTAGTAGCGTAAACAAAGCGGCTCTCTCCTTAGCTTCCAAGAATAATAACGTGTCCTAAAAGTTGTAGAAATCTTTCCTTTAAATATCTTTGCTTTCCAAAATTAGGTCAAGTCTCAAAGGTCCAATAGATAGAAGTCCACCAAGCCCATATGTGAGAAAAACCCATGTAGAAAATATATCCAAAAATATGTCCCCGGAAAACTGGTATTATGTCCGGAAATTGGCCGAAAGAGTCACCGAAAATAGCTCAGGTGACTGGCAAAGTCCACCCGTTCACCGGTCAACGAGTCGAATCGGTCAGGTGAGTCGAGTCAAAGTGAATCGGTGAGTCAGAACCGGGTCAGAATCAGAGTCAGCTATCTAACCAGCTGAATGGGCTGAGTCGGATCAGGCCAAAGCCATCTTGCCAGGCCAGAACTGTGCTGCACCAAGATGGCGCAACACAACTTCAATTCCAGCCATTATGGCTATACACCCTGCAAACATCCTGGCATTCATTCCCATCTTTTTCCAGTTCTCGGTCATGCAACATTCAATTCATCTCAGCTGCTCTTCTTCATTGAAACCACATCCAAGTTGCAGCATCACAGTCACCACCAAATCCATCCTCTTGACAGAACCTTAGCTGCAATTTCAATCTTGAGAACAACAACAACTCCAATTGCAAAACAGAATTACCACCTACAATCTTACTCCACACCAGTTCCATCTCTGCAATTGCATCAACAATCCAGTTCTTACTCGCAACTGCGACAGCCGACAAACACCATCCTAGCCTTGCAGTCTCCCATAACTTCCCTTACGTACAGCCTAGACATACATCTATATGGCATTCATTCCGTTCTACTGCAACACAAAGCAACTAATCACAGTTCCAGCTCTCAGCTCATACAACTGCGGCTCGACCGATATAAACTCATCTGTAGCTCCACTCCCTTCATAAACCACAGCTACCAGAACCATTGCACCATCACAGGCCACCTGCAACATGGTTTAGCTGCTTTAGGACTTCAACTCAGCTATAATATTTCCTCCATACTCAGGTTCACCAGTCTTGCAATCACCATCTTGTCTTTGGCAGCAACAACTGAACCCAGCTTTCATCTCCTATCCTGCAACATAAGCTCTACCTCAAGCCCTTCATCTCATTCTGCCAAAACCAAGCCATTCCTTGAGTTCACTGCATCTCAATCAGCTCCCTGAGTTCATCCTTGGCTTCAAAAACTTATCACTACCCTTGACCACTTCCACCATATTTCTCAGCTCCTTAAAGTAGCACACAAACATTTGCAACTTGAGCTACATCCACCACTATCAGTTACAGCTGCTCAACCTCAAATAAAATGCCACTGCCTTGTGATCACTAATCCTCCTACTCTGGCCCACTGACTTAATTTGCACCATCCGTAATTCAGCTATGACACCTGCATCTCCCTCGCACTTCACAACCACCGCAACCCGCCATCTCAGTACCATCACCATCACCATCTCAGCTTCTTAACACCTGCAATTCAGATTTGCAATTACAGCTCATTCTCTTGCTCTTCATCAGCAGCTGCTACACAACTTCCACCTCCCTGTAATTGCTCCAACTCTTGTTAGCTACCAATTACAGCTCCATCACTGCATCAGCACCAACTAGTCCTTGAAATCACTGTTCAAATCCAACTCATCAGCTGTAGCTCAGATTCAATCTCTTCTTGTAACATCAACAACACACATCCATTTCGCTACCATCTCTATCACCCTGATTTCAGCCTAAAACCCATTTTCTAAATTTTCTTTTCCTTCTCAGCCAACAGCAGAACAACATTCTCGGTGCCAAACACCCAATCTGGTGAACCCTTTATATCCAGGATCCGTGTTGCTTTTGTATTCAAATTCTAACCCCAATTTCTCTGTTGATTCTTCACGGTTCAAACCCTAATTTCAGCCATCAAACCCATGTCAAATCTTTTCTTCTTGCACTCAACAGCAGCACCAGGAAACCCAATCTCTTCTCGATTTGATTTCTTCTTTACTTCACAGATTCTGGCCATCAATCTTCTCACAGCAAAAGCTTGATTATCACACTCCCATTTCATCTGTGAATCTCTGCATCTCCACCCTTGAATCAGCCTCAGATCCTTCACCAGTAGCAGACCTTCTTCATCATCACAAAACCCCTCTTTAATCTTTACTGATTTCTCCGTTACTTCATCTCCATGAATGCTAACGAAATAAGCCGCCATAGCTCAGCTGTCTGAAATGTAAATGGATTGTAATGGAGAATAACATTCCCGATCTGGTCTAGGGGCATGTAATGAACCAAATTACTATAGGCAACCAACAATTGTATAAGGGCGACCTAAGCAATCCTTTCAACCGTCGCTCTAGGAACCGACAAGCTTCATCGATGCTTTTATTCATAATTCTCTCGTATGACGTTCGAGTGACCTCATTCTTTCGCATATAGCTTCGCCTTTCCGTTCTAGTCACCATGATGAAAATAAATCCAACATTTGAGCAAGTTCCACTTCTTTTCGCTCGAATGACTCCAAAGCACCTAGTAACTCAAAAGTAAACATAAGATACATAATTCACACGAAAACATAGCAAAGAAAGCATAAACTATAGATATTATTGAAGGTGTTTATGACACCTATCAAAGAGCGTACACGTGGTACAACAGCATCACGCCAAACAACATTCCCAACTTGGGTAGTATGGTTACCGCATTTTACAAGAAGTACTTCTTCGTTTTTGAACAAGTTACCTTCTCAGACCTAGGAAGAATGTACCAGTGGGACGACAAACATCCGAACGATTTTCGTTAAGAGATTCAGGGTTCAAGCACTAGACTGTCATGACCCAAACGTGATCGAGCAACAGCTGGTGAATACATGCATCAACGGTATGGCTCCCATTTACCGCGCCTTTCTAGAGAACTTGCATTTCCATACATTCTCCGAACTCCATGAAGCTTCCAGACGATCCGCAAAGACAACACAAGCGTTATTGGAAAGGGCTAGACCGACCAGAACCGAAGACATGCGCGAAACTCGCGGAAATATACGTCTCCTCAGCAAACAATTTAACACTAGCCCCTCCTCTGTAAGCGTAGTAAACGAGAGAGGGAAAAGGAAGGCCCCAGCTGCAGACCAGCAACCTAAACGTGAAGAACTAGCACGACGGGGAACTCCGCCACGGAAGTCCGCCGCTAAAGCTCCCATGCGTCATCACGAAACTGAAGGATATACCCTAGATTTCCCGTTTCCCATTGAGGAGGTGATCGATTTCTTAGAAGCATGGATTCAAGAAGATGTTATCGACTACCATCTCCCTGCACGCCCACCGATCGAGGCCGAGATGGCAAGCCCCAAATACTTTGCCACTACCACGATTTTTTCACCACCCAACCGGTGATTGCAACAGAGACTACAACATATCTTCAAAGAAAAGATAGAAGCAGGGGAACTCCAACTAGGAAACGGGGAGTACATCGAGACCCACTTCCGAAGGGAATTGTGGGGTCTCTCGGGGATTCCGTGCATGAGACTGTGCAATCCATGATGCAACACGTATGCGAAATTCTCTACCTTTCCAAGGTGCGGCGCAAGATATTTTCGCGGCTCTCGGTCGCGTCGTGTCGGGCAAACGGCTTTTTCCCTCAATGGAAGTCAATTCAGAGCCCAAGCTCTCCCAAAGAAGCGGAATTGAAAAGGAAAACTGGGACCGCTGACCACGTCCTATTTAAGAGGTATCGACCCGACAATACGCTCATCGACATGTCCTCTGACTTCAACATTATTACTTTCAAGACTCTGAAAGCAGCGGGGTTTACCAGGTAAGAGGCTACCCGATCCCCATCCTTGGTTGAGAACCCGGAAGGGGAAGCCTTGAATGCGCACGGCTACATCAACCTCGAGGTCAAGATGGGAGACGCTATAACGCGTGGCAAATTCCACATTGTCAAAGAACTGGATTATGACATGATATTGGGGAACTTGTGGGTACTCGAAAATAAAGCGAAATTGGATGCATCCCCTCTACCAATGTCAACGCCCGAAAGAATCTCCAACGAACCGTCCCACTTACTGCCACATCAACGAGTTACCGATGGAATCCAGACACCTGAAGAAGACATGTTGGAGCTAACTCGTGGATTCCAAACGCAAGTAAGTCTGGCCGAACGATATTCTCTACAACCAGTCATTTCTTCCCCTATTCCGTCATGGGGACTCAGCGCGATTACTAGAACGGACGCTGTCAAGAGATGTGAATGGGGCGCTGGACCATTCAAACGATTTGTAAAGAATTTAGAAACTGCCATCGAGACCAACGAGACCAAGATTCAAACGGATGCACAATACCTGAACTAGGGATGGCAATGGGGCGGGGACCTTGAATCCCATCCTCTATCTTGTTCAAAAAACCAAAAACCATCCCCTACCCGTTCCCCATAAGAATGGGGCGGGGACGGGTATGAGGAATCCCCGTAGGGGATGGGTTTCCCATGGGTTACCATAACATTACAATAAATATTTAAAATTTTATAAATAATAAGGTATTGCTATTCAAAAAGGCGTTGGAGCCCAGCTTGTTGCTAGGTTGCCGACCAGAAATTAACATGTAACAAAATTTTACAATAAATAAATAATAATAATTTAAAAATATTTATGATGGTGCAAACAATGATATTAACCTAAGCAGTGCATTTTAAAATTTTAAGCCTATAATAACCAAGTAAAACTGAAAAATAAAGGAAACAATTGATCCACAATTAAGTATTATGGTTCCTTTTACTTCTTAGTTCCTCACTATTAACCATTTAAGTTTATAATAACCAAGTAAAACTGAAAAGTAAAGGAAACAATTGATCCACAATTAAGTATTATGGTTCCTTTTACTTCTTAGTTCCTCACTATTAACCATCTTCCTCCATGTTAATCATCTCATCATGATCTTCTTCGTTATCTTCCAAAAAGTTCCTCGATCAACTATAATAGGTTATGGTATGGGGCGGGTATGGGGTGGGGACCTTGAATCCCATACCCACCCCATCCCCGCATCACTACTTTCGGGGATTCCCCGTACCCCGCCATGTTCCCCATTTATACGGGTAAAACCCTAACCCATAGGGGCGGATCCCCATGGGGATGGGTTTGGGTGGGGAAAATTTCCATCCCTAACCTGAACCCGTTTTCAATCGGAGATATAGTGGTCAAAGTAAACTCGTTTCAAGTTGGGAAGATGACGGTAAAAATAGTTTGTTCGGATTGGTTCGCCTAACGAAAAAAAGAAGACGAACCGTATCCGGTGGCGTACGTTCTTTTAGGAGGATACCGCAAGCTCATCAACATGACAAGCCGGAAGGCATGATAGTTCACTCGCGATGGCTCAAGCTTTCCAATCCCTAAAATGTTGTACTTTCTCAGCCACTCTCCCATTAGTATTTCCTTCAAACAGTTTCTCTTGATATTTGTATTTCCCCGAGATGAATACACCATTTGTATTCTTCTCCGAAGTTTCATTTTCATTGAAAAAAAATATACATTTCTTTCCGAATGGGTTTTCCAAATCTCAGAGAAATACATCAAACTAACCCAAAATCATTGAGAAGCTATTAACCATCATATCGCAACTATAAAGCCAAAACCATGTCAAAAATACCTTATTCAATTATTCAAAAAACACAAGTGGAACGTTAATTGGCGAAACCCTAACTTCGCCACGAATACAAAGAAGGTAAAGATGAGTCTACAAAAATATCAGGACGACTACGCAACAAACAAAAATGATAAAAGGGAGAAGCTAGTCATCGAAAGATGGAAAACGAGTCGCCTCGGTCAGGGCTATTTTCAAGCACTTTCCCCAACAATCTCTTGGGCAGCAAAGATTCCATTCGACGGTATCAGCAGTAGCAACCTCAACATCCCATATTGAAGCAACCTCAGCAGCAACAACGCCCATCTCTTTCCCAGCACCCACTTCAACAACTGGTCCAGCATATGCCACCACGACCCCCCTAATGTCGCCGACAACATTTCCGGCGTCAACTCCGAAGGCCGCTTCAGTCCCATCAAACGCAGCGTTTTCCTCAAAGGTTTTCTCAGCGACCTTTCGAGGAGGATTTCCTGATTCATCCGCATCAGAATCAAGAATTATGACGTCGTCCTGAACGAAGAAGTTATGTTGGCTTTCCTCTAAAGGTTACACATACTCAGTTTTCCGTCGTTTCAACCTGGAAGCGGTCCGATCTGCCCTAGCACTGGACCGAGAAGAAGTTTTGCTGCACTGAAGCCTCTCAACGCACCACGGATCTTCATCACCTTCCCATTCATCCTCCATGTTCACCGAGCCCAAGAAAGTCCGAACACGCGCCCGCACTTCACCAAGATAGATAGAAGGAAGGTCCTGGATAATTCCGCCAACTTCATGGAACAGAGATTCGATTCTACCTAATGCCTCCTCATGAGAAGAAAACTGGTTTTCGGGGAGTCCAAGGTTTTTCTCCGAAGAATTAGAGGTACGGCTTTCTCTGGAAGATCCCATTATACACTACAAAAAACAGAGAAAATGAGCAAGTTTTCACCCTATCTATACCAACAACATACGTAAAGAAGAAGATAAAATGGAAACCATGAGAAAAACACGAGATGATACCTGTGAAGAGAATGAGCACGATTTTCAGGACGAACTGTACGAATGGAGAATTCAAGATCATCTCTTATGTTCAGCAGGACGATGCAGTCCCAAAAAAAAAGAGGAAAGATTTCCTACTAGTCGTGAATTAAGGCGTGACATCCGATCCTAATTAAACCTCTTTCTACCGGCCAATATAAGGGAAAGCCTCATGCCTGGCTATGCGAAATAATTAGGGTTTGGTGAAAGAACGTGGAAGGACGTGTTTAAGACACACTCGCTCGTGTTTTGCTTTTCCGCCGCCTGACCGCTGTCGTAAGCGACACAAATATAATTACACTTTCTTACTACTCAAAATATAAATATAGCAAGGGCAAGAAAGGATCGATCCCACAGAGAGGTCTAGGTTGTCAAATTGTTATGGTTTCCTATATAAAACACCGAGGATTTTGTGATTATAATAAACTAAATAAAACAAATAAAAGCAAAGAAACAAATAAGCAAACAAATAAGATAGAAGAGATATTGGTTAAGGATTTCGTTTTCATTCACTAACATGCTTTTCACAATAACTAGAATTGATTTTTAATCTCAACTTTTATCAAAGACCCTAGAATACCTTGATCGCAAGAATATCCCGCAAATCTCCTCATGTCATCAACAAACACATTAAAAGATGCGAATATGAATTCTACCTAAAGGAACAACCTAACGTGTAAAAGCACTAATCAAGTTTAATTCCCTAGATGCGTTAAGTTCTATGAAATCAGGCCAATCAAAGCAATTGAACGTGGAAATCGCACTAATTCAATTTAACAAAGGTTACGATTCACATATGATCATAAGAATATATCACTACAAACTATAATCATATTATGCTACTTGTATCCAAGGAATATCACTTTTGCGTATAATAAACCCTAAACTAGCAATAGATGTGATTAGAAGTTCTACCAATTTGCAACTTGACAAAACAATCAATCAATCATAAAACAATATTTTCGAGAGAATTGCAAACGATAGATATGAGACAAAACTAATAAATTGAATCAAAGAATCATGCTTTGTGAAATCCAACTATTCCATAACCAATAATAAACTTAGGTACTCATATTCAAGGAGTTCATCACAAGAAGAAAGAGAAAATACTTCATGGTTTAAAACCCTAGAATAAAGTAGAGAAGATAATAATAAAACGTCGTCTGCAAAACATTGTAGAAGTCTTCCCTTTTATATTCTTTTTCTCCTTCCAAAACTAGGTTTTGTCTTCAAAGTCCATTAGTTGGAAATTCACCCGGCCCACCATGGAGAGAAACCCGTGCAGAAAATATGTCCCAAAAACGCTCGACGGAAAACTGGGATTATGGCCGGAATCCCGCCGGAAAAGTCGCCGGAAAGTGTCTCCGGTGACCGGCCCGGTCAACGGTTCAGTGAGTCAACGGTCCAACTCAGCGGGTCAACTCGGTCAGACCGAGTCAAACCGAGTCAGAGGGAGTCAGGTCTGATTCTGGGTCAGTTTTGCACAGGCCATTGCAACCTTGCACAAAGCGAGATGTCGTGATGCACAATGATTGTGCTTGACCATGATGGCTGCTCGAAAACCCGTAATGCACCATCATCACCAACTCCCACTCGTAATCCTACTCAGGTCCACTACTATTGCAAAGAATTCACCTAACAAAGATTCAACCACTATGCATAGTTGCACATTTTAGCTTACAAAGATCACCCTTTTCCTCCATTGCAAAGCATTGCATCATGAAACTAACACCACCGCCATACTTCCAGCCATCTTCTCCTTGCCCTGAACCACCAACTTCATTGCAGCATCAGTTTCTGCAGTTGCACCTGATCCTGCAACCATTTGCTCATCGACACCTCCAGAACCATTTCATGCCCCTGAATTCTTCTTCCCTGCTTAGCTCACAAACAATGCCACCTCTTACAAGTCAGGATTAACACCACAAACCCATACCACATTCACAGTTTCAAAATCTTTGTAATCCGCCTCATGCCACCAGGACTTCTAGCCGTAGCTTCCACCGCTTCTTTTAGTTCACAAACCTTTCCTTGTTGGCTTGAGACCTCGCTTCCATTTCGAGCTCCTCCGCTTCTCAAATGACAACATCAACTCGCCTTGGCTTAACTTCAGCTCGGACCTCCTTATGCTCCATTTCGATTCATAACACCACCGAACCACTTCATAGCTCACCTCCGGGTGCCTTCGATTGCAGCTCGGGGCAACACCATCTCTCGTAATAAAGATCAATCATTATCTTCATTTCTCCTTAATCGCCATAGTTCTTCCCTCGTTTAGTTTCGACTCATTTACATCACCGAATCACCCTTTATCATCTCTCGCGCCATTCATGGCAAAGAACGACCAACCTTCTCATCATCGCCAATGGCATCAGCTCCTCTCCATCAATACCTGGCAAAGCAACCATCACCGTTTTCTTCATAGTTGAGACATACTTAAACCCATCACCAATGACCACGGACTCGAGCTCATTCATTCGTTCTTCATCACCGAGAATCAATGGCAAAGACAAAACTTCATTAATCGAACACAAGCTCAACTGCGAGTCTCTCTGTCTGCTACTTGAGTTCACCCCAGCCCTCTTCAATGGCAGCTGTCACCAGTTACTTGAGTCTCACTGACTTCGAACCCCATTACCATTCTGCGGTGTAGCTCCATCAATAACGAGAATCACCATGACCTTCGCCTCCGTCTAGCCATTATCGCGCATTCACGCAAACCAAACCTCCGCCTCCTAACAGTCCTCGCTATCATACACGAGACCATCATCACCACCGAGCTTGAGTTCATTCCTCGACACCGATCAAACAACACCCAAACTCCTCATATCCAGCTCCATAGTCCATGTTCTTTTGCCAGCATCCATTCTTTTCGCAATCTCTTCTAATCGGTCCTCGTTTAGCAACTCAAAACCCGACAACATCCATTGAGACTTTGTACCGTAAACCTGACCAACAAACCGAGTTTCCATTAGTCTGCAGGAAAACTCCACAAGCATCGATTCACTCGACACCAAGACCAAGACCTTGTCACAAGCCATTGTTACAGTGCCCGTAGTTTCCTCAGCTGCATCCAATAACAGCTCTGTAGTTTCCTCAGCTGCACTACCTCCAACAGCATCCTTGAAGTCACTCTGTAAATCTTCCATCACATAGATCATCTCAATACCCTTCAATCTTCTTCTCAAGTGAAACTCCAACTCTGAATCAATCCTTGATATACATCCGTCGTCTCTATCTATGCTTTAATTACCCCGAACATCATCTTCTTCCTGAGTTCAACCATCAAACTCAAACCCCAACTCCCTGAGCGCATATGAAACCCTAATTCTCTTCATCTCATGACCACAGACACAGCTACAGGAAATCATCTTCTCTTGATTCAATTTCTACTCATTAAGCATAATATCTGAATTACTACTCACCCATTTCTCCTGCAGTAATTCCTCGATCGAGCGCCATAGCCACACTGCTTTTATTTCTCTACTTCAATTTCTTCTTATCTCGCTTCTTCAACAATGTTCCCGCACCATCTCTCGTCATTAGTCTTTCTCTTCTATCAATTTCTCGATCCGAACTTGGTAACAATTGAAACAATTTGCTCTTTTCTTCATTTCAGGTTCAATCGAAAATGATTTTGAGATTTCTCGATTTAGGGTGTAGGAAATAATGGAAGTGATGAAGATATATCCACCCAGGTGGAGTGGATAAGGGGTTATGGGAGAGGAGGAGAAGTTGTTCAACACCCGGTCACTTGATAAGGGACTACCCAGTTGGCCTTCCCTTAACCTCTACTGGTCTGTAGTTAGCACTCCTCTAAGAAGAGTTGCCCCTTAACCTTGGGTCAGCTCCAGATAGCGTTCACCCCTGAAATGACCATCTTGCCCTTTTCTTTCCGATTCTCATTTTGCTCATAACTCCTTCATACGAGCTCAGAATGACTCCGTTCTTTCGCCATTGTCTTCATCTTCTCGTCCTCTACACAATGAAAAGTAGAAATCTTGTATTTGAACGAGTCCCACTGGGTCTTTGACCCTTCTTCTTCTCAATTTGGGTGATTTCCGCTTCTTTTCCTCCACATGACTCCAAAGCACCTAATAACTCAAATTCACACATAAGATACATAATTCACACGAAAAATAGCAAAGAAAGCATAAATACTAGATATTAAATACGGTGTATTCTACACCTATCAAATTCCCCCACACTTAGACTTTGCTAGTCCTCGAGCAAATCAAACAAAACTAAAATACAACAACTCCGTGTCGTCGAGGCTACGGTTAATTTTAGCATAAATAACAAGCCTTTAAACCCCTAGGTGTCCCTAGTGGACGAGTTATAGTCTCGTGAAGGTTTACAAGAGGTCTACCTACAAAACCTATATTTCAAACTCCGTCTATTCGTGACAAATCAATGAACGAATCCAAAATGACTACAGGAGGAGAGGTACCTTGCAAATTCAATTCAATTATTAGTAAATAAACTCTAATTAGATAGCTGAACAAGCCACAATACTCGGAAACTAACAAACCACAATCACAATGAAAAAGATTAAGAAGATGGATAAAGATGTAGAAGTTGGCGAATATTCACAAGTGTTCGATGTTTCCCATATCTCGCTCAAGGTCACTTTGCTAAGATGAACCTAATCCTATTGGATTGAGCTACGTAGTCCGAATGCTACATCAAATCAATTGGCATATACAAGGGAACCAAGAGTGACTTTATTCAACACAATAATATATTTTTTTTTTTTGTATGATTGGATCAAACTGGATCCAATTTCTCTTTTTTTTTAGACGGCATGATTAGATCTTTTGGATCCAAGCGCATGCTTCCTTGTCAGCAAGTACATGATAGTTGCCTTGGATCCTGCATTCCACGCTTGTTTAGGCGACGGAGACAGGGACTACGTTTCACACATACTGCTATTCCCAAGTGTCTTTTTATTCCGTTTTGGTCTAATTGATCGGTCCTTTTTTTTTTTTTTTTTCTTTTTTTCTTTTTTTTTTTTTTCTCTTTTTCTAGTAACTCAATCACTCTATTTCATCCTAGCAGTAATAACATGTCGATGTTTAGTGACCCACCAAAGCACTTAGAGAACAATAGATAAATATGGAAAAATAAAAATAAAATGTGATATGGTGATATTCCGAGATATGGTAACAACTATCATGTTAATTTGTGATTTCTGAGCTATATTCGTCCCCTTTAGTTAATTAGTTCCTCAACTCCTGCATTCAAAATGGTTCCATCCACTAATGGTGTCAAAAACAAACTATACAAACATATAAATGCTCCCCCACACTTAAAATTCACATTGTCCTCAATGTGTAAAACCGAAAGTTCTGAATTCTGACGTAACAGCAGATAAAACGCAAAAACTGTGCAAATTGGTAAGGAATTTGGAAAAACTCCATTTCACAAAAGTTGTTCACCTACGTGTTTTCTACACAGTTTCAAAATTTCACAGTGTTTTGATAAATGGTCTGACAGTTATGGTCTCTGGACTGAACTACGCGCAGTCTGAAATTTTCTGACGAAAAAGGTATTCGTCATAATTCTCTTCTAAGATAGATTACGGACTCAATGAAATTAAACATAGGGATGCAAATATGATATAAAAACAGTAAAAAAAATAAATAAACGAAACAAAAATAAAAAGCAAAAGGATAAAAGATACAAAACCGGTGGGTTGCCTCCCACTTAGCGCTTGTTTTAAAGTCGACGGCCCGACTTAGCTTCTTGTAAGATTCATTCCCCATACACTAGCAATCTGAAAAGTTGGGGATCCGTCCATAGAACCTGTTTTGCAAACACTAGCTTCACACAAATATTAGTACAATAAAGCAAAAGTGAAGCTATGAACCAATAAAAGCTTCCCCCACACTTATTCTTGTCCACACTTGGAAGTGTATAAAGAATATAGAAGTCGGGTACTTCCACGGTTTCTTGTTCCATAACCTGCATAGTATGAGAATCAAGTATCTCTAATGGCGGAAAACGAGAAACAAATTCATTCAACAATATTCTCGAAGCACATACATTCAAACCAATAAGAGGTAAAGGAGAAGAAACAATAGGCAAAGGGTTAGATAAACCTTTCACAATCTCTTGTATTACGGAATCCTCTTCATCCTTGAAAAACTCAAGTGAATTATTCACCTCTTGTATCTCATGGTCCTCTATCAAACCTTGCAACCATTCTTCATCCGTTTTCGCCTTAACCAAAGTATCGACATAAACATCCTCATTACAATCATTCACAAGTTCAATTGGGTCTTCCACAATATTGGTCATAACGGTCTCATTATCAACACACTCCTCTTTGTTGTAAGGCACATACTCTTTTGCGGATCCAAATTTTATCATAAGAAACTTTTTTAGAACACTCAAAAATGCATCATCCTCAAGCTCCACCCTTTGAATAGGCTCTTGATCATTATTAAGATCAATGCTTGAGTAATCTACACAAGTGTCGACATATTCCTCTTCGTCTTCATCTTGATCCCAAAAAGACTCTCGGAGATGTCACCATGAGTTGTTTCAAGCAATGTATCATAATCACCGTCACTATCATAGTCAACATAAGATTGTTCCTCGATGAATTTAGTGTTGTTAATCTCTAACTCATCCTTTTGAATAGGTTTATGATCATTAATAAGATCAAGAGTTGAGTTAACTACACAATTATCGACGAAAGTGCCCAAGGATTGGCCTTTTTCAACATTAGCATCAATCAAATAGTCATCACAAACCATATGCACATTAGAATTATCCATATCTTCCTTGTATTGATCAATGTCTCTTCGCAAGATAGTCATACCTTCACGAAGTTCTTGGAGTTGCTCGTTTGTAGTCTCTTTAGCTTTTGAAATTCCTCTTGTAAAAGGTGGAAACTTTATCTATAAAATTAGAGACTTTTGTTCAAGAGCATAAGAATCCTCCCATCCTTGTTGTTGTTCACACACATACTCACCATAAGGTTGTTGAGGAAAACCACAAGGTTCCATGGAATATTGGTCATAACCAATGAATTGGTTTTGATTATACCCATGGAATTGGTAGTTATCATATTGTTGAGGTTGGTGAAAACCGTATCCATTGTTCCAATATGCTCCTTCCATAGAAATAAGCACCGAAATAAGATTCTCAAACCAAGGTTAAAAACCGAGAAAATAGAAAAATAAAACAAAAACTAAATACAAAAATAAGAAACCAAAAACAATTAACAACAATTGCCTCCAAGAACAAGCGCCAAAATTTGACCGCTGACGTAAGCGACACAAATATAATTACACTTTCTTACTACTCAAAATATAAATATAGCAAGGGCAAGAAAGGATCGATCCCACAGAGAGGTCTAGGTTGTCAAATTGTTATGGTTTCCTATATAAAACACCGAGGATTTTGTGATTATAATAAACTAAATAAAACAAATAAAAGCAAAGAAACAAATAAGCAAACAAATAAGATAGAAGAGATATTGGTTAAGGATTTCGTTTTCATTCACTAACATGCTTTTCACAATAACTAGAATTGATTTTTAATCTCAACTTTTATCAAAGACCCTAGAATACCTTGATCGCAAGAATATCCCGCAAATCTCCTCATGTCATCAACAAACACATTAAAAGATGCGAATATGAATTCTACCTAAAGGAACAACCTAACGTGTAAAAGCACTAATCAAGTTTAATTCCCTAGATGCGTTAAGTTCTATGAAATCAGGCCAATCAAAGCAATTGAACGTGGAAAGCGCACTAATTCAATTTAACAAAGGTTACGATTCACATATGATCATAAGAATATATCACTACAAACTATAATCATATTATGCTACTTGTATCCAAGGAATATCACTTTTGCGTATAATAAACCCTAAACTAGCAATAGATGTGATTAGAAGTTCTACCAATTTGCAACTTGACAAAACAATCAATCAATCATAAAACAATATTTTCAGAGAATTGCAAACGATAGATATGAGACAAAACTAATATATTGAATCAAAGAATCATGCTTTGTGAAATCCAACTATTCCATAACCAATAATAAACTTAGGTACTCATATTCAAGGAGTTCATCACAAGAAGAAAGAGAAAATACTTCATGGTTTAAAACCCTAGAATAAAGTAGAGAAGATAATAATAAAACGTCGTCTGCAAAACATTGTAGAAGTCTTCCCTTTTATATTCTTTTTCTCCTTCCAAAACTAGGTTTTGTCTTCAAAGTCCATTAGTTGGAAATTCACCCTACCCACCATGGAGAGAAACCCGTGCAGTAAAATATGTCCCAAAACGCTCGACGGAAAAATGGGATTATGGCGGAATCCCAGGAAAAGTCGCTGAAAGTGTCTCCCAGTGACCGCCGTCGGCCAACGGTTCAATGAGTCAACGGTCCAACTCATTGGTCAACTCGGTCAGACCGAGTCAAACCGAGTCGAGGGAGTCGTCCGATTCTCGGGTCAGCTTTGCAGCCATTGCAACCTTGCACAGCCGATGCCGTGATGCACAATGATTGTGCTTTGACCATGATGGTGCGCCTCGAAACCCGTAATGCACCATCATCACCAACTCCAAACTCGTAATCCTACTCACCCACTACTATTGCAAAGAATTCACCTAACAAAGATTCAACCACTATGCATAGCTGCACATTTTAGCTTACAAAGATCACCCTTTTCCTCCATTGCAAAGATTGCATCATGAAACTAACACCACCGCCATACTTGACCATCTTCTCCTTGCCCCGAACCACCAACTTCATTGCAGCATCGGTTCTGCTAGCTTGCACCCGATCCCGCAACCATTTGCTCATCGACACCTTTAACCATTTCATGCCCCCGAATTCTTCTTCCTCGCTTAGCTCACAAACAATGCCACCTCTTACAAGTCGGGATTAACACCACAAACCCATACCACATTCACAGGTTTCAAAATCTTTGTAACCGCCTCATGCCACCAGACTTCTAGCCTTCAGTAGCTTCCACCGCTTCTTTTAGTTCACAACCTTTCCTTGTTGGCTTTGAGACCTCGCTTCCATTTCGAGCTCCTCCGCTTCTCAGCGACAACATCAACTCAGCTTGGCTTAACTTCAGCTCAGACCTCCTTATGCTCAGCTCAGTTCATAACACCACCAGAACCACTTCATAGCTCACCTCCAGTGCCTTCGATTGCAGCTCAGGGCAACACCATCTCTGTAACAGCATCAATCATTATCTTCATTTCTCCTTAACTGCCATAGTTCTTCCCTGTTTAGTTTCGACTCATTTACATCATCGAATCACCCTTTATCATCTGCGCCATTCATGGCAAAGAACGACCAACCTTCTCATCATCGCCAATGGCATCAGCTCCTCTCCATCAATACTGGCAGCAACCATCACTGTTTTCTTCATAGTTGAGACATACTTAAACCCATCACCAATGACCACGGACTCGAGCTCATTCCTGTTCTTCATCACCGAGAATCAATGGCAGCAGCAAAACTTCATTAATCGAACACAAGCTCAACTGCGAGTCTCTCTGTCTTCTACTTGAGTTCACCCCAGCCCTCTTCAATGGCAGCTGTCACCAGTTACTTGAGTCTCACTGACTTCGAACCCCATTACCATTCTGCGGTGTAGCTCCATCAATAACGAGAATCACCACAGCCTTCGCCTCCGTCTAGCCATTATCTCCAGCATTCACGCAAACCAAACCTCCGCCTCCTAACAGTCCCTGCTATCATACACAGACCATCATCACCACCGAGCTTGAGTTCATTCCTCGATACTGATCAGCAACACCCAAACTCCTCATATCCAGCTCCATAGTCCATGTTCACTGCCAGCATCCATTCTTTTCTGCCAATCTCTTCTAATCGGTCCCTGTTTAGCAACTCAAAACCTGACAGCATCCATTGAGACTTTGTACCGTAAACCACAGCCAACAAACCGAGTTTCCATTAGCTGCAGGAAAACTCCACAAGCATCAGTTCACTCTGACACCAGCACCAGCACCTTGTCACAAGCCATTGTTACCAGGCCCTGTAGTTTCCTCAGCTGCATCCAATAACAGCTCTGTAGTTTCCTCAGCTGCACTACCTCCAACAGCATCCTTGAAGTCACTCTGTAAATCTGCCATCACATAGATCATCTCAATACCCTTCAATCTTCTTCTCAAGTGAAACTCCAACTCTGAATCAATCCTTGATATACATCCGTCGTCTCTATCTATGCTTTAATTACCCCAGAACATCATCTTCTTCCTGAGTTCATCCATCAAACTCAAACCCCAACTCCCTGAGCGCATATGAAACCCTAATTCTCTTCATCTCATGACCACAGGCATATGACTCAGGAAATCATCTTCTCTTGATTCAATTTCTACTCATTAAAAGCATAATATCTGAATTACTACTCACCCATTTCTCCGGTAATTCCTCGATCGAGCGCCATAGCCACTGTTTTATTTCTCTACTTCAATTTCTTCTTATCTGCTTCTTCAACGTAACAGCTTGCACCATCTCTGTCATTAGTCTTTCTCTTCTATCAATTTCTCGATCTGAACTTGGTAACAATTGAAACAGCTGCTCTTTTCTTCATTTCAGGTTCAATCGAAAATGATTTTGAGATTTCTCGATTTAGGGTGTAGGAAATAATGGAAGTGATGAAGATATATCCACCCAGGTGGAGTGGATAAGGGGTTATGGGAGAGGAGGAGAAGTTGTTCAACACCCGGTCACTTGATAAGGGACTACCCAGTTGGCCTTCCCTTAACCTCTACTGGTCTGTAGTTAGCACTCCTCTAAGAAGAGTTGCCCCTTAACCTTGGGTCAGCTCCAGATAGCGTTCACCCCTGAAATGACCATCTTGCCCTTTTCTTTCCGATTCTCATTTTGCTCATAACTCCTTCATACGAGCTCAGAATGACTCCGTTCTTTCGCCATTGTCTTCATCTTCTCGTCCTCTACACAATGAAAAGTAGAAATCTTGTATTTGAACGAGTCCCACTGGGTCTTTGGACCTTCTTCTTCTCAATTTGGGTGATTTCCGCTTCTTTTCCTCCACATGACTCCAAAGCACCTAATAACTCAAATTCACACATAAGATACATAATTCACACGAAAAATAGCAAAGAAAGCATAAATACTAGATATTAAATACGGTGTATTCTACACCTATCACCGCCAGCGCTGAGATTCAGAAGTAAAGCTGGTAACGTAACCTGAGAAGAAGGAGTAATGCCCCTTTGTGGGCATAACACTCTCGGGTTTTGAAGAGAAAAGAAAATTCCTATTTGAGCCAAGTAAGGAAAAGAGGCAACTAGGTCCATGAAGACAAATCACCAAGCTGTCCATGCACGCCTCGCCTTGCCTTGGCCCCACCACGCCGAACCCTCCGTGCACGCCTCGCCTCGCCAAACCGCACCTTGCCATGGTTGCACCATTCCAAGTCACCCACTCCATCGCCGCGGCCCCCATCATGCCAAGCCGTCCATGCCATGACTCGCCGCGCCGACACCAACTCGCCAAGCCAGCGTCATGATATTCCCTGACCCATCCAAGATGAGTAGCCGAACTAAGCCGACGATTTCTCACCTCACCATTTCACGGTATACACAGCAAATAAAAGCTATGCAAGGCCGCCAAACACGGGATCATGAACTCTCCTTACCTCTCGAATAAGGTTAGTCGGACTTTCCTGACCATCTTGCATACCCTGCGTTTCGATTCTGTCCTCGTCTGTCACCATCATATGCTTACCTCGCAACAAGGCACCTGTTCCGAGCTAAGCAGGGGACTTAATGTTGATGGTGGTTTTTAACTTAGGGGTAAAGTCGTAAAACCCTAGTCAGACAGTCACGTCACAGAAGTTGAGTAATAATGTCCAAACCAAGCACATTTATTGAACCCTTTAATTTTTCTGCGAGAAAATATCCAGGGTACCTTTTTTTAACGCTAATTAGGGTTTCGACAAGCCAAAAACATAATTCTCACACTGCACGTGCCAATGGATCATCATGCCAGCCACATCCTACCGCGCTAAGGCATGCCAACCATGTTAGTCGTACCCCTGTACAATGACAAACGATGCCAGCCACACCTACCACGCCAAGGCATGCCAACCATGCTAGCCGCACCCCTGTGCCAATGGCAAACCATGCCAGCCACACCTACCGTGCCAAGGCATGCCAACCATGCTATCCGAACCCCTGTGACGATGGCAAACCATGCCAGCCATACCTACCACGCCAAGGCATGCCAACCATGCTAGCCGCACCCCTGTGCCAATGGCAAACCATGCTAGCCACACCTACCGCGCCAAGGTATGCAAACCATGCCAAGCCACACCATATGCCAACGGCCTGCCAAACCCTTGACCCCATCATGCCAAGCCAAACCGCACCTTACCTTGGCCCTAGCCATGCTAGCCGCACCATATTCCAACGGCATGCCAAACCCTTGGCCCCACCATGCCAAGCCAAACCGCACCTTTCCTTGGCCCTAGCCATGCCAAGCCGCACCATATTCCAACTGCATGCCGAACCCTTGGCCCCACCATGCCAAGCCAAATCGCACCTTTCCTTGGCCCTAGCCATGCTAGCCGCACCATATGCCAACGGCATGCCAAACCCTTGGCCCCACCATGCCAAGCCAAACCGCACCTTGCCTTGTCCCTAGCCATGCTAGCCGCACCATATGCCAACGGCATGCCAAACCCTTGGGCCCACCATGCCAAGCCAAACCGCACCTTGCCTTGGCCCTAGCCATGCTAGCCGCACCATATGCCAACGGCATGCCAAACCCTTGGCCCCACCATGCCAAGCCAAACCGCACCTTTCCTCGACCCTAGCAATGCTAGCCGCACCATATGCCAACGGCATGCCAAGCCCTTGGCCCCACCATGCCAAGACAAACCGCACCTTGCCTTGGCCATAGCCATGCTAGCCGAACCATGTGCCGACGGCATGCCAAGCCCTTGGCCCCACCATGCCAAACGCACCTAGCCACGCCACCATGCTGGCCTTCCCTACGCGGCTACCAAAAACGAAGGAATGCGACGACCAACGGTCCCCCTTCAATCCCAGGGGCAAATCCTAGCCATCCAAGGTAACCAGACGACGCATGGTAACCTTTGGCCTGAAAACCTAAGTTTGGCCACGCCAAACCATGCTGGCCTTCCCTACGCGGCTACCAAAAACGAAGGCATGCGACGATCAACAGTCTTCCTTCAATCCTAGGAGCAAATCCTAGCCATCCAAGGTCACCAGACGGCGCACGGTAACCTTTGGCCCGAAAACCTAAGTTTGGCCACGCCAAACCATGCCATGCCAACGACATGCCAACCTAGCCGCGTCACCATGCTGGCCTTCCCTACGCGGCTACCAAAAATGATGCCGTGCGACGATCAATCAGCACCCCTTCAATCGCAGGAGCAAATCCTAGCCATCCAAGGTTACCAAACGACGCATGGTAACCTTTGGCCCGAAAACCTATTGTTGATGGTGGATTTTCATTTAAGGTTAATATTGTAAAAGCCGGAAAATTATGCGTTGACATCTTGTAAAAGATAAAGCCATCAATAAGTGTTGGATACTCCTCACTTAATTCACCAAGAATGGAGCATGTGGCAACAATCCCATTCTGTGAATACATGAAATTCATCCAGGTTGGAGCATGTGGCAACAATCCCATCCTGTGAATTTCTAGCATTATTGATTAATGCGCAAGCAGACTTTGTATTTACGGTGACTCATTATCAATGTGGCATGACGACCGAGTGTTGCTCTGGCAGAGCAACACGAACCTCCAAGCATTATAATGAAAGCATGTACGAAATACCCGTACGGGTTGTAACTCTCGGTGTGTTATACTAGCCCGATTGAGAGCTCTCTGTGTTATACTAGCCCGGTGAGCATCCGGATTGACCGCATTGGTCGGATATGATCGCAGCCATCCAACTCCGCAGCATGATTGGATGACCCAGATCAATTCCATCACCCCCGAGCAGGTATGGAATAACCACTGCCGAACCAACGCGGACCCCGCATGGTAGGCCTTCCCAGAGATTGGCCTAGCTTGCAAAAACGTCCAAACCAGAGCGTATGGGCAGAAAACCCTAAATTAGGGTTTGCTGCATGTTACATGTGTCGCAAAACAGTCTCAACCATCCATCTTCGCAGTATAGATGGAGGGTGTAGATGTAGATTCAAAGGGCCCAGAGCATGTCAACACAATCACCGTGGGTCCGCCTACATACCTCGACCAACCTGGTCAAGACCAACCATGTTTGGTCGTAACAAATTCGTGCGCCCAAACAAGGGGTGATGTCACGGCCTTGAAACCCAAAATTAGGGTTTTGAGCATCACGAGCGTCCATCTTCTCCGGCACGAATGGAGGGTCCAAGATTAGATTAAGCAGGTCCGGTCATACCAACATGACCACCGTGAACCCATCTATTCCCTCACCCGGTCGGCCAAGGCACACCATGCCTGGTTATTCCAAAATGCGCGCCCAAACTAGCGTGGTCACACCCCAAAACCGCAAACTAATCTCGACCGCTCAACTTCGCCGGACGATTTGGATGGCTCAGATCACGTTTTTATGGGATATTCAGGTATAGGCGTGAACACCAGCCTACCAGCTTCACACCAGGCCAATCGGCCAAGACCGACCAAGATTGGTCGTCTTGGAACGTGTGCCTGAAGTGGGCGTGACGTGTGGCTCTTGCGGCACTAGTTTTCTGTCGCAAATTGATCTCGACCACTCGATTTTACCGGATGAATTGAGTGACCCAGATCATACTTTCGTGAGGTAATGGGGTATAGGCGCCTACACCATCATGTCGTCTACACGCATATATGGTCACCCTGGCCAAAGTTGTATCCCATGCTTGGTTTCGACCAAGCTGAAGAGTGATGCCTGCGCACCTCTTCAAAACCCTAATTTCATTAACGGTCGCAGATGAGTGTCTCAAAGATCATCTCATCCGTCCAACTTCACCAGCTTGGTTGTATAACCCTGGTCAGGAGTTAATTGGTCAGTAAGGCGTCATTACCCATCACTTCACCACACCATGATGCAAAGACTCAGTATAAAATACACACGATACTTCACAAGTATCAACTTCCCGAATAACGCATTATTCAAATTAGCATTACATGCTACCTTTCGTGGATCCACGATCCACACGTTCCAGACATCAATCATGTCACAAACTGGAGGGATACATACTGGGGTATTGGTCTGGCGGTTTACAGCGTGCAACGCGCCATCACAATAACGTGTTAGGGAGTCATGGACGGTTAGAGATGAACAGGAGAAGTGGGCAAGACTGGTCGTGTAACACCAATACACAACTCCACTACTCCATCACTCCACTTCCTCCACTTCCCACGAGAGACATGAATAAGGCTCAAATGACTTGTATAAATAGGTTCTCCTCCCTATTTCCAAAACAACGGAACAAGTCCAGACGAAACAGAGGCAAGTGTTAATACAAAACGTATTCCAACACCCAGAGCCTGCGTGCATCAATCGTAAGCCTTCTCATATTTCTGTTACAAGGCATTCATAGCCAACACCTTCACAATCTCAACACCCTTCGCTTCCCTCCCTAAGATCAACCCCATCTCCTTCACTTTGTGACCGAAACAAGTCCGGAACGGCCATTTCTTGGTTTAGGCCGGACTTGCTGCAGATTGACTTCCGAATCTACAAGCACTCACCGCAAATGCATTTGTTTAGGGTTTAGATTCATTCCTCATCCACACACCCCAAATTACCAAATCCGGCAGGAGTAGTTTTCACCCATAAACAATTGGCGACCACAGTGGGGGGTTAATCTCTCGGCTGTAAAGTCAATTTCTTCGAAATACGATTCAATTTCATCAATTTCAAAAGGGTAGATCTTAGAACCAATTCAACCAACAATTCATTTTCAAGATGGTAGAACTCAGGTCTAGATCGGCAATCAATTCGGATGGAGCTAGTGTGGATAACACTCCCGGTGTTGATGTTCCTGTCAGTGGAGCTACCGTAGTCAACACATCTCGAGGAGCCGTTACCTCTATCACCAACACTAGCGGAGCAGGAGACATCCCAGTAGGTGTAACGCCTCCCATCACCAGATCCAGAGCAGCCGCAAATCCCGACATCTCCTCAAGTGTAACGCCTCCAGTGGTCACCAGAGCAACAACTTTCACTCCTTCATCAGGACGGGTAGCCGGAGGCACGAGAGGAGGACCACCGTCTATTACCATTGCAGACTTGATGGAGAAGCAGGAAATTCTTGCTAAAACTCAAACGGATATGGCCGCAACTCAGAAAGAGGTACTCACTTTCCTTAAGACTTTGACTGAACGATTGCCACAAGATTCACAGCAACCCTTGGAGCCAACAAGAGACGCCTTCAATACCCCTGGAGCAGGCGTTTCCACTCGGACCCACATGAGTGAAGAAGCTCTTGTTGCTCCTGAACGCTCAGGATAAAGGGACCAACCGTCTAACTTTATCACACGCGAGGACCTGGAACGACTTCTCTAAAATCGAGGAAAAGGGGACCGAACGGATATACACCAGCATCAGCCACCGTACCCTCAAGATGTGCAACGAATTCCTCTTCCAAGAGGTTACACCTCTCCCCAGTTCTCCCTCTACGACGGTACTGGTAATGCTCGTGAACATGTTTCTCGATTCTTGGAATCCTTGGGGGAACATGAATACAATCATGTTCTACGCCTAAAAGAATTCTCGAAATCACTTACGGGGAGGGAATACACCTGGTACAAAAACATTGCGCCTAACAGCATATCCAATTGGAGCGAGATGGTCAGTGCTTTCTAAAGGAAGTATTTCTTCGTGTTTGAACAAATCACGTTTTCAGATCTGGGAAGAATTCTCCAGCGGAACAACGAACATCCCAACGAATTCGTTAAAAGGTTCAGGACCCAAGCGCTAGATTGTCACGACCCGAATGTCACCGAACGACAACTGGTGGAATTATGCATCAATGGGATGATACCCATATACCGCGCTCTGTTAGAGAACGGGCTTTCAAACATTCTCTCGAACTCCATGAAGCTGCCAAACGTTCAGCAACAACTACACCAGCATTGCTAGAAAGAACCAGAGTCGTTCGAAGTGAAGATTCACGTGAAAGTCGAGGAAGCAGGCGCCTCACGAACAAGCAATACAACACTAGCCCTTCTGTGAGTGTAGTAGGCGGAGGAGAGAAAAGGAAAGCTTCAGTAACGGAACAACAAACCAAGCGGGCATCCCCGGCATACAAGACTTTGTCTCGGAAAGGAGCGGACAAAGCTCCTGCACAAGATACCGAAGATACAGGTTTTCCTTTCCCCATGAATGAAGTGATAGAACTCTTGGAAGCGTGGATCCAAGACGATGACATCAAGCTGCCTCCTGCCAGGCATCCTCCAACTGAGAAAGACATGGCAGATCCCAAATATCTGTTGCTACCACAGATTGGTCCATCATCCAACCAAAGATTGTAACAAAGTTGAAGCAAATATTCAGGGAAAAGATAGAGACAGGGGAACTCCAGCTTGGAAACGAAGGTGTTCGTAGAGACCCTCTCCCTATCAGGAACTGCATGATTTCATGGGATTCTGTTCGCAAGACTGTACAATCTATGATGGAACACTTGTGTGAAATCTTGTACTTTTCCAAGGGGCAGCGTCAAGACATATTTACGGCCCTCAACCACGTTGTGTCGGCGCGTTTGTATCCAAAGTGAGCAGTCCCAGAACCCCTAGTCTTTCCTGAAGGACGCGAGCAAGGGAAACTGGGGACTCCTAATTGTCACTCGTTTGAGAGACGTTGAGTTCGATAGCGCGTTGATTGATACGGCTTCCCAATTTAACATCATTACTGTCAAGACCTTGAAAGCGGCAAATATTTCAAAGAAGGAAGCTACTCGTCACCCAACTGTGGTTAAAGATTCAGCAGGAGAACTCAGAGATGCATATGGATACATCGATCTTGAAGTCAAATTGGGTGATGCCTCGACGCAAGCAAAGTTCTACATAGTCAAAGATCACCCCAACTACGACATGATCCTAGGGCGCTCTTGGATGCATGACAACGAAGCCACACTAAAAGTCTGTCCTCTACCGGTTTTGACACCTGAAAGAATCTCCAACACGCCCTCTCGGACCTCCCGATCGTCGTTGCCGCACCCAACAGCCTTGCCAATGCGACACAACTTCCGGAGAGAGCCTGTCAAAGATACATTGAAAAGTTCCGATATCAAGTAAGTCTCATCACGCAACCCTCTTTACAACCTACCGCCCTCATTCTCGACAAGTCCTGGGGACTGGCTCCGACCAACGAACCAACCCCAGCTAAGAGATGTGAATGGGAAACAGGCCCGTTCAAACGTTTTATCAAGAGTGTAGAGGTTGTCTTGGTCAAAGACGATAAGACGAAGGTCCAAGTATTTACACGCCCAAACCCGTTTGATATTGGAGACCTGGTGACAAAGACGACTACATTCAAAGTCGGGAGTATGACGGTGAAAATGACCACTCCACCTGACTCACCCACCGAAAGAGAAGATGAACCATACCTGGTAGTAGATGTTATCCTAGGCGGCTACTGCAAGCTCATCAACGCTGATAAACTAGAAGGCATAACAATTCACTCACAATGGCTCAAACCCTACCGAACTTAAGACGCTGTGCTACCACTTTCCAGCGTCCTACACTCTTTAAAACGCCGTGCTATTTTTCCAGCGTGTTTCCTTTTACAATTTCATGTCATATTTGTAATTCCCACAGAAAATGATTGTAATACTTGCATTCATAGTTAGGGTTTCAATTTTCAATTTTTCAATTTAGTTGAAGCATTATTTCCATCTGAGAATCTCTCTACCCCTAAAAACACAAAGTCCTGAGTCAGCCTAAATCAGCCCACTAGAGCAAGAAAGGAAACCCTAAGTAAACATATCATGAGAATAAGAAAATAGAACGCGTGCGCAAAAGGAAAGTGATTTGAGCCATCTGCCCCAGCAAGGCCAGGAAGATCTTGCATCAGGAACACAGGTCCGTAAGTATTCCATTATGACATTACTTCTTTTATCACAAAGAATCACGTGTGAAGACACACCCTTGCGCCCGAGAAGATTCAGTTGCAGTCTTGGCAAAGGGTTATAAAAAAAAAACCTTTATTCAAACAATCAAATGGAAGAAAACCTTGAACTCAGCCGCCACTGAGTACAAGGAAGATGTTCGAGGGTACAGAATATACTTGGAAAGAAGAAAAATAAAAGAGGTTTTAGTCGTCAAGAGGGTCGGCCTCGCCTGCACTACCGTTGGGTTCTTCTCCATCACCTGTTGATGCACCTCCCTTCGGATCTACCTCAACTTCTACATCAGACATCTCCGCAGCAGCAGCACACTCCATCCCAACATCATTAGCGGGAGCATCAAAGGGCACAAGCAACACTGGGAGTCGTGCCGATTATTTTCAAATGTTCAGGTTCGTCTGTGTCAGAATCAAGAATTATCATGCCGTCCTGGATCGGGTAATCACACTTATCTTCATTCAGAGGTCGTTTATGCTCAACTCTCCTCCTCTTCAACCGCGCTGCAAATCTCTCTGCCCTTGCGCTTACTAGTACTTGTAACGCTTCCTCGCGCCTCCACCGCTCCTCCATGTCAATCGCAGCTGAAAGTGCACAGATGCGTCCCCTAGCAATACGCAGGTGCAAGATCGACATCCCCTGTATAGCACGACCGACTTCACGAAGTGGAAGATCGATCTTAGCCATTACTTCTTCGTGCGCATGATTTTCGGGCTTGTCAACTTCGAAGCTTCTTTCTGGAGAAGCGACAGAATGATTGTTCACCGCTTCCATGATAAACTGCAAAGGAAAAGAGGTTATGAGCACACAAAATAAGTCAATCAATCGATCACCAATCAGAGATCGATAAGAGCGGAGCAAGACGAGATATAGAATAAACGACTGCGTGAGATGATTCTTTATAATCTCGCAAGTCAACAGAATCCCAGGAGAAAAGAAGTCTTTACTTACCACCTATAAAGGCTACCAATTCGGGATATCAATCAATGATGTTTATCAGATACATCTGAGGAAAGCTGTGCGTGACGAAAGGGAGTACACCTGACCCGAGAAAGGGACCAAGCTCAGATATGTACAAGGGGAGCCAAAGCGACTCACCATATCAAGTCCTGCTTCCTTCACAACCTTAATCAGGACCAACCAGCCTTCAGTGGCAATGCCGACGATGTCAACCTATCCCAGTAAATATATATTCGCCATAGCTTGGTCGTTTCATACAAATTTGTCACCATCTCATGCCTACCCCACAATAGTGTAACCATTATGTGCTAGGCAGGGGACTTAATGTTGATGGTGGATTTTCATTTAAGGTTAATATTGTAAAAGCCGGAAAATTATGCGCTGACATCTTGTAAAAGATAAAGCCATCAATAAGTGTTGGATACTCCCTCACTTAATTCACCAAGAATGGAGCATGTGGCAACAATCCCATTTTAGAATACATGAAATTCATCCAGGTGGAGCATGTGGCAACAATCCCATCCTGTGAATTTCTAGCATTATTGATTAATGCGCAAGCACCTTGTATTTCCGGTACTCATTATCAATGTGGCATGACGACTGAGTGTTGCTCTCAGAGCAACACGAACCTCCAAGCATTATAATGAAAGCATTTACGAAATACCCGTACAGGTTGCAACTCTCGTGTGTTATACTAGCCCGATTGAGAGCTCTCTGTGTTATACTAGCCCGATTGAGCATCCAGACGACCGCATCAATCCGGATATGATCGCAGATCATCCAACTCGCAGCATGATTGATGACCCGCATCAATTCCATCACCCCGAGCAGGTATGGAATAACCACTGCCGAACCAACGCGGACCCCGCATGGTCGGCCTTCCCAGAGATTGGCCTAGCTTGCCAAAACGTCCAAACCAGAGCGTATGGGCAGAAAACCCTAAATTAGGGTTTGCGGCATGTTACATGTGTCGCAAAACGCCTCCTCAACCATCCATCTTCGCAGGTATAGATGGAGGGTGTAGATGTAGATTCAAAGGGCCCAGAGCATGTCAACATAATCATCGTGGGTCCGCCTACATACCTGACCAACCGGTCAAGGCCAACCATGTTTGGTCGTAACAAATTCGTGTGCCCAAACAAGGGGTGACGCACGGCCTTGAAACCCAAAATTAGGGTTTTGAGCATCACGAGCGTCCATCTTCTCCGCATGAATGGAGGGTCAAAGATTAGATTAAGCAGGTCCGGTCATACCAACATGACCACCGTGAACCCATCTATTCCCTCACCCGGTCGGCCAAGGCACACCATGCCTGGTTATTCCAAAACGCGCGCCCAAACTAGCATGGTCACACCACCCAAACCGCAAACTGATCTCGACCGCTCAACTTCGCCGGACGATTTGGATGGCTCAGATCACGTTTTTATGGGATATTCAGGTATAGACGTGAACACCCGCCTTACCAGCCTTCACACCAGTTAATCGGCCAAGACCGACCAAGATTGGTCGTCTTGGAACGTGTGCCTGAAGTGGGCATGACGTGCGGCTCTTGCGGCACTAGTTTTCTGTCGCAAATTGATCTCGACCACTCGATTTCACCGGATGAATTGAGTGACCCAGATCATACTTTCGTGAGGTAATGGGGTATAGGCGCCTACACCATCATGCCGTCTACATGCATATATGGTCGGCCCGGCCAAAGTTGTATCCCATGCTTGGTTTTCGACTAAGCTGAAGAGTGATGCCTGCGCACCTCTTCAAAAACCCTAATTTCATTAACTGGCCGCAGATGAGTGTCTCAAAGATCATCTCATCCGTCCAACTTCACCGCCTTGGTTGTATAACCCCGGTCAGCGAAGTTAATTGGTCGCTGAGGCGTCATTACCCATCATTTCACCACACCATGATGCAAAGACTCGCATAAATATACACGATACTTCACAAGTATCAACTTCCCGAATAACGCAGCTTATTCAAATTAGCATTACATGCTACCTTTCGTGGATCCACGATCCACACGTTCGTACATCAATCATGTCACAAACCGGGGGATACATACGGGGTATTGGTCTCGGCGGTTTACAAACAGGCAACGCGCCATCACAAGAACGTGTTAGGGAGTCATGGACGGTTAGAGATGAACAGAGAAGTGGGCAAGACCGGGTCGTGTAACACCAACACACAACTCCACTACTCCATCACTCCACTTCCTCCACTTCCCACGAGAGATGTGAATAAGGCTCAAATGACTTGTATAAATAGGTTCTCCTCCCTATTTCCAAAACGGAACAAGTCCAGACGAAACAGAGGCAAGTGTTAATACAAAACGTATTCTAACACCCAGAGCCTGCTTGCATCAATCGTAAGCCTGCTCATCTTCCTGTTACAAGTCATTCATAGCCAACACCTTCACAATCTCAACACCTTCTTCGCTTCCCTCCCTAAGATCAACCCCATCTCCTTCACTTTGTGACCGAAATAAGTCTGGAACGGCCATTTCTTGGTTTAGGCCGGACTTGCACAGATTGACTTCCGAATCTACAAGCACTCACCGCGCAGTGCATTTGTTTAGGGTTTAGATTCATTCCTCATCCACACACCCCAAATTACCAAATCCGGCAGAAGTAGTTTTCACCCATAAACACCTATGTTTGGCCACGCCAAACCATGCCATGCCAACGGCATGCCAACCTAGTCGCTCCACCATGCTGGCCTTCCCTACGTGGCTACCAAAAATGAAGGCGTGCGACGATCAACGGTCCCCTTTCAGTCCCAGGAGCAAATCCTAGCCATTCAAGGTTACCAGACGACGCATAGTAACCTTTGGCCCGAAAGCCTAAGTTTGGCCACGCCAAACCATGCCATACCAACCTAGCCGCGCCACCATGCTGGACTTCTTTAAGCGGCTACCAAAACGAAAGCGTGCAACGATCAACGTTTATCTTTCCTCTTGAGATGAAAAATCTCGACCGTCGAAGGTCACTAAGCTAGCAAGTCTCCCAAGTGCGACTTTCCAGGCAACAACAACATGCTATATGTTTTCCACAAAAACATTCGAGACATCAACACATATCACAAACTGGGGGATCCTCTTTGGGTATTGGTTTGGCGGTTTATGTGCGGCGTACACTACGTCCGTCATAAGGAAGTGTCATAAGGATGAGGCGGTTAGTAAATACAGGGAGTTAATGGTGAAACGTTCTTTTTATGGAATATCAATTTCACGTGTTAACGGTCTTATGGAACATCAATTCCATGCGTTTACCCGACGCGCTTGCCGGACGCGCATGCCAGACGCGCTTACTAGATGCGCTTGCCGGGACGCGCATGCTAGACGCACATGCCGACGCGCATGCCAGACGCGCTTGCCACACGCGCACGCTAGACGCGCTTGCCACACGCGCTTTTCTGACGCGCATGTCAGACGCGCTTGCCGACGCGCTTCCAAGACGTGCATGCCAGACGCGCTACTTACGCACATGCTAGACTCGTTTGCCGACGCACATGCCGACGCGCTTACTGAGACGTGCATGCCGACGCGCTTACGAGATGCGCTTATCGACGCGCATGACGGGCACACATGCCACACGCGCATGCCAGCCACAATACCACACCCGCGCTAACGGCTTGCATCCTTCCGCTAACATCTTGCGCCCTTCCAAGACCATCTTCTCTCGCTCCACAACCAGCCAAAGCAACGCCATCCTCACCCTTCGAACAAAGTGCCATGGCTCCAAAGACTTCCCGATCAAAATTGTGCCATCTCGCGCGATACACTTACGATCACCGTAACCGCAGCCGCTTCCGCCACCCTAACGTTTCTTCGATAGCTCCAACTTGTCACCGAGACGCAACTCCACCATCGAGGGAAAGGTACTGGAAGAGCTGGAAGAAGCCGACCTCCTTTTACCACTGTTGATTTGATAAAAAGACAAAAGGCACTTCAGCAGGATGTGCATTTATAGATGAAGAGGCTCGCGTTACTCTTGAACGCCCAATAGAAGGGAATCAACAATCCAATTTCATCACACGTAAAGATCGGGAACGACTTCTCCAAAATCGAGGCAAAGTTATGTGAGATTCAATATTTCTCCAAGGCGTAGTGTCAAGGCATATTTTCATCCCTCAACCGCACTGCATCAGGAAAGAAGCTTTTTCCATCCAGGGAAGCCGTTCCCAAACCTCAACCTCTCCTGGAAAGCACGATCGATAGATGGAACTGGGGACTCCTAACCAATGTATTGTAACCGTCAAGGCTCTGAGAGTTTCAAGGCGCCATTTTGATGTTCTCTCCAGAAGTGGCTCCACTTCAACGTTCTCTAGCAGCGGCTCCACTTCAACGTTCGCTTCAAAGAATCGCTCCGCTTCAACGTTCGCTCCAAAGCAGCTCGCTCCGCTTCGGGCGCTATCTCCATAAGTCCGCAGCATTTGGCTCCTTAAGTTTCAACGTCCTCTCCAAGAGCCGAAGCCTCTTCAACACCACTCCTTCTTACAAAAGGTCGTGCCACCACGCTCCCCACGTCAAGGATCATGATCGCAGCCATTCAATCTTCGTAGTCATGGCCACCTTTTGATCCATCCCGCCAAAACTCGTGACCATGGACAGCTTGCTCGCCCGTGCATCCACCAACCCTTTTACTTCCATGGATGCCCATACGATTCTAGCCAACCTACTTTGTTCCCACGACAATGTAGTCTCTTCGATTACATCGCTACCAAGAACTGTTGCCGCCATTTTTTGATACCAACGAGCTTCGCACGCAGAAGAATCACTATGAAGGGAACCCGTACTCCTCCATATTTTAGTTTCGCATGGAAGAAGTAACAAAATCACCAGTACGAACGCAAAGCCAAAATGTACAGGAAGTGCCTTATTCAATTACTCAGGAGCTCTGAAGGGTATGGAAGATCGAACAACATATTCTAATGGAAGATTGAAGTCTTTCAAATAAGAAGTTTTATTCAAAGATGTGAAACCGCAAGCGGGATGCTAATTGGCGAAACCCTAACTTCGCCATGAATACCAAGAAGATAACAATAAGTCTGCAAAAGCACCAAGACGTATATACAACAAAGAAAAAATAGCAAAAGGGGGAAACTGGTCATAGAAAGCGGATGTGCGAGTTGCTAACACCTCTGTCAGAGCTTCTTCAAGCACTTTCCCCAGCAATCTCTCGGGTAGCAAAGTTTCCATACGAAAGCATAACACTCTCGGAATTTGGATAAGGAAAGGATTTCCTATTCTGGCTAAGTAAGGAGGAAAGGCAATCAGTCCCGTGAAGACAAGCCACCACCATGTAAACAGTCCGCACCTTTGCTTCGCCAACGCCATTCTTGGGCAACGCTTTTTCAAGCAGCCCACACCCATTCCAAGCCAAATCAATGCTAATGGGTCCCTTTCATGCCAAGTCTATGCTAGCAGCTCCGCCTCACGTTCCAAAAGCCTAGCCCTAAAGACGCACAACCATACCAGGATTTACGCAAAGATGCAAGGCGCAAGGATCACGGATTCTACTTATCTCTCGGAAAAAGGAGGAACGATCGTTGCTAGAGATTCCATCACAATACCAAACCAGGATGAGGAACGAGCTTTACCCTACCTTCACCAACGAACAACCGGGAGAGAGGAAGATGATACAATTTCACCAGAATATATGTATTGCACAAACCCTAAAAAGGGGAAAGGAGAAGTAACGCTCTTATAGGTGTAACGTCTGCATTTTTTGAATAAGGAAAGAATTCACCGTTAAAGCCGCGCATGAAGGAAGGCAATCGGTCCCACAAGAGAAAGCCTTGATACTCCCAAGACATCCGCACTTTCCTTGCCGTGCAGTCTTGCTAGCGCTCCACGTTCAGTTTTTGCAACAATCCGCGCCTTTCATGCTAATGCGCCAACACCAACAACTCGTCGAGCCAGCGTCATGATGTTCCCTAATCCAGCCAAGATGATGCATAGCCAGACTAAGCCGACGATCTTCATCTCACCGCTTCACGATCTACACCACAAATAAAATCTATGCAAGGCTTCCAAAACGGGGATCATGAACTCTCCTTACCTCTCGAAAAGTCGTCACCTTCCCACGGAATCGAAGCAAGTTGTTGTCTTCCCGAAGCCAACGCTCACGCCATGCCAGGCCAACAGATCAGCGCCCATGCCAAATTTACGCTAGTGGCTCCCATTCGAATACGATCCAGTGTTAACGGCTCTTTTCTAAGCCGCACGATACATGCGTCTCCCATTCCAAGCCGATCCAAATTTAACACGGATCCAAGTCCAAGCCGACCGGTGCTAGCAGCCTTCCCGTCATACCAAATCTATACTAGTGGCTGCGTTCCAGCCTTAACCCACGTTACTCACGAGCACAAGAGACTTTCTTAAGATCGCTCGTCTTCTTCTGCTCCGCTCCATTTGTCGCGGCCCCACCAATCCTAGTGATAGGGTGTAGAATACATCCTATTTACTATCTATTGTTTATGCTTTCTTTGCTATTTTTCTTGTAAATTATGTATTTTACGCTTGTTTTGAGTTTTATAGTTACTTTGGAGTCGCACGGAGGAAAAGAAGAAGAAATCACCCAATTTGAGCCAAAAGGGCAAAAAGGTCATTTTACATGCAATTGATATATGGAGCCCGGTCAAGTTTAAGGGCCAACTTTTGGAGAAGTACTAAGGGGCGACCACATGTGTTATAGGGCACTCAATTTGGGGTGTCCCCTAGCCTGTGTAGTGGGGTATCCTTATCCATGCCCTACTTTTAACCCAACCCTAGTTCAGTTGAGAAGATTATTTCTCAATCATTTTGTGCCTGAAATCAAGACAGAAAGAGGCGCAACCATAAGCAGCCGAGAGAAATTGTAAGAGATCGAGAAACTATGCCAGAGAAAGGGAGAGTAAAGATGACGAGTTCAGGGTTTCGATTCATGTTCGCAATTGAAGAACAGATGCAGAATTTCAGATGGAAATCAAGGGAATACAATCTTCTGATGGATGTGAAAAATGGGTTTGCTGATGAGTTCAAAATCGAGTAGAATCTGAAGATTGGTTGAGATGTAATCAGAGATGGGTTTGTGAGAGATCGACTCAGTGAGAAGAAGTGAGGTGATTGAGATGCAGAGAATGAGTTGATGCTGCTGTTAATCGAGAGAAAATGGGTGTCGCTGCTGATGAGTGAATCAAAGAGAAGAAATTAGGGTTTGCGATGGATGAACTTGCTGTTGTGAAGCTCAGGGATGCAGTCGAGAATCGAGAGAACAGATCGGGAAAATTGATAAAGAATTGGAGCAGCGACAGAGAAGAGCAGATGGGTTAGTGGCTGAAATTGAATCGGGTAATGAAAATGGTAGTTGTTAATGGTTGAAACCAGAAGATGGAATTGATGATGGAGGGTCATAAGATTTCAGAGATGATAGAAGAAGAATCCATAGGAGATGGGTTAGACTCGTGTAAGGATTTAAGTCGAGGATGTTGCTTTTCATGGAGGTTGATGCCATGAAAGTTCAGGGAAGAAGCAAGATTGGATTGATTGAAGAAGATTACAAACCTCACTGCTGCTATTGAATGGAAAGAATAAGATGAGTTTCTGGAATTGAAAGCGGGGAAGATGGAATCGATGGCTGCTGACTCAATGAAGCTACAACAGATGATATTGCAGCCAGATTTGGGGGATGAAGAAGAATTCTGATGCTGCTAATCTATTGCAGATGACGGGTTTGTAATGGTGATGAATGAGCTAAAGAAATAGATGTATGTGCTAGGACTCTTAACAGGAATGAAGGAAAGAATGGCCTGAACTCGGCCTGGGAAATGCCAGAAAACAAACAGAACTCGGCCGGTTTTCTGCACCGGCGAGTCAACTCGGCGATGACCGATCCAGAGCCAATCCAACTCAGCCGAGTAAGCCAACGAGTCAGACCAGCTGTCTCGGCTGACTACTTCTTCCTTTGACCCGGATTGACTGACGGTTTGACCTTTTGACCGTTAGTCCTAACGGTGGACTGAAGGAATATTCCGTCGAATATACCAGTGACGGTGAAATTTTCAGGTGGCCGGCGGTGACGGATTCCGGTCAAATTCTGACCATAATACCAGTTTTACGGCGAGCCAAA
This sequence comes from Papaver armeniacum, assembly GCA_023531295.1. Lineage (NCBI taxonomy): Eukaryota > Viridiplantae > Streptophyta > Magnoliopsida > Ranunculales > Papaveraceae > Papaver > Papaver armeniacum. Next base: position 2,991,179 of record JAJJWW010010882.1, read on the forward strand.
AATTCCAGAATTTTCTATGGACTCCTCTCATGGGTGTGAAGACTTGGACTAGGAATTGGATGGAGAATTTGGCTCAAATTTGGAAAGAGAAGATGGAAGATGAGGAAGACTTGAATTTGGAAATTGAATTACTAAGGGAAAAGGATTCTATTCCTTGGAAGATTTGGAGAATATTGAAGCCTATAAATAGAGAAGTTTTCTATATCTTTTACACACCTCTCTACACACACAACACTTGTGTTTTTGCTAGCTTTTGAAAATTCTTCTTCTTAATTATTTGTGTGAACTTGAAAATTCTCCTTTTAATTATTATTTGTGTGAATTTCAAAAACATGAGTAGCTAATTTTCTTATTGATTGAGGATGAATTCCTAGTTCTTAATATATGATTTGAGTTTTGTTTCAATTCTATCTTGAAGTTTTTCACATGATTATCGTTTGTTTTTACTAATAGGAATGTTTATTCATTCATGATTGATTGATAGATTGTTTAGAGTGCACGCTAAATTGATTGGTTAATTTGATCTAAAGCTAGTGAAAGTTAGGGGATAAGTAATCGTTTCTTGACTCTTTACATAAGTAGCAAACACGAGACCTTGCGGAGGGATTCCGTGGAGCAATTGTGTGTGAAAACAACGTTAGCAAGTAGACCTTGATCTAAGAGTCTAACTACTAATATTAACCTAATAAGTTCATAAATCTTAATGCGTTTATTTAAATTACATCTAGAGTGATCTACTACTAGGTGGTTTGGTAAATAGAATCTGGTAGTCGAGAACTTCCGTGTCCGGTGATATAAGGGATTTAGGGGTTTAGCACTGATCTAGCTGATTTACCTACGGTTGGTGATAATTTATGACTAATAACAAGTAGAAAAGAACATAACTTTAATCATTGTTTTGCAACGAAGAATGATTCCTTGATCTTGTCTCTCTTATTGATTTCAACTTTATCTTTTAATTGCTTTGTTTATTTTCTTTTGCTTTTTACACCCCCCTTTTGTGATAATTTTTACAACTAGAATCTCTTGCTCCTCGTGGGAACGAACTTGACTTCCATTATATTATTTTTAATTGAGTGGAAATAAGATATTAATTTGATTGCACCTACGACACGCATCAAATTTTGGCGCCACTGCCGGGGAGCAGCGGACGATTTTAGTTGTTTTTATTTTTCTTTTGCTATATTCTTGCTTTGTTAGATTCTATACCGTATCTAACTTAGTTTTTGAGAATCTTGTTTCAGGTGTTATACCTTTGGTGAATGCTTAAGAAGGGCAGACCGAGTCCAATACGTCTTCGATCCGGCACTCAACTAAAGGATTTCATTCGAGCGGTGAACACGCCACTTCCTCTTTCTTCATCAAGTGATTCGGACAAAGAGGAAGAAACAATGGCTGATCGTACACTCAAGGACCTAGCTTCTCACAGGCTTGATACACAACAATGGTGTATCCAAACTAACTCAACCTTCGAGATCAAGCTGGGGGTTGATTCGAGAGTTACCAAAGTTCCATGGCATGGTGAATGAGGACCCAAACAAACATATTATGGACTTCTATACCATAGTTATGGCTATGCTTCCACCGGAGACTAATGCGGACGGAGCAATGTTGAAAGCTTTCCCGTTTTCTTTGGCGGGCAATGCTAAGGAATGTTTATATTATTTGCCTTCCGGAAGTATCACAACATGGAATGGGATGAAGAAACTTTTCCTCGAGAGATATTTTCCCGCATCCAAAGCTACTCAAATTCGCAAGGAGATTTGTGGATTGAAACAACATGTGGGAGAGTCGTTGTATGAATGTTGGGAGCGATACAAGAGGTTGGTGGCAAGCTGTCCACACCATCAATTTAGTGACGTTATGATACTCCAATACTTCTACTAAGCTCTCAACCCAAGTGATAGGTCTCTTCTTGACGCCGCAGGTGGTGGTGCACTAGTGAACAAGACGGTGACACAAGCTACCGAGTTGATTGAAAGTATGGCTGCGAACTCGCAATAATTCTACACAAGAGATGAACCCATGGTTAGGCGAGTGCATGAAGTTAGTGATTCATCATCACATCTTGATCAAAGGATGAGTAACATGGAGATAATGATGCAAAGGATGGCCGCGGTAATTATTCCGGATGGTGAGACCGAACAAGTGAATGCTTTATATCCAAATCAAAGGCCAAGGTACGATCCATACTCCAATACCTATAATCCCGGTTGGAAGGATCATCCTAACTTTAGTTATGCAAACAAGCAAGCGGCGGCTCCTAATCCATATGCACAACAAGGTGATTTCCAACAATCACGTTTCCAACCTCAACAACAAGGTGGTTCTCAACAATTCCAACCACAACAAGTCAAGGAGCGTGATTCTTTGAATGATGACAAGCTCAATGCGTTAATGCAAGGTGTGCAAGGTCTCACCACTTTGGTCCAACAACACCAACAAAAGACCGATTCGGCAATCAAGGATTTACAAATTCAAGTGGGGCAATTAGCGACCGATGTGAATCTATTGAAAGCTCAAGCGTCCACAAAGCTTCCTTCACAACCATTTGTTAATCCAAGAGAGAGCGTTAATGCGATTACTTTGAGGAGTGGGAAACAAGTGGAGCAACCAAATCAACAAGATAAGGTGTATGATGAGAAAGAGGAAATTGATACCGCACCAAAGGAGAATACATCCCCAACCAACCAACCCGAGGAGACGGTTCCTACTTTCACAACTCCACCACCGTTTCCTAGCCGATTTGCTAAATCAAAGAAAGACTTGGAATACAAGGATATGTGGGACATCCTTAAGAAAGTACAAGTCAATATTCCACTCATTGAAGCTATTCGTCAAATTCCTCGTTGTGCAAAGTTCTTAAAGGAGTTATGCATGAAGAAGAAAAGGTTAAAAGGGAATGAAGTCATGAGTGTGGGGGAGAATGCTTCGGCGTTCATTCTCAAGAAACTCCCACCAAAATTAAAGGACCCCGGTAGTTTCACTATACCTTGCACAATTGGTAAAACAAGGTTTACTCGAGCTTTACTAGATTTGGGAGCATCGGTTAATGTTATGCCTTCCTCAATTTATGATTCTTTGAATCTTGGTCCTCTTAAGGAGACCGGGGTAGTTCTTGAACTTGCTAACCGATCTAATGCTTACCCGAAAGGGATTGTTGAGAATGTTTTGGTGCAGGTTAATGAGCTTGTATTTCCGGCCGATTTCTATGTCTTAGACATGAATGATGAGAATTCTTCCAAGTCTACACCTTTGCTATTGGGTAGACCATTCTTAAGAACCGCCGGAACATAAATTGATGTCCAAAATGGCACCTTGACTATGGAGTTTGATGGTACACTTATCCACTTCAATATCTTTGAGACAACGCGATACCCTAGTGATGTGAAGTCATGTTTTCCCGTGAAAGAGATTGATCCGGGCTAATGAATCTTGCAAGAGCTAAGTCGGGCCGTCGACTTTAAAACAAGCGCTTAATGGGAGGCAACCCATAGGTTTTGTATTTCTTACCCTTTTGCTTTTTATTTTTGTTATTTCTTTTTCTTGTTCCTTATCATGTTAAAATTTCCCACCTTGACTTTACTAGGAGGATTCAATTACATTGAGGACAATGTAAGGTTTAAGTGTGGGGGAGTGGTTAAACATGTATTTATTTAAAAAAAAAAAAAAAAAAAAAAAATTTTAAAAAAAAAAGTTTTACATAAAACCTCCAACTTTTAGAGATTTTAGAGTCGCTAGCATACTTCTAGGTATGTTTACATAGAGATTCTGACCGACATAATTGAACTTGGAAATTTTAGAGAACTACATTCGGATTTCTTGCTTGTTTGAGTGTTAAATAATGGATTTAATCATGCCGGTGATGCGAATTTGGTGCAGGGAGAAATGCATTATTAGAGTTGCTGATCAATCATTAGTGGAGACTACCCGTATTCATATCATGTGAGGCACCGACAAGAAATTTTTTCATCTACTAAAGAGCTTTCTTTTGAGTGTGTGTCACCGTACGTTAATTCCGGGTAGAATGGTGAGCTACCCAACCTCCCACCAATAGAAGCACTACTCTTTGATCTCTTGAGTGCTAATTTTGACAATCATGAGGGTGACGTCTATAGATGAAAGCCTCCTTCTTGTAGTTCGATTTGCAGTTAGCACCATTCTCTCTCTCGACAACAACGGATCCATAGAAACAACATCATCATCAACAAGGAGCGACATCAAAATCTACAAGGAAAGTTGAAGAAGTTCAAGGTTTACAAGCAACGGAACGAGAAAAAAGAGCAAATTTCAAACTCAAGTAAAGCAACATACAAATGAGCGGATTTTACATATATGTTGAGGACTTACAATACAATGAGGTAATTTTATATCCAAGTATGAAGACTTATTTATAAGAGCAAAGAATAGCAAAAGGTGAGAATTATTGAAGTTTATGATTTTGAGGCGATACAAGTTGTGAAGAATCGAGCGGTAAAATACTTCTCCCACGGCCATGGTTGTATTTAATTTCTCTTGTTTCAATTTAATTAAAAAAAAAAAAAAGAGAAATATTTGTTTTGTTTTTATTTATTTAATAAGCCTTGGGGAAGGAAAATCTATAAGGAAGTTTCAAGAGACAAGGATTATTAAGGTAAAGGTTACAAATTATTAAGGAATTACGAAATTCGAGAGTTTATCATCAATAGTTGAAACCGAAACCGAAGACCAAGAAGATAAAGACGAGGAGCGGAAGACGTTTCTATTGGATGCCGTGAGAGTGGTGTTATCATAATTGGCGATCGGATGTGAAGGTGAGTAAGTAATCTCATCCTCGATAATAGTGGTTGATTTCCTTTCTTAGAGATCGTCAGAAAAATGGTTTTTCAAAAATGATTAAAAGATGTGGGTTTTTCAAAATATTTCGGAAGTTGTCCTTCCCACCATTCAACTTGTCGCAGGATTTCTCTCTTCATTCCTACCTGCACACATGTGAGACCCATAAAAAGCCGTCTTTTTGAGTGCAATTATCATAAAATCCTTTTTGGTGAGACAGAAGTCGAGGCGAAATGCTTATTTATCGTTTCTTAAACACGCGTTCTCTCATTATGGTGTGGTTATTTCTCACTCAAGATTTAAGAATGAGAATATGTTCTTTAGTATTTCTAACTTCTTATTACTAGAATGCAGAAACTCTATGTCCTCATAGCTTTTTGGATGCTTGTGACGCTGGAACGCTTTGAAGTTGTAAGTTTTAGTTTGATTTGCTCGAGGACTAGCAAAGTCTAAGTGTGGGGGAATTTGATAGGGTGTAGAATACATCCTATTTACTATCTATTGTTTATGCTTTCTTTGCTATTTTTCTTGTAAATTATGTATTTTACGCTTGTTTTGAGTTTTATAGTTACTTTGGAGTCGCACGGAGGAAAAGAAGAAGAAATCACCCAATTTGAGCCAAAAGGGCAAAAAGGTCATTTTACAGGCGATTGATATATGGAGCCCGGTCAAGGTTAAGGGCCAACTTTTGGAGAAGTACTAAGGGGCGACCACATGTGTTATAGGGCACTCAATTTGGGGTGTCCCCTAGCCTGTGTAGTGGGGTATCCTTATCCATCCCCTACTTTTAACCCAACCCTAGTTCAGTTGAGAAGATTATTTCTCAATCATTTTGTGCCTGAAATCAAGACAGAAAGAGGCGCAACCATAAGCAGCCGAGAGAAATTGTAAGAGATCGAGAAACTATGCCAGAGAAAGGGAGAGTAAAGATGACGAGTTCGGTGGTTTCGATTCATGTTCACAATTGAAGAACAGATGCAGAATTTCAGATGGAAATCAAGGGAATACAATCTTCTGATGGATGTGAAAAATGGGTTTGCTGATGAGTTCAAAATCGAGTAGAATCTGAAGATTGGTTGAGATGTAATCAGAGATGGGTTTGTGAGAGATCGACTCAGTGAGAAGAAGTGAGGTGATTGAGATGCAGAGAAGGAGTTGATGCTGCTGTTAATCGAGAGAAAATGGGTGTCACTGCTGATGAGTGAATCACAGAGAAGAAATTAGGGTTTGCGATGGATGAACTTGCCGCTGTTGTGAAGCTCAGGGATGCAGTCGAGAATCGAGAGAACAGATCGGGAAAATTGATAAAGAATTGGAGCAGCGACAGAGAAGAGCAGATGGGTTAGTGGCTGAAATTGAATCGGGTAATGAAAATGGTAGTTGTTAATGGTTGAAACCAGAAGATGGAATTGATGATGGAGGTCATAAGATTTCAGAGATGATAGAAGAAGAATCCATAGGAGATGGGTTAGACTCGTGTAAGGATTTAAGTCGAGGCTGTTGCTTTTCATGGAGGTTGATGCCATGAAAGTTCAGGGAAGAAGCAAGATTGGATTGATTGAAGAAGATTACAAACCTCACTGCTGCTATTGAATGGAAAGAATAAGATGAGTTTCTGGAATTGAAAGCAGGGAAGATGGAATCGATGGCTGCTGACTCAATGAAGCTACAACAGATGATATAGTAGCCAGATTTGGGGGATGAAGAAGAATTGTGATGCTGCTAATCTATTGCAGATGACGGGTTTGTAATGGTGATGAATGAGCTAAAAAAATAGATGTATGTGCTAGGACTCTTAACAGGAATGAAGGAAAGAATGGCCTGAACTCGGCCTGGGAAATGCCAGAAAACAAACAGAACTCGGCCGGTTTTCTGCACCGGCGAGTCAACTCGGCGATGACCGATCCAGAGCCAATCCAACTCAGCCGAGTAAGCCAACGAGTCGACCACTGTCTCGGCCGACTACTTCTTCCTTTGACCCGGATTGACCGACGGTTTGACCTTTTGACCGTTAGTCCTAATCGGTGGATCGACGGAATATTCCGTCGAATATACCTGACGGTGAAATTTTCTGTGTGGCCTATGGTGACGGATTCCGGCCAATTCCGCCATAATACCAGTTTTCCGGCGAGCCAAAAATTCCAGAATTTTCTATGGACTCCTCTCATGGGTGTGAAGACTTGGACTAGGAATTGGATGGAGAATTTGGCTCAAATTTGGAAAGAGAAGATGGAAGATGAGGAAGACTTGAATTTGGAAATTGAATTACTAAGGGAAAAGGATTCTATTCCTTGGAAGATTTGGAGAATATTGAAGCCTATAAATAGAGAAGTTTTCTACATCTTTTACACACCTCTCTACACACACAACACTTGTGTTTTTGCTAGCTTTTGAAAATTCTTCTTCTTAATTATTTGTGTGAACTTGAAAATTCTCCTTTTAATTATTATTTGTGTGAATTTCAAAAACATGAGTAGCTAATTTTCTTATTGATTGAGGATGAATTCCTAGTTCTTAATATATGATTTGAGTTTTGTTTCAATTCTATCTTGAAGTTTTTCACGTGATTATCGTTTGTTTTTACTAATAGGAATGTTTATTCATTCATGATTGATTGATAGATTGTTTAGAGTGCACGCTAAATTGATTTGTTAATTTGATCTAAAGCTAGTGAAAGTTAGGGGATAAGTAATCGTTTCTTGACTCTTTACATAAGTAGCAAACACGAGACCTTGCTGAGGGATTCCGTGGAGCAATTGTGTGTGAAAACAACGTTAGCAAGTAGACCTTGATCTAAGAGTCTAACTACTAATATTAACCTAATAAGTTCATAAATCTTAATGCGTTTATTTAAATTAAATCTAGAGTGATCTACTACTAGGTGGTTTGGTAAATAGAATCCGGTAGTCGAGAACTTCCGTGTCCGGTGATATAAGGGATTTAGGGGTTTAGCACTGATCTAGCTGATTTACCTACGGTTGGTGATAATTTGTGACTAATAACAAGTAGAAAAGAACATAACTTTAATCATTGTTTTGCAACGAAGAATGATTCCTTGATCTTGTCTCTCTTATTGATTTCAACTTTATCTTTTAATTGCTTTGTTTATTTTCTTTTGCTTTTTACACCCCCCTTTTTGTGACAATTTTTACAACTAGAATCTCTTGCAAACCATGCCAGCCACACCTACCGCGACAAGGCATGCCAACCATGCTAGCCGCACCCCAGTGCCAATGGCAAACCATGCCAGCCACACCTACCGCGCCAAGGTATGCCAACCATGCTAGTCGCACCCCTGTGCCAATGGCAAACCATGCCTGCCACACCTACCGCTCCAAGGCATGCCAACCATGCTAGCCGCACCCATGTGCCAATGGAAAAACCGTGCCAGCCACACCTACCATGCCATGCCCCCATGGCAAACCCTTGGCCCCACATGCCAAGCCAAACCGCACCTAGCCAAGCTAGCCACGTCATGCGCCCATGGCAAACCCTTGGCCCCACATGCCAAGCCAAACCGCACCTAGCCAAGCTAGCCCCACCATGCTTCATGGCAAACCCTTGGCTAGGGGTGTAAATTGGGCCAGGTCGGGCTGCCTAGCCTGTTTTCTATATCAGGCCAGGCCGGGCGAGCTTGGAATTAAGCTACCCAGATGGCCTGTCAGGCCGGGTAGGCCGGGCACCAACACTAATTTTGAAGCCCAAACTTGCCCAAAGCCCAATTGTTAAACAGGCCACCTTTTTCTAGTCTGGCATTTGACATGTTTAAAAAACAATATAATTAAATAAGCTCACTTCAGAACGTCCAAACAATCTAATGAAACAAATACAGAAACACTCGATAGTCTTAGAGGATGCACAAAAAGGAAAAACAAAACAAACGTAAAATTCTTATTAAAAGAATAACTAAAACTCTATTGTTTTTTCTAAATTAGAAAAGACTTGGTACTCCAAAGAAATCCATGAGCTCCCTGGCTTCTCTACATCGAAGAACTTCTTTATTCATG